>OW240914.1:136942819-137146839 GCA_933207985.1 Pelobates cultripes | reverse complement strand
GGCAGTATGGGGGTCAATGTGTGTTTATGGGGGGGCAGTATGGGGGGCAATGTGTGTCTATGGGGGGGCAGTATGGGGGACAGTGTGTGTGTATGGGAGGCTGTATGTGGGGCAGTGTGTGTGTATGGGGGCAATGTGTGTGTACACCCCCACCCCCAGCCTACCTGTCACCTGTGGGGGTCAGGCAGCCATCTTCAGCAGCAGCATGGGCGGCTGCATAACGGCGGGGGCGGGGCTTATCGGCGGGAGGCGGGGCGTCTTTTGGGGGCGGAGCCTGTGCTGGGGAGCCAATCAGTGCTCCCTCCGGCCACAGACAGCCTCCAGCACCTCAGCACTGCATTCCCTCCCCGGCTGTAACAGGCTGTCACAGTCCGAGGGAAGCAGATGGCCAGCTAGTTGCCAGCATTTGGGGGGGCCCAAGGGGGGGCACAGCATGATGTAGGGGGGGCCATGGCCCCCTCTGCCCCCCCCCCTAGCGACGCCACTGGCTGTTGAAGAATGGAAATTCATAGATCCCATTCTTGATGTGAAGAATTACAGTGCAGTCTGACAGCAGCAGCTTATTGTAACAGTGAATGCACAACTGGTATCTGTGGCTATGAATGGAAGTGTTAAACCATAGAGAGTGTGGATTAACTTTTAAATCATGTACTTCATGATAACAAGTTTATCTATCCATGGTGCTAGCTAAACTGCCTGTAACTGTAGAACTGAAAAGCTATTCCATTATGGCCAGTGGAGTTTGCAGGCAGCTGCATAAAGTATCTCTCAAAGCTTAAAGAGTGCCCACGTACAAAAGAATTGTTGGTGCCATTTGGGAGTAGGATAGCTGTGCATACTCCTGTCCTATCCATCTCCAGAGGTTACTTAGCAAGAGATTTACAGTGGCAAGTAAGCTTTAGGCCTGGCAACATAGGGGCTGCTGTGTTTTCGTGGATAAATAGACTACATAATAAGGATTCTTAGTATGATAAAGGGTCTTTTCAGGGATTGGTTCCTATATAATAGGGATTTTTATTATGGTAATTGAAGTCTCTTCAGGAATTGGTTGCTATGTAATCTGAAGTTTTAGTACGGTAAACGGTGTTTTCAGGGATTGGTTCCTACGTAATATGGGATTTTAGTATGGTAAAGGGTGTTTTCAGGGATTGGGTCCTACGTAATATGGGTTTTTAGTATGGTAAAGGGTGTTTTCAGGGATTGGTTCCTA
The DNA here is from genome assembly GCA_933207985.1 of Pelobates cultripes. Taxonomy (NCBI): domain Eukaryota; kingdom Metazoa; phylum Chordata; class Amphibia; order Anura; family Pelobatidae; genus Pelobates; species Pelobates cultripes. The sequence continues at coordinate 137,145,629 of OW240914.1, read as the reverse complement.
CTTAATATGGGGTTGTAGTACAGTAAAGGATGTTTTCAGGGAATGGTTCCTACATAATATGGGGTTTTAGTAAGATAAAGGGTGTTTTGGGGATTGGTTACTACATAATATGGGGTTTTAGTAAGGTGAAGGATGTTTTCAGGGATTGGTTTCTACGTAATATGGGGTAGTAGTACGGTAAAGGGTGTTTTCAGGGATTGGTTCCTACATAATATGGGGTAGTAGTACGGTAAAGGGTGTTTTCAGGGATTGGTTCCTACGTAATATGGGGTTGTAGTACTTTAAAGTGTGTTTTCAGGGATTGGTTCCTAAGTAATATGGGGTTTTAGTAATGTCACGTGCGTGGGCTATAGGCCCAGCCGAGACAGTGGGGAGAGTGTGGAAGTGACAGGGTTAATGACACCAGACCCCTGGTTACCTGTTGCTAGTCCCAGCAACCACTCAATTAACCCCTGCAATCCCTTCTACACTAACCCCCTTAGTACACTTTACTGCCACCACCAAGACTTTTAAACCCGGGCGTCTTAGGTTACCCCAGGAGAATTATAGTATCACAGTTCTACTTTTACTGATAAAACATATATAGTTAACCCTTTTTGGTAACGTGTTTACCTGAGCTTTCCTCTGGAGAGTGAAGCTCATAGAGAACAGAGACACAAGCTGATTAAGTAAACATTTAATCTGACAAAAAGGATTCACAGTGCTGAGTACAAAATACAGAAATAAATGACATACAGATAACAAATTGCAAAACAGTACATAAAATAGGAGAAAACACAAGAAATGCCTTAACAACTCTTATCATATATAAACACACATCAAACACCAACTCATGCTTTTGGCATGACAAGTAAGGTAAAGGGTGTTTTCAGGGATTGGTTCCTATGTAATATGGAGTTGTAGTATGGTAAAGGATGATTTTGGGATTGGTTCCTACGTAATATGAGGTTTTAGTAAGGTAATATGGGGATGTAGTACTACATGATTACAATTTTATCTATACATGGTGCTAGCTAAACTGCCTGTAACTGTAGAACTGAAAAGCTATTCCATTATGGCCAGTGGAGTTTGCAGGCAGCTGCATAAAGTATCTCTCAAAGCTTAAAGAGTGCCCATGTACAAAAGAATTGTTGGTGCCATTTGGGAGTAGGATAGCTGTGCATACTCCTGTCCTATCCATCCTCAGAGGTCACTTAGCAAGAGATTTACAGTGGCAAGTAAGCTTTAGGCCTGGCAACATAGGGGCTGCTGTGTTTTCGTGGATAAATAGACTACATAATAAGGATTCTTAGTATGATAAAGGGTCTTTTCAGGGATTGGTTCCTATATAATAGGGATTTTTATTATGGTAATTGAAGTCTCTTCAGGAATTGGTTGCTATGTAATCTGAAGTTTTAGTACGGTAAACGGTGTTTTCAGGGATTGGTTCCTATGTAATATGGGGATGTAGTACGGTAAAGGGTGTTTTCAGGGATTGGTTCCTACATAATACGGGGTAGTAGTACGGTAAAGGGTGTTTTCAGGAATTGGTTACTACGTAATATGGGCTTGTACTACGGTTAAGGGTGTTTTCAGGGATTGGTTCCTACGTAATATGGGCTTGTACTACGGTTAAGGGTGTTTTCAGGGATTGGTTCCTACATAATACGGGGTAGTAGTATGGTAAAGGGTGTTTTCAGGAATTGGTTACTACGTAATATGGGCTTGTACTACGGTTAAGGGTGTTTTCAGGGATTGGTTCCTACGTAATATAGGGTTGCAGTACGGTAAAGGATGTTTTCAGGGACTGCTTCCTACGTAATATGGGGTTTTAGTAAGGTAAAGGGTGTTTTCATGATTGGTTTCTATGTAATATGGGGTTTTAGTAAGGTAAAGGATGTTTTCAGGGATTGGTTCCTACGAAATATGGTGTTTTAGTACGGTAAAGGGTGTTTTCAGGGATTGGTTCCTACATAGTATGGAGTTTTAGTACGGTAAAGGGTGTTTTCAGGGATTGCTTCCTACGTAATATGGGGTTGTAGTACGGTAAAGGATGTTTTCAGGGATTGGTTCCTACGTAATATGGGGTTTTATTACGGTAAAGGGTGTTTTCAGGGATTGGTTCCTACGTAATATAGGCTTGTACTACGGTTAAGGGTGTTTTCAGGGATTGGTTCCTACGTAATATGGGGTTGTACTACGGTTAAGGGTGTTTTCAGGGATTGGTTCCTACATAATATGGGGTTGTAGTACGGTAAAGGATGTTTTCAGGGATTGCTTCCTACGTAATATGGGGTTTTAGTAAGGTAAAGGGTGTTTTCATGATTGGTTTCTATGTAATATGGGGTTTTAGTAAGGTAAAGGATGTTTTCAGGGATTGTTTCCTACGAAATATGGTGTTTTAGTACAGTAAAGGGTGTTTTCAGGGATTGGTTCCTACGTAATATGGGGTTTTAGTAAGGTAAAGGTTGTTTTCAGGGATTGGTTACTACATAATATGGGGTTGTAAGTACGGTAAAGGGTGTTTTCAGGGATTGGTTCCTACATAATATGGAGTTTTAGAACGGTAAAGGGTGTTTTCAGGGATTGGTTCCTACATAATATGGAGTTTTAGTACGGTAAAGGGTGTTTTCCGGGATTGCTTCCTACGTAATATGGGGTTGTAGTACGGTAAAGGATGTTTTCAGGGATTGGTTCCTACGTAATATGGGGTTTTAGTAAGGTAAAGGATGTTTTCAGGGATTGGTTCCTACGTAATATGGGGTTGTAGTACGGTAAAGGGTGTTTTCAGGGATTGGTTCCTATGTAATATGGGGTTGTAGTACGGTAAAGGGTGTTTTCAGGGATTGATTCCTATGTAATATGGGGTTTTAGTATGGTAAAGCGTGTTTTCAGGGATTGGTTCCTACATAATATGGGGTTTTAGTAAGGTAAAGGGTGTTTTTAGGGAAATGGTTCCTATGTAATATGGGGTTGTAGTACGGTAAAGAGTGTTTTCAGGGATTGGTTCCTACGAAATATAGGGTTTTAGTACGGTAAAGGGTGTTTTCAGGGATTGGTTCCTACATAACATGTGGTTTTTTCGTAAGGTAAAGGGTGTTTACAGGGATTGGTTCCTATGTAATATAGGGTTTTAGTAAGGTAAAGGATGTTTTCAGGGATTGGTTCCTACATAATACCGGGTAGTAGTACGGTAAAGGGTGTTTTCAGGAATTGGTTCCTACGTAATATGTGGTTTTATTACGGTAAAGGGTGTTTTCAGGGATTGGTTCCTACATAATATGGGGTTGTAGTACGGTAAAGGGTGTTTTCAGGGATTGCTTCCTACGTAATATGGAGTTGTAGTACGTTAAAGGATGTTTTCAGGGATTGGTTCCTACGTAATATGGGGTTGTAGTACGGTAAAGGGTGTTTTCAGGGATTGGTTCCTATGTAATATGGGGTTGTAGTACGGTAAAGGGTGTTTTCAGGGATTGATTCCTATGTAATATGGGGTTTTAGTATGGTAAAGCGTGTTTTCAGGGATTGGTTCCTACATAATATGGGGTTTTAGTAAGGTAAAGGGTGTTTTTAGGGAAATGGTTCCTATGTAATATGGGGTTGTAGTACGGTAAAGAGTGTTTTCAGGGATTGGTTCCTACGAAATATAGGGTTTTAGTACGGTAAAGGGTGTTTTCAGGGATTGGTTCCTACATAACATGTGGTTTTTTCGTAAGGTAAAGGGTGTTTACAGGGATTGGTTCCTATGTAATATAGGGTTTTAGTAAGGTAAAGGATGTTTTCAGGGATTGGTTCCTACATAATACCGGGTAGTAGTACGGTAAAGGGTGTTTTCAGGAATTGGTTCCTACGTAATATGTGGTTTTATTACGGTAAAGGGTGTTTTCAGGGATTGGTTCCTACATAATATGGGGTTGTAGTACGGTAAAGGGTGTTTTCAGGGATTGCTTCCTACGTAATATGGAGTTGTAGTACGTTAAAGGGTGTTTTCAGGGATTGGTTCCTACGTAATGTGGGGTTGTACTACGGTTAAGGGTGTTTTCAGGGATTGGTTCCTACATAATATGGGGTTGTAGTACGGTAAAGGATGTTTTCAGGGATTGCTTCCTACGTAATATGGGGTTTTAGTAAGGTAAAGGGTGTTTTCATGATTGGTTTCTATGTAATATGGGGTTTTAGTAAGGTAAAGGATGTTTTCAGGGATTGTTTCCTACGAAATATGGTGTTTTAGTACAGTAAAGGGTGTTTTCAGGGATTGGTTCCTACGTAATATGAGGTTTTAGTAAGGTAAAGGTTGTTTTCAGGGATTGGTTACTACATAATATGGGGTTGTAAGTACGGTAAAGGGTGTTTTCAGGGATTGGTTCCTACATAATATGGAGTTTTAGAACGGTAAAGGGTGTTTTCAGGGATTGGTTCCTACATAATATGGAGTTTTAGTACGGTAAAGGGTGTTTTCCGGGATTGCTTCCTACGTAATATGGGGTTGTAGTACGGTAAAGGATGTTTTCAGGGATTGGTTCCTACGTAATATGGGGTTTTAGTAAGGTAAAGGATGTTTTCAGGGATTGGTTCCTACGTAATATGGGGTTGTAGTACGGTAAAGGGTGTTTTCAGGGATTGGTTCCTATGTAATATGGGGTTGTAGTACGGTAAAGGGTGTTTTCAGGGATTGATTCCTATGTAATATGGGGTTTTAGTATGGTAAAGCGTGTTTTCAGGGATTGGTTCCTACATAATATGGGGTTTTAGTAAGGTAAAGGGTGTTTTTAGGGAAATGGTTCCTATGTAATATGGGGTTGTAGTACGGTAAAGAGTGTTTTCAGGGATTGGTTCCTACGAAATATAGGGTTTTAGTACGGTAAAGGGTGTTTTCAGGGATTGGTTCCTACATAACATGTGGTTTTTTCGTAAGGTAAAGGGTGTTTACAGGGATTGGTTCCTATGTAATATAGGGTTTTAGTAAGGTAAAGGATGTTTTCAGGGATTGGTTCCTACATAATACCGGGTAGTAGTACGGTAAAGGGTGTTTTCAGGAATTGGTTCCTACGTAATATGTGGTTTTATTACGGTAAAGGGTGTTTTCAGGGATTGGTTCCTACATAATATGGGGTTGTAGTACGGTAAAGGGAGTTTTCAGGGATTGCTTCCTACGTAATATGGAGTTGTAGTACGTTAAAGGATGTTTTCAGGGATTGGTTCCTACGTAATATGGGGTTTTTGTAAGGTAAAGGGTGATTTCGGGATTGGTTCCTACGTAATATAGGGTTTTAGTACGGTAAAGGGTGTTTTCAGGGATTGGTTCCTACGTAATATGGGGTTGTACTACGGTTAAGGGTGTTTTCAGGGATTGGTTCCTACGTAATATGGGGTTGTAGTACGGTAAAGGGTGTTTTCGGTGATTGGTTCTTACGTAATATGGGGTTTTAGTAAGGTAAACAATGTTTTCCGGTATTGGTTCCTATGTAATATGGGGTTTTAGTATTGTAAAGGGTATTTTCAGGGATTGGTTCCTGCGTAATATGGGGTTTTAGTAAGGTAAAGGGTGTTTTTAGGGATTGGTTCCTATGTAATATAGGGTTGTAGTACGGTAAAGGGTGTTTTCAGGGATTAGTTCCTACGAAATCTACTGTTTTAGTACGGTTAAGGTTGTTTTCAGGGATTGTTTCCTATTTAATATGGGGTTTTCTACTGTAAAGGGTGTTTTCAGGGATTGCTTCCTACATAATATGGGGTTGTAGTACGGTAAAGGGTGTTTTCAGGGATTGCTTCCTACGTAATATGGAGTTGTAGTACGTTAAAGGATGTTTTCAGGGATTGGTTCCTACGTAATATGGGGTTTTTGTAAGGTAAAGGGTGATTTCGGGATTGGTTCCTACGTAATATGGGGTTTTAGTATGGTAAAGGATGTTTTCAGGGATGGGTTCCTACGTAATATGGGGTTGTACTACGGTTAAGGGTGTTTTCAGGGATTGGTTCCTACGTAAAATGGGGTTGTAGTACGGTAAAGGGTGTTTTCGGTGATTGGTTCTTACGTAATATGGGGTTTTAGTAAGGTAAACAATGTTTTCCGGTATTGGTTCCTATGTAATATGGGGTTTTAGTATTGTAAAGGGTATTTTCAGGGATTGGTTCCTGCGTAATATGGGGTTTTAGTAAGGTAAAGGGTGTTTTTAGGGATTGGTTCCTATGTAATATGGGGTTGTAGTACGGTAAAGGGTGTTTTCAGGGATTAGTTCCTACGAAATCTAGTGTTTTAGTACGGTTAAGGTTGTTTTCAGGGATTGTTTCCTATTTAATATGGGGTTTTCTACTGTAAAGGGTGTTTTCAGGGATTGGTTCCTACATAATATGGGGTTGTACTACGGTTAAGGGTGTTTTCAGGTATTGGTTCCTACGTAATATGGGGTTGTAGTACGGTAAAGGATGTTTTCAGGGATTGCTTCCAAAGTAATATGGAGTTTTAGTAAGGTAAAGGGTGTTTTCAGGATTGGTTTCTATGTAATATGGGGTTTTAGTAAGGTAAAGGATGTTTTCAGGGATTGGTTCCTACGTAATATGGGGTTGTAGTACGGTAAAGGGTGTTTTCAGGGATTGGTTCCTATGTAATATGGGGTTGTAGTACGGTAAAGGGTGTTTTCAGGGATTGATTCCTATGTAATATGGGGTTTTAGTATGGTAAAGCGTGTTTTCAGGGATTGGTTCCTACATAATATGGGGTTTTAGTAAGGTAAAGGGTGTTTTTAGGGAAATGGTTCCTATGTAATATGGGGTTGTAGTACGGTAAAGAGTGTTTTCAGGGATTGGTTCCTACGAAATATAGGGTTTTAGTACGGTAAAGGGTGTTTTCAGGGATTGGTTCCTACATAACATGTGGTTTTTTCGTAAGGTAAAGGGTGTTTACAGGGATTGGTTCCTATGTAATATAGGGTTTTAGTAAGGTAAAGGATGTTTTCAGGGATTGGTTCCTACATAATACCGGGTAGTAGTACGGTAAAGGGTGTTTTCAGGAATTGGTTCCTACGTAATATGTGGTTTTATTACGGTAAAGGGTGTTTTCAGGGATTGGTTCCTACATAATATGGGGTTGTAGTACGGTAAAGGGAGTTTTCAGGGATTGCTTCCTACGTAATATGGAGTTGTAGTACGTTAAAGGATGTTTTCAGGGATTGGTTCCTACGTAATATGGGGTTTTTGTAAGGTAAAGGGTGATTTCGGGATTGGTTCCTACGTAATATAGGGTTTTAGTACGGTAAAGGGTGTTTTCAGGGATTGGTTCCTACGTAATATGGGGTTGTACTACGGTTAAGGGTGTTTTCAGGGATTGGTTCCTACGTAAAATGGGGTTGTAGTACGGTAAAGGGTGTTTTCGGTGATTGGTTCTTACGTAATATGGGGTTTTAGTAAGGTAAACAATGTTTTCCGGTATTGGTTCCTATGTAATATGGGGTTTTAGTATTGTAAAGGGTATTTTCAGGGATTGGTTCCTGCGTAATATGGGGTTTTAGTAAGGTAAAGGGTGTTTTTAGGGATTGGTTCCTATGTAATATAGGGTTGTAGTACGGTAAAGGGTGTTTTCAGGGATTAGTTCCTACGAAATCTACTGTTTTAGTACGGTTAAGGTTGTTTTCAGGGATTGTTTCCTATTTAATATGGGGTTTTCTACTGTAAAGGGTGTTTTCAGGGATTGCTTCCTACATAATATGGGGTTGTAGTACGGTAAAGGGTGTTTTCAGGGATTGCTTCCTACGTAATATGGAGTTGTAGTACGTTAAAGGATGTTTTCAGGGATTGGTTCCTACGTAATATGGGGTTTTTGTAAGGTAAAGGGTGATTTCGGGATTGGTTCCTACGTAATATGGGGTTTTAGTATGGTAAAGGATGTTTTCAGGGATGGGTTCCTACGTAATATGGGGTTGTACTACGGTTAAGGGTGTTTTCAGGGATTGGTTCCTACGTAAAATGGGGTTGTAGTACGGTAAAGGGTGTTTTCGGTGATTGGTTCTTACGTAATATGGGGTTTTAGTAAGGTAAACAATGTTTTCCGGTATTGGTTCCTATGTAATATGGGGTTTTAGTATTGTAAAGGGTATTTTCAGGGATTGGTTCCTGCGTAATATGGGGTTTTAGTAAGGTAAAGGGTGTTTTTAGGGATTGGTTCCTATGTAATATGGGGTTGTAGTACGGTAAAGGGTGTTTTCAGGGATTAGTTCCTACGAAATCTAGTGTTTTAGTACGGTTAAGGTTGTTTTCAGGGATTGTTTCCTATTTAATCTAGTGTTTTAGTACGGTTAAGGTTGTTTTCAGGGATTGTTTCCTATTTAATATGGGGTTTTCTACTGTAAAGGGTGTTTTCAGGGATTGCTTCCTACATAATATGGGGTTGTAGTACGGTAAAGGGTGTTTTCAGGGATTGCTTCCTACGTAATATGGAGTTGTAGTACGTTAAAGGATGTTTTCAGGGATTGGTTCCTACATAATATGGGGTTGTACTACGGTTAAGGGTGTTTTCAGGTATTGGTTCCTACGTAATATGGGGTTGTAGTACGGTAAAGGATGTTTTCAGGGATTGCTTCCAAAGTAATATGGAGTTTTAGTAAGGTAAAGGGTGTTTTCAGGATTGGTTTCTATGTAATATGGGGTTTTAGTAAGGTAAAGGATGTTTTCAGGGATTAGTTCCTACGTAATATGGTGTTTTAGTACGGTAAAGGGTGTTTTCAGGGATTGGTTCCTACGTAATATGGGGTTTGAGTACGGTAAAGGTTGTTTTCAGGGATTGGTTACTACATAATATGGGGTTGTAGTACGGTAAAGGATGCTTTCAGGGATTGGTTTCTACGTAATATGGGGTTGTAGTACGGTTAAGGGTGTTTTCAGGGATTGGTTCCTACGTAATATGGGGTTTTAGTACGGTAAAGGTTGTTTTCAGGAATTAGTTACTACATAATATGGGGTTGTAGTACGGTAAAGGATGTTTTCAGGGATTGGTTTCTACGTAATATGGGGTTGTAGTACGGTAAAGAGTGTTTTCAGGGATTGGTTCCTACGTAATATGGGGTTGTAGTACGGTAAAGGATGTTTTCAGGGATTGGTTCCTACATAAAATGGGGGTTTAGTAAGGTAAAGGGTGTTTTCAGGATTGGTTTCTAAGTAAAATGGGGTTGTAGTACGGTAAAGGGTGTTTTCAGGGATTGGTTCCTACGAAATATAGGATTTTAGTACGGTAAAGGGTGTTTTCAGGGATTGGTTCCTACGTAATATGTGGTTTTAGTAAGGTAAAGGGTATTTTCAGGGATTGGTTCCTATGTAATACCGGGTTTTAGTAAGGTAAAGGATGTTTTCAGGGATTGGTTCCTACGTAATATGGGGTAGTAGTACAGTAAAGGGTGTTTTTAGGGATTGGCTCCTACTAAATATGGGGTTGTAGTACGGTAAAGGGTGTTTTCAGGGATTGGTTCCTAAGTAATATGGGGTTGTAGTACGGTAAAGGGTGTTTTCAGGTATTGGTTCCTACGTAATATGGGGTTGTAGTACGTTAAAGGGTGTTTTCAGGGATTGGTTCCTATGTAATATGGGGTTGTAGTACGTTAAAGGGTGTTTTCAGGGATTGGTTCCTACGTAATGTGGGGATTTAGTAAGGTAAAGGGTGTTTTCGGGATTGGTTCCTATGTAATATGGGGTTTTAGTACGGTAAAGGGTGTTTTCAGGGATTGCTCCCTATGGAATTTGGGATTTTATTACGGTAAAGGTTGTTTTCAGGGATTGGTTCCTACGTAATATGGGGTTGTACTACGGTTAAGGGTGTTTTCAGGGATTGGTTCCTACGTAATATGGGGTTGTAATACGGTTAAGGGTGTTTTCAGGGATTGGTTCCTATGTAATATGGGGTTGTAGAACTGTAAAGGATGTTTTCAGGGATTGCTTCCTACGTAATATGGGGTTTTAGTAAGGTAAAGGGTGTTTTCATGATCGGTTTCTATGTAATATGGGGTTTTAGTAAGGTAAAGGATGTTTTTGGGGATTGGTTCCTACGAAATATGGTGTTTCAGTACGGTAAAGGGTGTTTTCAGGGATTGGTTCCTACGCAATATGGGGTTTTAGTACGGTAAAGGTTGTTTTCAGCGATTGGTTACTACATAATATGGGGTTGTAAGTACGGTAAAGGGTGTTTTCAGGGATTGGTTCCTACATAATATGGAGTTTTAGTACGGTAAAGGGTGTTTTCAGGGATTCGTTCCTACGTAATATGGGGTTGTAGTACGGTAAAGGATGTTTTCAGGGATTGGTTCCTACGTAATATGGGGTTTTAGTAAGGTAAAGGATGTTTTCAGGGATTGGTTCTACGTAATATGGGGTTTTAGTAAGGTAAAGGATGTTTTCAGGGATTGGTTCCTACGTAATATGGGGTTGTAGTACGGTAAAGGGTGTTTTCAGGGATTGGTTCCTATGTAATATGGGGTTTTAGTACGGTAAAGGATGTTTTCAGGGATTGGTTCCCATGTAATATGGGGTTGTAGTACGGTAAAGGGTGTTTTCAGGGATTGGTTCCTAAGTAATATGGGGTTTTAGTACGGTAAAGGTTGTTTTCAGTGATTGGTTACTACATAATATGGGGTTGTAAGTACGGTAAAGGGTGTTTTCAGCGATTGGTTCCTACCTAATATGGAGTTTTAGTACGGTAAAGGGTGTTTTCAGGGATTGGTTCCTACGTAATATGGGGCTGTAGTACGGTAAAGGATGTTTTCAGGGATTGGTTCCTATGTAATATGGGGTTTTAGTAAGGTAAAGGGTGTTTTCAGGATTGGTTTCTAAGTAATATGGGGTTTTAGTACGGTAAAGGGTGTTTTCAGGGATTGGTTCCTACGTAATATGGGGTTTTAGTACGGTAAAGGTTGTTTTCAGGGATTGGTTACTACATAATATGGGGTTGTAGTACGGTAAAGGATGTTTACAGGGATTGGTTTCTATGTAATATGGGGTTGTAGTACGGTTAAGGGTGTTTTCAGGGATTGGTTCCTACGTAATATGGGGTTGTAGTACGGTTAAGGGTGTTTTCAGGGATTGGTTCCTACGTAATATGGGGTTTTAGTAAGGTAAAGGGTGTTTTCAGGGATTGGTTCCTACGTAATATGGGGTTTTAGTACGGTAAAGGTTGTTTTCAGGGATTAGTTACTACATAATATGGGGTTGTAGTACGGTAAAGGATGTTTTCAGGGATTGGTTTCTACGTAATATGGGGTTGTAGTACAGTAAAGGATGTTTTCAGGGATTGGTTCCTACATAAAATGGGGTTTTAGTAAGGTAAAGGGTGTTTTCAGGATTGGTTTCTATATAATATGGGGTTGTAGTACGGTAAAGGGTGTTTTCAGGGATTGGTTCCTACGAAATATAGGGTTTTAGTACGGTAAAGGATGTTTTCAGGGATTGGTTCCTACGTAATATGGGGTAGTAGTACGGTAAAGGGTGTTTTCAGGGATTGGCTCCTACTAAATATGGGTTGTAGTACGGGAAAGAGTGTTTTCAGGGATTGGTTCCTAAGTAATATGGGGTTGTAGTACGGTAAAGGGTGTTTTCAGGTATTGGTTCCTACGTAATATGGGGTTGTAGTACGTTAAAGGGTGTTTTCAGGGATTGGTTCCTACGTAATATGGGGTTGTAGTACGTTAAAGGGTGTTTTCAGGTATTGGTTCCTACATAATATGGGGTTGTAGTACGTTAAAGGGTGTTTTCAGGGATTGGTTCCTACGTAATATGGGGTTTTAGTACGGTAAAGGTTGTTTTCAGGGATTAGTTACTACATAATATGGGGTTGTAGTACGGTAAAGGATGTTTTCAGGGATTGGTTCCTACGTAATATGGGGTTGTAGTACGTTAAAGGGTGTTTTCAGGGATTGGTTCCTACGTAATATGGGGTTGTAGTACGTTAAAGGGTGTTTTCAGGCATTGGTTCCTACGTAATATGGGGATTTAGTAAGGTAAAGGGTGTTTTCGGGATTGGTTCCTATGTAATATGGGGTTTTAGTACGGTAAAGGGTGTTTTCAGGGATTGGTTCCTACGTAATATGGGGTTTTATTACAGTAAAGGTTGTTTTCAGGGATTGGTTACTACATAATATGGGGTTGTAGTACGGTAAAGGATGTTTACAGGGATTGGTTTCTATGTAATATGGGGTTGTAGTACGGTTAAGGGTGTTTTCAGGGATTGGTTCCTACGTAATATGGGGTTGTAGTACGGTTAAGGGTGTTTTCAGGGATTGGTTCCTACGTAATATGGGGTTTTAGTAAGGTAAAGGGTGTTTTCAGGGATTGGTTCCTACGTAATATGGGGTTTTAGTACGGTAAAGGTTGTTTTCAGGGATTAGTTACTACATAATATGGGGTTGTAGTACGGTAAAGGATGTTTTCAGGGATTGGTTTCTACGTAATATGGGGTTGTAGTACAGTAAAGGATGTTTTCAGGGATTGGTTCCTACATAAAATGGGGTTTTACTAAGGTAAAGGGTGTTTTCAGGATTGGTTTCTATATAATATGGGGTTGTAGTACGGTAAAGGGTGTTTTCAGGGATTGGTTCCTACGAAATATAGGGTTTTAGTACGGTAAAGGATGTTTTCAGGGATTGGTTCCTACGTAATATGGGGTAGTAGTACGGTAAAGGGTGTTTTCAGGGATTGGCTCCTACTAAATATGGGTTGTAGTACGGGAAAGAGTGTTTTCAGGGATTGGTTCCTAAGTAATATGGGGTTGTAGTACGGTAAAGGGTGTTTTCAGGTATTGGTTCCTACGTAATATGGGGTTGTAGTACGTTAAAGGGTGTTTTCAGGGATTGGTTCCTACGTAATATGGGGTTGTAGTACGTTAAAGGGTGTTTTCAGGCATTGGTTCCTACGTAATATGGGGATTTAGTAAGGTAAAGGGTGTTTTCGGGATTGGTTCCTATGTAATATGGGGTTTTAGTACGGTAAAGGGTGTTTTTAGCGATTGGTCCCTATGGAATATGGGGTTTTATTACAGTAAAGGTTGTTTTCAGGGATTGGTTCCTACGTAATATGGGATTGTACTACGGTTAAGCGTGTTTTCAGGGATTGGTTCCTACGTAATATGGGGTTGTAATACGGTTAAGGGTGTTTTCAGGGATTGGTTCCTACGTAATATGGGGTTGTAGTATGGTAAAGGATGTTTTCAAGGATTGCTTCCTACGTAATATGGTATTTTAATACGGTAAAGGGTGTTTTCAGGGATTGGTTCCTACCCAATATGGGGTTTTAGTACGGTAAAGGTTGTTTTCAGGGATTGGTTCCTACATAATATGGAGTTTTAGTACGGTAAAGGGTGTTTTCAGGGATTGGTTCCTACGTAATATGGGGTTGTAGTTCGGTAAAGGTTGTTTTTAGGGATTGGTTCCTACGTAATATGGGGTTTTAGTAAGGTAAAGGATGTTTTCCGGGATTGGTTCCTACGTAATATGGGGTTGTAATACGGTTAAGGGTGTTTTCAGGGATTGGTTTCTAAGTAATATGGGGTTGTAGTACGGTAAAGGGTGTTTTCAGGTATTGGTTCCTACGTAATATGGGGTTTTAGTACGGTAAAGGTTGTTTTCAGGGATTGGTTACTACATAATATGGGGTTGTAGTACGGTAAAGGATGTTTTCAGGGATTGGTTCCTACGTAATATGGGGTTGTAGTACGGTAAAGGGTGTTTTCAGGGATTGGTTCCTACGTAATATGGAGTTGTAGTACGGTAAAGGATGTTTTCAGGGATTGGTTCCTACGTAATATGGGTTTTTTGTAAGGTAAAGGATGATTTCAGGGATTGGTTCCTACGTAATATGGTGTTTTAGTACGGTAAAGGGTGTTTTCAGGGATTGGTTCCTAAGTAATATGGGGTTTTAGTACGGTAAAGGGTGTTTTCAGGGATTGGTTCCTAAGTAATATGGGGTTTTAGTACGGTAAAGGTTGTTTTCAGTGATTGGTTACTACATAATATGGGGTTGTAAGTACGGTAAAGGGTGTTTTCAGGGATTGGTTCCTACCTAATATGGAGTTTTAGTACGGTAAAGGGTGTTTTCAGGGATTGGTTCCTACGTAATATGGGGCTGTAGTACGGTAAAGGATGTTTTCAGGGATTGGTTCCTATGTAATATGGGGTTTTAGTAAGGTAAAGGGTGTTTTCAGGATTGGTTTCTAAGTAATATGGGGTTTTAGTACGGTAAAGGGTGTTTTCAGGGATTGGTTCCTACGTAATATGGGGTTTTAGTACGGTAAAGGTTGTTTTCAGGGATTGGTTACTACATAATATGGGGTTGTAGTACGGTAAAGGATGTTTACAGGGATTGGTTTCTATGTAATATGGGGTTGTAGTACGGTTAAGGGTGTTTTCAGGGATTGGTTCCTACGTAATATGGGGTTGTAGTACGGTTAAGGGTGTTTTCAGGGATTGGTTCCTACGTAATATGGGGTTTTAGTAAGGTAAAGGGTGTTTTCAGGGATTGGTTCCTACGTAATATGGGGTTTTAGTACGGTAAAGGTTGTTTTCAGGGATTAGTTACTACATAATATGGGGTTGTAGTACGGTAAAGGATGTTTTCAGGGATTGGTTTCTACGTAATATGGGGTTGTAGTACAGTAAAGGATGTTTTCAGGGATTGGTTCCTACATAAAATGGGGTTTTAGTAAGATAAAGGGTGTTTTCAGGATTGGTTTCTATATAATATGGGGTTGTAGTACGGTAAAGGGTGTTTTCAGGGATTGGTTCCTACGAAATATAGGGTTTTAGTACGGTAAAGGATGTTTTCAGGGATTGGTTCCTACGTAATATGGGGTAGTAGTACGGTAAAGGGTGTTTTCAGGGATTGGCTCCTACTAAATATGGGTTGTAGTACGGGAAAGAGTGTTTTCAGGGATTGGTTCCTAAGTAATATGGGGTTGTAGTACGGTAAAGGGTGTTTTCAGGTATTGGTTCCTACGTAATATGGGGTTGTAGTACGTTAAAGGGTGTTTTCAGGGATTGGTTCCTACGTAATATGGGGTTGTAGTACGTTAAAGGGTGTTTTCAGGCATTGGTTCCTACGTAATATGGGGATTTAGTAAGGTAAAGGGTGTTTTCGGGATTGGTTCCTATGTAATATGGGGTTTTAGTACGGTAAAGGGTGTTTTTAGGGATTGGTCCCTATGGAATATGGGGTTTTATTACAGTAAAGGTTGTTTTCAGGGATTGGTTCCTACGTAATATGGGATTGTACTACGGTTAAGCGTGTTTTCAGGGATTGGTTCCTACGTAATATGGGGTTGTAATACGGTTAAGGGTGTTTTCAGGCATTGGTTCCTACGTAATATGGGGATTTAGTAAGGTAAAGGGTGTTTTCGGGATTGGTTCCTATGTAATATGGGGTTTTAGTACAGTAAAGGGTGTTTTTAGGGATTGGTCCCTATGGAATATGGGGTTTTATTACAGTAAAGGTTGTTTTCAGGGATTGGTTCCTACGTAATATGGGATTGTACTACGGTTAAGCGTGTTTTCAGGGATTGGTTCCTACGTAATATGGGGTTGTAATACGGTTAAGGGTGTTTTCAGGGATTGGTTCCTACGTAATATGGGGTTGTAGTATGGTAAAGGATGTTTTCAAGGATTGCTTCCTACGTAATATGGTGTTTTAATACGGTAAAGGGTGTTTTCAGGGATTGGTTCCTACCCAATATGGGGTTTTAGTACGGTAAAGGTTGTTTTCAGGGATTGGTTCCTACATAATATGGAGTTTTAGTACGGTAAAGGGTGTTTTCAGGGATTGGTTCCTACGTAATATGGGGTTGTAGTTCGGTAAAGGTTGTTTTTAGGGATTGGTTCCTACGTAATATGGGGTTTTAGTAAGGTAAAGGATGTTTTCCGGGATTGGTTCCTACGTAATATGGGGTTGTAATACGGTTAAGGGTGTTTTCAGGGATTGGTTTCTAAGTAATATGGGGTTGTAGTACGGTAAAGGGTGTTTTCAGGTATTGGTTCCTACGTAATATGGGGTTTTAGTACGGTAAAGTTTGTTTTCAGGGATTGGTTACTACATAATATGGGGTTGTAGTACGGTAAAGGATGTTTACAGGGATTGGTTTCTATGTAATATGGGGTTGTAGTACGGTTAAGGGTGTTTTCAGGGATTGGTTCCTACGTAATATGGGGTTGTAGTACGGTTAAGGGTGTTTTCAGGGATTGGTTCCTACGTAATATGGGTTTTTAGTAAGGTAATGGGTGTTTTCAGGGATTGGTTCCTACGTAATATGGGGTTTTAGTACGGTAAAGGTTGTTTTCAGGGATTAGTTACTACATAATATGGGGTTGTAGTACGGTAAAGGATGTTTTCAGGGATTGGTTTCTACGTAATATGGGGTTGTAGTACAGTAAAGGATGTTTTCAGGGATTGGTTCCTACATAAAATGGGGTTTTAGTAAGGTAAAGGGTGTTTTCAGGATTGGTTTCTATATAATATGGGGTTGTAGTACGGTAAAGGGTGTTTTCAGGGATTGGTTCCTACGAAATATAGGGTTTTAGTAAGATAAAGGATGTTTTCAGGGATTGGTTCCTACGTAATATGGGGTAGTAGTACGGTAAAGGGTGTTTTCAGGGATTGGCTCCTACTAAATATGGGTTGTAGTACGGGAAAGAGTGTTTTCAGGGATTGGTTCCTAAGTAATATGGGGTTGTAGTACGGTAAAGGGTGTTTTCAGGTATTGGTTCCTACGTAATATGGGGTTGTAGTACGTTAAAGGGTGTTTTCAGGGATTGGTTCCTACGTAATATGGGGTTGTAGTACGTTAAAGGGTGTTTTCAGGCATTGGTTCCTACGTAATATGGGGATTTAGTAAGGTAAAGGGTGTTTTCGGGATTGGTTCCTATGTAATATGGGGTTTTAGTACGGTAAAGGGTGTTTTTAGGGATTGGTCCCTATGGAATATGGGGTTTTATTACAGTAAAGGTTGTTTTCAGGGATTGGTTCCTACGTAATATGGGATTGTACTACGGTTAAGGGTGTTTTCAGGGATTGGTTCCTACGTAATATGGGGTTGTAATACGGTTAAGGGTGTTTTCAGGGATTGGTTCCTACGTAATATGGGGTTGTAGTATGGTAAAGGATGTTTTCAAGGATTGCTTCCTACGTAATATGGTGTTTTAATACGGTAAAGGGTGTTTTCAGGGATTGGTTCCTACCCAATATGGGGTTTTAGTACGGTAAAGGTTGTTTTCAGGGATTGGTTCCTACATAATATGGAGTTTTAGTACGGTAAAGGGTGTTTTCAGGGATTGGTTCCTACGTAATATGGGGTTTTAGTAAGGTAAAGGATGTTTTCCGGGATTGGTTCCTACGTAATATGGGGTTGTAATACGGTTAAGGGTGTTTTCAGGGATTGGTTCCTACGTAATATGGGGTTGTAGTATGGTAAAGGGTGTTTTCAGGGATTGGTTCCTACGCAATATGGGTTTTTATAAGGTAAAGGGTGTTTTCAGGGATTGGTTCCTATGTAATATGGGGTTGTAGTACGGTAAAGGGTGTTTTCGGGGATTGGTTCCTACATAATATGGGTATTTAGTAAGGTAAAGGGTGTTTTCGGGATTGGTTCCTACGTAATATGGGGTTTTAGTACAGTAAAGGATGTTATCAGGCATTTGGTTCCTACGTAATATTGGGTTTTAGTACGGTAAAGGATGTTTTCAGGGATTTGTTCCTGCGTAATACGGGGTTTTAGTACGGTAAAGGGTGTTTTCGGGATTGGTTCTTATTTAATATGGGGTTTTAGTATGATAAAGAGCTATGGAGGATTCCTTGCATCGAGATGGGTTTCAGCAACTAATATAGTTGATTTCAATTTTATGCTGTTACAAATGTAGTGTGACTGAATGGGTATATTGAAAGGTGTTAACTATGCAAACCGGTTTAGGGTACTGTGGATACGGGATCATGTGTTCAGCTATCAGCTGCAGCCCTTGTTTCTGGGAAGGAAGACCCTTTTTTTAAGGAACAAAGTAGTGACAGCTGGCCAATTACGGGCATCAGGGCTAGACAATGCCTTCTGCTAGCGGTCTAGCTGTATCTCTGCCAGTTTCCCATGGTGTACAACAGTATAGGCCCAATGGGTTCTGGGAAGAATCCATCATCTTAATACCGGTCTCTATGTTTTGGTAGTCATAGGCATACTCTGAGGACAGCAGTGATATAATGTTGGTGATAATATAAATATTATATAACGTCTACAACTACATCTGGGATACGCGATATGCAAACTATTTTATCCTGATATATTTTTAACTTATTTACCTGTTTTGCTTCCATCTTCCCATTACTATAATAACATGAGGTGTTTGAGAATTTGAAAGCAATGGAGGAGCTTCAGTGGTGGACATCCATCCAGTGGGTGTGTTTATATTAAAGGAATATGATACTTTGTCATATTGGACCTATAGAACATGGATTACTTAATGCAGCACAAGATATGTTGAGGTTCTGTTACCAGTATGAATTCTCAGTGCAATACAAATAAAAGGTGAATTTAAAAAAAACACCCAAATCTCACCAGAAACAGCTTAATGTTATCAATAGCAGACGGCCCACTGCCATTATAAACAAATCACCGGAGCATGTTATTTCCTTCATCTACCTGGCTCCAGAAATGCCAAGATAATTAACATAACTGGCCTGCCTGCCTGCCACCCAGTCACAAGCTGTTATTAATACCAAGTCAGAGACTCCATCCAAGACATCTAGTTTACAGCCAAGCCTTATTTTCTTCTTGTAATGGGGGCCCATACGTCCTGCCCCTGAACATTAAGCCTGCATTATACTGTCAGCTGAGGATGTTAGCTCCCACAAACACAGACCAATCCCATCACACACAAATAGGGCACATCTTCCTACCTTTTTGATCCCAGAGAAGAGGTAACTTGTTTACACCACAGACACACAATGATGAAATATGCAGCTGCAGGCAAGAGCCTCCTATGAGAGGACTGTGAGGTCAGCACATGACGTCACTATTAGTATCTGGAAATCTCTCAGTATGCAAACAGCTTTTTGTGTACATGTATGTACTTTTGAGATAATTGTGAATGTCACACACAAGGCCAGCATTAATGCAATTATTCCAGGAAATATGTTTTTGTTTTGTTTTTGCATCACCACAGAAAGATTTACTCAATCCCAGGATTTATAAGATATATAGGGAGATTTATCAAGACAAAAAAACAGAAGCTATTCTGGTAAAAATAGCTAAATATGGAGAAATCACCAAGGGAAACCAATGGAATGTCTTACAACATTAAATAGTACCTGTTTTGCCTCGATAAACCTCCCCCAGGAGTTCTAACAGCTGTAAGCTAAGTGTGTAAAGGTGTTTTAAGTTTCTCAAAGAGCAGGTGGTGCACAGAAACTTGCCAAGGGGTATGAACAAGGAAATTAGACAACAGTATGTATAAGAAATCTTGCAAAAACATGGTTTAAACAGTCCCTGTGATAGTTGGATCACTGTAACCACGTCAAGTTCATAGATCTTGCAAGGAAATTAAAAAGAGATCATTGGGCCTTCTTGGAGATCACAGTAGATAGACCATGTCCTCAAATTAGTGATTTAGGATTTCCCTACGTGGAGGGGTGTAAAAGTGACAGGTAGTATAGTGGGAATGAGCAGGTTCCACGCAATAGAGCATTGCAAACATATCCATACTGCACCCTTGAAGCCACTGGTAAACAGATTTGATTTTAATTTTATTTCATTTTATAATACATATTGTAAAATCTATAAATAAAAAAACAAGAAAAATTTCAATAAAAAATATTTGAAAAGAAAATGATAAGGGAGACTTTTCCCATCACCGTACATGGCATAAATAGTACAATATGGATAAAAATCCTTGTATATTTCCCCATTTAAAAAACAAACAAAAAAAAAAAAAAATATTGGTGCAGTACTGATAACTGTATTTTAGAAAACAAAAATGATGTTGTATCTGTTATAAATAGTGCTACAATTTCCCATCTCAAACCCACCCTTCCTGGTGGCAGGAGATGCTGTTGAAAGAAAGGCTGAACCAACGTTACCCACTAGCTATGCATTTGGATGTCCGATCTGGATGCCCTGGAAGAGAGGCCTGATCATGGTCGTGTCTGCTAGAAATGTCACTGGTTAAGAGTCAGGGTGTGTAGTAGGAACTCGGTTGTTTAACAACTACATGGATCGATAGGTTTATGGTGATGAATGTTAACTTTCATTGGATCAAGGGTTGAGTTAAAACTGGGGGTACCAACATGCCCCCCCCCCCCACACACACGTTAAACATCACCAGTAGTCACGGAGGATAAATTTCACTATTCACGACAATTCACACACAGTTTAGTGAATAAAGCCTACAATAATTGTGAATAACTATACTTATATTCATCCACACTCAATTAGAGTTCATATGGGTTTCCTTGAAAGTTGTTGATAGCAATTACAAGCTGAAATGTTTTGTTTTTCTTTTTGACAGCTTCTGGAGGGAACACAGACATATCTGCACGTAAGAAGCACACGCGTCCCACCTTTACAGGCCACCAAATTTTTGCCCTTGAGAAGACCTTTGAACAGACCAAATACCTGGCTGGTCCAGAGCGGGCAAGACTAGCTTTCAGTTTAGGCATGAGCGAATCTCAAGTCAAGGTAAGTTAGTTTGATCTTCAGATTCAAAACAGACTGCAGAGCAGGTCTCATATGTTGGAAATCATCTCTTTCTAGTAAACATATAATTGTAAAGCACTGCGGAATATGTTGGAGCTGTATGAAAACTAATAATAATTCTGTTAATTACCAATGGACAAAATCACAAAAAAACATTCATTTATATGGTGATTTCTAAATGTATCACTTTGCCCTGTGTAACTCTAGTAACATTTTTTGGACTTTCATATCCGTTTAATGAACATATACATTTATGCACCATATCTGCAATGTTCTAATTATGGCATGGTTTTCCCATAGGTCTGGTTTCAAAACCGTCGCACTAAATGGAGAAAGAAGAGTGCTGCAGATCCTTCCTGTCACACATCCATGAACACGAGGCTCCCAGGAGAACACACCCCATCAGAGAATGAAGACGATGAATACTGCAAGCCTCTAGATCCTGATTCAGATGATGAAAAAATCCGGCTATTGCTGCGGAAACACCGTGCAGCCTTCTCTGTTCTCAGTCTTGCACCCCACAACCTATGACTTTACGAGGGGTTATCAAACCTGCCACCATGAGCCGTAAAGGGGATATAACTGAATATTTTGCAACACTGGGAGGAGTAGGGGTTCTCTTAATATATATCAATATAGCAAATAATCATTTAATGCCCCCACTACCTCAAAATAAAATATATATTAAAAGAAAACCTTAATTAGGATGGAAACTATGAATCATGACACAAAATAGAGAAAATGCGAACAAGACAGGGTTCCACCAAGATTCAACAATGCACCCCACAATTTATTACATTGTAAAACATTCCTAGATTTGCATTTAGAACATTAAATGTGTTTATAGAGCATACATGAGTAGCCAGCTTCCTGCTCTCTATTGAAAGACAACTCTCAAGTGTTATGAGATTTCTCGTCATCAACTCAGCTTGCCGAATTCCCTGCCTTTACACATCACTTTTACTTACTATTGTCAGTTTAAAAAAAAAAGTGCTGCTCTGTAGTATATAAAATGTAACCAATTAAAATGTTTGTTTTGTTTTTTTGTGAAGTGCCAGTGGTGACCCCTTTAAACTTCCCATTAACTTTCTCATTGAAAGATAAAATATATAACGACCTAAATTGTTTACTTTTGAAAATTCACAAAAATGTGAATCTGAATTAAAACATATTTTAACGTCTGTTCTGTTACATATGAGCTCGGCATTTCTAATTTCTGAATACAAAGGTATTCACAAACTTGAAGCTACCCTCAAACTGCTTTATCACTCAACATATTTATTGACTACCAAAGACTATAACACAAAACTATTGTCTTGGACTCCCAAGCTTTGTTTTCTCCAAAGACATTCCCCAAACATTGAAATAAATAATGCATATGTGGGTTGAGCTGCCAATGTATGTCCTTAAACGAATGGCAACTGGATTTCTGTTTGCTAGACTATAGCTATTTATTAACCTCAGGGCCGTCTTTAATATGGATTGGACCCTGGGCAAACATTTGCTTGGGCCCCCTGAACCCGGTCGTCCCCTCCCTGGCATGCAATCATGCCCCCCACCCCAACGCAGAGGCGGACGTAAAGTAGAGAGGCCTCTGGTGCATGAATTATTTTGGGCAAGAGGGGGCAAAAGGTAGATCCCCATCTGTCATGCAACTCCAACAATGCTTTGACAGCTGGGGCGCTACCATTTTCCCATGCAAGCAGGGTTATATTTAGCACTGAGCAGTATTTGTGTGTTTGAGTTGAAGCATGTTTTTGTATGGAGTATGTTTGTGTGAATGTAGGGGTGTGTTTGTATGTGGAGATGGCATTTAAATGCAAGTATGCATTTATGTGTAGTGTTGGTTTATGAATACACTGGTGTGTTTATATATAATTTTGTTGTTTAAAAAAAGAGGTGTGTTTATATGTAGTGTTGAAGTTTGAATGCAGGTGTGTATTTGCGTGTAGTGTTGAATGCTGAGATGTATGCACAAATACACATGCACTGTCACACACACACACACACACACTGTGATACACATACACACACAGAAACACTTGCAGATACACAGATATACACAATCATACAGATGCAGCTATACAGACACATTTACTCACACTGACACACACACATACAGACACACAATCTGGCACACATGCAGACACACAGATGCACACACGCACACACACGCAGATACACTGACAACATACAGATACACAGACACACACAATGACAACATACAGACACACAGATACATAACCTGACAAATGCAGATACAAACACTGACACACATGCAGATACACACATTGGCTACATACAGATACATGCACAGGTATACACACTGGCACACACACACAGATACATACATACTGACAACATACAGATACACACTGACACACACACACACACAGACACTGTGACAGACATACTGACACTGTGACAGACATACTGACACTGTGACAGACATACATACTGACACATACACAGACATACTGACTGGCACACCGACATACATACAGACACACAAACTGACACACACAGACATACTGACATACACACAGACATACATCCTGACACACACAGACTTACAAACTGACACACAGACATATACTGACTGACACATACATACTGACACACACAAAGACATACATACTGACACACACATATACATACTGACACACACACATACATACAAACTGACACACAGACATACAAACTGACACAGACAGACATACATACTGACACACAGACAGACATACATACTGACACACACACATACAAACATACTGACACACAGACAGACATACAAACTGACACACACACAGACATACAAACTGACACACAGACAGACATACATACTGACACACACACAGACATACAAACTGACACACAGATATACAAACTGACACACAGACAGACATAAAAACTGACACACATACAGACAAACTGACACACAGACAGACAAACTGACACACAGAAAGACATACAAACTGACACACAGACAGACATACATACTGACGCACACACAAACACTCTTCAGTTTCCTACCTTTGAAAGAGGCTTCCTTCCCTGGGGTCCAGTGTGCTGGCTGGGGTAGTTGGGAGTTGGGGGTCTGGCTCTTCTTGCTCCCCCTCCTCATTGGATGCTGGCTCAGCAGCCTCCCGCGCGGCCCGATGTCTTTGAGGTGGGAGGAAGTGATTCGCGGACGTCACTTCCTCCCATGCAGCCGTTAAGCAAGGGGCCCGGTCGCGCTGTTAAAGGGCCACAGCGCCGACCGGACCCCTGCTGGAACATGCTCACTGGGTGGTCCTAAAGGTATGGGCCACCCGGTGGGCCCCTTTAGTGTGCGGTCCCCAGTGCAGCCGCAATACTAGCACCGCGGGCCCATTAGGTAGGGAAATATTTTTAAAAAATAAATTTTTATTGCAGGCAACGGGGCCCACGGGGCAGCTGCTTTGGGCCCCCCATGAGTAACTGGGCCCAGGGCAGCTGCCCCGTTTGCCCCTCCTTAAAGACGGCCCTGATTAACCTTGAGCGCTTGCTTTTGACTGAACTTATCACTTCCAGCTAATTATTTTCCCTGGAGCAAAAAATTAAATGGCACAACACCAGGAGTTACCCCAAAAATATGATGATGGTATTTATAAAGAAATAAATGGGAGCCAGTGTGTGGTGTGATTTGGGGAAAAATTGCCAGCTACAGGTCTGATTAATTAATGCCACTGACCTGTGGATGGTAATAAAAATGGTGTAGAGCTATAATAACAATTATAACAGGACGTGGGGATGCCCTGTTTTTAATACCGATAGGACTCAAGGTTCCCACAAATGTATGGTTCTAATTTAATCCCTGACATCTAGAGAGAGTAACAGGGATGTTCAATCTACGGGATTCTGTTTCATATCCCCTGGCCACCTACCCCACCAAATATAAGTTAATGGTAGGATCTTACAGACCGCATATGTGTTTCTTTATAACTATTTTATTTTGCCTTTTAGCACCACAAAATAGATTAGAACAACAAGCTGTTGTAATGGAAAAACATTTTTTTTTTCTCATAGTGCTGCTTGTAACCGGACTGAAGTAATTTGTTTTGCAGGGGTGCCCAGAAGGTAGATCCCCAAATGTTTTAAAACTACAGCTTTCATAATGTTTGTTATTCTAAAGGCATGCAAAGAATCGTGTGAGTTGTAGTTCTACAAAATCTGGGGATCTACCTTTTGTGTACCCAAGCGCATGGTGAGAAACAGCAGGGTTTCTGACAGAAAATGAGTAATTTTTCTGACCAAAAATCCCTTTGCCATTTATTGAAAAGGTTATGGTGTTACAGCATTTCAGCTTTTCTACTGAGTGGTTTTGCTCTGATCAGAAACATTTTTTCGTGGGACGACTGCTTAGTTATGGTACCTAGTGTAAACGTGCAACACCATCATGAATATGTGGTAAAGCTGGTCGGTAAACTAAACCTATCATGCTGAGGGACACAGAACCCATGACACCTGTAGAACCAAAACGAGGAATTGTAAGGGAAACATCATCAAGGTAGCAAATAATCAAACCCCAAAATGTAAATGCAACATTCCAATATGTTGGACATGTATAACCTGCAATTAACTCCAAAATAAATGCAACCTATAATCTCATCCTGAGTGAAAGATAATCTTCATGCTCTGCTTGAAGGATCCATGCTGAGGAGATATAGTCAAAATACTACAAATTCCATTTAACATAATACATATTAAAGCATTAGTCTTTCCCTGTGGTCATAAAGTTGTTAAATAAGATAAAGGTGCACCCTTAAGGGTGTGAATAGTGATATCAAGGGCAGAAGTAATTACCTTAATGTGTTGATAAGCAGACGCATAGGACCAATGACACACTGCACTCCTATCCAACTATACACAAGTACAAACGATTAGTCATACTCTATATACAAAGGTATATTGCACTGCTATAGTGATAGTAAAGCCTAAAAATATAAAATTAAAGAGAAAGTCTCACTTCCCAAGATTATTTTTATATTCTGCTTAGGACACTGTAGGCACCCAGACCACTTCAGGTCATTGAAGTGGTCTGGTTGCAGTGTCCCTTTTGCACCTAGTGCTGCAATGTTAAACATTGCAGTTCCAGAGAAACTCTGCCCATTACTAGAGGGCTTTCCTGTATCGAAACAGACTTTTGGTCCGGTATCTGATGCTGGACATCCTCACGCTCTGCACGCTGGACATCCAGCGTCAGATTTTTCCCCATAGGAAAGCATTGCTTTAATGTTTACCTATGGGGAGGTGTAATATGCGTGGCATTTGCCTCGCATGCGTATTAGACCACGCTCGTTGCAGGACGGAGCCAGGAGCCAGGACCCAGCACACGGTGCTGGGATCAGGTAAGTAAAAAAAGGGTTTTTAACCGAGGGAGGGCGAGGCAAGGGGAGCTACTGTTCCAGGAATACAGCTTTGTATTCCTGGCACTATAGTAACCCTTTAGGCAAATATATGTTTTTTTGTGAGATCTGAAAAATAAAATTAAATGTAGAAACAAATGCATTTAAGCACCTCTAGTGGTTATCTAAATGACTGAGGTGCCAGTAGGCAGTAATGTAAGCTTAGATTAAAAAGCCTGCATGGACATAATATACACACCAGAACTACTACATTAATATGTAGTTGTTCTGGTGACTATAGTGTCCCTTTAAGCTATATACATCGATTAGCACTTAGTTACATTTTGATACGAATATCAGATTTTAACGGTGTTCTATTTCTTAAGATGTTTATTGTACATCACCACACATATAACTAAAATACCATTCACAGAGAATATATATGAATAAAGAGACTGTAAAAATATTGAATATTTCAAGCAAAATAAGATAAATAAAAAAACTATTAAGGAAATAACTACCGGTAAATACTAAAAAATAAAACACACAGTGGAGCACAAACATAAATTACAGTTGCCATCCAACATGAATAATAGTAGGTTTCTTGAGTAGTATTAAGGGCAGGCATTTTTAGGGGATTGTATCCAATAAGAGGCCATATTAGTTTGTACACAGATAAAAACAAGTAGGCCAGTTTTATACATAAAGAGAAGTTATTGGGCATGATTCTGAAGGCTGAACAATTAGCAGGAACATGCAATTTGTTTCCATGGTGATTGTTCCAGTTTTATAATTTTGCTACTAATACATCTATACTTTCTGAAAACCTTGTTTTAATATATATAAATTAAAAGTAGTGCTTACCATTTTAAGATTACATTTTAAGGCAAGTTTTAACATAGAAAACAAAAAAACAAAATAAAATAAAATAAACATTACTTTCCAGGACCCCTAAAAAAACTCAGATTCAGAGGGTGTTTTGTTGTTTTTTTTGGAAAGCGCTTCATAGTGAAAGGGTTAAAAATCTAATCTGTGTTCCCTGAGACCTGGAGTTGGGAACATTTGCTTTTATGAATATAAGACATTAAATGTAAATTCTACAGATTAATACAGTGTAGCAGGGGTAAACAGTGATATATATATATACACACTTTTGTAATTGCACAAAGTCACATGAAAGCATGATGGTGGTAGAAATTATTTACAACACTCATGGAAGCACTAATCCACTGATTGTATGCAATGAAAACAGCTACTATGGAGAACAAGTATTAAAAACAATGTTCCTTCATTGTAATAGTGACACGTAAAGCTTCATTTTGGTGCTTTAGACTACTTCCAGAGTAAAATAGGATTAGATTAGCATGCATCCTGCAAGACTGGTAGATGAGTCTGCCCCACTAAAAAGGTTCGTTTAGGACTGAAACAGAATAGTTGAAATGTTGGAAGGACAGTCTGTCACAATGGCAGGATAGGGAATCTGTCACATTCAATGTGAAGGAAGTTGTCAAATTCTTAGGTGATTTTTCCTACTCTTTAGTCAATCAATCAGGTTTTTAGAAGGAACTTCCATGTCAAAATAGAGGAAAACTGGCTAGAAAAGCAAAAAGGAAAAGAAACGTGTTACCAATATACAACTGTAAATAGCCCTTAGACTACATACCACTGAAGGATTAGGAATACAACCATAAACCACTGGACTCCTGTGCACAAATTGACTTGCCCCCTCCCCCCCTCATGTGTCTCATTCGACCCTACAGCCTCTCCATGTGTCTCATTCACCACCCCAGCACAGCCCCTCCATGTGTCTCATTCACCGCCCCAGCCCCTCCAGGTGTCTCATTCACCGCCCCAGCCCCTCCAGGTGTCTCATTCACCGCCCCAGCCCCTCCAGGTGTCTCATTCTCCCACCCCGCCCACTCCTCCAGGCGTCTCATTCACCCCCTAGCCCCTCCATGAGTCTCATTTAACCCTCAACTCCTCCACGAGTCTCATTTAACCCTCAACCCCTCCACGAGTCTAATTCACCCCCCGGCCCCTCCACGAGTCTCATTCACCCCGGCCCCTCCACGGAGTCTCATTCACCCCGGCCCCTCCATGAGTCTCATTCACCCCCCGGCCCCTCTATGAGTCTCATTTACCTCCCGGCCCCTACATAAGTCTCATTCACCCCCAGGCCCCACCATGAGTCTCATTCACCCCCCGGGCCCACCTTGAGTCTCATTCACCCCAGGCCCACCATGAGTCTCATTCACCCCTCGGCCCCACCATGAGTCTCATTCACCCCCCGCCCCACGAGTCTCATTTAACCCTCAACTCATCCACGAGTCTCATTTACCCCTAAACTCCTCCACGAGTCTCATTTACCCCTTAACTTCTCCACGAGTCTCATTTACCCCCCAACCCCTCCACGAGTCTCATTCACCCCCGAGGTCTCATTCACCCCGGGCCCACCATGAGTCCCATTCACCCCCCGGCCCCACCATGAGTCTCATTCACCCCCCAGCCCCACCATGAGTCTCATTCACCCCTCCCAGCCCCTCTACATGTCTCATTGTCCCCCCGAGTCCCTCCATGGGTCTAATTCACCACCACAGCTCCTCCATGTGTTTCATCACCCATGTATCTAGTTTTCCCCTCCCAGCTCCTCCTTGTGTCTCATTCTCCCACCTCTTCTCTTTCATGTGTCTCATTCCCCCCCCCCACTCCCCTCATGTGTCTCATCTCACACCCCCCTCCCAGCTTTTCCATGTGTCAGGTCCTCCCCCCCAGGCCAGCCCTAAAATTATGCGCACTGGTCGCAGGGCTCACGGGGCCGCTATAGTTACGCCACTGAATACAACCCATTATTTCTTACCTTGTGATCTCCCATACAGACATCTGCTCCAATTCTGTCATACCACACACATCTTTTTCCATCTTTTTCCTTTAGAGGACAGAATACGAGAAATAGTTAGGTGTGAACAGATATGGCATGTAAAACAGACAGGAAAACGTGTAATATGTATTGGATAAAAGGTGTGTAAGCATGGAGAGTAATGGAAACTGCACTTAAGAGAATTGGTTATGCAAGAAGGGAAAGAGATATGGTGATATCTGAGAAGAAAGTGCTATAGCCGAAAAGAGAAAGCAGAACAGGACAAGAAAGTTCATATTAGCCCACCACAAGGGTTTCGTTAATGATACCCGTGGGGTCACTGACAAATGGGAAATCTGCCATTTGAGGTAGCCTCGCTTTGGAGAAGAAGTACTCGGGACCAAGTAGAACTCATACCCTGACAAGGAACCGGAACAGGAGAAATTACTAAAAAAAATTTAAGCCAGCCATGCAGTCTAGAAAGGCCTGACTCTTAATAGAGGGCTGTGAGAAAGGCAAGGCAGCAGAAATCAGTATGAAGGAGGGCACTGCTGACAGCCAAGTCTTTAAATTTTAGGAAACTTCACCCAAGATCCACTATTGTCCATAAAGAACTGCAGACATATCTCTGTCAACTCAACGAGTTTGTGGATACTTTCTAGGTACAGCAACTTTATTGGTCTGCTTTGCTTTCTTCCAAAAGAAATGTTGGTTGACCAAGACTTGACCCAGAAGTCTGTCAACTATGCTCAAGACTACCGACTTCGTTAAGGGAAACAATCTCAGCAAGCTTTAGTAATGAACTATGATCCAAGGTATCTTCCGACTATATCGTTAGCCTCTATGCTGACTGAATCACACAACAAGAACAGTCATGAGCTCAAAGGAAGAAAACAAGCAGAAAGAGAGAAGACTAACACAGGTTGAAGCCAGATGGCCAAAAGCCAAGATGGAAAATAGAAAAAAAAATCCAGATTTTAAAATGTTAAAAGGGAGATAAAAGCTGTGAGACAAGAAGACGTATGATGGAAATGAAGGATGAGATAAGCGAATATGGAGTGCCCTCACCTTGTTAAGAAGATCTCTGGCAGAATGTGACATGAAGACACGATCACACCAGGCAGGGCAACGGGTCCCCATAAACTCAGAGGGTCTAGTAACCACCTCACTAAATGGGTAACTAAGACAAATAACATAGGTACAAAGTTACAAAGTTTGAATTAATCAATTAAAACGTTTTTCATGGTAGCAATCAGGGTGTGTAAGGTAAACAGGACACTAGCCTTCCATTGGTGTGTACGTACCTGGGAGGGAATGAGATTGGCATCTCAGTGAGGCCACTATGGAAATGGAGAGGCTCAAAGTCATACATTAGCAGCTAGAAGCAAAACAGACTAATTAAAATCTGCTAAATTAAATGTGATAAGTTAAATCACCTACTGAGATTAATAATGGATGCTCTGTAAACGTACTACTACTGCTAGTTAAACGCTCATCATATGGTCTGTAAATATGAACGGTGTATGATAATATATCCAAAATAAATATAAATAACATGTTACATTTTCTCTTTCTTGTTCAAAAAACACACTTTCTACATAGTGACGATTACAGCAGCACATGTAAATGGAATACTCACCGCCCGACCACTGTCCTCCTGTAAGATCTTCACATTGTGATACTCAAAACGCTTACTCTTCATGATTAACCGCACCTGGTACAAGAAAATGTGAGAAAAGTGAAGATAAAAGACAGAAAAGGGTCCAAGAAATGTAAGATGGAGAAAGAGTATATGAGCAAGATAGAATGATGAGAGACATTGACATTGGAAGATTTGGGGAAGACAGAAAGAAAAGATAGATGGATAAGGTTTAAGATAGCCAAGTCAAGGGGGGCGGGCCTGAGCTTCATGGCGGCTGGACGCGTTTCGAGGGAGCTCCGCAGCCAAACGGAGACTTAAGCTACAGTAAAGCGTTCCAGCAAGCTAAAACGACCGACTATGCAGCGCACCTTAAGCAGGAGCCAGCCGGGGCACCCTGACCCTCTTGCCTCCCTCCCGGATCAATCTCTGGTCGAGGGTTCCGTCAGGGCCTGGAACGTTGCCCGGGCGGGCCGGCCGGCCGCTCTCCCACTTGGCACACGACACAGCTCCTGCAGGGGGCAATTGCAGACCTGCTACCCCCTCCTTGGACCGGTGGGGGTTATCCCGGTCCCCGCTGGCCAGCCACAAGATGCACAGAGTGGCAGGGCCTCTAGGTCTGCACCTACTCGAGGTGCAACTCTCCTTGCCAAGATGACGGCTGCACTCCCACCTCATGGCGATGAACCCAAAAAGCCTACAGGAGCCTACCCTGATATCGTCCAGCAATCTCTGAAGAGGCTAGATGCCCTGTTTGACCGCTTCTGGGCCTCTCTTGAGCGGAGAACAGCTGCACGACCACCTCAGCCTCAGAAGGGGAACGGAACAACATAAAGCCGGGAGGAGTGTAGGCCTAAGCAGAGACCGGTCCGCACAAAAGCTCAAACAACTCCCAACACGGGCTCCGCAGGGCCGAGATTCAAAACCCCGCAAAGACGCACTCACCGACCAAACAAACTGCAGGAAACATTACTGCCGCAACAACACTCTGGGTCGCTCTCCTCCCCGAAAAGTTACAGGCACCATTAGCCAGGTCCGTCCCACGATGACAGCAACGGCAATGGATTGGAGAGAAGCTCCGCACTGCACCCTATCTGTGGCGGTACTGCGATGCCTCATCCCCTGTACAAAGTGACCCCCAGCGGGCACCTCAGCAACACCCCACACGGCTCCAGGAGACGAAAAGACACGGCACCGGGACTATCATGGCGAGATATTCTCCCCCTGAGCCTCCTAGCGGGGTAGGCTAACAGCCAACAATGGACGCTAAGATACCTGCTCTCAGGCACCAGAGAGCACTGTTAAATCCTGCATGCATTAACTAACCTGTTTATCTACCCAGCAGTACACTCAAGCATTTCAACATATACTCTGTAAAGGGTGATACTCTTATACTCACTAACCAGCTATTACCTTGCATTTCTTTTACGTACTTTATTTGGCTGACGCGCATCAACCCTGGTTTGTTGGCACAATGTTCTCGTTTCAGTTAAATATTCAGGCAACGCTGATGGCACCTAATGGTCAGGGCGCTCTGTCCTAGTATATATAATGAAATCTAGCCTGCATAAGTCTCCTGCCTATCTTATATAACACTGTCTTTATTCGGTATAGATTTCCTGCAGCGCCATACCACACTGAATAGACTAATGCTACAGAGAGCCTCAGGTGTTACCCTAAGTTGCAGCACTGAGTTCAGGCTTATATCTCAGACCCTAGCAGTATTACCTCCCCAGATGCCATTGCAGAATGTGCCAACTGTTAATTTACTCTAGCCTCAACGTACTGTTTATTTTATATTATTTACTGTAACATGTTAAATTGTTTAATCTCAAAAATACTATAAAAATATGCATTGACTTCCATGCCACTGTTCTTACTACAATGTCAAAGTTTACGCTGTTGTGGCGTCATTAAATCGATAGGTAAACACCTGCACAACAAAATAAAGAATTAAAAAAAAAAAGATAGCCAAGTCAAAAGGTAAATTAGAAAGAAAACAAAAACTAGTGCTTGAATGATTAGAAACAAAGAATGAGATACTGAGAGTATAAGCAACATTAGTAAACACCACAAACAAGGAAGAAGATGTTGAGAAAGATAATGTCAAGATCAGAGAGAAGGCTAGAAGCATCAATCTATCTAGTACTTAGTTGGACAACCTACAGTCCATGGCTCCAATTTACTGGCAAATTAAACATAGCAGGATTTGTAGATGAAGAACCAGGAAACTAGACTACAAAATTTTCATTAATAATCTCATGTGCACAAGATAGATACAAGGGAAGCAGAAAGCAGAGGGAATGAACCTGGCTCTGAATATCACCTCTCCATCTTGTTCATACTCAATGGTCTTTCCATCTGAATCATTCCTGGTCTTTAGATCCCAACCTTGTTCCTATAAGCAGAGACCAAAGCATCATCTAATGGTTGTGACGATCAATGGCATACAAATATATACACACACATAAAGAGCACACAAATACATAAATAATATATAAGCACCCAAAGAAATCTCACCAAGATCATTTTATTCAAATCCAAACGAAAATTAAAATCCCCAAACAGGAAAAATGGGACATCTGAGTTTTCTTGTAATCTGGAGGGGGCGGGGGGGATAAAAAGGAAGCGCAATGATTAGAAATAAGGAGAATGCAGCAAGGAGTGGCCTAATGGTGTATAGCCTGTAAAAGCAACCAGGAGTTGGATCAAGGTGTAATCAGATCCTATGGAGAAATAAAATAATAATGCTTGAATCCTATAACTGAACAGCAATTAAAAGAAGTCTATGTTTACAGACAGTGAGAGATCAGGGTGCTTTCCTGGGTATCAAACTACCAGACTATAACTGCAGGATAGAACCATAAAAATAGCAATAATTTCCAGGGCAGCTTTAAACATATCTAAAGAGGTTTTAAAGGGACACTGTAGTCACCCAGACCACTTTAGCTCAATGAAGTGGTCTGGGTGCCAGGTCCCTCAGGTTTTAACCCTTCAGATGCAAACATAGCAGTTTCAGAGAAACTGCTATGTTTACATTTGGGGTTAATCTAGCCTCTAGTGGCTGTCTTCCGAACAGCCACTAGAGGCGCATCTGCGACATTTCACCTCCATCACGCAGAGCGTCCATAGGAAAACATTGAGAAATGCTTTCCTATGGACACTTTGAATGCGCGCGTGGCACTTGCTGCGCATGCGCATTCGGCTCCGCTGACGTCGGGGAGGAGAGGTCACCAGCACCGAGGGAGCCCAGCACTGGATTAAGATAAGCTGCTAAAGGGGTTTTAACCCCTTCAGCGTCATGGGAGGGGGCACCCTCAGGGCACTATAGTGTCATAAAAACTGCTTTGTTTTCCTGACACTATAGTGATCCTTTAATTTATTATGAATGTTGACTGGCCTTAATTTATTAGCGGACTACCTTGTACCTGGTTAAGATGTGATCCAAGGCTTTTTTCCGATTAGCACTATACACAGATGGGGAGCAATGATATGACACAAAATTTGAGGCATCATGGAAGAGATGAAGGTTCACCAGGTCAAAGGTCCTGAATACCAAAAAAAGTTTTATGACAAAATCCTTATTACATTTTGAAACATACAATGTGAAATACATGTAGCATATTATAGCAGTAATCAATAGTCACAAATATTATGTATTTGTCCCTGTATCTGACACTCAAATAATTATATATTTTTAGGTAAATTCCATATTTCCAAAACATACAGTATTCCTAAATGTCAACATAGTTAATTGCTTCTCGTTACTTAACTGTTCATTTTCTGACACATTCGGTTGCTGTGTGGGCTATAGGTTTCATGTAGCTATTATATCTGAATGTCAGGCGATTATTGAATTTGTAAGCAGGTGATATTAGCTACATTACGGTCATGTAGATATGGTGTATGCTAAGCCTTGAATGTATTATGAATCTAATATGAGGAGTGATAGGTTAAAGGACCACACCGCACCAATAAAGCACTTTGGCTTGCTTGAATGCTTTATGGGTATCAGTGTGTATTTGTCAGTGAGTGCGCGTGTCTGCCATTGTAAATCTGTGAGCGTGTGTGTGTGTCAGTGTATGTCTGGAGTGTGTGTGTCTGTCAGTGAATGTCTGTGAGTGAATATGTGTGTCTTTCAGTGAATCTGTGGGTGTATATCTGTTAGTGTGTGTCAGTATGTCTGTGAGTGTGTCTGTCAATGAGTGCATGTGTCTAAGTGATTGTGAGTGTCAAATCAGTGAGTGTGCATTTATGCCAGTGTACCTATGTCTGAGAGTGTGTGCCTGTCACTGAGTAGTTGTGTCAGTTTGTGTCTATCAGTCAAAATGCGTGTTGGTCCTAAACAGGAAGGGGTGGGTAAAATTTAGATTAGGGGGCTGCCCGAGTTTCCTCATGCCTAGGGCAGCACAAATCCAAAATACACCACTGGGTATGGAGTATCAGATTTTAATTCCAGTTTCAAGTAAATTATGAAACACCTCCCTGGTTAACAACCAGATAGCCATGGAGGTTTACTTCCTCCTTCCATTAGATCCCTTGAGTTAACGGAAATGGCAGGCACACTCTCCTTAATCTCCTGCCTTTGCCCCATTCCTTCTCACATGAGACAAGCGTTCTAACTGAACGCTGGTGCAGTGTGTGCGTGAACAGACACATGTGCATGGAGGTACAGATTCAGAGGCTTCTTTTTAGATATACCCCCCAATGACAAAGATGCATGTGGGTTTTCATTGGGGGCATATTTACTAAATGGTTATTTATATATATATATATATATATTTATTATTATTATTTATTTATTTTTCCACACTTCCTATTTTTGGAATGGAGTGTTTCTTAAATCTGTGCTCCAAACTGTTTGGCTTCACAATTATGAGGCCGGCTCTAATTATCAGAGTTTATCCAGGTGTGAACAAAATGTTATATTCTACAAGCCACACTTTCTGGTTCCTGTAATTCCTAGTGCTTTGATTCACATAGGGTTTATTTATAAGGATCACTTCTGGGGCAAAGTTCTGAAAAAGAACAATCAATATGGAAACCAAAGGAAAGTTCATATTAAATACTGCAATTTTAAGACTTTTGCAACAGAACTGTTCTTTTTACATAACCTGTTAAAAAAAAAAAAAAATATATATATATAACTGCATATTAGTCAAAGTAGTAAAGATATCAGGGACAGCAACAGGTGTCTGAGTCTGTAAAGTAGAACAATTTGGAGACCTAAAAAGAATGACAATGGCTTTTTAGAGCACTATAACATGTTATAGAGGAGAGGTTTGCGTGTGTGTATTGGGTGAAGTGATGTACTACTAAGGAGAAGGAGGAGGTAGTAATGCCAAGTGTGTACATGGGAGGGGATTGAGGTAATGACTGGAATTAAGGGTAACTCATTACTAGAGATATGAGCTGAATACAAACACATTTATCATACTGATTGCCATATAGTGCCAAAGCAATGACCCTGCCAACAGTGCAGGTTTGTGTGTTTTATTAAAGTGTGTGTTGCTTGTTTTCTTGATTGTGACAATCTTTGAAAGTAAAAGCATGTGGGTGTATACCGGTTGTCTATTTGCCAGGTTGTCCTCATAAATCCTTTGCGTGTCCAAGGAAACTACAAGTAAAAAAATTTGAAACAAATTACAACTTAGCATTTAACGTTTTATGTCTACACACCTTCATGGTTCAGTGTAGACATAAAATGGAAAAATAAATGACTACAGTGAAGCTGGATACATCAAGAAGTTTTATTTCAATCTTTGGATATATTAAAATCTTCATCTTGTGTTGATCTATCTACGGCACTCATTCACTGTTTAGTAGTTTTGTTAAATTAAGCTTTTAATGTGAATAGTGTTTATAAGCTTTTATGAATTTTATATTTTCAGAACTGCATTTTGACCCAAAATACTCAAAGACACAGGAAATGTAAGAAAGCAGGTAGCCAGGTAGACATGACAACTGTCCCGGTTTTCCAGGTACAGCCTTTAATTTTTACAAACTATCAATATAATGCCAACCTATACGTAAACCATAATTTATAAAAGTGGTTAAAAGTGCTCCTCAATGGGCAGGGCCTGGCTGGCATGGTGAATGGGTGTGTTCTTAGTAAGCTCCTCACATACAGCTTGAAATTTAAACTTTCTGCTTGGATTGTAACCTCAAAGGGGACTCCACCGAACACTTACCTCCCCTTGTCCACTCAGGAGTTATTTTCTGAGAGTTTGAAGGATTTCTGAACCACATGCAGTTCAGAATAGATTTTGAGGCCTTTGCACCTGGGCGATCTGCGAAAGGGAGAAACGAACGATCTGCCGGTCTGGAGCTACCAGCATGTACAACGCATACAGCTGAATCCCTGCACCCCCTCTAGACCGCTGGGGGTTATCCTGGACCCCACCAGAGAAAAGTTGATGGGGGCTAAGGAGCAAAGACACTGTCACCTACTCTGACGTGAAGAGGCCTAGTGACATACCAAAGATGGCTACCACGCCACCTGAGCATCCACCGTCTCAATGGGAATCAAGGTTCAATGCAGCTTTTGACGCTATATGCACAGCTTTCTGGACCCGGATCAAGTCCCACCAGACGAGGCCATTACTTACCCAACCTGTGACGGAGGGTGTCTATAATGACACCCCAGCACACTGCTCTCCTTCTGGGCAGAGAGCCAAGATGGTCGTCATGTCCATCAGCCATCCACGACCATGTGGGACTGCTTGCATAGTGTGGGTCTCACAGAACATCAGCCTGTCCTCTGAAGATGGGGGCTAAGTGGTGAAAAGACACCGGCTCATTTGCTGGCCTGGGCAATGAGAGCGGAGAAGCAGAAATATGGCCCTATCACCTATGGCGATCTAAGCGACCCGCAGGTGAGGCAGGGAGAGCCATGCAGAAATCTGTAACTGGAAGCCAATCCAGACCCCAGTTGAAGCATGTTTGTGGAATTGGCTGAGATAAGGACACTGACTTTCCTGGAGCCTATTATGGGCAGCTTTAGCACACTAGTTTAATGTCAACTAAAAAGTTTTGTTTTAATTTTCTTCTGGTTTACTTATTAGTCAGCTCCTTATTATTTTACTTATTCATGAGATGCATTACCTATAGTTGTACTACTCCTCTGACACCTTCTAGCAACTAATGCTCTGCTGATGGTGCAGCTTTGACAAGTACCTGGTGGTCTCTATATATCTAATTTTGTTGTCTACATGTCTAGAAAGCCTATCTGTACGCAGGCTACTACTCTAACCTATACCTAGACATGCTTCTATAGCTTGTATTTCAAACTCTAAAAGTGTGCAGATCCAGCAATTGCCATACAAGCATTTTATCTTGTCTGTGACCATGATTGTTACCTACGCTGTTGTGGCTTGGTCAGCTGCTTTAACTACTTTAAAAAAATGTGCTCTTATTTCTTTTGCCATCCCTATGTTTCTAAATGTTATTAATGTGCCTACTCCTGCTGTTGTGACATAGTAGGCGTGTGTTCTTCCTGCACAGCAAAAACAAAGATTTTTTTAAAAAAGTGTTCCTCATAACATGTTCATAGATTAAAAGGCCCTTTTCACCTCTTGCTTCTGTTATATTCTGAATGTCAATTACTTGTTACATTTCAACATTCTATAATCATAAAGTGCTGCAGAATGTGTTGCTGCATATAGTATATACCTCTGACCAGAAATCCTGTGGGAATCGCTCCTTGTGCACAATGGGACAGTCTTCAAGAGATCCTGATGTTACACTTTGGCCAGCAGGGACAGAGACAAATGTCCCCTCTGAAAAATACAGATATAGAAGCACACTATGAGGGATGCACATATTGTCTGAGACTAAAACTTGTCAGTTCCACCTTTACAAACAAGCATTTACAAAGTGCTGAAAGCAGTAATGCCAGCGTCCCGCAATAAACAGTGCAAACAGCAGCCATCTTAGACAGAGCTTGCAAAACCAATGTTAATCACCCTTTAACAACAAGTGGAAATGGCAACAATACAACATCCCATATAACATCCAATATAAACAGAAATGCTATACTTACTCTAGGACACACAGCTTACAGGAAGAATGTTAGTCTCTACCATACACACAGCAAAAAAACATTCACACCAGCTTTGATTTAATAAAGAATACAGGACTGCCAGCACCATCGTCCACAAAACAAAGAGTATAACTGTCAGCACCATCTCACATTAAACACAGTAGGACTGTCAGTACCATCTCACATAAAACAAAGAGTAGGACTGTCAGCACCATTTCACACAAAACAAAGAGTAGGACTGTCAGCACCATTTCACACAAAACAGAGAGTAGGACTGTCAGCACCATCTCATATAAAACAAAGAGTGGGACTGTCAGCACCATCTCATATAAAACAGAGAGTAGGACTGTCAGCACCATCTCACACAAAACAGAGAGTAGGACTGTCAGCACCATTTCACACAAAACAGAGAGTAGGACTGTCAGCACCATCTCATATAAAACAAAGAGTGGGACTGTGAGCACCATCTCATATAAAACAGAGAGTAGGACTGTCAGCACCATCTCACACAAAACAGAGAGTAGGACTGTCAGCACCATCTAACACAAAACAGAGAGTAGGACTGTCAGCACCATCTCACACAAAACAGAGAGTAGGACTGTCAGCACCATCTCACACAAAACAGAGAGTAGGACTGTCAGCACCATTTCACACAAAACAGAGAGTAGGACTGTCAGCACCATCTCATATAAAACAAAGAGTGGGACTGTGAGCACCATCTCATATAAAACAGAGAGTAGGACTGTCAGCACCATCTCACACAAAACAGAGAGTAGGACTGTCAGCACCATCTAACACAAAACAGAGAGTAGGACTGTCAGCACCATCTAACACAAAACAGAGAGTAGCACAGTCAGCACCATCTCACACAAAACAGAGAGTAGGACTGTCAGCACCATCTCACACAAAACAGAGAGTAGGACTGTCAGCACCATCTCACACAAAACAAAGAGTAGGAATGTCAGCACCATTTCACACAAAGCAAAGAGTAGGACTGTCAGCACCATCTCACACAAAACAAAGAGTAGCACTGTCAGCACCATCTCACACAAAACAGAGAGTAGGACTGTCAGCACCATCTCACACAAAACAAAGAGTAGGACTGTCAGCACTATTTCACACAAAACAAAGAGGACTGTCAGCACCATCTCACACAAAACAAAGAGTAGCACAGTCAGCACCATCTCACACAAAACAGAGAGTAGGACTGTCAGCACCATCTCACACAAAACAGAGAGTAGGGCTGTCAGCACCATCTCACACAAAACAAAGAGTAGGACTGTCAGCACCATTTTACACAAAACAAAGAGTAGGACTGTCAGCACCATCTCACATAAAACAAAGAGTAGGACTGTCAGCACCATCTCACATAAAACAGAGTAGGACTGTCAGCACCATCTCATATAAAACAAAGAGTAGCACTGTCAGCACCATCTCACACAAAACAGAGAGTAGGACTGTCAGCACCATCTCACACAAAACAAAGAGTAGCATTGTCAGCATCATCTCACACAAAACAGAGTAGGACTGTCAGCACCATCTCATACAAAACAGAGAGTAGGACTGTCAGTACCATCTCACACAAAACAGAGAGTAGGACTGTCAGTACCATCTCACACAAAACAGAGAGTAGGACTGTCAGTACCATCTCACACAAAACAAAGAGTAGGACTGTCAGCACTATTTCACACAAAACAAAGAGTAGGACTGTCAGCACCATCTCACATAAAACAGAGAGTAGGACTGTCAGCACCATCTCACACAAAACAAAGAGTAGCACAGTCAGCACCATCTCACACAAAACAAAGAGTAGCACTGTCAGCACCATCTCACACAAAACAGAGAGTAGGACTGTCAGCACCATCTCACACAAAAAGAGTAGGACTGTCAGCACCATCTCACATAATCTGTTCAAAAGCTATGTCACTGCCAGCATCTTACCTTGAAAATCATAGATATGGATCTTGCAAACAGAGTGATGTATAAAATAAACAGAGCCAAGAGCCTGTAGAGAAAAATGAAAGAATGGGTTAAAAGTAAAACATTTAGCAATTTTCTAGAACTGCAGGGGAGAGGGGAGGGTGAGGGGTAATACCTATAAACAATTCTGTGAAAAAGGGGTTAATAAGACATGCACCAGTAGATGCTATCAGTCTTTTTGGTAGATGAGTGCAGAGATGGTAGTCTCCCCCCCTTCCCAAGTTGGTCCTAGGGGCATGTTGGGCCCTCCCCCCTAACAGCTCCACTCGGCTGATTAATTGGGTGATGGCGATCAATAAGAGGCAGAAAATTAAAACTATTTTTAAGAGATTAAGTCGTTTAACAGCTGTCTGGAGCTATGTCAGAGAGTGATACCACAGAGACAGGAAGGGAGGGAATGAGGGAAAGAAACAAAATGAGAATTTAAGGAAAGAACTGCTTGTCCCAAAGAGTCAAATCTTTTCAGGGCGAAAATATAAATTTTACTTGATCCAGTACTTTTTGTTTTATACACAATATGGGACAGATTGAATTCTTTTTATTAAGAACCAATGAGCATTCCTGAGAGGCTAGCCTAAGATTCTACAACTTTTCATAAGTTTATTGTAATTTTATTAATATTAATATTTTATTTATATTATAAGCACTTAGAAAAAGGATAGACATAGACACAAAAAAATCTGTTATCTCTTTGGGATAAAGAGCCAACAAATTGGTCTAAAAAAATGGAGTAAGTGATGGCCTCTTTTTTTAGTAACCTCATAAAACTCCAACTTAACCTCATACTGATAAGATGAGACTAAATAATGTATAACAGAGAACAGTCAAAAAGGTAGATCACGAAAATATTTGGAAAAGATTGTATGCGATATAGAAATCTGATATGGATAAGAATTAAACATCAGTAAACTAGTATTAATAAAGATATTTCCATAAAAAGGCCTGAAAAGGGTTTAAAAGAAGATATCATATGCTCTGGAAGAACTGACGATTAATAAAAAACAAAAACAAAAAAGTAAACAAAACTATAATTCCCTTTGAGTGTGGTGTAATATAAAATTAGTAATACTCAAAGTTCGGTCAAACCGTACAGGAATATTGATGTTCTGGCATGCAAGGGGTTAATAAACACTGCGGGTCTATAAGCACTGGACAGGTTAAAGGAGTGATGTGCTACAGAAGGGAGATTTCAGACACACAGACATGTTAATAAATCAGAGTCGCGCACGAGAGCATCGCAGAAATATAGAGTACCAAATAATTACCTATCAAAATAGCGTTAATAACCAGGCGTTCATGAGAGAAAGACAGAGGAGCCTGGGGAGAGCGCAGCCTGGTGAAGGAGAGAGGAAAAAACAGTTGCATGGTAAGAGAGAGAGCAGACTGGACAAAGAGACAGAAGAAATGGGGAAGTAAAATTGGGGAAAGTAAAATAGAGCTAATACAAGAGAGCAAAGACACAGAGACACACAAATGGAGATGCAGAAAGTATGCTAGGAAGAGAGGTTAGGTGTGAGTAGGAACAGCCAAATCAGAGATTTAGAAAGCAACATGGGATACGAGAGTGAGTAGTAAGAGATTGTGGCATTTAAAGGATTTCAAGAGAAAGGGAGCCGAATGCTGATAGTTGGAAAAAGAGTGTAAATCGCTGAAATATATACAGACTAAGCTCTAAATTAAGAAAGGTGGCTAGATTAAGAATGAAAGCTGAAAGATATATAGAAGTGCTGAATTATGAACTATTGCAAGAAGGTGGCCTTAACAGTTAATGAAGTCAGGAGTGAAAGTGTAACAATGGAAAGAGTGAAGCACAGCAAGATGGGTGACAATCGCAAAATTATAAAGGGTAAGAGTGCTGGATGGCATATTAATATTAGCATTTTTATAATGTCAACATCTCCTGCAGCACTTTAGAATTATACAATGGGATTATTTAACACGTAACCGACAGACAGAGGCAAAGAAGGTCCTGCTCAAATGAGCTTACAATTTAAGACAAATAGGAGGGTAAAAGCACAGAAAAAGAGGGAGAGTAACATGTCAAGTTAGAGAGCACAGGATGCTACAAGATGGAGACAAGGAAGCACAAGATGGCAATTTATGGAAAAAGTGATAACTTGGAATGGAAAGGATGATTCGATTTAAAAGAAAAAACTACCACAACAAGAGGACATAGTCTTAAATAAGAGGGGCAAAGGTTTAAAAATAATATCAGGAAGTATTACTTTACTGAGAGGGTAGTGGATGCATGGAATAGCCTTCCAGCTGAAGTGGTAGAGGTTAACA
Organism: Pelobates cultripes; assembly: GCA_933207985.1. Lineage (NCBI taxonomy): Eukaryota > Metazoa > Chordata > Amphibia > Anura > Pelobatidae > Pelobates > Pelobates cultripes. The sequence goes on along the minus strand of OW240914.1, from coordinate 137,102,789 downwards.
CAGTAAAGGAGTTTAAGCATGCGTGGGATAGGCATAAGGCTATCCTAACTATAAGATCAGGCTAGGGACTAATGAAAGTATTTAGAAAATTGGGCAGACTAGATGGGCCGAATGGTTCTTATCTGCCATCACATTCTATGTTACTGTGTATGTAGGACAGTGCAGAGCATGAAGACTGCAACAGGGGTATTTCTGCACAGCTAAAACAGAAATAGGGAGGGTACAAATTGGTTAAAGTTGACCAAAGGGATAGTTGGACAAAAGATGGTTAAAGCAAACAGCAGAGTGGAAAACGACAGGACTGACAAGGAGCACAGAATCTTAAAAATGGCAAGAGATCAGTGTGCCAAAATATGGCAAAATGGAGATTGTAGGATGGTGAAAGATGGTCAGATAAATAACACTGTATTGCAAATATTGTCAAGTGGTGGGGTGGGGTGCCGCATGGGGAAAATGATTTTAAAAAAAAAGTAGAGTGCAGCATTGTGATAGATTGCAAAGGGTGAAATTCAATGTGAATGGTGGAACATGGCATGAGTGACAGGATTATTCACCAAAGTGAAATTTCTAAATTAGGTTTAAGGCCAAAATAGACATACTGGAAACATTCTCAGAGTGAGCTATTCTGTCAGTTCAGCTACTTTGCCATTAAATTTGAAATTTAATTTGATCTATCACTATAGTAAATAACTATGTGAGAGTGCATCAGAATGAAAGATGTCGAGGTGAACACTTAAATAAATGTTGTATTATTATTAGTTAGAAGACCAACATTTTTCGCAACAAATAAAAATATTACAAAACATATCCATTACTATAAATGTTATAATACAATCCGTTAAGCTTTAAAATAGCAAGTAAAGCATTAAAAAAATATTTGAAATTATCATTAAACGCCTAGGTATATTGTTCTTAACTGCTGCAATAAATGCAAACAAAAATATCCACACAAACCACTGCATCATACACCGACATTTCTAATAATGTACCTACGACGGGTTAACACTGTGCATACATCATTGGCATAACATACATAAAATATCCATACATTTCCCTCGCACACCTCATCTCCCTGATAGACGCACACAATATACATTTTACACACACCCTCCATGCTCACTCACAACCCCTCTGTTCCCCTCCCTCCCTGTATTTATCACCTCACTGACAGAATCAATACTTTTAATCTAGAGCTAAATTTATTAACTTTCCTGAGAGAGGAGGGAGAGATAAATGTGACCCCCGCTTTTTTTCACACACTGCATAGCTTTTCTAACTTAAGGGCCTCACAAAGTTTCAATGCGCAATGCTCTGTTGGTGAATATTAGTGTGTGCAGTACCAGTGTGTGTATTTGAATGAACATATACAGCAGCATCAACTGTACCAGTGTGTGCATTTCAGCATGTCCATTTTTTTGTGTGCCTACTATACAAAACAGGGCCTGGTGAGTGTATACGTGTTCTTGTCGATATGTTAAAGAGTGTACAAACTTAGTGTGTCGGTGTGTGTACACCCTGGATTGTATTGTACTATGTACAGTCAGGGAAGTTTGTAAGTAAATGTGCATAAGGTCTCTGGGTGTTAATGTCTGTGTACGTAGGACTTATTGGTTTTGTCTATCAGTGTGCATGTGGCCCTAACTGCTTTCCCAGTTTTGTGTCTGTTGATTTGTAGAACCCTGTCAGTGTGTATGTGTGCATGTTAACCAGCGGGTGTGTCTGTCAGAGTTCATGTATCACTGAATGTTTATATACAACCCTACAATGGTATATAACCCTATATTATATTGCTCTATGGGCATCTCTACGTGTGGACATTGCCTTGTGGGTGAGACTGTCAGTACCTAGTCTAGCAGGTGTAACTTGCTATTTAAGATTTAATCCTGTAGCTAAGGCTATCTATGGGCACAAGTCACTGTTCTTGGGTCTTAGTGTGCATTTATGTATATGCACTTACAAAGGTCAACCAATATAATAATAGCACTTTCCAGTAAGCCGGGATGTGTGGCTTCTATTGGTTTATGAGATAAGAATGAACCCTATACACCAGAATGAGCTACTCTTGATCGAAAAAATTATCTTCCTGGAAAGGCAGTAGCGAGTATTTAATAAATTTTGTATTTATTTTCACATTATTTTTAAAGCATTATCTACAATCCAGTAAAATAAAGCCTCATTTTTACAGTATTTTTATGTTTTGTTTTTTACTTCTTGCCCGATTGTTTAGATATTTCCAGAATTTCCCTGCTTATTCAAGTGTTCCTTTCTTCTGTCCTATCCTTTCTGTATTCCTTACCTCTGTCCTCTAGACTTTGTATTCTGAGTCTCCCTTGCTGTATTTATTTTAGTTTAATAATGCAATCTGTTACTTCACACTCAAACAAGGTTATTCACTAACGTGAAAATTCAAAGAGAATTTTAAATTTAAATTCAAGGCAAAAACAGCCCAACTGGAAACTATGACAGCTATGTTTCCAGGTCGGAGTCTTTGACCTTAAGTTTGAAATGCTCACTTTAGTAAAGAACCTTGAAAGAGTAAGTGAAGATGTGGGAATTTCATAGTAAACCCTGCAAAATCACATGCCCTCTGTGAGCATCAAAATCATGATTTTAACATAAAGTCACACTATTAACTGTTTAATGAAACAATATCTACGAGGTGTACTGACTGCCTGCCATAGAACGACATGTCAAGTCTTCAATGCAATCTTAGTTCACGAATAGAACAGAAAATACAACTGCAAATTAAAACTGCATTTTCTGAACTAAGGAATTTGTTCAAAAAAGTTTTCCAAAAATTGGGTGGCATATATGAGGCGCCAATCAAGATATGGTTACTGGTTAGAGGTCGAGAGTACTTTAAATAGCCAAAAAAAGTCCATCCCACAACTCTAGGCTCCCGCCTTAATATTTGTGGTCGGGACACAAAAGGTTGTAAGAAATAAACGGAACACAGGGAATATACGCAAGTGAGTTGAGGTATGCCAAAAACAGAAATACTGGTAGTCCTGTAAAATAAAGAGGGTGAAAATTGAATACAAAATACGTCATTTATTAAAATCAGCCAGATACAACAAAGGACCATGACTAAATATAGGTAAAGTATGCTGAAGATTTCCAGAACCACAATTTCTTAATAACATGGACTGTTATGTTTTTACTAGAAGCAGTGGATGCTGTCCCTATCCGGAATGAGTGTCTTGAATACAGCATAGGATTCAGGCCTAATCTAATCAGAAATATTCTTTATATACAGCATTAATTTTGCCATCATTAGATTAGAGTGGTGAAGTGATAACAATGGTTAGTTAGGGGAAGAGTAAATTGCAGACAAGTAATAGTCTCAAAACCTATTAAGTGTAGGGTAAACTGGTATTTCAGTAATTTGACCCATTTGGCTGGTTTTCTTATGGAGCAGTCAAATTTTATAATGGTCTGAATGTTTTATTAAATGGCCAACTTTTAAATACTGCTCTGTTTTAGTTGAGCTTTCTCTAGTAAATTCTCTGGGTCTCATGAATCCATAGAAACCCAAGTATATGGCACTCTTAATTACTAGGTTAGTATGAGACTCAAACAGAGAGGAGTCAAGTAAATCAGATAATGGTCTCAATATATCACTGTTCATAGGGAGTCACTTACGTGTTTGAAGTTACCGTTACTAGTTTTCTGAATACCTTTTAGTATGGTTTTAATTAGATATGATGACATGAAAGTATGTTTATTAGGGTATGAGGTCAGCATGTGATGTTGTATCCCAGTAAGGTATATTTTTATTATGTTGGGTGAAAGTTTTAACCTAAGGTTACCAAAGATTGCATTGAGCATATGCATGGATTTATAAAACTTAACTGAAAAATGTTTACAAAATGTTCTGCCCTGTTATATGACTGAATAGTATTTGCTGTAAGTGCTGCTTGTGCTAGATGTTTGCTATGATTAAATAGGCTATTTAATCCATGATTAATTGGTGAAAGTTTGTGGTTTCTGTTGCATGTCGTGAGGCTGGTTGGTGTGCTTGAATAAAGGCCTGAAAGAGACCATGCACACAATTTCCTGATAAATTTCATAATGGTCAAGAATTGTGACCGCCTTTTATTTACAATAAAACATATAGCTTGATTGTCAGACAAGTATTTAACAGTCTGAACAGACCATAGGTGGCCCCAGGTTCACGCTGTGGCTACTATAGGGTATATCTCGAAAAGAGCTAATGTGTCTTTAAAGGCATCGAGATCTTTACCCTCTGTTGGCTAAGTGCCGCATAACCAGTCAATATTGTAGATTGCTGCAAAGCCAGTGAGTATGTAGCGGAGTTATCTGCATCGCATAGAAAACTCCAGCCACATAGTAAGGTCTGCCATAGGTTATCTATGACAACTAGACTATCCTTGTTGGGTAGATCAATTAATAAACAGAGCAGCCAGTAAATAAAGGACCGGCCTTGAGTGATTATCCTCATGGCAAAGTTAAGTAAGTCTATCAGAGATAGGAGTTTTTTACGATTACATGAATCTCATTGGATACAAATGTACGATGTTATCAAGGGTGCGACAAATGCTCTCTTTAGGGAGGCTGGCTTCCATGGCTACTGAGTCCAGCTGAATCCCTAGAAAAATTACTTTAGTGCCATTACCTTCAGTTTTATCGTTGGAGATTGGAACACCTAGGTTTTTGAATAATTAAATGGCGTCTTTTAAACTACTTGGGGGTTTAGAATTGTTCCCTACTGTAAAAAAAAGTCAGTCAAATAACGAATGACTGTAGAACATCTACATGAATTAAGTAGCAACCAGCAAAGTGTCTCAGCGAACATAACAAAAAACCTGGGACTACTGATCTGGAAGTGACCCTAGTAAAGAAATAGTAGTGGTTTTCCCACTTGATACCATGTAGATGCCATAGTGTGGGGTGAATAGGGGGGAGTTTGAATGTATGTGCAATATTGTCTTGCTTAACCATGCACCATTTCCAGCTGAAATTATAGCTTGTATGGCATTGTCTATTGCAGTGTACTGTAGTAAGAATTTTTCAAACGGGATTAATGAGTTTAGGCTAATCATTGCTATAGAGTGGGGGGCTGATAAGTCAATTACTAATCGTTTTTTATTTGAGTTTTTTTCCATAGCCATCTATATTGGGTTAGTACGCCACAGAGGATGGGGGAACAATAAATCGGCCTATCTTTGTTCTTATTCTGTTTTTATGAGGGAGTTGACTGCAACAGGATCTCTCAAAGCGAACTGCAAATTATTACATTCCAATATGCCTGTGGGTAAGGAAAGTACACCTGTGCGAAAACCAAATGAAAAACCCTGAGATTAGGAACTCTTAAGTGTGAGGATGGGCTGTTAGACAGTAGTTGCGACAAAGCATCAATTTTAACGGAAGATAAATACTGTTTAGGGTACATTTTATTGGGGCAGATGGTTTTGGAAGGTGCTCTGAAACACACAGAACAAACATGTAACAGTCTGCAAGAACTAAAAGCACAAGAACCAGCATTGAAATTATTCCAAAGGAAAACAATAGGCCAATTGTCCTTTGTTTCTCTTTGTTCGACTTGTGTTGCATTATAGCCTATAACAAAGTAAAGATCGTAACCTTGACTAACTATAACGTAGGGAGTCAGGAAGAATTGAACAAGTCATTAGAGTTATTAGAACCTAGGGTAAGGAGGCTGATCGATGAATTGCATTTTGTTTAAAATGAAATGTATACATGACCTGTGTATATAATGCTAGAATAAACCTAGACTAATGACATACAATACAGAAATAGTACTAGTAGCTAGGGTTATTAATGTACCTGTTAGAGGGGATTAATGAAACTTCGAGAGTAATCTGGATTCCAAGATTGAATCTCTAGCCTAATAGAATAAATAATATATTTATGGATAACTAAAGTAATTATATTGGACATAGGGAAATTTATATATTGTAGGAGAATTCACATACCTTAATATGCCAGACTTAGAGAATAAATCAGCTGGCCACCAATGGCTATATGCACTACCTGAATAGCAAATCTTGTTAATTTGCATATTCAGATATATTTGCATATTGCAAATTCTGCAGGCAGGAGTGTTATTTTGTGTTAAAAACAGTCTTCCCCACCAATTTATAAATATGTAATTATGTTAATATAAGTTCCTATATGTGGTCTAATGTGATTTAATTGTTTGTAATTTTTATTAAGTTGTCATCATAAATTACATGTAATGAGCATATGAGCTAGTGCCGAATAAAAAATAAAGCTGTGTATGTTAGTTCTTTTGGAACTATATGTCCTGTGTGGATTTTTAGGGATCCCAGTAACAGAGTTGTTGCACTGAACAACTCTAGCCCCTCTTATATCTCCTCACAGATCCACAGGTATGTCCCTTCTCGGTCTCTCCGCTCTGCCCGTGACCACCTCCTGTCCGTTGTCCGCACCCGTACGGCCAACTCACGCTTGCAGGACTTCTCGCAGGTGGCTCCCTTCCTATGGAATAGCCTGCCTACCGCCATCAGACTCTCCCCTAGTCTTGCATCTTTTAAGAAGTGCCTTAAAACCCATCTCTTTAGGAAAGCTTATGGCCTCCAAGACTAACCCCTACCTCACATACCCGTCTCTTGCCCTCTCCTAAAGGGCAGCCCACCTTATTTGATTGCAAATTCCTGTCCTAATGTGTTTTACACCCCACCTCCTATAGAATGTAAGCTCGATTGAGCAGGGTCCTCTTCAACCTATTGTTCCTGTAAGTTTATTTGTAATTGTCCTATTTATAGTTAAATCCCCTCTCATAATATTGTAAAGCGCTACGGAATCTGTTGGCGCTATATAAATGGCAATAATAATAATAATAATAATAATAATAATAATAACAAAAAAAATACCCATTGGCTGGCTGCACAATCCCTCTAGCCTGGGACAAATCAAAGACAGCTAGGCATGAGAGACACAAGTGTCTTTATAAACACAGGAGCTATCACATTGCAGGCAGAGGTGAATATCTGCCTGGAAGGAAAGCTACATAGGCATAGGGAACAATACCAGCCTGGAAGAAGGGCTGCAGAGGAATAGGCAGAGGGGATGATATGTGTCTGGAAGGAGAGCTGCAGCCTGGATGGGTGGAAAAGCTCCAGAGAGACCCAAGTCAAGCCTTGGCTAATGAGGTTGAAGTGCTCCAGGTCCTGGCAAGTGACTAGGCAGCTAACTGGACAGAGGTACTCAGTCAGAGTACAGGAGCTCCGTCACACTGTGCTGCTAGGATTAATGCCTCAGTGCTGTCTTTCAGACCTGCCTTTTCCAACCACTGGTAGGATTTTGTCATGTGGGCCACATCCATTACCTGCTGGTGGTACACACCATGGAGAGGTTTGTGTCTCAGACACTGTACACCAGCTGGAAGGAAGAAGGTTGGAGACTGATGAGTGCCAAGGCCACAATCCTGGATGAAACACAGAGCATCCACAAGTACATCACGAATGGGGCTCCCAAAGATGAATGGCTAAGGGAATGCCTGAGAATTCACCAGATTGAGAATGCAGAAAAGGCAGAGGTTCTATGGCAAGACCATAAATATATTTTTATCAGAACAAATAATAGATAAATACAATATATATCAGCATATATAAACACTAAAGCAAACAAATACAGATATAATGCCATATGGAAGTACCTAAGATCAAAGGGTATCAGCTGTTCTGCTAGATTCACAGATACCGGTCAGGCATTACCTGCAATCAGGGCAGGATGCAAATATCAGCAATGACAGTAAAATATATATCTTGTTCTTAACATTTGCAAAAACAAGATCCAAGCCATCAACACATATGTTCCTACCACTCATCAGGTACCCAGCTGGAAAAATATAACAACCCGGCCAAGAGAAAAGCTGGTCACTATGAATGTCAGGATCCGTAAACTTAAATAGCCTTGTTTTACTGACCAAAGATACTATAAATAGTGCAATAGCACTATTGTCTACGTGTACAGTGATCAGTCACAATATAAAAACCATCTGCCTAAATTTGTGTAGATCCTTTTAGTTCTGCAAGTTGCGAGGTGGGGCCTCTATGGATCAGAATTGTTGTTCCACACATGCCACAGATGCTCAAGCAGATTGACGCGGCCCATACACAGCAAACTGGAATGCACTGTCTGTTGTGACACCTTTCTATCATGGCCAGCATTAGGTTTTTCAGCAATGTGAACTACAGTAGCTCTTCTGTGTGATCGGACCAGACACGCTAGCCTTTGCTCTCTGTGTGAATCAGTAAGAACTGGGTGCCCATGACCCTGATGCCGGTTCACCGGTTGGCATTCCTTTCACCACTTTTGGTAGGTAATAACCACTGCATATCGGGAAGACTTCACACGACTTGCTGTTTTGGAGATGCTCTAACCCAGTTATCTAGCCATCAGATCTATTTGGCCCTTGTCAAAGTATCTCAATGTTTTGGCTTGCCCATTTCTCCTGCTTTCAACACATGAAATTCAAGAGCTGACTGTTTGTTGCTGTACAATATATCCCACCCCTTGACAGATGCAGTTGTAACAATATAATCACTGTTATTCACTTCACCCGTCAGCGGTTTTAATGTTGTGGCCAATCAGATGTGAATCGTACTGCTCTAGTCTAGTATTCATAGTTCTTGAGACCAGCAGCATGATTAAGGCAAATCAATACATAAGTTGCACTATTACCACTGCAGGAAAAAAGTCAGCATTTTATTTTTATTTTATCTTTCCTGGATTACATATCTCAACTTATAACTCACTGGGCTACTCATGATTTACATGGACTTGCTCTATTAGTTTTTGTTCTTCTGAAAGCACTGAAAGAAAATACAGAAAAAAACAACAAAAACAAAACTGTGCTAAAATAGTTCACTATTCCAAGAATCTAAAGAAACTATTTTACACGAAAAGAGAGTTGCTAAAATAAAAAATAAAAAACACACAGCCCTGCATGTAAGTATAAGGTATAAAAATAAAAAAGGAAAGTCTGCCCTCTTCTGGTCAAACAGAGTTGTTACTGGATTACTCCAGTCACTGCAGTCTAAACACTGTGACTATACCTGTGGCATCGTGATATGTACATAACATGCAGTTTGGTACTGGGGAGATAAATAGATGATATGATCCTATAAAAAGCCCACAGTCATCTAATGGTCCATGGTCCTATAATACAAAGTACCACTACAAGCAATAGCAGCACACTAACAGGGATAGACAAGGGAAAATATTTTCCATACATAAGGATCTGCTGAGGGGTAACAATAACTCGAAGGTGATAAATGGCTATGCATTCATGGGGGACATAAACTGTAAAAATAGCTAGAATCTCCCACATGAAAGTTGAATATCATTTAGTAATAGAGCTTTTCTTGAACTACAGCTTGCATTAAGCTCCGGAAGCTGGCTTTCCAGTTTAGCTATCCTGAAATTTGTATAAACATATCAAGGCTCAACACGGTTTAGTTTCTGTAATATATGCAAACAGTATTCAATACTGGGAAATGCAGCATTTTAGAAGTATATTTTATTTGCATACCTATTACTACAAATATGCTTATCAGTATGATACAATAATATTAAACAAACCGAAATGAGCTGTGAAATACAAGAAGCACTGAATATCTGCAGGGGGACAAGAACAAATTATAGCCAAACATTGTTATAATCCAGAAAAGGAATCCACTTTACAATGTGAGAATGCATAGGGAGTTAGGGACATTATGCCATTCCACTTACAAGATGACATTCCATTTGAATATACCCATCAAAAGAAGGTGATTATGCCCAAACTGAAAATCTAAAATATACCTGTTATGGTACCAGTTTGGTTTAAATGCAGATTTATAAAATATAATCTAGAAACTGTGCATACAGATCTGCTAGCATATATAACGGTTTTCATAAAAATCTATATAAATAAAGAGTCCCTCCTGTCACATGTCAATCAAATCTCTGCATAATCATTAAAGAAGGTTCTCCTGCTTTGTAACAGCCACTACAGTACATGCACTGTGATTGTCCTTTAGCTAGGATGTATTACATTAAGTTAGAGTAATAAAGGAACAGACACTGTCACCATAGCTGATGAGTTGTCATAATTAGGGAGGTACACACTGCTTGGAAAAGAGACCTCAGGAGAGTGGGACGGAAGTAGATGTTGTATTACTGTAACACCAATGAAGTTGGCATGCTAGCTATATAGTATTGGAGTGGATCAATTAGTTGTTTAATAATTCAGAAAAAATGTATATACATAATCTATCACTAAAGTAAATAATAAATTCATTGCGTATGGGTCATTAGCAGTTTAAGAGAACCAGTCACGATAGATTCACTTTAACCAAATACATGGTCAAATAGTAAACTTACACACAGATCACAAACCTTGTTGCCAAATGAGGCTGCATTATCTGTTGCTAAGACTTCAGAATGTTCAAGTGATGCCCTCAGTGAGGCTTACTGACAAACATACTGGCGGAACATCTGTCTCATTAAATGAGTTGATAAAATCAATACAGACATTCACAGATATAGACAAATGCAATACAAATAATGAAATAAGGTATATTACAGGGATGGTTTCGAACAGACAAGGGATAACAAAAAAAAGGCTCACATCTTCATTTATAATTACAGAAAAATGTATGGTCTAAGCACCAAGAGTGTGTCTACTGGCCTGGATTAAATAAGCTGTGAAGAACTTTTTATAGAAAAATGTCAGTCTAGTAAAGGTAATCAAAAGTAAGAAACCTCTCATTCAGAAGACAGTAGGCAATGTTTTATTTAGATATATTCACCTGGAATAAAAAGTGTAACTGATTTAAAAGAAAAAGTTACTGATTAAAAAAAAAAAAAACATGACATTTTAAACTGCAAAAGTGAGAATGTAAAAAAATAAATAAATAAAAATGTAGACCCCCTTCCCCTCCCCCTCTAAAAAAACAACTTCATGGCTTAACTGCTGCTTAACATTTAATTGACCCAATGAAGGTAAGACAGAGATGAATTCAATATATGCCACTGGACAGTTCAATGGAGAGAAAAACATCGAAGGGAAAGAAACACCATATCATAATGGAACTGAATGTCAGCCTTTAAAATACTGAGCGATGGGGTGTGGCTAGCTGAGTAACGGACCAGACGTGTCTGAGAGGAGCTCTGGAACCATAGGATCATAATAAGCCGTTTTGCCACAAATTTAGTGCACTCACCAGTGACAAACTACAACCTGAAAAAGAACAGCCCTCCTGAAGAGCTCCCTTCAGCGTGATATCCGTACATCCTTCGATAGGTCGCAACCACAGGCCTTGCCTAAGATGGCACCTAGGAGAAAACGAGTCTCAAGTGAATCAGACAACTCAGAAGGCGAGAAAAGCTCAGCAAACTCACAGGGGCCCAGCAGAATACATCAGCAAATGGATTCCGACACAGACAGCTCTCTGTCCACTAAAGGGGGCATCAAGAGGCTATTACTCGATCTCCGTGCAGTGTGGAAGGCCGACCTAACTGGGGTTCAAACGGAAATCAGTGGCCTAAACTGCCGCATAGGCGAAGTGGAATCCCGTGAAGGGGAACGGGAGAGCTGACTGGTGGAAGCCCGATCCCAAATGGACACAATAACAGAACAGGTCCAGCGACTCACGCACACAGTGGCATCACTGGAGGCGAGGCACCGCAGGAGAAATTGGAGGATACGGTGTGCACCGGAGACTGTGGGCCCAGAGACCCTGCTTAGCTACTTAGCTATGCTAATAAGGTAGCAGGGGCATTAGGGGTGAAAGGCAACAATGAGGCACTGCCAATACGGTCAGCATTTAGAATCCAGAAAGCTCCCACCGCCCCGGCAGACGCACCAAGGGATGTCTTGGCGGTCACACGAGATATCTCCGTTAAGACAGCTATCCTGGTGCGCTCCAGAAACCACCCCAATGTCATAGTGGGGGATAGCCATGTGAAAATCTTCCATGACCTGCCTTTTGCGGTGTTGATGTAGCGGCGCAGATTCATGCCAATGACCAGGATGCTCAGACATCCCGGTGGGGAGCATCAGGGACCTTGGTGGTACCTTAACCCCTTAAGGACCAAACTTCTGGAATAAAAGGGAATCATGACATGTCACACATGTCATGTGTCCTTAAGGGGTTAAGGAGAATCAGTGCTGAAGTTATCTGCCGACAAAGATCCAGCTGAATTTCTGAGCCTCCTAAAGCTGCCTTTACTGGAGCGACGGGAAACAACAGCCGACCTGACCGCTAAAGTCTCCGGCCAGAGATTAACTGCCCAGGAGAGAACCCAAGACCCCCCATAAATGGTCCTGCCCAGCAAAGAGATCCTTAAGCTACACTGTGAACTCCACTTGGGTTGTTCCATACCACTGACTTGAAACAGGCTGTCTTTTTGTGCTTTACTCTTTCTAACCTTTTATTTTCTTCTCTGATTAACATGGTGTTTATTTTATTTTCTTCTCTGTCTATTATGGTGCCATACTGTGTGCCTCCCTTAAAGTAAACTGCCTGCTAATTTTCTTGCCTCCCTAAGGAATGCAGGGAGGTCAGGGGCATATATGGCCAGGGAGAAGCAGGAGCATGGGAACCTAGAGAGCCTAACACAAAGATGGCCTAATTCGGCACCATGATAAGTCTCCAAGCCCAGGATGAATCCGTGCCCGAGGGGACGCCCAAAAGGTGGGATGACTGGGTAGGGAGTGGGAGAACCAGATGGCAACGGAGCAAGCAGAGGTCTCAATTTACCCTTTTAGCAAAAATGGGCTGTATCCACTTCAGAGAGGGAGTCCACATGTTGGGACCCTGTAGTATGATACGGTGAGGAGGAGGGGGGCTGGAGGAACTAGGAGCAAGTGAGGAAGTTATACATTATGGTTCGCCAATCATTTCCCTTGTTAGTTTACTTTCCTGTTTGTTTTTCCCTCATATCTACAATATGTCTGATTTATACGAGTACCTACTAAACAGAAATTTGTGGTGTATCTGACATTGCATGTCCGCTTTATATATCACACCACCATGAAAAATAAAGTTTGTTTTTTTTTAAATACTGAGCGATTTATATAAAACCTAAAAGTAACAGTATTAATTAATTCATGCATTTTGGAAAATATTTTCAATGCAAAATTATAATATGACTATATTACATTGATAGAAATAATTGTTAAGAAATTGACAGGGTTATGTGTCGTGTCATAATTTCAACTAATTCAGATTTGTCATGGCATTTTGCATAACATTTTTTATAATCAAATCTGTCAGTGCTATGCTTCCAACTTTGTGGGAACAGTTTGGGGAAGGCCTTTTTTGTATTCCAGCATGACTGTGTCCAAGTTCTCAAAGCAAATTCTAAAAGGACATGGTTGGATTAGTTTGGTGTGGCAGATGTTTATTGGCCTGCACAGAGCACTTAGCTCAACCTCATCCAACACTTTTGGGATGAACTGGAACAGAGATAGAGAGTCAGGCCTTCTCATCAGACATCAGAAATTCCCACAGAAACACTCCAAAATCTTGTGTAAAGCCTTCAAAGAAGAGTGGAGGCTGTTAGAGCTGCAAAGGGCAGACCAACTACATATTAAGGTCTATGTATTTAGAATTAGATATCATAAAAGTCTCTGTTGGTGTAATGGTCAAGTGTCCCAATACATTTGTCCATATATTGTTTTGTTTTATAATACATTATTTTAAAGTGCTCCTCTTTATTCTCATAGTTATGGTATTATAATAATGGGGCCTTAGGAGCTGAAGACCTGAATGTAGACTCAGATCCATTAAAGGGACACTGTAGGCACCCATACAACTTCAGCGCATTGAAGTGGTCTGAGTGCAAACTCCCATTACCCTTAACATGTAATTATTGCAGTTTTTATAAACTGCAATAATTACCTGCTAGGGTTAGCTCCTCCTCTAGTGGCTTTCTACCAGACAGCCACTAGAGGGATTTCCGGGTGGATAGGTGACTTTTGGTCGCCTATACGATGCTGGACATCCTCATGCTATGCGTGAGGACTTTCAGCGTCACCGGAACCCCCATAGGAAAGCACTGAATAATGCTTTCCTATGGGGAAATCCTAATGCAAGTGCGGCCACTGCCGAGCATGCGCATTAGGTCTCCCCCGCCAACATCAGACAGCGGGGAGGAGCATGGGCGGAGCTGAGCCAGCGCCAAGGTAAATCGGCACTGGACCAAGGTAAGTGATAGAAGGGGTTATTAACCCCTTCCGCACCCTGGGGGGGAAGGGGGTAGCTATTGTGTCAGGAAAACAAGTTTCCCTTTATTGTGTCCACGGCCATAAAATTTGGAAGACGGGAATTCATGGCTCAGAATAACACAGATTTGTAGTGTTTTTCTCTACACGAGATAAAAAATTGTAATCACATGATAATTTCACATTCTCTGGATTATATCCATTTCCTTATGCATCTAATAGGTTCTCCATAATGCCCATTGTTCACTATGACAAAACATTGTTTATTTTATTGCATTCCACATAGTATAGCAGAGCTACTTATAAAGAAGGCTATTATGGGCCAAGTTCTCAAAATACAGCAATCACAATGGAAACCAAAGCAACTATTTATAGGGACTGCTCCATATTTAAATCTTGCTTATTTCTTCTTTAAACCTAGCCCTTTATGCCTCAGGGAACATCTGTGCTAAACCAGTCTATCATATGCATCCCATTTGAAGTGCCTAGAGCAAGGGTGCCCAAAAAACAGATCCCCAGATGTTGTAGAACTACAACTCACATGATGCTCTCAATGCCTTTGGTATACCTTTAGAATTGCAAAGCATCATAAAAACTGTAGTTTAAAAACATCTGGGGATCTACCTTTTGGGCACCCCTGGCCTAGAGTTTTAATGTTTAAACTTGCAGTACATATGGAAAAGCTCTACTATACTCTATTAATATTCTATTTTGCAGACTGCAAATGAAAGGAGAGAGCAATACCACAGACAGTGAGTGACAGTGAAACTTGCCACGGACAAAGATTTTGCAGTGAAAGATCAGCCAGAGAGGAAGAAAGCAGAGCAGAATAATGAAATAAAACAAGAATTGCAAACTTGCACCAATCATATCAATAGCCACATGATAAGCGCAATGACTGAGTAAAAGGTGAAAACTATAAAATCAGCCAATTAAAACAGCAGAGGTCTATAACCGATACTCACTGTGAAAAGGTGAGGCTGGCTGAAGTCACTGTCTATGAAAGCTATTGTCCGGTCATATGCTGACAGCTCTTCGCCCTGCATCAATTCCCTGCAAAAATAGCACATTGCAAGCTGTCAATGTAAAATTCCAACATATTAGAGCCAGTTATTGCAGTGTATTGGCAGACAGGGACAATTAGCTAGAGATTGATACTAATGTCACTCAGACTTTGACAGGATGCAGCATATCAGTTTGTATAGCACAGATGACGTTTACAGTCAATCAGAATCCAGCTACAGTTGAACTGACGTCAATGACCAAATGCTGCACAAAAACAAGATAAATGCAACAACTGGCTGCTTAAAAATACAAATGCAATAGGGCACAGCACTGCTCACATTAAGTCCAAATGCTCTTGTTATTCCATTAAAGAAAACCAACTCTTCAAAGATTATGAAAGTCCCAGTTTAGAGTTACAATGTGAGTTGTACACACTATGAGGAGTGATGACATAATCTTGTATTACTTCCTTTTGTAAATTGCTTGCAGGACTATTGCTACCTGCACCCTCTATGAAGGTATATACTGTATACTGCATGACTTAAAACAAAATATCCCAAAATAGAGAAAATAAATCAATATAACTGCATTGTGTTCATTTTTACACGCATCTTGAATATAGATATGATTATAAAGTGAATTTATGTCCAGGTTTTATTGTATCATTGAATATGTGGTTTACCTGATGAATTGTAAAGCTGAATCCATATTTTTTTTGTAATTTTTTCCTCCAACTTCCTGCAGGTGAAGAGCAATAAAGGCTGGACGATGATGCTGTATGGTCTAAAAAAATAAATAAATTTAAAAAAAAGGTAAAATACAATGGGGGAGTTTAATCAAAGTATTTAAATTTTTGGCCACTAATCCATTTGTGATGATTAAATAATTATAAAAATAGTCTAAAAAGTTGGGGGTTTTCTTTAGCTATATTCTGCCATTTTTCACAGAAATATTTATTTAAAAAAACAAACAAAAAAGCCCAATGAAGGGTAGTGGAAAAAAGAGAATTGAAGCAAAAGAAATTCTGGAGAAGATTAACTGAGGCAAAGATGGATAAATTGGTATTATTGCATGCATCCACAAATTATGGTTAGCAAGTAAAATTAGTAATGAATAAAAAAAACACTCAACAGACTGAACAAACTGTGCAAAACTGCATCTTTGATAGATCTCCCCCAATAATTTGCTGTTACTGCTATTAAATCTTATATTCTCTCTCTCTTTTTCCCACTCTAAAAATCAATTTAAAAAAATGCAAGGTTGTAGATAACAGAACACAGAAAAACTATATGCATGCTGCCCCTGTACACGGATAGTTTTCATTTCAATACCTTATACAGTTCCTGGATCCAGCCCTGCTGAAGTTGTCCTGGCTGCTGGAAAAGAATAATACATTATCATTATAATGACAGAAAATTAAAAAAAAAACTTCTAACATAAAAAAATGATTGGTGTCAATGTCCCTGTTTTCTGGTCTCCTTACACCCATTGACTATGTAACAGAAGCCGCTGCCTGTCGATATCCTATTCGAAATGGAAATAAAATACCTGCACCAATATATAGTGGTTGAATAAAATTAAGTTAATTGGTAGTGCCCTTGGCTAGGTCAATTGTCTATAACTAGATATAGCAGGAATATAATCAGTGCTGTTCATACATTAAACATCTGAATAATATATGCCATAAAACGGCATATAGAATTTTGAAAATGAGAGATTTGGCATTTATGTACATCCCCATATGTGTTATAATATTTATGCATATGATTGATTACAATCGCTGTGTGGTGTGTGTGTGTGTGTGTGTGTGAGAGACCTTTTTCAACTGAAAAGAGTGTTGCTTGTTTTTTCCCCTCAATGCTGAGCTCCCTTGCAATGTTTTTTTTTTGAGGGTTGAGGACTGTGAAGATTTAATTTTGGTAATTTTTCACCTTTTGGCTTGAGAAGCAATAAATCGGATCAAGCTTTCTAGGAGCATAAATCTTAGAGATCAATGTGTTTTAACCAGTGGTGATATGCATTGAGTAACACAGATACTGGTAAGTTTGTCATCAGACGTTTTTGTCCACAAATAAGGGCATTAAATCTTGCTGATGATGTGCTGGATAGTTATATCCAATGACCAGTCCTCTATCTGGAGAACAGAGGAACAATATAGAGCTCAATACAGGCAATTACAAAGTAAAGCAAATATGGCCAATTCTCCATTGAAGTGGATTATTAGGCTTTAAAACAACTGTGGATTCATGAGAGACTCCCATTCTCTCTGCTATATTACCCCAATACAGACTGAGCTATGCAGGTAACTTCTAATAATTGTTTTATTGGGACCATTTTAGCCACATAACTAAACGTGAATACAATATAAAAAACAAACAAACAATGTATAAGTGATTCCTTTATCAGCTAATAAAAGAGGGATATTTTGCAAGCTTTTTTTGTTGGGTGAAGACATATTTATACATAGTATAAAGGAAAAATAAAAATACTAATACACACTGAACATTAGGGTGGAACAGTCAGTTTGTTATGGTCTCTGCAATCATGTCACACGGGGTGGTCGGTATCTGCAGATGTTTTGTATAAGGAGGGCAATTAAGAGAGGTTAAGAGCTCTGAATGGACATACATGACCCACGTTTGGTCTCTGTATCTGGTATAGAGAGCTAAACATGTTAAAATACACTTATGCTAAATAGGCACCCATGAATCTCTGTCTTATATTTAACTCAGAATTTAGACATCAAACCTATTTATAAATTTAAATTCCCACATCCTTATTTCAACCTATAATTTGAAGTTGCTCTTTAGTATAAATACTTTCATATCTTGAAGACTCTGTCCTGGGCTGTGTGAAATGTTTGCTCATATGATTGTCCATTTTTTGTTATTAAATGCAAAAAGATGTAGGTGCATTTTTTAGTGCAGTTTCTGACATTCCACCTTTGCATTTGATGCACATTATGATGTACACTATGTTTGCTGAGGTGCAGGTAAAGGATAAATGTTTTATAGAATTCACTATAGGGTTCCATTGTGTACCTAAAATCCTAGTTCTGATGTGCAGGTTAAATGGGCTAGAAGATTTTTAGACACTCATCAAAAAGCTTTGGGAACCAAATCACTGTGACATCTTTCATAATAGGAATGGGAAAATTGTGTTTGAAAATAAAATGCACATGTATGATGTTGTTTCATAATTCTCCTGCTTAAAGGACTACTATAGTGCCAGGAAAACAGACACTTTTTCGTGGCACTATAGTGCCCTGAGGGTGCCCCCACCCTCAGGGTCCCCCTCCCGCCCGGCTCTGGGGAGAGGAAAGGGTTAAAACTTACCTTTTTTCCAGCACCGGGCGTGGAGATCTCTGCACGCGCATTCAGCCGGTCTCATAGGAAAGCATTTACAATGCTTTCCTATGGACGTTTTTGTGTCGCAAGCGCCTCTAGCGGCTGTCAATGAGACAGCCACTAGAGGATTTGGAGGCTGGATTAACCCTATTATAAATGTTATGTTTATAAAAAAAAAGGGTTAATCATAGAGGGACCTGGCACCCAGACCATTTCATTAAGCTGAAGTGGTCTGGGTGCCTAGAGTGGTCCTTTAAGTGAATATTCCCGAAAAGAGCATCAGTAGCACTCATGTCTTGCTACGTGATTAAAGTTGCTGAAAATCATTTACAGTGGAACCTCGGAACTCGAACTAAATCCGTTCCAGAACACTGTTCGAGTTCCAATTAGTTTGAGAACCAAATCAACATTTCCAATAGTAATTAATGCAAATTTGTTTAATCCATTCCAGACCCCCAAAATTTACTCATGTCCCTTTGTCATCTGGTATCCTTCTCCTCTTTCTCCTAGCATAATAATTCTGTCCATATCCCTTCACCCTTTACTTGTGTCCCTCTGCCCTCTGGTTTTCCGCTCCCTATATTCCCCTCTATTCCTTCACATAGTCCATCTGCCCATATTTCCTCATCTCACACTTGTATCCCATGCTTTCCCACACTTGTGTCCCTCTGTGAATGCTGCGTGATGTGTTTGGGTACCGAGGATCGTTCGCGTACGGAGATATTTTTTACGCGAAATTTTAGTTAGACTTCTGAATTGTTTGAGAATGGGAACGTTCAAGTTCCGAGGTTCCACTGTACTTATATTTTTAAACCAGTGTAAGGTTGCGTTTGAATTTGTCAAGGACAAAAAACATAAGGTTTGCGGTCTGTAAATCTGGTCATACTATTTCAATTAAATGCCCTCCATCCCCTTATTTTTTTCTATTGAAAATCCTGTAGTCATTTGGCAGGGTCCTCGACCTAATGTTCACATATGTCACACAAGCTTTTTTAACAATTTAATGTTTGTCTTGTTTACTACTGTACAACGCTATGGAATATGTTGGCACTACATAAATAATAGTAATTGCAGTCCAAGAGTTTACTTGTAAAAGCAAAAGCTAAGGGGATAAAAGATCAAATTATTATAGGCGGTGCTAACCTCTTCATCTATACATCTCCCTAGCTTTTGCTCATCTCTCTGCCATCTCTGTCAACTGTGAAAGCAGTGATGGTTAACCCCTGATAAAAGAGATGTCCATGATGCAAAATTTTGCATTTCTTGCAACATATGCTTAAGGCAGGGCTGCCCAATAGGTAGATCCTCAGATATTGTAGAACTACAACTCTCATGATGCCTTGTCGTTCTAGAGGCATTCTTAAGGCATGCAAAGCATCATAGGAGTTGTAGTTCTACAGCATCTGAGGTTCAACCAATTGGGCAGCCCTGTTTTAAAGGAACACTATAGGGTCAGGAACGCAAACAGTGCTAAGCCCACCATCTCACCCCCTTTTAAAAGCATGAAAAGCTCACCTTATTTCCAGCGCCGTGCGCGGTGACATCAGAACTGCAGATATTTAGCCAATCCAATGCTTTCCCATGGGGGCGGCCAATCAGCACCTCCTCATAGAGATGATTGAATCAATGTATTTCTATGAGGAAAATTCAGCGTCCCATGCTTAACTGCAGAGCTGCCTACTGTGCAGCACTGAGCCAGGAAGCACCTTTAGTGGCCACTTGGAGGTGTCCCGAGGGGACAATGTGAACACTGCCTTTTCTCGGAAAATGCAGTGTTTGCATGAAAATGCCTGAAGGCAATGAATAATTTCACCAGAATAACTACATTAAGCTGTATTTGTTCTGGTGACTATAGTGTCCCTTTAAGGGATATAATCTATCAAATCACTTAATTTTGTTTCTGTTAGGGGGCAACTATTGTTTATATTGCATACAACCTCTAAATAGCTATGTTTAGAGTATTTGTATGGTACGGCATTTGTATGGCTGGAATGTAAAAGATTAGCCATCACTGATCTAAATTTTGTAACTTCCTATATATATACTATTGCATACATTTGTTCCTCATTTACCAATATGCAGAGTCACAAACAGCAAGAAAAACACAATACACCGATCTCCATCCATGATAACGCAGGGGGTGGGGGAGAGAATAACATGTGAAGGAGGTGCTACTAACAGTCGAGTTCTTATTAACAGGGGAATATTTAGCTTTTAAGTTAACTAGATGCGCCTGGGGCAGGATAGATAAATATATACAGATGCATTCATTCATTCATTCAAGGAAAGGATGGACTGCCTGTGCAAAGGATATGGTTAATGAAGCAAAGCCCAACTGATGTGTGACTGGGAGGGATCACACTGGGTAGATTTTGCATTTGTTCATAATAATAAAAAAAAAAAATCTGCAAATGTTTGCTATTTGACTATGTCTCCGGCAGCTGGAGAATGCAAAACAGTTTAGGGAAAGGAGAAGGGTAATTTGTGTTAAAGGTGGAAATTCCAGAGTAAATCAGTAAAGAGGGGTGGGTGAGAGGCTACAGGGTATAGAAAAGGGGGACTACCTGAAGAATGGATGATGTTAGAAAATATACAGACATTTTCAAAATTTAACTCACATGGTCTGAGAGAGATCCAATGTTTGCAGTAACCAGCAGCACTCCTAAATCCTCCATTGCTTAGTAATAGAGACACAGTCAGTCAATACATGGCACATAAACCTAGTAAAAGAGAACAACGTGTATTATATTTGGCAATGTCACTAAAAGACAGAAATAAAATAGGCATGCACAAATGCATATAGTATGAACATAGCAATCTGAACACACATGACGACACACACACACACAATGTGGGACACAGGATCTAAAGCCACAAGCAGAAATCTACAAATCACAGTCAACGAAGGACACAAAGAATGCAATACACACAAAACTATACTCACTGGAAAACCAAGTGACATAAAAGTTACAGGCAGAAGGAAATACACAGAGAATACTGGGCAAAAACCTAATGACAGCATGAATTAGACACAGTCGAAAAGTAACATAAATAGCAAATTCAGACAAACCGTCCAAACAGAAAGAGATACAATGACAATGGGACATGGAACCCATGCAGATACAATGAATGAGAAAGAAGTCTGGCTACATAGCACACACACAGACTGTGGGTACACATGTTGGGCAGAGAGGATTAGTAACCAGGGCAGTGCAGAGTGATAGGGAGCACAAGGAGTGAAACAGGAACAGACACAAGGACTACAAGAAGGATAGAGACATACAAATCCCTCACCAAAAAAATATGACATACAGGACAACACACAGGTACTGAAGGAATGGTCACTATGTGGGCATTTCCACTAATCTGTCTGATTTAGTCTATTCCAGTTACTGGGAAACCCCATGAGCATTTACCTCTGTCCTCCTCCTGTCAGTCCATTGATCTCCCTTCTTCCTGTCCCAGGTATAGTTTAGTCTCTGCTCCTCCCTCTCTCACACCTGTTGTCAGCCTTTTGCCTGCCTCTAAGGCCTCAGGCACATCCCTTTCATTCACAGCATGGGCCTGCCCCTCCCTACTTCACAATGCATTCTCTCTGCATTGCCTTGTAATCTTTAGGATGAGCCCGATCACCAAGGAATGTGAATAACGTAATGTTCTGTACATTTAACAAAATAAACAATCTGTGTCATGCCTGCAACTCTCAGACCTAATGCTGTGGGTTTTACTGTGTAATTTCCACAGCAGCTCATATCTGACAAAGTTATAGATTATTGGTCAGCAATGTTTTTTTGCATGAGGGCCAGATGAAATGTCTGCAAATGGATGGAGGGCCACCTTCATCTATATAGATAAAACAGAAGATACTGGTGAATGGCTTCCTAATTTGGTATCCTTGTGTTGGATTGCCATATATAAAGATACAATTTTAGGGAGCCATATACTAAACAGCTGAAACAACACAATGAAGATGTTCACCCAGCCTTCCTACCTGTGCCTAGGAGAGTGGACCCTGGCATCCAGTGATTGCTGCTGTGATCACTGAGCTCTGCCTGCACACCTTACATTGTAGAAATGCCAACAGCAGTGTGTAGTCACATCACTTTTGTTGTTAAAACGGACATGTGATAGAGCAGTGCAGGGAAAGCACAGCTCCCTCACTGTCAATCCTTCCCAGACTGGCATATTTGAGCGTAGTAGAGAGATGCCATGCGGAACATTTGTTATCTGTTTCAGCTGGTGTGTTGATATGTGAGGGCGATGTGTAGGCAAGTATCTGAATGTGTCAGGGTGGGTGTATTTCATTATTTTTTTATTAGTAAAATGAACATTCCAAATTTGTATTTATAAAATTGGTATTTATTAATGGGCAAACTTACTGGCGGTATTTTTCAATGGGCATATGGCTTGTCATGTTTTTAAGTGTGTCTATATCTATATCTATATAAAATTTTATTTATATCTTGCTCCAAGTCAAAGCACATCAAATATGCAGGTAATACAGCTGTGCTGCGCTAAAACAAATAGGTCAGACATTTATAAATGCAGTACAACTGGCAAAGCATGTGCTGGAACAAGGGTTTTTGTTTAAAGCAAAGCAAATAATAGACTATTATAAAGCACCTATAACGGGAGTATTGATTGTATTCAGACATATATAAATGGGCAACTCTTAGCAGCAAAGTCAGCCAATGCCCCTCTTCTGGGGTTCAGCTCTGGGAGATCAGTGCCCATTCACCAAGACCACTGTGGTATATTTTTAATGTGAAAACTGAATGTGGCATGTTCTGTGGGGCAAAGGGACCCTGTTCAATGTATGCACTTTATCACTCCTATTTTTTGGTGTGCATTGGGGAGAAAAGGATGAGGAACACTGCCCTAAGGGCCAGATACCCATGATTTTATCCTGGGCGTTAGCAAGCCTGAAAAATGCAGAAGGTGGCCTTTATATTGCCCATGGCTGCTAACCCAGCTATAGATAAATATTAACATCTTACGTATTTAAGATATGTCAAGACAGTGCTAGATTTTGTGGAATAGGTGACAGATGACATTTATGTGTAATCCAGAAAGGTGCTATTAATCTCAAATAACCCACTACAAAGCAAACAACTAAAATTAGCTATATGGTAATGAGCAGTAGTCATCTAATACATCCAAATTCTAGTAAGTACAGTTACAATTATATATGAGATCTGGTCTGCCTAATGCAACACACAGAGATGAGGGAGTCTGACTTGAAGTGTATTGCTCAGAACTGAACTAAGACAGGGATACACCCAAAACCTGTCTGGAGATATGAAGAACAGTAATACCTTCAAGGCAGTGTGTTCAGGAGCTAATTCGCTTTTGAATGGCTTAATCGGTTAGATTAAATATAATAGTTATGTCAACATCTGGAACAGTTGATGATGGTTAAAGTAAGATGTGTGGTGTGTATACCTTTAAATCTGCTAAAGGCAGATTCTATCTGTTACACACCAAATGATCTGCTTAATGAAATATATTTAATCTAACCGATTAAGCCATTCAAAAGCGAATTAGCTCCTGAACACACTGCCTTGAAGGTATTACTGTTCTTCACAGTTACAATTATACCCCGTTTCAGAATCGTACGGTAAAAAGCAAGCCCAAATCCCTGTCACAGCGTACAATCCATCTCTTTCTTTAATAAACCTTATCCCATTTAAGCAAAGACTCATGATATAGCAGTAAGTAAACATGTAGAAAAATTACCAAATTAGTTCATAAATTTTAAAGGGACATGCATCACTTGACAATTGTGTTTTAAACCAGCAAGCAAACAATTTTAAACAAATATACAAACCAAAACAGAGCAAGAAAAAGTTAAAAACAAAAAAAAAGCATGTAATCAATGTTAAACTTAAACTATAAACTTGGTCAAATTGCATTGCTGGGCATGCTTCTCAGCTAAGGGAGTTTCTTCAGCTGCCCCCTACATGTTAATCTACCAATCTCAGTTTCCAACCAGTCCAATAATGACAGAAATAGGACATTGTGCAGCAGCAGGAGAGGAAACCCAACACCGGAGCCAGTTCTGCATGAATTACTTATGAAATTTGACTCCCTCTCTTCTCCCCCTGTCAGGATGTTGCAAGGTGAGGAGATCTTCCAACTGCACATGTGTAAATCTGTCAGGAATGCCCAATGCACATTTCCAGCATTCCTAGGAATAGGTCACTGATTGGTTAGATCAGTATCCCCCCCAAAGTGGGTGTGGAAAGCATAAGAAAAAAGAAGCAGGTAAATGTAAAAAAATAAAATCATAATTACCTGCTTTTTTCAGCTTGCAGAGTGAGGCAACTGTATCATTCAAAGATTTTGAATAAGATAGTTTTCAGAAAGATGTGTGTACTGTTAACACCAGCAATTATGCTGTAATCACTCTTGTAGATAATGTAAGGCTGTACTTAAAAGCATATGTCACAAAATTAAAATTAGAGAGAATTAACCTTCTGCTTGCTGCTTAACCAAACATATCCATAAATTGTATTTACTGGGAGTGATTTAACAAGATGGTGAAAGACTGCAGCCCCCTGAGACTCTATGAGGTTTTAGCAGGGAAACCAGCGGAGGGCAAAGCACTATATAAAAAGGCATGGAATTTAAACACTAATAGTAAATCTGTGATACCATGGATGCGTGTGTAAAATGTTTTTCTAAGTTTTAAGTAAAAAGCAGAAAAAGGACAGCAGAGAAATCTTATCTAAAACCATATTGTCTTCTGCTATAGAAGCAATTGTTTATAAATTGACCTAGAGTTACTCAGTGTTTTTAAAAAAAAAAAAAAGTTACTGACTGTCCAGGAGCACAGTTTTGAAAGACTGTAAGTGGGCGCCTTCAAGAACATTCACAGTTTACACTGGAAACATATGGTGGCTGCATACCAAAATGAATACAGCTGCTTTCCCTCTGTGTTTAAGGAGGAGGGGTGCACACTTAAAAATAAACATTGTTTAAACAGAAGCAAACAAGTCTGTTGGTACCTTATGACTTTTATAAGACTGACTCGACATGCATGAGATGGGTAATATTGCTTTGTATCCCTTAGCATAATGCAATCTTCAAGTAGTCATCTCAAATCTCTTTAGGTCATTAATGGGTTAAATAATGCAGCCTCCAGTTAACATTCCTAATTCCTGCCAACCAAATCAGGAATTTCTCAACAAGCACAAATATTTCAGCTAAACAGCTGTATGGAAATGTTAACATTTTACATTTGGCAAAATGATAATACAAAGCAATGCAATTCAGGTTTACATGTGTTAAAGCACAGAGTACCTAAAAAATCAGCCCATTTTACTATGTTTTTGCAATTATTAAAAGACACTGGCATAAAAATAAACAAAAATTAGGCAAATAAAAGTGCAGGTTTTTTTTCTTTTTGCAAGGTATTTTATTGACCTTATAAAAACAAAACAAAGAAGGTGGCTCTTGGCTCATGCAGGACATTGTGTAACAGACAGAAAGGGAGGCACATTTTTCAATGGATAAAGAAAGAGAAAGGATTTCAAACCTAGTGGCATCATTAATCCCCTTTTTAGGCTCGAATGATTAACGATAGATGCCTTCTTCCTCTCATAGTCAGAAGCGACAACAGAGGGAGTAGATGGTGTGACTGGATGAGAATTTGTATGGGTAGTTGCGAAGGACGTTTCTGCCACATACAAGGTTTGGTTTTGAAGTGTCTTAGCCACAGCAGTTTTTTGACCTACATGTTGTTTGCTTCAAATTAATTCCTTGAAACCAGTCCCCAAATGCAAGCTCCAGGCACTGCCGTTTCATATTCAAGACTATCTTTCTCCTATCTGTGCAGCCCTTTTGGTCTAATGTTGGCCCAAAGCTTCTGAGGCATGGAATTCAGTAACATCCCACAGATGACGTAATTTATACATCGAAAGTGGCATAGTAGCTTTACGTTCAATGTAACAGACATGGACCTGGTATGGTCACCAGATCTCCTGGCTCTTTTCAACTCCACATATGAAGTAGTGCACCCATACCAGAAGCAAGAATTCGTGATTAAGAAATAGACATCACCAAAATCATCTTTAAACCTGTCATACAACTGTTCTTTTGCACAATAGGTGGAAATAAAAAGATCCAGACTGGATGATCTAGTAGTCCCTTTGAATTCCCTGTTCTTGTGTTCCTTCAGTCCTCACTCCATGGCTTAGATTCCTGTGGCTCAGTGTCTCCTTCCTGTAGCTATGGAGCGATAATGTAGCTCAGGAGCCCGCTTTCCAATCCCATGGCTCAGGAGCGGCTGCGGTTTTCATGGTTTCCGGCAATGAGGCGACTGTACAATTTCTGCTGCTCCTCCTTGAAAACGTCTTTAACTTTTTCTCTTTTCAGTCCTCCATCCCTGCAAAATGTAAGAAAGCATTAAGTAAAGTAAAAACAGATTGACAGCTCCATAGAGGAGAGGGATTTGTCTCAGACTCACCATAGCAAATCAACGAGCCCACCCTGACGTGCTATTGCCGACTTCACTCGATTAGCAAACTGCACTGCATCCTCGTCTTCCTGAGAAGGACAAGATAAGAGTCGCCTCAGCCACACAACCATGACAAGCACACAGTCTACTTCCCTCTGTTAGCAACAATTACATGTCACATCATGCCACAAAAAAAAAAAAAAAAATTCTTGCACAGCTCTCAAATGTTTCAGTGGAAAAACAGTCAAATTATGAAGATATTGTGTATTGAGGGATATATAAATATACACACTATATATATATATATATATATGTGTGTAATTATGTATCTATATATTCCACAAAACCCTATATATATATATGTATGTGTAAGTATGTATCTATATATTCCACAAAATCCTATATATATATGTATGTGTAAGTATGTATCTATATATTCCACAAAATCCTATATTATATATATATATATATATATATATATATATATATATATATATATTTTACAAATAAATTAAAATCAACGACTCGGCCCCACCTAGGGCTTTATAAAGATGGGGCATGGTGTGGCCACAGTGTCAATTATTTGATGTGATCCCAATTTATTGTATTTTCTGCACAAAATACCTGTGAGGAAAGAATGGGTGAAAGGTAGAGTTACAGTATAACATTTTTTATACAGGCATCTGATATGCCACCCACCCCCCAAATCCACACACTGGATTGTATTGCACCAAGAGGGTTAAATAAAAAGAACTCCTTGACATTTTTTCTGATAAGTGCTAGTATGGCTCTTTCTTGCTCCTGTTATACACTTGTTTTGTTTGGTTTTTCTTTTTGACATGCTAGGAGACACTATGTGGCAATGGCTATAGGGGTATA
This sequence comes from Pelobates cultripes, assembly GCA_933207985.1. Lineage (NCBI taxonomy): Eukaryota > Metazoa > Chordata > Amphibia > Anura > Pelobatidae > Pelobates > Pelobates cultripes. The sequence goes on along the minus strand of OW240914.1, from coordinate 137,074,879 downwards.
CTTTTTAATGTTGTGTTATTATGGGCACTTGGTAACCCTATGCTTTGGAGATATACCTAGCACTGAACAGGTCTTTTCTTTTGTTACTTTATCTTTTTTGACCTTTGCTGGGTGTTGGAATTTCTGTACACCACAAAAAAAATGGTTTATGGTTTACAGATTCTAGGTTCTGTATCACCCCTTACTGCCAGGGGGTTATTTGGTGTTTTCATGGGGAGTTTGTATGGACTATTTTATATAATATTATGTGGTATGTGGATCTTCTCTAGGTCACACTTGTCCTTGCAATTCACTCTTATCTCAATTTCTCATCTGTTTATTTGCTTGATTTCTTTTAGTTTGGTCTTGAATAAAAGGCCATGTGTTGGGACTGAAATGTTGACCATACTATATGCTTGTCTGTTTGAAGTCAATGGGAAAAATTACAAGATTTTCAAATGCTCTCTTTATATGAAATTATATTTGTTGGACAGAGATTGCACTGGGGCAACCATGAACGGAATTGTTGAGTGCGGAGTGTGCAAAGATTATAATATACATAAACAAATAGAAAGCAACTGCTCCCATAGACTCTCTTTTATTTATTTTAATTCTTTATTTTTGAGTGCATAAAGAGAAAGCAGTTACATATGCGTTTGTCATGCCCCAAGAGCATGTACTCACTATATAACAGTAAACGACGATTCAATAGAGCATGACATGGGAACACAATGCACATTTTTGTGTATGATGACATGAAGACTATTTTTCAGCATAAATAGTTAGGAGAGGAGGTACGTGCAAGCAACAACATGGTATGATAGTTGGATAACATTACATAGAAAAAGGCTGCTTTACAGGTCTAACTGTGAGAGGCAAGACCCAGTCATAACATTCTCAGAACTAAACTTGTTAGAAGGAAAAAGGCAAATCATTTAGGACATTTAGATATTACATGCACATTTTTAAGGGGTTAAGTTAAGTAGGTACTAGCTAGATAGACAATACGTATTAGGTACATAGACTCTCTTTTAAAGAGGTTAACAATGGACCAACTTAAGTTTGTGAACTGCAAGTCTTTCAATCTGTGTGCCTCAAGAATATAGGAGGGAGAAGAAAATATACTGTATCATACACAGTTTTTAGTCAGCACTTTTAAATCATTACAAATCAGAGCAGATGGTGTTCATATTGTAATAGACAGGACAATTTGCTGTGCATATGTCACTGCAAGACAACAAGGACACAATGAATGGCTAGGTTATTACACTAATTGTTCTGGTTCACTCAACTCACTCCAGTTATAATGAAGGAAACATGGATCCTGTGGGACACATTCCTTTCAGGCAGAGATTATGCTGCAACAGAGTGCTGCACTGTGCCTTGACATGTAAGGGAATGATGGCATTACTTGGATTTTTCTGCCGATTTTTTTTTTTTTTTAGTACCTGCAATTTTTAACTTTCTTTTTGTTGATTGTTATTCAATGTACCAATGTACTATATATGCTGTTACAAAACGAACGTTTGTTTTAGTGGTGATCTATATAACCCCCTTAAATGACACTTAAGCAATAGTTCCACATCATAACATTGGATATGTATCTGTGTGACCAGGACTTACCACTATAATAATATTGTTCATTCAAACAGATGTGTTCACTTGTCAAATTAAGAGAGAGAAACAAAAAACTACAACTTTTACAAGGTTTTGGATTTTCTTTTGTGGTTATCTTAATGCAAGCACCACATCTTGTATTTTGGCATTTAAAAACGGACACTCCACATCCCGAATTAAAAAACAAAACAAATACTGCTTAGTAGATATACCCCTTAATAAAAACATGCATATATTTAATGGCGCATTTTTCACTGGTGGTATGTCTAAAACAGCTTGAAAGAGCCGCACATCACTTGTCTGAATTATTTCTAAGCTCTCCCCCTCTAACCAAGTCCAGATTCTCTGTGGCTGTCCAATCACAGACTTCCCAATGCAGTTATGTGAGGAGGCATATGCTCTGAGCAACTGCCTGACTGTTGAGTTTAGCTGCACTGAGCTAAAGTACCAGGAAGTAACAAGACTGGTTGTCTAATTTTTACATTTTTGCTGCTTTTAAAAAGGAAGTCTTGCTTCATTTTGACTAACTCAAATAGGAATATTACAAAGAATGTTATGATACATCTTACCGTTAGCAAACATTCAAAATATAGAAAAAGTTCTTAAGAGTTAAAATTCACCAACAGCTTAAGAATGGCAGGTAGGTGGCCTCAGACCACTTATTACAGTTTTCTTACCCGACGTGTCATAGGAGGTAAATACCAAACACTGCATACTATGGCCCAGCTTGTCATCATTCGCAGTAGGTAGGTGACCATCCCATATTTACTGCTGTTCCAGAAAGCATCTCCAAACCGAGGGTCATACTGTAAAAAAGATAAACTATAATCCCCTTATCTAGACAATACAAAAGTGTTAAGTCACAAGCTAGCTAAAATCATTATATAGAGAGATAGAGAGTGTTAATACATTGCTAAACACAAATACACACACCAGTCAAGCCAAGACTTCTCCCACAGAAATCTCACTTTAACAGTGCTCTCACTACTGCCTCATAAATCCACTTTATACATGGATTCCTTGGAGTATGTGTCTGCTGCATACAACAGCTTTGACACACTATATATACACACTTTGTTTTTTTTAATTCCATATATTCCTTAAATTATGGGCTAAATGTACAGATTCTCTTGTGGGACAGTAAACTGTTCTGTTTACATAAAGTCTCACCATATAAAGTCCAGGATGGAACAGATAGCAGAGCAAGGTTTTATGACCAACACTTTCCTAATGAAAAGCAAAAGGTACAGTACCTTAGTCAGGTCCTGACATTATATGCCAAGCTAATAAATGACACGCATCCTGAAACTACAAATGTGGATCAGGTCCCACTAAATTTGCAAAGTCCCAACATAGACAAGTTGATTTTTAGACCTGTACCTGTTAGTGTCATTGAAAAACATCTTAATAATCTAAAAATGAAAAACCAGTCCAGACCTGATCAAATCCCAGCAATGCTGTTGAAGCTCAGTGCGCCGGCAATTGCTAAACCCGTCGCAACTCTAATTAACGAATCCTTGGTGTCTGGATACATACCCAAACTTTGGAAGACTGCGAGAGTAGTGAATATCCATAAAAGTGGTGACACTACTTTGGTTTCTAACTATCACCCAATATCTCCAGATATTGTCTAAAATCTTAGAAAAATGTGTCCATACGCAACTATGTGAGTACTACCAACAATCAAACTATCTGACCCCTGATCAATAGGGCTTTTGCCAGAATCACTCCACTACAACTGCCCTCTTAAAAGTTTGAAATGACATCCAAACTGGTATGGAACAAGCAGACCTAACTGGAGCTATTTTCCTTGATTTTGCTAAGGCCTTTGACACAGTAGACCACGACATTCTACTGCACAAACTCAAAAACTCAGGTATTGGTGATCGTTCACTAAACTGGTTTCGATTGTATGTATCGGATTGCTTGCAATATGTGTCCATTTCTGACAGTGACTCCCTCCCTCTCCCGGTCACGTGTGGTGTTCCCCAAGGTTCCATTCTCAGCCCCCTACTATTTACATTATTTATAAATGATCTGCCTAATGTCTGCAAATCCTCAAATGTACACATGTACGCAGATGACATGGTAATCTATGCGAGCAATTCCAATCTACCGCAGCTTGAGGCTGTGCTCCAAGACCAGTTTACAGAGGTAGAAAAGTGGATCGCAAAAAACAAACTCTTCCTGAACACTGACAAAACTGTCACAATGATCTTTCACAAAATTACACAATTCCCACCTATCCATCAAAACAAATTCAAATGGCACACTGACCGCAGTCCACTCTTTAAAATACTTGGGTATGATGTTAGACCCCATCTAAACTTTATCCAAAACTAGGTGCCCTGTACAGAAACAAATCCTGCCTAAGCCCTACAATAAAGGAAAAGATTGTACAGCAAATGCTGATGCCAATCATTGATTATGGGGATGTAGTATATGCATCTGCATCGCAATCCCACATTAATAAACTCAACACATTGTATAACCCATTCTGCCGATTTGTGCTACAATGTAATTACATGACCCACCATTGTGACATGCTAAAAGAACTAAACTGTCTGTCGCTGGAATCCAGACGCACCCTTCATCTTTCCAGCCTTGTGTTTAAGAGCTTTTCTGGGAAACTCCCTCCCTACCTGAACACAATGCTTTCCTCAGCTGTTCCCACTTCCTATAACCTCCGATCCAGTACCAACACTTTAGTCTACCTCAATACAAAACGAAAGCAGCCCGATCCCCCTCCTCCTACAGAGCACCGCAATTGTGGAACGACCTCCCGCACAATTTAAAATCTTCCCTAAGCCTAAAGTCCTTTAAGAGATCCCTCTATACATACCTCAAAACAGAATCCACCTGTCATGGTTGATTATAAATTTCCTGCCTATTAAATATTGTATTTATTGTGTATTAATATTGTTTTTGTATTTTATTGTACCCTAATTGTAACAATGCAAGGATTTGTGGACCCAGGACATACTTGAAAACGAGAGAAATCTCAATGTATCTTTCCTGGTAAAATATTTTATAAATAAATAAATAATATGGAAGACAACATTAAAACCTAGATAGAATTGTCTGCCTGAAGCATAAACCTTTTATGTCAAACACTGCTGTTTTGGTAGCAAGTGGCAGACAATACAGAGGTTTTGATGTAAAAAATAAAAAAATATACATTATATTAGTGTATTATATGTTTGCGACGTAGGCAATGTTCACCCAGCACTACACTACAAGCACATCCCATTATGCATGGGCCTCCTTTATTATTTTTATTATTAGCATTTATATAGTGCCTACATATTAAACAGAAATGGGATATTTAGAGTGAATAGCACCCTGTTGAAACAAGCTTACAATCTATGCGGATTTGAGGGCAGATGTATATTGTTAGGTGACACTTACTGATAAGGCAAGGCCTGGATAATAACATGACATATCCCCTGACTTTCTCCTCACCTTAATAGCAACAGGGTAGATGGTGGCACCAATCTCAAAGCTTCCCTTCTTAAACATCATGACGGAGGTGTTGTTAATGCAGGTACCTTTAATGGTAGAAGATTAAGGAATAAATAAAAGTTGGAGTGTTGCCTAAAATTACTTAACGTTACAGAGAACATAAATGTATCAATATGCAGCAATGAACACTTTCATGAGCAACTGAGTAATTTAGAACACAGGACACAAACTAACATGTAAACACATTTAATGCGGTCTAGATACTAATTTAAAAGCTACATTGCTGCAAAGCTCTAAGATTCCCCCACATATCATTTATTAATTAGGAGCTTTGTAACTTACTCATAAACACCATTTATGTATGACTTTAGAGCTCTATGATGCACAGCACACTTCACAGTGGGTTTGACTACAGTAATACATATGCACAAGGCACACTACTGTGAACCACTGGGATATATACTTATTCACACCACAAAGTCTGAGCTCCTAAACAGAAGGAACACAAGGGTAGTAATGAGTGATGGAGAAACAAGACTACAAGATGGACAAAAAAAAAGAAGATTTAAAAACACTTTGGGCGTGGCCAACTGCTGAGGGAGACGGACGCGTTTCTGAGGAGCTCCATACATACGACTGAAAAAAGAGACTAAAAAGCCCGTCACACGGCGCCCAACTGCGGCAACACACACGCCTCACACACAGAAGTCAATGGGGCGCAAAAATAAAAAATTCCACCCCCAAGAGACACCCAGAATGTCGCATATCCGGCTCTCGTTTACGAGACCTACTCCACCAGCACCTGCCAAAATGGCGTCCGAGGCACCCAGTGAAGAGGAGGCCTCCGAGGGCTCCCATGAGGATAAGGAGAGCCATACCTCGCCCCCAGCAGACGCAGGGGCCCGATACCAGGACTCTGAATCGGAAGAAGGACTCATGCCTATCAACTAAGCGGGATATACGAGACCTCCTGGCGGAAATGAGAGAAGTGTGGAAGGCCGACCTACTGAGCACTCAGAAAGAGGTGGGGAACCTCCAACAGCGGATGACAGCAGTGGAGTCAAGGGAAGGTGCAAGGGAGCTCCAACTACAGCACTCCCAAGACTCGATGAAGGCTCTTACCTTGCAGGTACAAAAGCTCACACGAACTGTCACGACAATGGAGACACGGCACAGATGACGGAATGTTCGCCTCCGAAGGAAGCCCTGCTGCCCTACATCCACCGCCTATTATCTGTAATGGGCATTAAAAGGGGCGCGGAGCCAAACATGATACTTTCCATGTTCAGAATCTGAAAAGCTGCAACAGCTCCCGCGGACGCACCCAGAGACACTATAGTTATCACAAAGGACGTGGCAACCCGCTCTGCTATCTTGTCCCACTCCAGAGACTTGGGCACAGTGCAAATGGAGGGTAGCACAATGGCCCTATATGGGGATATCCCGTTTGCAGCACTTGTGGAATGGCGACAGCTGGCACCTGAGCCAAACAGCTAATGGACGCGCAAATCAGATACCGGTGGGGTGCAGACGGATCCCTGGCAGTACCACAGGGAGACCAGACACTTACCCTGTCCTCCACAGATGATCAAAAGCGGCTTCTCCAGCAGCTAAACCAGCAGGATAAAGACACAGGGGAACCCAGAGACGAAGGCAATCACACACCGTGTCAGACCAAAATCACCCAAAGGCCGAAGAAGGGCTTACACGTGCCAACTTTACTAAAGAGACACTCTTAGACTATACCACAAAGCTAACACACTCCATCTCTGGGTCGCCCGCAGACGTCAAGCTCCTGTGAGGAAAATCAGACTCAGACCACCCACTGCAGCTGCTGACCCTCATGACACCACAATGTTGATGCACATATACAGTTCCTGTAGATTGTTTCTACTGCCATTTAAGTTACTTATGATTTATGTTTAATGTTGAAGACACATTGTTCTTAATTGCATACTGCGGCAATGCTGTATTTCAAGTATTCAAACTCCAATTAAAAACAAAACAAAAAAAAAACTAATTTTAGATGATTTTTTACCTTCTGGGAATATAAGAATAGGCAGCTTGCTCTTGTCCTGCACATGATCAGTAAGCCTAAAAAGACAAGAGAAAATGTAGAGACTACAGGCAAGAAGAAAATACCAAAACAAACAAAACTATACAGCTTATGTAAAGAGTGTATTAAATACAAGGAGAAAGAGAAATATGGAGATGTGAAAAAAAAAAAAAAAAAAACCATGTTAGAGGGCAAAGGAGCAGAGATCAAACCAACTTTAGCTTAATGGAGCAGTTCTAGTGTATAGCTCTTGACCCTGCAGTCTCAATACTCAATTTTCTGCATTTGAGGAGTTAGATCACTTTTGTTTCTGTTTATGTAGCCCGAGCCACCCCACCTCCCCCCAGCTGTGACTAACAGAGCCCCAAAAAATTAAAAAATTAAAAATCGGTTCATTTTCTATCAATACAGTGTGCTTACTTTACAAGTTTTTATCTCATTCTTAATTAATTAGACTTTAATTACACACAGGATTTTCGTACAGGCTATTAATAGAGCAGAAGATAGGAAGTGCTAAATTAAACAGACTGTGCAATTATTTTATTATTATTATTTTATTATTTATATAGCGCCATCAGATTCCGTAGCGCTGTACAATGGGTGCAATAAAGGAAGTATAAACATTAGATTATTTTTATTACTGGTATTTATATAGCACCAGCATATTCCATAGCACGTTACATTATCTTCAAAGGGGGAGACAATTACAAAAACTTACTGGAAAAATAGGTTGAAGAGGGCCCTGCTCAAACAAGCTTACAGTCTATAGGAGGTAGGGCATAAAACCCAACAGGACAGGAAGTAGCAATTAAACAAGGTGGAGTGAAGCAGAGCTGGAGGAGAGAATAGAGTGCTGCTCTTTAGGAGGTAGAGGTTACTCTGGGAGGCCATAAGCATTCCTAAAGAGATGGCTTTTGAGGAACTTTTTAAAATGATTGAAAACTAGGGGAGAGCTTGATGGTCATAGGAAGGCTATTCCAAAGAAAAGGAACAATCTGCGAGAAGTCCTGCAAGCGTGAGTTGGCTGTATGGGTGCGAGCAGCAGACAGGAGAAGGCAAAGCAGAGAGACAGAGAAGGGGCATACCTGCGGATCAGTGAAAAAATATAGGAGGGGCTAGAATTGGTCAGTGCTTTATAGGTGTGGATTAGTACCTTGAATTGACTCCTATAGGATACAGGAAGCCAATTTAAGGATTGACACAGGGGAGAGGTGTGAGAGGAGCGACAGAAGAGGAAAATCAGTCTAGTGGCAGCATTCATTACAGACTAGCGGGGCAATACGAGTTGTGGGAAGACCTATTAGGAGAGAGTTACAATAATCCATGCGAAAGATTACTAGAGCACGGACAAGCTCCTTAGTAGCATCTTGTGTAAGAAAGGGGCGGATGCGGGCTATGTTTTTAAGATGGAATCTACAGGATTTGGTAACAGACTGGATGTGAGACTCAAACGTGAGGCCAGAATAAAGTATAACACCAAGACAGCGCGCTTACAAGGATGGACTGATGTGGGTACCACTCACTTGAAGGGAGAGTGAAAGACAGGGATCAGGATTAGGAGTATTAGGAGGAGGAAAAGACAAGGAGTTCAGTTTTAGAGAGATTGAATTTAAAATAGCAGGAGGACATCCAATCAGAGATAGCAGGGGAGAAGTCCAGGAAGGAGAGGTATATCTCAGTGTCATCAGCATACAGGTGGTATTGGAATACAAATGAGTTAATAAGTTTGCCAAGAGAGGCAGTATAAAGAGAAAATAGAAGGGGACCAAGCACAGAGCCTTGGGGGACTCCAACAGAGACCGGACGAAGGGAGGAGGTATCATTAGAAAAGTAGACACTGAATGAGCGTTGGTAACAGTGGTCCTGTTGTTGGGTGTAAACATTATTTTGGGGTTTGTCTCGGGAAGGTAGTACCGGAGGGTGTGAAGGGGTTGGCTTTTGGTCTTGGATTGCATTTTTGGACTTCAGTTCCTTTGACCCCGGGCTTCTACTCTGTTCGTAATTTTACAAGATGTGTTGGTACTTTGAGGGCCGTTGTGATGGTAGCGGCCTTTAGTGTTGTCTGGGCCGCTAGGTCAGCCTTTCTGTGTTGTGTCCTAGTGCTTCCAAGGGGGGAAGGTCAGTTCGGTGTCAGGACTTTAGTGAGAGGCGTATCTTTTGGCGGGTCCTGTGTGGGTGATAGTGGCCGGGAGGGCGAGGTAGGGAGAGGTGGGGGAGGTAGGGGGGTGTCCGAGGGATCCCATGGGGGGCCCAGGTCTCTCTCCCAGGCTCTTACATATGAGAAGGCTTCCGGGGGGGAGGGGGGGTGTTTAGGGTCAGTATGTTATATAGAGTGGATATTTGCCCTTTCTGTATGGAAGTGCGTTGGCACCTCCTCTCGAATTGCGTGGGCTTTTCCATCGCCACTGCTGTAATGTTTAGGTTGGACAAGAAGCTGCGTAGTTGGATATAGCGGAAGTGGTCAAAGGTGTTAAGGGGGGTGGTTTGCGGCAGGTCGGCGAATGAAAGGAGGTGATCATTGTGGAAGAAGTGGCAGAGCCTAGTTAGGTCATTGTCTTCAAAGTGGGCGTAGTTTTGGAGTGTCATGCCTGGAGGGAATTGATTGTTTCTTAGTACGGGGGTTAGAGGGGAGGGTGTGTTGGTGAGTTTGTGTTTGCGTGTTGCTCTGTCCCATATTTGTAGGGATGTCGTCAGGGCCGGTGTGGTCAGGGGCATCCCTGGTCTGTGCTGCTTCTGTACCCAGAAGTACAGTGACGGGAAGTCCCTGCGAAATAGGTTGTGTTCTAGATCTACCCATATCTTGATCCAGGCCGGGGCATGAAGGGTTTGTATTTGTGCGAGTTGGGCCGCTTGGTGATAGTCCCAGAAGTTCGGGAGTCCAAGGCCCCTCTTTTGTGTGGGATATACAGCGTGTTTCGTTTGATTCTGGACCGTTTTCCTGCCCAAATAAATTTGTCTATCTGTGTTTGGAGGGACTTAAAGTGAGTCTTAGAGATCGGCTTGAATTTACTTTTAATTGCAATGTTTAAACCATGCACATAATCATGCCCATATGCTTTAAGTACTGCGTGTTGACACCTTTCACATTTTTACAGTGCTATTTTAAAGGTGACAGTCATCTTGTGTTCCTATTTCAGATATCCTCCAGGTGCCTTTGTTTGCCTTAACGTGAATTTGTATACCTTATACTAAATCCCTATTATAAATGTTTCCTATTTTCTTTCCATGAATATATATGTCCAATTTGCAAGTTTCCATAACACTACTCAAATCTCATATGACACTTACTAAATATTTGCATAGGCAAACGGCTTAGCAATAACAGCTTATTCCAAATCAAAATGTTTATGCACTAACAGGAAGAAAGCATTTAAAGAAAAATTATACATAAATAAGTCATCGTAATTTTGTGTGTAATAATAAAGGGATGTGCAGTACAGCTGTATTATTTGGACGTTTGCAGAAACATAATAAAATCCCAACAAAACTCAAAAGTTTTACTCAGATAAATATAACACAAACAAAATTAGGAACAACTTAAATATAAAAATTGGAATATGACTAGTCAATGACCATTCATGGATTACACTTATTTTGTATCCTAAATAGGTGATCAGTTCGGAAACAAACAGTGTTTAAATATTTTTTTTATAGAAAGGGGATGTACAACAAAAGATGATGTCAGTTACAGACAGGGCAGGTGTGGCTAGGGCTGCATAAACAGAAACAAAAGTAATTTAACTCCAAAATGACAGAGAATTGAGCAGTGAGACTGAAGGGACATGATCTATACAAAAAAAACTGCTTCATTAAACTAAAGTTTTTTTGGTGACTTAAAGGACCACTATAGTGCCAGGAAAACATACTCCTTTTCCTGGCACTATAGTGCCCTGAGGGTGCCCCCACCCTCAGGGTCCCACTCCCGTCGGGCTGGATGGCAAGGAAAGGGGTTAACCTTACCTTTTTTCCAGCGCCGGGCGGGGAGCTCTCCTCCTCCTCTCCGCCTCCGATCCTCCTCTTCAGCTGAATGCACATGCGCGGCAGGAGCTGCGCGCGCATTCAGCCAGTCTCATAGGAAAGCATTCATAATGCTTTCCTATGGATGCTGGCGTCTTCTCACTGTGATTTTCACAGTGAGAAGCATGCAAACGCCTCTAGTGGCTGTCAGTGAGACAGCCATTAGAGGCTGGATTAACCCATTTATAAACATAGCGGTTTCTCTGAAACTGCTATGTTTATTTAAAAAAGGGTTAATCCTAGAGGAACCTGGCACCCATACCACTTCATTAAGCTGAAGTGGTCTGGGTGACTAGAGTGGTCCTTTAAGTGTCCATTTAACTAGATGACTTTGGAATCCAGACATGTATGTCATTTTGTTAGCTGAGTCACATACATATCTTTTAAATCCATAGACCTAACAAACTTTCCTACTGAGAGTAGTAACTGCAGAATAATATTCCAGAGATACATCGGTTCCAACCCACCATTTAACTTATCTGAAAAGATCTGACTTTCTATGACATTCACCAATATGTACAGTAACTAAAAATGTTGTACTGTTTATTTTTTCTATTTATTTCTCTTCGACTGCAAGAATATATTCAACTTAATATAACAATTACACAAGTCATATTTTCTGTATAAAATTACAAAACAAATTCCGGATTGCCCTTTTCTTTATTATAGAACTATAAGACTATAGAAAAGGTGTCAAGGAACAAAACCGGGTATTAACTCCCTCTTCATTTTTTGTTTTGATGAGACAAAGACTCAGCCAGATATGTGCTCTTTCCTTTTATCCTTGACAAACATCTCCAGGTTAACTTTTCAAGAGCAAATCGTTTCAAGTCTCTGTATGATGTTGCATAGTACCTATTGTTAAATGGTGTTGGGTAGCGAGAGATGTGTGTCATTTCCAGCATCTTCCTGTACTGAAAGTACTAAATAGGATTATCATTAAAATAAAAAATTTCCATCCTTTACCTTTTAGCCACTAAAATGCGGTCCTTGACCTCTGAGCGCTCAAACCAGACATGCGGGCAGGATTTTACCATGGCTCTTTGAATCACTCCCATTAGACCACCATGGATCTGTCCTACCTGCAGTCAGAAGGAGAAAGACATAACAGATAATTACTTCACAACTCTGTTAATAGATCCCACCCATCTATCATGCTTCGGACTCAAACTAACCATAGCATAGTAGCCATCACTGGCCAGGATGATCACATCGATTGGAGATGTATGATTAGCAACACATATACCACCATTCCTGGGCCGATTCTCACTGAGGAAGAAAAAAAAAAAACACATAAAGGTCATACTTATCAAAGAAAAATATACATGACGTTTCAGCTCACATAGCACTAATCTTTGTTTGTAGGTGCCATTCCTAATTAGGCAGCTGCAGTGGACACCCAATGATATAACAGGCACTGATAAGAAGCTACAGAGATGCCACATACACAAGAGTAACACAGTGTCAAATAAGTTGTTATGGAAGTTGGAGTGTCCATGCACCATGTTATGTTTTATAGCACATAATATTTCTCTCAACGGGTGCCTAGTAATAGGCTAAAAGAGTCAGCTGACACTCTCAGCTTATCACAGGCTGCCCCGCTAAACCTCTCATACTACAGATCAGAGAGGAAAGACACTGGGAGGCATAAGTTCAAAGTCCCTATTACGGGGTTAAACTGTTGCAAAAAACAAAAACAAACTACTTTTCCTAACGCATACAATAATTTCAGATTGGGGCACCTGCTAAGAGCTTAGATGTGGGGGCACTTTGTGCAGGGTATAATGTGCATGTGTGTGGTAGGTTGTGTGCTGCTTCTGTGTAGTGTGATGTGTGTTAACTAGTGTGTTTGGTGTGCATGCGTGTAATATGTTTGTGCGCTTTGGCTACTACCCACCTGCTACATTGCCTGGAGGTCTAATGTGGTTAAAATCCGTTGTGGTCCAGTCCGGGAGTGTTTGTTTTGCCCCTCTAAAGGGTGGTGCACACTAATCACTCCGTCAAAGTTCAGGCATTCAACGAGTTAGAGTGCATACTCGGAATACCAGGTAGTTGTGCTTTTACTCATTTGCGAGCAGACTGTAAGGGAGCATTTACGGTGTTCTGCACCCACCATAGGTTCACATTGCAAATTCTTCGCCAGCACCAACCACTCCCCCACATTCCCTGTAGCAGAACTACATGTCCTGGACATAGGGCAATAGGAATTCTACACCGGAGGTAAGATGGCTGCCGGACACTCTTGCGCTCATACGAACTTAAATGACAATTAATTGTTTTGGGGGTGGGAGTGTTCCTTTAATAAACATGAAAATTAGCACAGTACTGGTTAACAAAATATACTACATAAATAATCTGTGTATAGAACAAGAGATTATGATGGATACACCCATACAATTTTATAGTCTTGAATAGGGTAGTCCCGAACAAATAGAGTGTCTAAGTATAGCCATCATTGGCAGTGTTGAAGACCTCTTACCTAAATGATTGCAGAGGACCTTAAGACCTCTCTTATTTATATTAACAGTATCTGTAATTGATTGATTCCAGAAACTTTGTAATGTGATGTGTGTGAATATTTGCAAAAGTCTGTCTGCTGTTAACAAAGTGCAGCAACATCTCTGCTCACCTATAGGATGATTCACTAAAGTGTGAACATAGCAGACTTGGGAGAATTTCATTCCAAACAATTAACAATGTAGTGAATAACTATGCCAGTGTCGACATAAAATCAGCTAGGATTCTGGATGAAATGCACTCTGAGGCATAGGTCATTTTATTTAACTAGTAATAAGGAATCTACCCATGAACTGCCACCAGATGGCCCCCTTACAGTTTCCCACACCAGTTTCTAGACTGAATTAACCGTCAGCTGACTGGAGAGATAGACTCTACTGCACCTTACATCTGCTAGATTCAATATAGCTATTGGCATGCACTTTGCATTAGGCTTATAACTTTTATGTTGTGCACTGTTCTCTTACAACATGCCCAGAAGTGTGGACATTTTAAAAAAATCTACTTGCACGTCTTGACAATCTACTTGCTCTCACACAAAATGTAAAATTAGAAAGTACCCTGCTTAGGTACAGTGATTCACTAAAGTACACATTTTCCCAGGTTAAATCAAAGAAAAACTAAGGCCAAAATAGCTGATCTGGAAAAATATTCAAACTCAGCTATAGTTACAACAGGCATTTTTTTTAATTCAGATTTATTGTGCACATTTTTGGAGTCTAGTGTCTTGCCCTCACAACCTTCCCCATAGTGTGTGTGTTTCAGCTAGGTGTAATACATGTGGTGTTTGCTGGCTGTACGTAATGTTTGAATTGGCTGCACGTAATGTGTTGCATATGCTGGCTGTATGTTGTGTGTTTGTGCTGGCTGTATGTATGTATTAAGAATTCAGGCTGTATGGTGTGTGTGCATCTGGTGCGTGCTGGCTGTATGGTGTGTGTGCATCTAGTGCGTGCTCTCTGTATAGTGTGTGTGTGCATCTAGTGTGTGCTGACTGTATGGTGTGTGTGTGTGTGCGTGCATCTAGTGCATGCTGGCTGTATGGTGTGTGCGTGCATCTAGTGCGTGCTGGCTGTACGGTGTGTGCATCTGGTGCGTGCTGGCTATATGGTGTGTGCGTGCATCTAGTGCGTGCTGGCTGTATGGTGTGTGCGTGCATCTAGTGCGTGCTGACTGTATGGTGTGTGTGCGTGCATCTAGTGCGTGCTGGCTGTACGGTGTGTGCATCTGGTGCGTGCTGGCTGTATGGTGTGTGCATCTGGTGCGTGCTGGTTGTATGATGCGTGCATCCGGTGCATGCTGCCTGTATGGTGTGTGTGCACGCATCTGGTGCGTGCTTGCTGTATGGTGTGTGTGCGCGCGCATCTGGTGCGTGCTGGCTGTATGGTGTGTGCACGCGCATCTGGTGTGTGCTGGCTGTATGGTGTGTGTTCGCTGTATGGTGTGCGCGCGCGCATCTGGTGCATGCTGGCTGTATGGTGTGTGCGCGCACATCGGGTGCATGCACGGTGTGTGCATCTGGTGTGTGCTGGCTGTACGGTGTGTGCATCTGGTGTGTGCTGGATGTATGTTGTGTATACCTGGTGTGTGCTGGCTGCAATTAGCACAATGTACTCACCTCCCATGATATGTTATGATGGCAGTTAGTGCACGCACACATATCCGGTAACACATCAAATGCACATGTCTACTCAAGAACTCTTTAAATCTAAAAAGAAGCAGACAATTAGGCACATTATTATAAAGATATATGTAGAAAGACAGGCAGCTGCAGATATCAAGAATTCGCCAAAACTAAATGAAAAAAAATGTAAGAGAATAAAAAAATAAATAAATCTGTGGTACTACATTTGTACAAACACACAATGCTTCCTAAAAACAACTTAAAGTAGATCTCTTCCTTAAATTTAGTACATCCTAATAGCTAAAACAAAAGTAATGTTAGCTATTGGACATGCCCAGATTTTTTTTTTGTTTCTTTTCTTTTAATTTATACTTTGCCAAGCAATGCTCCTCAAAGTATATAAATTAGCAAATTCTTGAAGTGTTCTGAACGCACAGCACGTGTATTGCATATCTTGAGAAAATGTGGATCCTGTATGTGTGCATGTATTTGTTTGTTGGATCCAAACAGGCATGTGCTCATCTGCCTCGTCATGGGAAGTCAAAGTTGCAACGAAGAAGTGCAACGAAGAAGTGCAATGAAGGTATGGGGATTATTTTTTATTTTTTATCACTTATCTCCGATTCATTAATAATGTGAAAAAACACACTTTAATACATTTTGGCACTTTCCGAGAAATGGTAGTCTCTTGTTATTTCACCTCAGTAAATACTGCAAAAGCGTTTACCGTTACTCTTTAACATAACATTTAATAATACATTTAAAAGTCTTTTTTCTCACACATAAAGCACACACGGGACACTCCCATAGCATCAACATTATCAGCATCAGACTGGAGTGACATCGGCCTCCTGTTGCTATTTTCCTATAACAAACACTTGCTAGAGTGCTCTCACAGCAACTACAGAACATGTTCTTTAGTTGCTGTGACAGAGAAGATAAATCTGCTTTCAAATTTGCAAAATGTATCTATGAATTATGATGCACTTTCATGTAATATAAAAGGGACAGACAAAGCTCGAAAATCATTTCATCTTAACGAAGGGATTTGAGTTCATAAGCTTTGTATGAGGACATCCAGCGTCAGCTAAAACCCCATAGGAAAGCATGCATATTAGGTCCCCCCCTGCCAGCTGACATTGGCGGCAGAGGAGCGGAGGCAGAGATGAGCTATGCTTTCAATGCTGCGGGGAGGGGACACTATAGTTGCTAGGACTACAACTTTTCCCTTTATGTTGATAACAGGTGTAATTTAAAGCGGTTCTGTCACCCCATGTCAAAAATGAATATTTTGTGAAGATAAAATCTTCATGAAATATTCACATTAAATTCCAATCCAGTCAAAAGATATACCGAGACAAAGTAGGGAACGCTTTGTCTTGGTATCTTTCCTACGACAAAAGGTTTAGTCAAGCTTGTCATTTCCCATCAGACGTCTCCAATGACAGCTGTAGGGAAAAGAAAATAAAACTATATCTTTCTACAGAATATTCCACAGAAGTAAGGTGGAAATATAGAACTCACTTCCCTTTGAAATACATATACGTACCCAGGCATATGCACTATGGGTTTTAAATTAATTTGAATTGTATGATCTAGCTGTGACCCGAGATATACATATACACACATATTGGGGCAAGGCAAGCCAAGACAAATGCTCCCACATATATGACAATATATAACTGACATGGTACTTTAATAGTTATTTGTACATACACAGTTATCAGAAGGTACTCACCGGCCATTGGGCAGATATCCGACTACAGTAGTACCAAAAACCAGAAGGCCGATGCCTGTAACAGCTAAAGCAATCCTGTGAATAGAAGGGATATCATGTAAAAAAATCACTGAATCAAATATGCCAAACACAGAAATAGCAACCCATAGAAAGCTGTTACCTGAGTGGCAGTAAGAAGGTGTATCTGACCAACATGCCTAAAGCCCACAGCACAGTAAGCCGCAGGCTGATATGCTGAAAGTTATAGTTTGTTCTGCTCAGCAGATTCCAGGTCTCTAACTCCTCTGCTGAGAAACGCTTGGTCACCTCATCGTCCATGATGCTCTCCATGCCTTGTCTACAGAAATAAAAGATGTCTGACAGAGCAAATTCGGGATCTTCCATCGAGCTCCCAGATCCACGAAGCTCTGAGATGCCATCCTCCAGCGATGTTCTCTCTCTAGCAATAATTCCTGAGTTTGGAATTTGAAAAGCAAATACAAACACACAGAATTGGTAATTTGCAGAGGGTATGCTTTCATTTGCATCTCCAAATGCTTGCAATATATGTTTATTTAATAATAGTTGCAGTTAAATAAATAACTACATTGCTCTGTATATGTAAGAAGCTTATATATTGTTTCATTCACTTATTTATTTTAAATTCATGCATATTGAAATTACATGCCTACCTTTTCCAAAGCCATCTTCATGCACCTTCATTAAGACTGTCAGTTAAGTGGCCCAAAGCTCACACCTGACAGAAAATGATGCAGGCAAAAAGAGCACATGATTTGGAAAAGCAATGTATACATGTTGAAAAACTGGGCACTGGGTCAGATAACTGATAAACTGACAAAAGGTGCATAAAGATGGCTGTCTGGAAAGGGGAAAGTTAGGCAAATTATTTCTTCAAAATATGTGTGTGTATATAGATCAATAGATATACTGAATTTAAAAAAAAATAATGAGATGGTATAGTATAACATTAAAATATATGATTATTTATAGAGTGCCTGCTTATTCCAACGTAGGTTATTATATTATAAAAAGTTGATTGCTGTGTTCTTGTAAGCTGTGTGTACCTGAAGTGACCGTGTAACTTTCATTACAGCTGTGAGCAGTATGTAAATGAGATGGTATAAAAAATTAAAGGAATTATATTGTGTTAGATACAAAAGTGCTTTGCTAACACTATGACCCCACCCCCCGCCATTAGTAAAAGGTTCAAGCAGTGGTTCTGTGCCTACACGAGTAATATCTTTTATTTTTTATGTATATATATATATATATATATATATATATACATATATACACACACACACACATCTTGTTTATTGTATGTACCATAAGTAACATTTTTACACAGTTATTTATTCAATGAATTGTAAATTGAAAGGTGATTTTTAAATTTTAGGATAAACAAGTTGGATTGGAAAGCCCTCTAAGTTTGATGAGCCTAGTTCTGCAAAACATGCATTGGATGTTTCAACTATTAGTGCAGGCATTTTTGGAGATGTATCTCAGACATCTAAGATAGTGTTTCGCTAGTAGTTTTACTTTGCTCTAGGCAGATTTTCCTAGCCTTTTCCTATTTATAATTTTAATTTGATTTACCATTGCAAGTATGTAATGTGTGTTTCTATACATAATTGGTTGTAAATTGTACAAAATATCAGTAGCGGGTATATGCAACCTGATCCTCTGACAATTATTTATATATAGTACATACCATTAGTAAGAGGTTTATACAGTGCATTACGGTTCTCCTTTACTCCTCTCTCTATCCGTAAGGTTGCCCACTGTAAGATAAAGAAACAATCACTAAGAGTGCTAAATAGACAGAAGCTTGCACACATGTACTAACACTCACACAAGTGTGCACCTGGATAAAGATGTCCATCAAATCCACCAAAACGTGCAGTGACAACACTGAGAAACTCACCGTGAAGATACGGAGCAGGGTGTGCATGTACAGCCGGCGAATGCCAAACGAAACACCAAAGATAGCAGGAACGATGATGAATACAAGGAGCAGGGTGAACCACAGTGTGAGGGACAGTCCCAAAAGGTTACATAGCACACTGTCAAAGGGGAGCAAGGAGCTCATGGTGTATGTGTGTGAGGGAAGGGCAAGGGAAGACTGGCCAACACAGACTGAGGGGACAGAGGTATATAGGATGATGCCAGTGAGGAAAGCAGGCCTTTTTTTTTTCTTCCAGACTCAGAATGCTTGTTGCTTCTTCAGGTTCGGCAGAAATGGGCACTTTAGGATACCCATGATGGGACTTGCAGTGCTCCAAATGTCACACCCTTTCAAAAAGGTTTTATTACACACCCAGTAAATACATAGTGCCTCCTGGCATGCTGAGGAATTCAAGTGGCTTCTTGTAGTTGTGACTCCCACAATATAATATTTTGTTTCTACTGTGCTATCTAGTGATGTCACCTGTTAATATCCTTTGATTGTGGTACCCAAGAGTAAATTCAAAGACATATCAAAGTGATTCACTCTCTAGTATCCTTCCGTAGCAGCACAAAATAAAATAATTTCTAAAAGTGCAATTTGATCTACAGTAGTTTACTACCTCTTGGATGCCTTTACGATGGTCCCGTCTGTGTTGCCAACATTTAATGCCACTTCTCTATGAAGGAACTGGCTAGAGCACACTTTCATCTGTGAAGTCAGCTGTGTCCTTTAACCGTAACACCCTCTGTCAATGTTTACTCTCCAGTCTAGTCCTATCTCAGCCTGTAGTGATACAGGCATCTCCTGGTGGTCAGTGTCTGTAGGTGTGGGGCTCCAGTCCAGGCTTGGCAGACATTGGCTGCAGCAGTGCCGCCCTCCTCCTCCTCCTGTGCTGGGATGCAAGTGCCAACCTAAGAAAGACAGACGCAGACAGCCGGGTAAGGGACAGCAGCCAAAACTCAGGGTCAAAAAGAACAAAATTGGGAAGAAAAAAAAAAAACAGAGGAAGAACAAAATTGGCACACATACAAAGGTAAAAGCATGACTTTATCCGTGGAAAACATTTGCAAAAATGATACAAGGGAAAATGTGCCCAAAGGGTACATGACATAATTCAGTTAAGAGAACACCGAGCACGAGGGTTATGCTATTGCTACGTTATCATGTTCCTATGACTTCTGTCCACATGAGAGGGTACAAACAAGTCTGTTTAGGAAACTAAAATCTGCTGCCCCAAGGATTAGGTAAATATGGTCAACACCAAGTATAGCTAACCCTGGCCCTACATCTATTTTAGGGCTATAATTCCTAGAACTACATAATTCTGTTAAAGATGAATTGGTCCTTCAGAGCTTTTATACCACAGCTTATATCTAGCTAACATTTAAACATGGTTTGTAAGATTTATATTCTCCCCAAATATTGTTCAGTTATTTTATTATTATACTTCTTATGCATGACTGCTAACACACAGACTGGCATTTGATGTATATCTCATGTATCTCATTAGCAGGGAAAGCATATATTAAGTCTTCACATGATTTTGGAAAGATGCCGATTCCAGTATCTATAAGTGCTACAAAGGTGTGGTTTACAAATATTCCCCCTGTATACTCCTCAATAATACACAGACCAGTAAACGGAATGAAAACATAATAGTCAGCAAGACAAAAGTGACAGTTCCTCTATAATAAAAAATATTTCTATAGATCACACACTGGAGTTGCAGCCACAAGACCATTACGACCCTCTGGAGAGATATTTGCTGAGATTGGACGCAATCTAGCCTACACTAGAGGCGCGAGTGGCACCATGTAAGCCGAGTTCCCGGGAAGATGAAAAGCGGAGTGAAGGTGAGCCTCCCTTGGGTACTACTCGTACACAATATGGTACATTTTGAAATAAACTCAAAAAAGCAAAAGCAAGTGGGGTATACTAAAACATATAATTTTAAAAAAGCCAATTTCAATAAGGTTAGGGCAGCTCTACAATATATCGACTGGCATAAACTCCTTAGTGATAAAAACACTGAGAATAAATGGAAACTATTCAAACAAATATTAGAAAGGTACATTTCTCAGTATGTACAATTGGGTAATACATATAAAAGAAACAAATTAAAACCAATGTGGCTTAGTAGAGAAGTAAAACAAGAGATTAAAACTAAGAAAAAGGCATTTAAAGCATTTAAATCAGACAAATCAAAGGTATCCTATTTAAGATATATGATGGAAGCCAATAACGCTTGCAAAAAGGCAATTAAAGTGGCTAAACTAGAAAATGAGAAATCGATAGCTAAAGAATGCAAAACCAACCCCAAAATTTTTTTCAAGTACATCAATTCTAAAAAAACAAAAAATGAAAGTGTAGGTACACTTGAAACAGAGTTGGGTTTATTAGCTAATGAAGACCAGGAAAAAGCAGAAATTTTAAATAACTATTTTTCTTCAGTATATATTAATGAGGATCCTATGGCAAGAGATATGCAAATGATTGCTGCAAAAAACTTGCAAATAACTTGTGATTGGATAACTCGAGACAAGGTGCTATAGCTATTAAAGAAAATTAATGTAAATAAAGCTCCGGGGCCTGACGGTATTCACCCACGAGTACTTAAGGAGCTAAGTGGGGAAATAAGTGAACCTCTGTATTTAATTTTTCAAGATTCTTTTGTTTCAGGTGTTGTACCGGAGGATTGGAGGAAGGCAGATGTTGTTCCTATATTTAAAAAGGGTTCAAAATCCTTGCCTGGAAATTATAGACCTGTGAGCTTAACTTCTGTAACTGGGAAAATATTTGAAGGGCTATTAAGGGATAATATTCAGGAATTCATTGGGAAGAACTTTATTAGCAATAATCAGCATGGTTTTATGAAACATCGGTCATGTCAAACTAACCTAATTGCATTCTACGAAGAAGTAAGTAGAAGTATAGATCAGGGTGTTGTAGTGGATGTGATCGACTTGGATTTTGCCAAGGCATTTGATACGGTTCCTCACAATATGTTAGTCTTCAAACTAAAAGAAATTGGTCTAGATGAATATTCTTGTTCTTGGGTAGAACACTGGCTTAAGGATAGAGTACAACGAGTTGTAATTAATGGTAAATTTTCAGGCTGGACAAAAGTGGTAAGTGGTGTCCCTCAGGGTTCTGTTTTGGGACCACTTCTATTTAACATATTTATAAATGATCTTGAAATAGGCATTGAAAGCCATGTATCAGTGTTTGCAGATGACACAAAACTTTGTAAAGTAATAAAATGTGAGCAGGATATTGCTTTCCTGCAGAGAGATTTGGATAGATTGGGGGACTGGGCACTAATATGGCAGATGAAATTTAACATCGAGAAATGCAAAGTTATGCACTTCGGGGTTAAGAATGCACAAGCAACTTACACACTAAATGGTAGCGAATTAGGGATAACCACACACGAGAAGGATTTGGGAATTGTTATAGACAACAAATTAGGCGGCAATATACAATGTCAATCTGCAGTTGCTAAGGCCAGTAAGATTTTGTCATGTATAAATAGGGGCATAAATTCTCGGGATGAAAATATTATTCTGCCTCTTTATAAATCGCTGGTAAGACCACACCTTGAATATGCTGTGCAATTTTGGGCGCCTGTTCTAAAGAAGGATATCATGGCACTGGAGAGGGTCCAGAGACGAGCTACAAAATTGATAAAAGGAATGGAGCATTTTAGTTATGAAGAAAGGTTAAAAAAATGAAATCTGTTTAGTTTGGAAAAACGGCGCCTGAGAGGGGATATGATAACTTTATACAAATATATTCGGGGCCAGTACAAACCTTTATCTGGAAATCTATTCATAAACAGGGCTATACATAGGACACGAGGTCACACATTTAGGCTGGAAGAAAGAAGATTTCATCTAAAGCAAAGAAAAGGTTTTTTTACAGTAAGAACAATAAGGATATGGAATTATCTGCCTGAAGAGATGGTTTTGTCAGAGTCCATACAGATGTTTAAACTGAAATTGGATAAATACTTACAAAAACATAACATACATATTTCTAATTAGTGGGGTAATAACTGCTTGATCCAAGGAGACATCTGACTGCTATTTTGGGGTCAAGAAGGAATTTTTTCCTAGTTTGTGGCAAAATTGGAAGCGCTTCAGACCAGGTTTTTTGCCTTCTTTTGGATCAACAGCAACAACATTTGTGAGGAAGGCTGAACTTGATGGACGCAAGTCTCTTTTCAGCTATGTAACTATGTAACAAGCAACTAATTCCAACCACGTGCACACACCTGGGCTGCAGGCCACAAAAGGTTTCTCCCTAACGCATCAACTACACAGAAAAAGAAGTAAGCATATAAGATCCCGACAAACCGTATTCTTTCTATACTATTCCCTTGATGGGAAGGACTTGGGCTTTGCACGTTTCGAAGGTAAACAGAGCAAGTCTGTGGCTGTTTGGGGTTTGAAGTTCCTGCACCTGCCAGGCCTGGATTCGGCTGACCTGGAACTTTATACTACAAGCAGCTTTACTACCACTCGCATTCTGCTGCTTCTATATAAATTTTCTCCGGTCCCCAGCTTACTAAACAGTGTGCGAGATGGAGCAGAGCAGGGAGGTAACAGCAGCCCAACTGGACCCCAGTGAAAGCCTATCCACTCCAGCGTGTGTGTTCCCACCAAATCACATGGGAAGGTGTTTTTACTCACTTTTTTCCAACGCCGCGCTGGTGACGCAGAGGCTGGCCCCACCTCCATGGCAGAGAACATCAATCTTGACGATCTCAGCCAATCCAAATCTTCCCCATAGGAAAGCATTGGGAGACTATTGCGCATGCACGGCAAAATACCACTGCATAAATTTAACTTCTCATAGAGATACATTGTATCAATGCATCCCTATGGGGAAAATTAACATAGGTGCTGCACATTGTGAACCACTGACCAAGGAAGCACCTCTAGAGGCCATCTGAGTAACTGTCGCTAGAGATGTCACCAGGCAGCAATGTAAACACTGCCTTTTGTCTGAAAAGTCCATGTTTACATTGAAAAAAAGTGTTCAGGGACAGCATATAGACTTCAAGGGAACACAAAAATAACACATCTTAGATCTGAATGAATTAAATATTCTTCTGAAATACTTTGTTCTTTACATAGCTGAATGTGCTGACAACAAAAATCACAGAAAAATTAAAAAATGGAAAATCAAAATTATCAACCCATGGAGGTCTGTATTTGGAGTCACACTCAAAATTAAAGTGGAAAAACATACTACAGGCTGATCCAACTTTGATGTAATGTCCTTAAAACAAGTCAAAATGAGGCTCAGTAGTGTGTGGCCTCCACGTGCCTGTATGACCTCCCTATAATGCCTGTGCATGCTCCTGATGAGGTGGCGGATGGTCTCCTGAGGGTTCTCCTCCCAGACCTGGACTAAAGCATCTGCCAACTCCTAGACAGTCTGTGGTGCAACGTGAAGTTGGTGGATGGAGCGAGACATGATGTCCCAGATGTGCTCAAATGGATTCAGGTCTGGGGAATGGGCGGGCCAGTCCATAGCATCAATGCCTTTGTCTTGCAGGAACTGCTGACACACCCCAGCCACATGAGGTCTAGCATTGTCTTGCAATAGGAGGAACCCAGGGCCAACCGCACCAGCATATGGTCTCACAAGGGGTCTGCGGATCTCATCTCGGTACCTAATGGCAGTCAGGCTACCTCTGGCGAGCACATGGAGGGCTGTGCGGCCCCCCAAAGAAATGCCACCCCACACTATTACTGACCCACTGCCAAACCGGTCATGCTGGAGGATGTTGCAGGCAGCAGAACGTTCTCCACGGCGTCTCCAGACTCTGTCATGTCTGTCACATGTGCTCAGTGTGAATCTACTTCATCTGTGAAGAGCACAGGGCGCCAGTGGCGAATTTGCCAATCCTGGTGTTCTCTGGCGAATGCCAAACGTCCTGCACGGTGTTGGGCTGTAAGTACAACCCCCACCTGTGGACATCAGGCCCTCATACCACCCTCATGGAGTCTGTTTCCGACCGTTTGTGCAGACACATGCACATTTATGGCCTGCTGGAGGTCATTTTGCAGGGCTCTGGCAGTGCTCCTCCTTGCACAAAGGCGGAGGTAGCGGTCCTGCTGTTGGGTTGTTGCCCTCCTACAGCCTCCTCCACGTCTCCTGATGTACTGGCCTATCTCCTGTTAGCGCCTCCATGCTCTGGACACTACGCTGACAGACACAGCAAACCTTCTTGCCACAGCACGCATTGATGTGCCATCCTGAATGAGCTGCACTACCTGAGTCACTTGTGTGGGTTGTAGACTCCGTCTCATGCTACCACTAGAGTGAAAGCACTGCCAGCATTCAAAAGTGACCAAAACATCAGCCAGGAAGCATAGGAACTGAGAAGTGGTCTGTGGTCACCACCTGCAGGACCACTCTTTTATTGGGGGTGTCTTGCTAATTGCCTATAATTTCCACCTGTTGTCTATCCCATTTGCACAACAGCATGTGAAATTGATTGTCACTCAGTGTTGCTTCCTAAGTGGACAGTTTGATTTCACAGAAGTGTGACTGACTTGGAGTTACATTGTGTTGTTTAATGTTCCCTTAATTTTTTTGAGCAGTGTTCTTTAAGCAGTAGTGGTTCTGGTCACTATAGTGTCCCTTTAAGAATTGTTTTTTTTGGCGTTGATTTCTCTGGCTCCTAACTTTTCTAGCTGGCTCCTAGATTCCAAGCAAATTTGCCAAGCCCTGTCCTAGGACACAGTGGTCCTTTCTTGAGTTTTAACTTCACGCAATTGCTTCTCTAATTTTCTCATGTTTAGACATTTATACCTTCACAAGCTTACATTATGAGCCAAGTCTATATATGTTTAATTCAGACAGTTTTATTAGCTTGTCACTATAATAAAAAAAAAAAAAAAAAGGGGCATGTTTCTCTGATTGCCTTGTCACTTATATGCCTTTTATTTTGACCTGTTAGCCATATGTATGTATTTTTATGCACAGCAAAAATAATAAATTTTAAAAAATATGGTTAGGATTTAAAGGACCACTATAGGCACCCAGACCACTTCAGCTTAATGAAGTGACATGGGTGCCAGGTCCAGCTAGGGTTAACCCTTTTTATTTATAAACATAGCAGTTTCAGAGAAACTGCTATGTTTATAAATGGGTTAATCCAGCCTCCAGTGGCTGTCTCTTGAAAATCACAGTGAGAAGACGCCAGCGTCCATATGAAAGCATTGTGCCCAAAACGGTTCCAGAGAATTAGGGCTAACGGTCGGTCTCTCTATCTGGAGTACAAAAGTACATACTTCACATAAACCGAGCCTTTTAAAGTGCATTGGGCAAGGTATATTGCAGGACCCATAGTCCTGAGGCAAGAGGCTGGCAAGCAAGCAGGCCCCTCCAAGAACCCGTGATGAGGGTACTTTCGTCACATGGAGTATATCTGCCAAAGAGTGATTTTTATTTACTTTGTATTTGGGAAGTGTAGTGTCCCTTTTAGTGTAAAACAAACAAATTAAGCTTGGTCCTTAAAGGGACACTCCAGGCACCCAGACCACTTCTGCCCAATGGAGTGGTCTGGGTGCCAACTCCCACTACCCTTAACCCAAGTGTAATTATTGTAGTTTTCATAAACTGCAATATTTACCTTGCAGGACTAAGTCCTCTTCTAGTGGCTGTCTACTAGACCCGACCCAGTGCCTAGGGACATCGGAGCTGGATACAGGTAAGTCACTGAAGGGGTTTTAATCCCTTCAGCAACTTGGGATGGGAGGCGGGAAGGAGAGGGGACCTGCGGTGCCAGGAAAACGGTTTTCCTGGCACTGGAGAGTCCCTTTAAGGGGTTAAAGCAATGGCTCATCACATTTCATTAGATTAACAAAAAAGACTGAGGAAAATAAGTGAGTCATCACCTGCTTAAATTCACTTTTATGTGTTTAACAATGGTTGGATGCAACTGTACTGCAATGTGCCCATTATTTATATTAATTTCCACTAGGAATAAACAAACATGAATGTGTGAGAAACTTGTACATGTCTGCATGCCCAGTAAAATCTTCATAGAAATGAATACCCAGTCATGTATTGGCTAAGGTACTCAGCCAATTCCCAATTGCTTTAAGTGCGATTACTCATTTTGGATCGCTAGTAAAACCTGTTAAATGGGTAGTGCGTTTTTCTGTTAGTTCTTAAAGCAATTACTAACACATTTGACATGAGTAGCGAGCACACCAAGCAGTTCTGTTTTTAGCTTGCCAGCTGTTTAAAACACTAGACCTACTTCAGCCAGTTTTTTCCCTTTAATAAAAAGTGCAGATTGCAATTGATATTGGCAATATTACAAATTAACCTTGTTACATCCCCCGGCTGTCAGATAAGTAGTCCTGTTACTTCCTGGTTGTTTAACTCCTTAAGGGCACATGACATGTGTGACATGTCATGATTCCCTTTTATTCCAGAAGTTTGGTCCTTAAGGGGTTAAAATACTTAAACTCAAGAGGAAGGAATTGCACCTGCCTTGTAAAGACTTCAAATTGAGCTGCATTTTAACTGTGTAGCATGTAAGCACTATGGGACTTATTCCTTAAAAATGATTCAATGCTGCAATTTGGTTAGCAAGCCACTGTTTAGTGAATGAACCCCCTGTCTATGCTAAAATATTCAAAGCAGAGTTTGGACCTAGAGCTTGTTGGCCAGCAGGGGACTTGTGCCAATAGGAAGCAGGATTGGCAGGCTGCACAGTTTCCATGTGAGATTAGATTGCTCTCTCCCTCTAACTTGCTTGTAAAGAGGAAGGATAGCAATTGCTTTAAATAAACTCAAAGACTAACAGCCACACAGATTTTGTCATGCACAGTTATGAAGGTACATTAAATCAATGAATTACATTGTCAAAGGACAAATGCTTCTTCAAAACTATTGTAATTTAATCCTTTCATCAAGTATTGAATTTAAAAAATATGTATATTAAAAAAAAAAATAAATGCACCTTTTCTCAGACAGTGTTTCAGTCCAACAGTTCTGGAGTGGAAACACAATCTATTTCCCTTAAATACTTGAGGATAACCTTATCATATTAAAGGGACACTCCAGACCCCTAAAGGTGGAGTGTGTAATATTTTTATCATTTTGTAAAATGTGCAGTTTTTAATAGAAATTGACACTTATCAATTCAACTGGTTACACCCACCTTGACTTTTCAAGCAGACAACAGGTAATGTTACTTCTTGGTTTGGTTAGCTTATTTGCACTTAACTCGA
The DNA here is from genome assembly GCA_933207985.1 of Pelobates cultripes. NCBI lineage: Eukaryota > Metazoa > Chordata > Amphibia > Anura > Pelobatidae > Pelobates > Pelobates cultripes. The sequence goes on along the minus strand of OW240914.1, from coordinate 137,046,661 downwards.
GAGGCAGCAATTGCCCAGAGCACCTGCCTTAGCAAAGACTTCACATTGAGCTACACTGGAAAGTCTGTGATTGAACAGTCACAAAGTCTGGGCACAAAAGCAGCCCTGGAAAAAAAAAAAATCTATGCCAGCCCCATAAGTCATTGCGCCATATATTGTCACATGTAATATGTAAGGTTATGTCTTGCCATCCTAGATGATTGAGAGATATATATCTTTTTCCAATATAAAATATTGGTCCTTTCAGAGTAAAGTTTTTAATTATACAGTAAGCATACTCACATGCAGACACAGACAATCTCACTGACACAAGCTGATTGATACACAGCCTTATAGACAAACAATCTCTCTGATATACATAAGGTCATTAAAATAAAAACACAAGCTCACTCAGTAGCAGGCACACACACACACAAGCAAGCCCACTCACTAGCAGGCGCGCACTCACACACAGCTTTAATGTAGTGGCTCTGGTGTCTATAGCCTGTCCCTGCAGGCTTTTCAATGTAAAGACTGACTTTTTAGAGAAAAGGCAGTGTTTACATTGCTTCCTAGTGACAGACACTCAGACGGTCACTAGAGGTGCTTCCTGTGTCAGTGCGGATTGGCTGAGATCATCAAGCTTGATGATCTCAAACGTAGAGGCAGGGCCAGTTGAGGGGAGACCAGCACGACGTTGGGGGAAAAAAAAAAAGGTGAGTAAAGAAACACACATACCATGACAGACACACACCGTGACACAGACAGACACACACACCATGACAGAGACACACCTTAAAAAAGACACACACACCTTGACACACACCATAACACAGACCATGACACAGACACACACACGACACAGAGAGATCGTGACACAGACACACACACACATTACGTGACACAGACACACATTACATGACACAAACAGACACACACCATGACAAACACACCGTAACACAGACAGACCGTGACACAGACAGACCGTGACACAGACAGACCGTGACACAGACAGACGCACACACCATGACAGTCAGAGACACACACACCATCCCACAGACACACACCATGACAGACAGAGAGACACACAGACACACACCATGACACAGACGCACACACCATGACAGACATAGACACACAGACACACACAATGACACAGACAGACACACACACACCATGACACAGACACACACATACACTGACACACACAATGTCTACCTGGGGCTGTGGGGAGCTCTGATGGCGGCCGCATGCGGGAGCTAGCTGTTCTGGCGGCCGCAGGGAGAGCTGGCAGTTCTGTCTCTGCTCCCCCTCCCCAGCGCACTGCTTACTGAGACCGGGGCCGGAATATGACGTCATATTCCGGCCCTGGGTATCTTTCTAGTGCGCTGGGGAGGGGGAGCAGAGACAGAACAGCCAGCTCCCACGGCGGCCGCCAAGGGAGCTCCCTCTGCGGCCGCAGGTGAGCCAGCTGCCTGCCCGGCCCCAGGTGCCGACTGCCCACCGGGAAATGTCCCGGTATCCCGGTGGGTAAGTCCGGCACTGTCTGGGCAGGGTTAGCAGTATAAGGCTTGCAGAGGCAGCAGTCAATAGATCTGCAATTTTACAAGCTATTTTTCAATATAATCCCAATAAAAAAATACATAATTAAATACAAGTTTTCAGTTGGGGAGTATCTTCTAAACAGTGATTTCTGTTTATTTTGTATTTGGGCAGTGGAGTGTCCCTTTAAGGACACGTGATATGTGTGACATGTCATGATTCCCTTTTATTCCAGAAGTTTGGTCCTTAAGGGGTTAAAAACATCTTTGAGGTTACAGTTGTCCTTTAACAGATAACATGCAAACATTCCCACCACCCACATCTTTAACCAACCAGCTGCTCAGTTGCAACATGTATGCAAAATCTATTTCAATGTTTACATAATATATTAAGAGTCACAATGAAACTGGCAGACACAAAAATTTCAAAACATGGTGTTGAACCCTTTTAAAAGAACACCCCAAGGACTCAAACTCCTATAGCCAGCTGTAGTGGATATGGTGCCAAGAGGCACATCACAATGCAAACGGTTTTAGTGTGGTCTTGCACTTACCGGAACCTGATGGCTGCTTGACCCGGAGATGTCAGATTTTAATTTTGTTAGATAGGAAGAGATTAACTGACGAGAGTGCTCATCATAAACTCTTGAAACTGTAAGCAGCACAAACCAGATACTTGTTAGATAGTGCTAGAATAGTTTGACAGGTTAGAGCTGTCATGGCACCATAACCACTACAAAGGCTTTTTAGCAGTTATGGTGCTTGGAGTGTTAAGTGAGTACTCACGTTTCATCCAAGGAAAAACAAACTGTAAAGCACAAGTAAAAGAATACTTACTGGATAACATATTACAGGGACAGTTAACCTTTGACACTCCAGTTATACTCTGGATACCATACCAGCTTTAATATGAATCAATGTTTGTTTTTATTTAACGGGGTGACATTATAATGCATGAGACATACTTTATCGCTTGTTCAATAAATAACTTGCAATTATTTAATCTTTTCTGCAATCCAGCTTTCGCTACAATTAACTAAAACCCTACCACCATTACCTACCTCAGAGTTACACACCTTGGTATATATTGTCCACCAGTGCATTATTCTTATTTTTTTTATTTTTTTTTTTATGTACCAACATAAGAATGGGTGAATATACAAGTCAATTCAAGACATGTTTCATTTGCAGAAACAGGGGGGTTTGGGCTAGACACAATCTTAATAATAACAACAACAACAAACAACTCTCTACACAGAATCACTGTGTATCATTAAAACTGTATATAAATGGGGGGGGAAGGCAGTGAGATGCATTTTATATATATATATACACACACACACACACACTATATTAATATATATATACACACACACACACACACACACACACACTATATTAATATATATATATATACACACACACACACACACACACTATATTAATATATATATATATACACACACACACACACACACTATATTATATTTATATATATATATATACACACACTATATTAATATATATATATATATACACACACACACACACACACACTATATTAATATATATATATACACACACACACACTATATTAATATATATATATACACACACACACACTATATTAATATATATATATACACACACTATATTATATTATATCTCTATACACAGCCAGCCAGCCAGCCATTATACACAGAGGTTGCTGTTCCCATTCCCATGCTATGGCAGCACTGTCCCTCCTGACACCATAGCAAGCCGTGCTGTACACACAGTGATGACAATGGAGGATATTATAATAACACTATAACACGGCTCCTCTATCCTGTATTAGGAAGGGGGGGGAGGGGGTGTTAATATAGTGAGGATGGGGGGTGGGGGGGGTATTCACGCTCTTACCCCCGGTCTCCGTTCTCCCCTCCTCCACCGTCTTTGCGCGTTCCCAGTGACGTCAACGCGCCGGCCAGCGTTGTTCTCCGTCACAAGCGCACGAGCGGATCAGTGAACCCAATGCGGAGTTCCACAGGGTCCTAGAGAACGCGCACTGCGAGATGAAAAGTAGAGCGACACCTGGTGGCGAGAAGTTAGTACGGTTTGTATGGCAGTCGTTGAGAAGCAAAAATATATGTATATATAAATGGCTTTTTTTGCAGAAAGATGTGTAAGAAAGAAAAAAAAAAGTCGATAAGTACACGTTGTTTGCTAAAGAAATCCCACTGAATGTATGCCATTAATGTGTAGATTTAAAAGTTTAATATTTCGAAACAGGTAGCAACAGACTATTATTTTCGCCTGCCTATAGCTCCTCAAGAGGCACCCAAAGACGTGCTGATAAAATGTGTCCGGGACTCTGATAGGGGGATCATTATGGGAGCAACCAGGAAGACACCTGCTGTTGATTTTGAGGGCCACCACTGATACCGGAGAAACTGACGGAAGCAAAGCACAGAGAGATGGACACAGGTTTCTTCAGGAAGGAAGAGATTCTTTATTGGATCACCGATCGGGACTCAGAGGGACTAATGTCACCAAAAATACAGCAAGTTCTGAGCCCTGAACAATAGTGCAGGCTCCCTATATAGGCACATAACTCCTCCCATTAATAGCTACACCCACATATACCTTTAACCAATCAATGAGCAGAATATAGACTTGTACATCTAGTCAAACCACATGGCCCATCCAAGACAAAGGAAATAAGTGCAATTTCAGTTCCTGCATTCCTGCACATGCTCAGTACACTGATGACAGTATCCTAGATACATGTAGCTAACCAACTGACACAACATACACATATGCCACATGGAGATTTTGGCCTACTAAATTTTAACCATGCTGGAATCCCATCACATTCCCCCCTTTGATGCCTCTTGATATTTTACAATTACTTGAGGCATCACTTAACCTTGGTTTGCATACACCACAAGTTACCTTTGAACCAGACCAGACTTATCCTATGATGTGAATCTTCAACACTCGTCTTCCTGCATTGGTTCTCCCTGATCTAGAGCCTTATATTTATAAATTGCCATTATCTGTGGAGCAGCCTTCCTCTCTGCTATATTTTCTATCAGGCTTTGCACAGACCTAACTACTAAGGGTATAAGACACGGCAGGAGTAGACACAACATTAAAATCAGTAGGACTCCACCTACCACTGCCTTAAGCCCTCCAAACCACTCATACCAGCTACCAAACCAACTACTTGGATTGTACCCTTTCCATACCTGAGTAGGAACATGTGCTAGTTTAACCATATGGCTAGTAAGCTCAGCTATTGCTTGCCCTTCGTCATCTATTTGAAGACAGCAATTGCTCAGGTTAAACTTCCCACATACACCTCCCTCTACTGCCAAAAGATAATCCAAGGCTAATCTATTTTGGTAAACCGCTGTCCTCATCCTGGTATTATGCTTCGCTAGAAGATTGAGCGCTTGTGATGTCTCGTTAGTAATGATCTCAACCACCGCCTGTAACCTTATAATGCGGTTGAGCATATAAATAGAGGTTCTATAACCAAAGGTACCATCCTCTGCCCACGTGGCTGGCCCATAATAATCTATAATACGCTGGGGAGGCCATTCATTATCTTCCCAGGCACCTATCTCTATGGGTTCCCTTTTCTTCCTATGATTCACATCATACACTTTAACACCTAAAGTCTCACCTGTTTCAATAGGCAACAAGAAGAAGGATGGTTTCAACATACCCAACACACATGCCCCTTCCCAGTCCTGTGGTAACTCCGAATAGGCCTTCTTACCACAGATCCAGTACAAATTGGCTGGGGCTCTCCAGTTAGATGTGATGGATAGATCAAACCATACGTCCTTTAAATTGGCATATCTTGCAAACGGGTTAGATGGTTCTGAGATATTTGAAGCCGACCACCAAGTTGTATTCTTTGTATCATCATCATAAGCTTTTTGCCCTAGACAAGTTAATTCTCCTACCGAAGTATTATACATCATTCCTTTCCTCGCTATGCAAACATAACCTATGATGGAGGTCTTCAATCTCCACTCAGATTTACCTCTAACACTCATATGATAGTCGGCTTGTGTAGATAATAATTGGTCAACTGCCTCAGAACCGGACATTACCTCCTTTGCTTCCCAAGGCCATTGGTCTCCCATGTTAGTACCTCCACACACATAGCAGTTGGTAACATTAAGACTACCGGCAATACTCTCGGCTAAATCAATGAACAAGTTTTAGCATTATGGGGGATCTTATTATCTATGCTCATCTCTTCATAAAAGGAATGGTATACTTGATGAGTTTGGGAGGTTACCGTATCAGTCTCTATCCCTATAAACAATATTGTCCCAGGGTCTAAACCCGTCCCATATATTTGAAACCCAAATAAATTCCCATATTTATCTAAGAACTTGTCAGGGTTATTTATAAGTATATGGATTGGATTGCATTCCATAGACTTACAATATGGATTAGTAGGCAACTTAGTCACACTCATGTCCTTGTCTGCTGTCTGTCCCCAAGTCGCCCACCCCACACAAGACCAATATGGGCAGAAGTTATAATCTCTATTTGGGCATCTTGGACTTACATATTTATTTTTTACTACTGGGACAAATATATTTATCGTTAGACCCATACGTCCTCTCCCATCTAAGATCCCCACATACATTCCACGGCTTTCTACCACTTGATATTGCTTTACATGCATCAAATAGCAGAGCACCTGAAGAATATACGGATTCTAATACCGTCTTATTAATTAGGGTCCCCTGAGGATCTCCATTTCTGAGAGTCAACCAAATTGTACGGGGTTGATACCCAGGACTGAAGCACTTAGGTTCTCCTACTCCTAAATGACACACACTATATTCTATATTTAAGTATCTACATCTTGATACATCTCCTTTACACTCATATTGCGAATGCCAAATTAGGGTCCGGGATATATGGTTACCTGTTCTTGTAGTCTTAATGCATACCTCACAGCTAGGAGTGTCGGTACCTCTACCTTCCTGAATATAAAAATACACATAAATAAACATTATTAAAAATACATCTTTCGTCATCATCCTCAGTCTTCGTCCGTGCGAAGGCACCTCAGCTTCCAGGATGTAAGGGCTGCAGGGAATGGAGTTCTGCTCGTCTTCACAGGGGTCCCTCAAGACTTTCCCTGACTTATACACTCGTTGGTGAGTGGACAGGCTTTATTATGGCCTTCTCACTCACTTACCAAGTCTCTGAAACAATAAAATTTGTAATCCACAAGGTTCCTCGTCACTCCGACTGAGTCGTGCGTTTTAACCGGATCTTGCAGGGATTCTCTGGATCTGCTGTAACTTGCCAAGAATCGGCTGCTGCTGGTTTAACCCTGGAGTGATGTATCCACGGAGCCACTTCGGCTACTTTTATCGCTGTAGGGGTAGACAGAAGAACAACATAAGGACCTTTCCACTTGGGCCCTAACGGCACATTATTCCACTCTTTAATCCACACTTGGTCGCCTGGGTGGTAACTATGAATTGGGGGATAAATATTCACAGGTAATCTATCTTGTGCCCATTTCTGTACCTCCTCCATAGTCTTACCCAACTCTACAACCTGCTGCCGGGTAATTCCTTCTCCCAACTGACTCAAATCCCCCCTTAAGTTACCAAGCACGGGAGGTGGTCGCCCGTACATGATTTCAAAGGAGAGAGGCCCATCCTTCTGGTAGGTGTACTACGGATTCGCAATAGAGCTATGGGCAAGAGAACGTTCCACTTAAGTTGGGTTTCCTGACACATTTAGCCAACTGATTCTTAATAGTTCTATTCATTCTCTCTACCTTACCAGAACTCTGGGGTCTATATGCCGTATGAAGCCTCCACTTTATACCAAGCATATGAGTCAATTGTTGTAGGCACTGATGAACAAAAGCTGGACCATTGTCCGATCCTATAGAGCAGGGTAGTCCATATCGGGGTATTATTTCTCGTAGCAGGAATCTCACGACTTCTCCTGCTTTCTCTGTACGAGTAGGACATGCTTCTACCCAGCCTGAATAGGTGCACACCACTACCAGCAGGTAGCGATGTCCACCCGATTTAGGCATCACTGTATAGTCAATTTGTAAATCGGACATGGGAAGTCCCCCCATAAACTGGACTCCTGGTGGCTTTACTGGTCCTTGTCTTGCATTATTTTTAGCACACGCTACACATCTACGTACAATGGCCTGAGTCAAGTTGGACAATCTTGGTATGTAGAAATGTTTTCTGAGAGATTCTTCTGTACTGTCTCTCCCAGAATGTGTCCCGTTATGATAGTTTTGGACAATTTCTACCGCTAGTGATGCTGGAATAACTATTCTTCCATCTTCTAACTGATACCATTTGTTCTCCAAATACTTTCCAGGTTCAGTCCTTAACCACTCCTCTTCTTGAGCTGTATAAATTGGAGTCCATTGAGACAGTGGAGTTGGTATAAGAGCAGCTATATGCCCTACATATTCCTGTCTTCCTGATTCAGCAGCACGCTTAGCTGCACTATCTGCCATCCGATTCCCTTTGGTTACATCACCATCTCCTCTCAGATGCGCCCGACAATGTATAATACCGACTTCTTTCGGCTCCCACACTGCTTCCAATAGTTGTAGGATCTCAGCTGCGTATTTGATTTCTTTGCCTTCTGAATTCAATAGTCCTCTTTCTTTATACAAAGCTCCGTGGGCATGAGTGGTTAAAAACGCATACTTGGAGTCCGTGTAGATGTTCACTCTTAAACCTTCAGCCAATTGTAACGCTCGTGTCAGTGCTATCAATTCTGCCTTTTGTGCTGATGTTCCTTTTGCCAGTGGCCGAGCTTCTATCACCTTGTCTATCGTTGTTACTGCATATCCTGCATAGCGGATCCCTTCTTTTACATAACTACTGCCGCGGTGTAATATTGAACATCAGGGTTCTGGATGGGAAAATCACGAAGATCTGGTCTACTTGAAAATACTTCATCCATTACTTCCAAACAATCATGTTGACTTTCAGTAGGTTGTGGCAAAAGGGTAGCTGGATTTAAGGTATTTACAGTCTCTAAATGCACTCTTGGGTTTTCACACAACATTGCTTGATACTTGGTCATACGGCTGTTACTAAACCAATGATTTCCTTTGTAATCCAACAACGTCTGTACTGCATGTGGAACTCGTACATAAAGTTCTTGACCCAGAGTGAGTTTATCGGCTTCAGCTACTAGCAGGGCGGCTGCAGCTACAGCTCTTAGACAAGGTGGAAGTCCGCTGGCCACTGCATCCAGTTGCTTAGACATGTAGGCAACAGGTCTTTGCCATGATCCCAAGTACTGTGTCAATACTCCCACAGCCATTCTTCTTTGCTCATGTACATACAGGTAGAATGGCCGTGTGTGGTCAGGTAGACCTAATGCTGGGGCACTCATCAAAGCCCTCTTCACATCTTCGAATGCCGTTTGCTGTTCTTGAGTCCATAAGAAGGGGTCGTGCTCTGTACCTTTGATAGCTGCATACAGAGGTTTTGCCAGTATCGCGTAGCTGGGAATCCATATCCTACAGAAGCCTGCTGCCCCCAAGAATTCTCGCACTTGTCTTCTATTCCTGGGTATCGGTATTTGGCACACAGCTTCTTTTCTCTCTGGCCCCATAATTCTTTGACCTTCAGAGATATGGAATCCCAGATATTTGACAGTTGGCAAACACAACTGAGCCTTCCTTCTTGACACCTTGTATCCTGCCTTCCAGAGAATGTGTAGTAGATCGTGCGTTGCTTGCTGACATACTTCCTTTGTAACTGCTGCTATCAACAAGTCATCTACATATTGTAATAATACACACTCTCCTGGGATAGACTCGAAATCTAGTAGATCTTGACTTAGAGCTGAACCAAATAGGGTAGGTGAATTTTTAAACCCCTGGGGCAATCTTGTCCAGGTCATTTGGCGTTTCGAGCCCGTTACAGCATTTTCCCATTGGAAAGCGAAGATACATTGGCTTTCTGCGGCAATTCGGAGGCAAAAGAAGGCATCTTTGAGATCTAAGACTGTAAAGTAAGTAGCCCCGCCCGGAATTAAAGCAAGCAGGTTATATGGATTGGGCACGACTGGATGTATACTAACAACCGCATCATTGACTGCTCTCAAGTCCTGCACAGGTCGATACTCATCTGTACCGGGCTTTTGAACAGGCAGCAATGGGGTGTTCCAGGGGAAGTACAGAATTTTAGGATACCATACCGTATGAACTTATCCAGATAAGATTGGATGTTCTTCTTAGCCTTCTGCGGAATATGATATTGTCTCAGGCTTACTGGATAAACCCCAAGTTTTAGTTCGATTTTAATAGGTGGAATATTGCGGGCCAGTCCTGGTGGGTTGTTCTCTGCCCAAACTCCTGGTATGTTAAATAAGGATTCATCACTCCTCGGGTTTTGGCTAGTCAACACTGTATAAAGTCGCCACTCTTCTTCCTTTGGTACGGACAATGTCATAATACCTGAAGGTCCATTAAACTTTAAGGATGTTGTTCCATTTGGTAGGAACGTAATCTGCGCTTGTAATTTGGATAGCATATCACGTCCCAGCAATTGGACTGGACACTCAGGCATATAAAGGAATTGATGTTTTACTACGTGGCCTCCCAATGTACAGAGTCGACTTTTAAGAACCGTTTTTTCAGCACTTCTTCCAGTTGCTCCTATTACAGTAATAGTTCTTCCAGATGGAGGAGCAACTTGATTAGTCACCACCGAATGTTCAGCACCAGTGTCGATCATAAACGCACTCCTTTTTCCCCCTATTGATACATCGACCATAGGCTCCGCTCGACCAAGGGGGATGGAGCCCGGTCGGTATCAATAGTCCTCCATGACCGTGTCAGCCAATCCCACAAAGTCCCTACCTTCTCTATCGCGGGACCTTTGCGCTGCTGGATAGTACCTATCTTCCCTTACACTTCCTCTGTTCCCATTACTCCCTCCGGGGCCTCCTCTACCTCTCGCTCTGCCTCTAAAGTTTCCGTAACCTGCCCTGGGTAAGTCTCTCTTATACTGCTCTCTTTGCGGACACTCGTTCCTCCAATGCCCTTCTTCCTTACAGTACGCGCACTGATTCCTACTCAAAGGCTCCCTATTCCATCTACCATCGCTTCTATCTGGGCCCCGTCTATCTACGCCTGCGATCGCTACCGCTAGCATATCTGCCTTTCTACGCATCTTGCGCTCTTCCTCTTTCTTACTTTCTGTTTCCCTATTCATATATACTTTGTTCGCTACCTCCATTAGTTGGGTGATAGACATACCTGCAAACCCTTCTAATTTCTGTAGCTTGCGCTTAATATCTCCGTAAGCTTGGCTGACAAAGGCGGAGTTTACCATTCGGGAATTATCAGCGTCTTCCGGATTAAAGGGGGTATACAAGCGGTATGCCTCCAATAATCGGTCATAAAAGACACTGGGCGCTTCATCACTTTTCTGAATCACCTCAACTGTCTTCGACATGTTAATAGCTTTCTTCCCTCCGGCTTTCATGCCAGCAATTATAGCATCTCTATAGGCTTTAAGTTGAGCCATATCTGCGCCATTTACATTCCAGTCAGGATCGGTGTTAGGGTAATGTGTTGCGGCCCATGCTGCCGGATTGGCTTGATTTAAAGCACGGGCTCTCTCCTCTAGCGCCTTAATGGCCGCTTGGTTAATCCTTGTCCTTTCCTCATTATTGAACAATGTCATTAATAACTGCTGGCAATCAGCCCATGTCGGGTTATGTGTCTGAACTATCGAGGTGAACAGATCGGTCATAGCTTGTGGTTTCTCAGTGTACGAGGAATTGTGGGTCTTCCAATTCAAGAGATCGGTAGTCGTGAACGGGACATATACGAAGACTGGGTCAGCATGTGCCATTTGACCTGCGGCATCGATATAGGCTGACCCAGGATTCAGACGAAGAGGCATCTGATAATGTTTTAATTGTTGGGTACCGGTCAGTTGTCGGGTTAGTATGGGGCTACGTGGAGGGGCGTCAGTTAAAGGTTCCGGTCGAGAGGTAATAGGGCATGAGGATGTGGGAACTTGATTTTGGGAAAAGTTAGTGAATAGTATACTCCGAGCCGAGCTAGAAGAAGCTTGACCGGAAGTTTGAAGTGGCGCCAAATCAGGATATTCAAATCTAATGGGGGTTGGTCCTGGTTCCGGAAGGGGAGTTTTAATACGAGGGGGGGTGGATTCTGTACTGGAGGAGGAAGCGGAAGTGGATGGGGGCAATAGGGGAAGGGGTGCAGAACTTCCTGCATTCGCGTCACTTCCTCTTAAAGGAAAGTAAGGGGGCGGCAAAGGGATCTCGGACTCAGGGGGCGTGTCCAAAATGGGCCTAACACCAGTCCTAGTGGACAAACAAGTCCTGGCCACCATGAGGCGACATTGCTCCTCGTGGCATATCCGGATCCATTTTGGCGAGTCGTTTACGGCCTGCCCCAACAATCAATGTATGGAAACTGTCCGTAAAGTTCAGGCCTACCTGATACAGCCACGTGTACACGCTGTACCAGGGTTGGATCCAAACTGCCACGCGGCGGCCATGCCGCAACCAAAGTAGGCCACTCCCTAGTGCACAAAGTGACCAAACGTACAGGAGACATTTTAACCCCAAAATCACATGTTTTGAATCCCTTTTTAAAATTCTTTACCATACAACCTAAGGGATCCGAAATCGTTGACTCTGACGCGCCCATACTTATCAATGGAACGTCGTTGACAACGAATACTATGCACGCGTTCTTATTCAACAGTCACACCCGTTTCCTCTGGCAACAGCACCACGTGGTACAGTTACCGAGTGAAACGTACACAATAACACAATAATCACTCAGGGAATTCCCGTACACACACAGCTGTTACACCAGTCACTAAATAATCAATATTATGCCCTTTGGCGAAACTATACAGTCACCCACGCTATAATTCTCTATATATGAATTACCCGTCTATAACACACCCCAGTAACATCGTCTTTTACTAGTATCGGTTACAGTACGGTTAGCATAGGTCAAAGCACAATTTAAGGTCACAATACAATTATTAGTGGTTACTGTGTTAAACATGCAATAGACGACAATGATTAGTACTTATATACAGTGTCAGTAAATATACAGGGTTATGGTACCGTGCACTATGATACAGCAACACACTATTAACACTCTCGCTAGACGGCTGAGCTCGCGCTATCTAACAAGATATACACTTTACTAACAATCTTTAACACATGTACAATCCCAACTAAACTATTGGCCAGTACCTTGAATGGACTACCTAAAACTATATACACCCGTTTTGGTTAGCCACACTGCCCAAGCACCACATATAGCGAACTAGAGGGCGGAATTTACAAAATTGCCCTTCTAGTCTATTTACTCTATCAAAAGTCTAGTGGGTTCCAAATTTACACGCCTTCCCACTTAGCCAAGATAGGTTGAGAGCTAGCGAACCGAATTTACACAGGCGCCGCTTAGTCTCCCGGTCCCTCCGACCTAGCGAACGTAATATACACCCTAGAACGCTAGTCTAGACAAGACACCGGTGTCCGGCTAGGGCTATTTACACAGGACCCCGCCTGACTAACCAGATCAAACGGTCTTACTAAAGAGCGTTCGATCGAGCGGTGCGCCTTCGCTCCTTCCCTCCGACAGAGGGGGCAGATTCCATACACAGATTTAAACCCCTTTTGGGCCTACCGCACAATCGGTATACCCCTAGTGGGTCTGCCGTCTAAAACAGCAGTTGTCTTACCTCCTCGTTCCTGAACCTGAGTTCACACTCATCGACGGGGACACCCCAGCACTTCTTACGTAGAGGCCGATGATCTCCTGGACAACAGACCAGTGGCGCCGAGACGAAGGGAGGTCCACGCAGAAGTTCAGGGGTGCAGCCGTAGAGAACGTGGGCAAAGATAGACCGTCTCACGCCTCTGCCTCTCAGCTACCGTTGAACGATGAGCTTCCCGGCCAATGCACCAAATGATACCGGAGAAACTGACGGAAGCAAAGCACAGAGAGATGGACACAGGTTTCTTCAGGAAGGAAGAGATTCTTTATTGGATCACCGATCGGGACTCAGAGGGACTAATGTCACCAAAAATACAGCAAGTTCTGAGCCCTGAACAATAGTGCAGGCTCCCTATATAGGCACATAACTCCTCCCATATTAAGCTCCACCCGCACATTCTCTTGACCAATCATTACAAATAAGAATTAACTTCCTGCTTGACCACATGGCTTGTCCAGCACAATGGAGGAGGGGAATACTACATCCTGTATTCTTGCACATGCTCCGTACACTACTGATCGTATCTTGCCTCGTGCAACCAACTGATCGATACGTCAGCATATGCACGTACACATGCCACGTGGTAATCTCGGCCTACTAAATTTATTTTTACCGAGATTCCACCACACCACCTCACCTTCTATAAGGACTTGTCCCGCCACACCATCCTGTGGAGACAGACACTTCGCCCAATCACCCAATTACTCCGAGACCACAAGGTTCCCTACAAATGGGGTATGCACAGGCTCCGGGTGGAGAAGGACGGCAAGACCCACTCCCTCACTCACCTCTCGGAGGCTTCTGCCATACTCAGCAAGCTGGGACTGCCAAATGGAACCTTATCGACAACACCCCAACCGAGGTGGTCGTTTGACTGGATAACACCATTTGTACCAAGAGCAATGGCGGCACCACCTTGCAACGCACTGACCTGAAGAGTTACATCACTGCTGTAGGAAAGGACTGCAGGCCAACTCAAACTGCACTCACCTTTTCTCCTCTAACGCAAGGACTTAAATACTTGGGCTACCCCCAGCGGTTTATATTTTTGTTATATCTTTGTTCCATTTCTTTTACTTAATGATGTTCCATTTACTTAACTTGATTTCTAAGTCTCTGGCTCCGCAAACTGACGTAAAATCTGACAGCCACAATGACCTTCCCCCCACAACCAGCTGACAGACAGGTGCCACCCCATATGTGTAAAAATGCGGCTAGCAACGCAACAACCAATACTACAACACAGCCGACCGCCATAGCGGCGAACAAACCAGATGACACTTTTACCACTTAGTATCGAGTGTGACAGTCCAGGTCTTCAACGGCCAAAGGGAGACCCTTCAGCGCATATACACACACAATACGCTAGCTGACAGACTTAGTATAATGCTTTGGCAATGACTAGCTGTTAAAAAAAAATACAAAACAGTGCTATATACCATTGTCATGCTCCTATTATCTTTTTGTGAAGAATTGTTGACACCACAGGCATGTCGATCACTATGTACTACAAATGAAGCACAACCAAAATAAAGAATTTAAAACAAAAAAAGTTTACTATTTCGTTTACCTTTTGGAAATTAAATCTGTAACACTGCTGCCACAAGGGGGCACTTGTCCCTTGCTCTAGTTTAGGATATATTATAATTACCAGATTTTACTATTTACATGACATAAAGTCATGATTATATTAACGACACAGAGGCGAGTATTATGCTGCACTCTTTCTTTATTTCCCCCAGTAGCAAAGAAAAATTTAACATTGAAATCAATAAAGGAAACAGTCAGTAACATATATCTAACATAGCAACTAAACAGCAAATCAGATTCCACTCTCCAGCATAATAGGCGGCATTCACTAAACTACTTCCTTTTCCTTGCGATCCTGAACAAGGACAACCATTCAACAGAAAAGGAACTCCAATAAGGGGATAATTCCAATAACAAGTGGGTTTCCAGGTCAAGCTGTAAGAGAGAGTAGAATATGGTAATATCCAAGTATAAAACTGGATTCATGCATAAAATAACATCGTGTAAACTAATAGTCAATATCTGATTTACATTTTTATTCAGTCAACATATTGTTGGAGATGGAGACAGACATTAGAAAATTCAAAACCCAAATCACCTTAATAGGGAACAAGACTAATCAAAGAAACGTACCGTACGTAACTTACCCAGATTACACCACCATCCAGGGAAGGGTGGCAGGGATTATACTCGCCTCCGTGTCGTTAATAAAATCATGACTTTACGCCAAGTAAATAGTAAAATCTGGTAATTTTATTAAGACATAGAGGCTCCTATTATGCTAATTTAAAGCTGTGAAATAACTGTTCCAGCAAAATGTTGAATCGGCTTAAAATAAAAGTCTCAAAACATAGATTCCAATGACCAGTTGGCAGCTTGTAAAATATCGTCTAGTCGGCATCCTACCGCAGAAGCGTTAGAGGCCATAGCACCTCGTACAAAAAGTGTAGAGAGAATAGGAAGTATCAATGCTGGCTAATGTCATAATCCATTTGACCCATCTGGCCTGAGAAGTAGAGGATACTGTAAGGTGTGGTTTGTGGAAAGAGATGAATAATTAAGGTCTCATAGGATTCTGGAGCGAAGCAGTATGGAGTTTGTATTCTCGTAGACATGCCACTGGGCAAAGGAGAGGCTTCACCTGAAATGCCAGGTACAGTACAGACGTTGAAGAGGTCTTGGTCCTTCTAGAAATGTCAAAGAGGAGACCTTCCGGTGTAAAGGAACGAGTGTCTGTGTCAATAGCTTGTACATCAGAGACTCTTTTGCATGAGATGAGACAGAAAAGCATGACTAATTTTGCAGAAAGTTGTTTGAGGGATAAGAAAACATTCTCCAGCCATGACTCTACAAAACTGAGGACAAGAGAAACATCCCAAACTGAAGAATAACGAGGTAACAGAGGGCGAGAAAAAGGCACTCCACGTAGGAGTTGACAGACAAAGGGATGTCGTCCGATGGGTACACCATCGATGCCCTGATGTCCAGCGGAAAGTGCAGAACGGTAAAGATTAACAGTGCGATGTGCTTTCCCTGCTTCAAAAAAAGAAATCAAGAAACGCAAGATGGATGTTAAAGGAGCCGATAAGGAATCCAGATCTCTTTCCAAGCACCAATCATTCCATGCATTCCAAGCAGATTTATAAGCTTGTCTCGTGCCGGGTGCCCATGAGAGTTAATTGCGAAACGTCCTCGATTGACCAAGGTCCCCTGAAATCAGCCAAGCCATAAGTTGAAGGAGACCCTGGAGGATTAACGGGTGAAACTGTCCGTGTGGAACCTAGAGGAGAGAATCGTATGACATAAGAAGGCGGGGAAAGTCTATCACCATTTCCAATAGATGAGAGAACTATGGGTGTGACGGCCATAGAGGGGGGGGCGTCACAAATACCAACATTCCATGTTGGTGGCGCAGTTGCAGAAGGCAACGAGGAATAAGTGCAAACGGGGGGAATGCATAGTTTGTCTCCGTGGCCCAATCTTGAGAAAAGGCATTCATCATCAGAGCTGAAAAAACTAGGGAGTTGAGCATTTAAATGAGAGGCAAAAAGATCTATTCCCAAAGGTGCCCAAGTGACTATAATTTTCTTGACTATCAGGGGGTCCAGACGCCAATTGCTGAAGTCCTTGAGATGTGGTGTTGGAGAGGCCATGAATATATTCCGCTGTCACCGAGATGTTGTACATAAGGCAAAAATGCCAGAAATCGCGTTCCATGTTCGCCAGAACTTTGGATTTCGTGGCTTCTAGATGGTTGATGTATCTGACTGCAGAAACATTGTCTATCTTCAGTAGAATTGTGCATTAAGAATGATTAGGAGATAGACTGCATACAGCAAAGGATCCGGACAGAAGTTCTAGGCAATTGATATGTAGCGTCGAATCTAGGTCTGACCATGTGCCTCCTGTGGAGCTATCTCCACAAAGCTCACCCCAACCGTGTAAGCTCACATCCGATTCTATAATCAGGTCTGGGGTTGTTCCGAAGATAGTGCATCCATTCCATGCTTCCATGTGGAGAAGCCACCACTGAAGCTCATCTTTCGCCTCTTTGTCTAATGTCACCATGTCTTCGTAGGATGCTCCGCCTCTGAGGTAAGAGGCCTGTAACCGTTGAAGTGCTCGGTAATGGATCTGAACCTGGGAATATGGTTTCGATTGAAGCTGCTAGAAGTCCGATGAATCGTGCCAAGTGTTTGAGGGAGAGCTGGGGAACAGTCAATGTGCATCTGATCTCTTTTTTTTTTTATATTTAGCAATTTTGATGCTGGTGAATGTAACGTCTGAGAGGTTGAATCGATTACTAATCCCAGGAACACAATATGTTGAGCAGGTGTCATAATGGATTTTTCCGAATTGATAAGGAAACCCAGGTTTTGTAACAACGCCAAGGTCCACGTCAGATGTGTGTGGAGAAGGTTGGATGACTGGGCTAGAAGGAGTATATCGTCCAGATAGATAATTAGCCAAACGCTTCAACTTCTTAACAGAGCAACCACGGGTTTCATGATCTTGGTGAAACACCACGGGGCTGATGACAGGCCGAAAGAGGCATGTGAACCTCCATTTCCGTCCTTGACACGTGAACTGGAGAAAATTGATGTTGTTCTGCTTTTTGGGTACCAGGAAGAGATTGATTACATAACCCAGGGTATGGGTTGAAATCTCTATGATGGCTTATTTGCGCATCAGTTCTTGAATTTCCTTGGCTACAAGGAGAGTATCTTGATGGGAAAAAACAATCTCTCTGGGAGGGGAGATTTTGATCTTGTGTGACACAAAATCTATGCAATAACCTGTTACAGCTTGAAGGACCCAAGCATCTGACGTCAGATGCGACCACACATGAGAAAAATGTATGAGTCTGCCCCCCACAACCCAAAGGGAAAAAAGGAGAAAGTAGACACTTACCATAATGTCATCCGCAAGAAGGAGCTCCTCAAATGCCCCTTGCGACCCAGGGTCTGCCTCTTTGTGGGAAGAATACTGGTGCTGTTCTTTGCTCCTGAAAGCCAGCTCATCCTGAATAGGAACCTCGGTTCTGTCTAAAAGAACCTCTCTGTATGCGGCCAGACAGACGGCTCCTTCCTCTTCCGGCACCGGCAAAAACATTTTGGTGAAAAATGTTGCGCATATTCCAAAGCTGTGAAGGTATGCACAAAAGCCCCCAATTCTTTCACAAAGGAGTCACCAAATAATAGCCCTTTAGCCTGGGCATCTGACTCATTAATAGCTAGATTACCTAGCTTTGACTCAATTTTTAGCAAGATGGACTTGCGGCGCTCAGTAGCAAGCGCTGTGTTTACGTTGCCCACTAGGCAAATTATTCTTTGGATCCAACTACGGATAGTATCCCAATCCAGATCCCGGTCGTGTTCGAACGCATCAAAGACTTTTGCTGCAGGGCCCAAAATGTCCAAGACCTTGTCTTGACAGTTAGTTAGAGAAAAATCTAGACCCTTTCTGGGCTTCCACTCAGTTTTCCCTAGAAATTGGGAAATCTTGATTGGAAGGCCAAGCTTCCAAAAAATTGAAAATCACATTAACATCCCAAAAAGAGAAATATCAAGGTTGAGAAAAACGAATGCCTTTGAGGAGTCGACATATATGAAGGAATTTCTACCGATAAGGACTCCATCCAAGCCCATATGACCAGATGAGATCGCTGATCTGTAGAGATTTATGGTACGAAAAGCCTTGCCCTCCTCAAAGAGCAGAGTAAGATACTGCAAGACTGCTTTCAGAGGAGGTGATACGGGATCCAACAATCGTCTCACGCACCAATCAGCCCACTTTCTCTAAGCCGATTTGTAGGAGCGTCTAGTTCCTGTTACCCAAGCATCTACCAGGAGATGGAGTGTTGTTTCTGGAACATCCTCAACAGCGCAGTGATGGGTGAAGGTGAAAATCCTCTGCGTCTCATAGGTGTCAAGAGTTCCAGTCCGCTGTAGCATTTTCCTGGCCCGGAATATGTTCTGCTATCACCAAAATGTTGTGATGTAGGCAAAAATGCCAAAACTCTGGAGCCATAACTGCTAAAATCTTCAACTTCGTTCCCCCCAGGTGGTTGATGAAATGTACGGCTGAGACGTTGTCCAGCTTGAGGAGGATTGAGCAGGAAATGCCGGTGAGAGACATGCAGCATATGGCGAAGGATGCCGCTAGTAGCTCCATACAATTGATGTGCAGAAAAACCTCTTTGACGGACCATGTGCCACTGGTAGAAACAGTCCTGCATTGCGCGCCCCTTCCGTGTAAGCTGACATAAAAGTCTATGACAAGATCCGGAGTAGATCCAAAAGTCGCCCGTCCGTTTCACGCTTCCATGTGAGCGAGCTACCAAGTAATTTCTTCTTTGGACTCCATGTCTAGTGAAACACAGGTTTTGTACGAGTGACCGGAACGTAGATATAAAGCTTTGAGTCTTTGTAGAGCTCAATAATGTAGAGGGTATGGAAAAAAAACTTGTATGGACAATGCCAGTACAGTAGTCCGATAATTCTCGCTACTTGTCTGAGCGAAATTTCTCTCCGATTCATCAGATGTCAGATCTCTTTTTTCATCTAAGTGATTTTGTCTTTCAATAGACACAACATCTGCTGAACCGAATCTACTCGGAATTCCAAAAATTCTATGCATTAGGAAGGTAGAAGGACCGACTACTCCTAATTCACCAAAATGTTTTGGGGAAAATGCGTTGTCCAAGACAGGTGAACCCGAAGCTAAGAATTGTGACTGTGACAAGAGAAGGATGTCGTCTAAGTATATAATTAAGCATACGCCTCGCATGCATAGAAAGGCAATAACCGGCTTCAGAACTTTTGTGAAGCACCAGGGAGCAGAAGAGAGGCCAAATGGGAAACATACAAACCTCCACTTCGTTCCTTGCCATTGAAACTGAAGGAAATTCTGATGAACCTCTGCGGCAGAGATTGACAGGTACGCATCTCATAAATCCAGCTTGACCATCCAATCCGATGGTAACAGGATGTCCCAAAGGCAATGAATACCTTCCATCATGAAATGGTGGTATTGGATGAATGCATTTAGAGGACAGAGATTGATGACTGGTCGTACTCAGCCTCTTTTCTTGGGGACTAGAAACAGTTTGCTCACAAAACCCGCTGAGTCCCCAGGGATTTGCTAAATTGCGTTTTTTGACACCAGCTCTGCAATTTCTTGCAAAATTAAGTTTTGATGGTTGGCGGGCATGATTATCTCTCAAGGAGGGAGCACCTGTACGGAATGAGAGACTAACTCCAACTGATACTCTTGTGTTGTTTGCACAATCCTCACATCTGAGGTTATCACATTCCATGCCTGGTAAAACAGTGCCAGTCTGCCACCCACTTTTACATGGGAAAAATGGGAATAAGCGGTACTCACCATAAGGTCGTCTGCCAGAGACTGACCTCCGCGATTCACAGGAGCTCCAGGGATGTCCTTGAGAAGGAAAGAATGGGATAAAATTACGCTCCTGTATAGGTCTTTGCGTATTAAAGGAGCCTCTGCCGGCTCGGAACGTGCCCTGAAATCCACGGCCGGACAGACAGCTCCTACCTCTTCCGGCCCCTTCGCATGGCCCGTCCTACAACAACAGGGACCGCAGAAAGTCGCGGTCCAAGGCCCCCTCACCTGGGGTGAGGAGAAAAACACATCCACACAGGGAGACAGAAATGGCAGGGAAAACAAGTCCCTGAAATACAAAAAGGAAAAAGAGGTAGAGGCAGCACTCTCAGAGCACATAAATAATACAGATAACCAAATAAGAAATAAAAATATTTTGCAAATAATACATAAATGCCATTAACCCCATAAGGACCAAACTTCTGGAATAAAAGGGAATCATGACATGTTACACATGTCATGTGTCCTTAAGGGGTTAAAACATATACTCAAATGGCAGTTATAAAATTGAATACGTAGCTGGTCTGAAGGAACAGCAAAAAAAGAGGAGGAGTCAAGGAGTACTACACGTTTATGGACTGCAATGGATCCTGGTTGCAGTGTTCCTAAGCTATGTTACATTTTTTTTATTCATGATTTTCTCATATTTTTATTTGCTGCTGAGGGAAAATAAATAAAGAAAAGCATAATAGGGGCCTCTTTAATACAATTTGATAATGTGTGGTTTTAACCCCTTAAGGACACATGACATGTGTGACATGTCATGATTCCCTTTTATTCCAGAACTTTGGTCCTTAAGGGGTTAAAGGGGCACTTTAGGAAAATTCATCACTAAAGTTTGTTGTCATTGTTATGCTACCTAGAGTATCCTGATTCCATCACTCAGTTTAATATCAAACTGTTTAAGATAACTTTAACAAAAAGTGAATGACTTCCCCGCTTCAAGGCAAGGGACCACTCCAATCTCACTGTCCCAGGAAAACTTGTTGCTTACCAAACAGTTAAATTGCGGGATAATGCAATGGGTCTTTAGGCAGCTAGGCAGTACAGCAAGTTCTAGTGGTTATGGTTGTTAGAATACCACTTTAAAGGAATGCTCACCTGGTTATGATGCCAGGAGTTCCCCGCTGCTCCCCCTCCCCATTGTAAATAGACAAACTGTTTATTAATTGCTTGACTTATTACCTGGGGTCCACTCCCTGCCTCAACCACTAACAGTAGAAAGCTGGCAGCTCCTAAACAGGAAATTTAGCTTTCCTAAACTATGTTCTGCATTGCAGAACTAGCCGATTGGCTTATGAGCTCTTCTAAGCTAAGCTCTACAGTGCATGGCTAGCTCATTAGCTTAGAGCAGGAGCTGATTGCTCTCAGCAAGAAAGCTAAACCTTGCAGGGCTTAGCTCAGGTGAGCTAATGCCAGATCCTGCTTTGGAGCTATCCAGCATTTGTAAAGTTGGTGGGAAGCAGCACCCAATGGAATCCAGGTAAGACAAAAAAGGTTTGGCTGTTTACAGTGGCTGGGGGCACCAGGGCAGTTATGACACCATAACCACTACAGCGAGTGTTTATGATTCTTGGCGTGTTCCTTTAAAAGGACAATCCAAGTAACATATCCATTAGTTGGCTGTACTATGGCATGCACCTCTGGCAGTATAATTACTACAACAAAATTCAGTGGTAATGGTATGGCACTATAGGCATCAAAACAACTTTAGCTTAATGTAGCAGTTTGAGTGTACAGATCATGCCCCTGCAGTCGCTCCGCTCTTCTCTGCTACTAGTTAAGTGACTTTTGATGCACTTTAGGCCTGACAATCCTTTCCCTCAAGTTCATTGTCCACAAACATCTGGGATGCCAAAATTATCAGTCAATCTTATATGGCGTGAAGCAGACTGCAGGTTCTTGTACACATAGACATAGACCGTCATAGAAGACTAATAATCTTGCCTTTGAGATCTAATGATCTTTATTCATTCATTTATTAATTTTATGATTGCTATGATTATAATTTTTTGCTATAATGATTTCTTACACAATGTTTAAATGCTGACATTGCAGTCAATAGCAACAAGCTAAATTGTCAAGTGTTTAGTGCAGTCAAATGTTCCATCTTCAGCTCCAAGTGCTTCATCTGCCAGGAACTCACATCTCTGCTGTACTCTTGCACATGGAAGTGAGTACAACAATACACTGCGGTCTATAGAAGATCCAGCGAGACCACAAGATTTTAGATTATATTGATTATATAGTGTTACATGTGCAATGTGCAAGAAGAAGCTTTTTGCCTTTAAAAAAATGTAGTTCTTCTTTTAAATGTATTTGTGACAGAGCTCCAATACTCCGGCTGAATACCTTTGTCAAATGTTCCCTCTCGCTGGAGTAGACAGTGCTGAAGTAGCCCAATTCCTCAAACCAACTGAAACAAAGCCACTTCATTTCTACCTCTCCCTGCAACTTTAAGGTACACACTAAAAAAATATGGGAAGATACTCCACCGGATTTATTTCACCTTTGTTACCACATTTATTTACTATAACAATGCTACCATTTTACCTATAGATTACTACTGCAATATATTTAGTACTTGCAGTTACATGCAGTTATCAATATTTTTGCTGATAGAATTTGGTTGGCAAATATTTCAAAGAAAAGACTCTACCCCCTGGCCCTCTTGCTTGCCCCTCCTTGCTGTAAATCCTTTCAAATAACTGTGCATGTCTATTGCCTAGGCCAAATTCCACAAACCAATTGAAAAAAGCCGCTTCATTTCTACTAAGCACCACCCATCCTTCCACCCACCTTGGTTCTTTCGAACTACGTAAGCCAATTGTTTGACATCACAGTCAATCACCTCCGCATTCCCTTGTTACCATTTACCGCAATTATACTATTAATTCTCTCTGCCATGATCTCCAAATTCCTCTGCTACCTCTTGTCTCATATCCCCATTTTAACCTTTAGATTGTAAGCTCATGGGCCATCTAACAAAGTACTTTGTATAAAAGATCTTCAGGGGCTAAATCTCTACCCAGGGGGCAGGGGCCTCTTTACCTTTTGTTTGGGTCTGTTTATATTGTACTTTCTTTTTCCCAGTTGTACAGCACTTGCGAAATATGTTGGCGCTTTATAAATGCCAGTAATAAATAAATAATAAATAAGTAAATATAGCCTTTTCCTTAAACACCAAATGACACTTTGTGAAGGGTAAAACACACACTTTATTGTGACATAGGCACACATTTATAGGGACAATCACAACAGGGGGGTCATTAACTAGGACAATAGATGCCTTCCCTGGCACCACTTTGTCTGGGGGATAACACAATTAACTGTGACTGATTTTATTAACTTCCAGCCAGCAGGACACCTTATAATAGTAACTTTAAAACATACGTTTTCCCAATAATAGATCAATAAATTATGCTTCACTGGATATGCTTAATACCCACAAGCAAGATGTAAAAAAATTGCCTGGATTGGATGTACCCAGCCCAAGAATTCATTGAATGAAGTTTAGCCGGGCTATGGCTATTTTCCAATCCAGTGCAGAGTTCCAGGCTGCCACTGGCTAAATGACGGCCTACGGAAAAGAGTCCTCCTGTCTTTGGTTATCCATCTTCCCCATTTCCCCTCAAACTGTTCAGCTTTATCCAATTTTGCCATTTGTAATTTATTTTTTTAGTTACAAATTTTAGCTTTATGTTATCTCGCTGTTTCAAAAATATTAAAATTAAACAACATGTTACAGTGCACATGGGTGGAAGCACAACAGCAAACACACTGACATGTTACGTGCCTATAAGGTACTTCTTTAAACATCTCCCCAAACTTTTTCACAGGTTATAATGGTATAACAATTTACAAAGCATACCCCAAATCGCAGAATTCACCAGTAAAAGCAGTGTGATAAATAACCACAATATAGGGGGCGTGGTTCGACCGCTGATGGAGTAAGTCGCACGCCGCACTCGCTCCCAGGCCCCGACCCGCTTAAGCCCAGACCCTAAGCAGACAGCGTGGTCCTCATGGGGAAACCTAAACGTGCGGGGACCCCGAGGCATCCTCCCTCACCCACCATGAGCCGACAACCCGGTCCCATGGACGAATTCCTGTCCACCCCACAGCACCTCAGAGGCGCACGTGGCGCGGACAAGATGGCGCCCTCCTCGCCGAGCACCAGCAGTGTGACAGGCTCTGTGACTGATATGCCTGGCACTGATGCACTGGCCCAAATGTCAGTCGACCTGGCTGCAATATCCGCCAACATGCTCACCCGAGGGGACAAAACAGCGCTGGTATCAGAATTGCGCACTGTCATCCGGGAAGAAATTGCCGCGGTACGCAGAGACCTCACGGCACTGGAACAGAGGGTGGATGAATTGGAGGAACACCGCCTCCACGCCACACACCATCAGCAGGCTGCAGATTTGGCAACCGCACGGCAGGGGAACATACTCCTCGAGATGCGCAGACAGGTAGAGGACCTGGACAATAGAGGCCGCCGCAACAACATACGAGTGCGGGGTCTCCCCGAGTCCGACGACGAGTCCCCAAGGGAACTACTGACAGGTCTCTTCGTGCAACTTCTCGGTGAGGATGCCCCCCCTGAAATACCCATGGAACGAGCACACAGAGCACTACGCGGTCCCAGGAGTGATGGGCAACCCAGAGACATGATTTGTTGCCTCACATCGTTCCAACAGAAAGACGCCATTATGAGAGCGGCCAGAGCCCAACGCTCAATTGCTTACATGGACTCCCAGGTAATGCTCTTTCAGGACCTATCGTCCCTCACGCTCGATGCCAGACGGGCACTGAAACCCCTAACGACCATGCTACAAGAAAAACGGATTCCCTATAAGTGGGGCTTTCCGTTCAGCCTGCAAGCCAAGATTGACAACCGCTGGCACACACTACGCTGGCCCAATGACGTCCCCCGATTCCTCCAATCAACAGGTCTGCCACATGTCCACGTACAGAACTGGATCCTTGAAAATCCGCCTGCTCGCCCGACCGGGCCCTACCCAGTGGCGGAGAACCTGTTGGGAGGACGCGCTGCACCACCACCGCGGCGCAGAGGCGGCCCCGACGGCCCAGAGGAATAGCCACCCGAGGCTCTACAGCCGACCTCCCATATCAGGTACCTGGGGCCACCTCCTAGGCCGACTCGAGCCCCTAGGGGAACACCAAGTAACTGTCACTAGCAAACAGTAGCTAGAAAAATGCGGGCACGTGATACTGCCGTTTTCTAGATGGGTAGCTCACGCATAAGCTACAATAACTGAGACAGCCTGCATGTATACTGTGTTCAAGTTATTTTGCTCTTGTATAAGTTTAAGATACACATGTTGGGCCACGGTTTTACCCCTGGCAAAGGTTGCAATGTTAATTTATGCTGTATGACTCTTTCCTCAGACTGCAGATGTATCTCACCAACACATAACAGAGTTCTCCCTTAAGGACCCACGCCTACCCTCCCCCACCACAGACTGACCTGACCTGACACGCAAATATGCGCTCATACGCACTCGAATGACTCGGGCCCACCTTCCACCCCCCCCTAAGTGCCCCAGGACCCGCGGATGTCACGACAGCCACTTAACATGGCGGGTTGGGAGCCCCCGGGACACAGGTGCTGACAACCTATATATTTGCGGAACAGACTCTGTAGGTGGCCCTCCACGCGCCTCACGCAACTGACCTCCCCTGTACATAGGACCGGAGTTCGACGTGACTTCCTGACACTTCAGTCTCCTGAACGCCACCAACCGGTTAAGGTTCAAACGTTGCATTGACCCCCCCCCCATCCCCCTGCAACTACCCCCCCCTCCCCTATAGATCCCCTCCCTCCGACCGACCAAACCACGAAGGCCAAAATGGGGTTTAGCCCAGCCCTACTCACATACTGGTCCAACAACACTGGGGGCCTTAACCAGCCGGAGAAGCGCACTCACCTACTCCGCCGTCTCTGGGCGGAGAGAGTGTCCGTAGCGTTCCTGCAGGAGACGCACTTTCGGGGCCCAGACGCACCTAAACTAGAAAATAAACGTTTTAGTTTGGCTTACTACGCCAACCACCCGGATGCCAAGAGAGCAGGTGTAGCGATACTGTTTGCACACACTGTACCCTTCAAACATACTGCGACCCACACGGACCCTGGAGGGAGATATCTCTTTGTCAAAGGCACGATTGCCGACCACACATACACATTCGCTAGCATATACTGCCCCAAACGCGGCCAACACACCTTTCTCTCCCGCACCCTAACCAAGCTGAACAAATTTAGAGAGGGCCTCCTGATGGTAGCGGGGGACTTGAATATGCCACTAGACCCACACCTGGATACATCCCATGGAACTAGCACAATATCACCACACTGCTTACGGTCCGCCACCAAGGCACTGAACGGACTGGGCCTTGTAGACTGTTGGAGAACCGCACACCCAGACGACAGGGACTTTACGCACTTTTCCCACGTCCACCACCGCTACAGCCGCATTGATTACATATTTATGCCCCAAGAATACCTTTCCCTACTACACGACGCACATATTGGACTCACGACCCACTCCGACCACGCTCCGGTTAAAGTTCGCACAAGCTCACCCCTCTATAAACCTAGGGACAGACAGTGGAAGCTCAACGTAACCCTGCGCATCCGCACTTCAGACGATCACACAATATTTTGACACAAATGACGACCCAGACACACACCCCCTGATGATCTGGGAAGCACATAAATGTGTCCTGAGAGGCCACTACATTGCCGTCTGCACTCAGCGCAAAAAAGACAGACTCAAGCGCATCACTACCCTCACATCCAAGGTATCCACCTTGGAAGCCACACGCAAACAAACGCTAGACGACAACACTTACCTTCAACTGACCGAAGCTCGGAGAGAACTTAGGGACCACCTCTCTCAGGGGCTGTTGCACACCCTGGCCAAATCGGCCAGGTACTTCTATGAACACTCCAACAAAAGCGGTCGACTCCTGGCAAAAATGCTCCAGGCACGAAGGAGGGCGCAACATATCCATAAGATAAACACGCGGGACCAATGTAGCACTAGACACCCGGAAGGCATACTTGACGCATTTCAGGCCTATTACAAAGACCTATACAACCAGACACTGACCACGCACGGGACAGCCCAACAGACACACCAACGGAAGGTCTCAGACTACCTAGCCCAACACATAACCAAAACGCTCTCCCAGGAACAATCGGAGGACCTGGAGCAACCCCTAACGCTCGAGGAACTCAAGGGAGCCCTGAAAAGCATGAAACCCCACAGAGCACCCGGCCCAGACGGGCTGCCGCTCTCCTACCTCCGCACTTTTAGCGACATCTTACTGCCCAGGCTACTGACAGGACTGAACTCAATCCGCGAAGGTGGACGGTTCCCGACAGATACCTTAGCCGCCACAATCACAATAATTCCCAAAGACGGTAAGGACCCGACTAATTGCTCGAGCTACCGCCCGATTTCGCTCCTGAACTCGGACCTCAAGCTCTTTGCCAAGGCCCTGGCCCGTAGGATCTCCCCGATCCTTCCGTATCTCATCCACCCTGACCAAGTCGGGTTCATTCCGGGTAGGGAAGCCAGAGACGACACGATACGTGCACTCAACATCATCCACCTGACGAAAACCAGGAAACGCGAGACTGTATTACTATCGACGGACGCCGAAAAGGCGTTTGACCGAGTAGATTGGACATATCTCACATCCACTCTCCGCCACCTAAGATTCGGTCCCCAATTATGCAACTGGGTGTCAGCATTGTATATGACCCCGACGGCGCGGATCCGCATTAACGGAACCCTCACGCAAGCTTTCCCCATCAACAATGGCACACGCCAGGGCTGTCCCCTGTCCCCCCTACTGTTTGCCCTCTCTCTAGCATTACGGGGGTGACGCTGGACGCGGAGGTACACAAGGTGGCAGCGTACGCGGACGACATGCTGTTCTTCCTAGAACAACCCCTCATCTCTATCCCTAATCTCCTCCAGGCATTCCGCGACTACCGCCAAGTCTCTAACCTGAAATTGAATCTAGACAAATCCGAAGCCATGCCTCTACTAGACGACGCCGGGTTGGCCAAACGCCTGAGCGCTAAGTTTGCCTTCTCATGGTGAACAGTCAAGCTGAGGTACCTGGGCACCTGGTTGCCACGCGACCTCTCGCAGCTTTATCAATTGAATTTTCCCCCCCTCCTCGCGAGCATCCAAAAAGACCTCCTCCGATGGTCCCCGCAATACCTCACCTGGTTCGGCCGCATACAAGCGCTGAAGATGAACGTCCTCCCCAGACTTCTGTACCTATTCGCGACGCTGCCTGCCGCAATCCCACAATCATTCTTCCACACCCTGACACGGGAAATTCGAAGCTTTGTATGGAACCGTTCAGTGTCCCGCATACGCAGGACCACGCTGGAGCGGCCAAAGGCTGCGGGGGGAGCCGGGCTCCCCTCCGTGCAGCTATACTACCAGGCCACACACCTGCAGAGGCTGGTTGACTGGCACGCACGCCCAAGTACCAAAAGATGGGTGCTCATGGAGACCCAGCAGTCGCGGGGCGCAATCCCGGCCAGAATCTGGCTCGGTTCGGTCACCTACTCGGAGCTCCGAACCCAAAACCCACTCATTGACGCTACCCTCGGAGTCTGGTGCAAACTGCGCTTTTCCCACCAACTCACCACATCACCTAACCCGCTCACCCCGATCGCCTACAACCCAAACCTAGCGGGGGGCCTCCCCCCCGCGGCCTTTCGGAACTTCCTCCAGACGGACTGGATCTACTTACACCAATGGATCGTTGACAGGATCCTCAAACCACTGCCCGACGTCATCACTACCCAGCAACCGACCCCGCTTGATAGGTTCCGCTTCCACCAGGTAAAAACCTATTACACGAACCTACAGGGCAAAGACCACATTCACAGACAACTGACTGACTTCGAACGGCTATGCACAGATGGAAAACATTTAGAACACGCGGTATCCTACCTCTACACAAGCCTACAATCACTGGGCAATGACTGCCCACTCGGGTTTACGGAAAAATGGGAACGGGAGACGGGCACGCACTTGACTTCCCAAGAATGGGAGAAAATCTTTCTTTTAACTCACAAATGCTCCATAAGCTCCAAATACCAAGAGATGAGCTATAAATTACTCACGCAATGGTATAGGACCCCGGAGGTTCTAAGACATATGCACGACACAGCTTCTGGAGACTGCTGGAGATGTAACTCCGCCCCAGGCTCCAACCTCCATATCTGGTGGTCATGCCCCCGCATAGTCCCGTACTGGAAACTGATACACACAAAGATTAAGGAAATCACGGACTCAGACCTCCCACTACAACCACTGCCAATGCTCCTCCACCACACAGCCACCCCTACACAACAATACAAAAAATCCTTTACGATACACCTGCTCTCCGCCGCAAAAAGCCTCATTCCACTACACTGGAAAAGCCAGACAGTACCCACCTACACACAGTGGGTGGATAAGGTAGAGGAAATCCATAATATGGAAATGATGACTGCGTCCCTGTGGGAGCGCTCGGACAAATGTGCCCTCCTCTGGTACCCCTGGACTTCCTACACGGCACGGAGACGGGCTTGACCCCCGAACTCGCTCCACCAAGCGATCCCTGATATACCCATTGTTAATCCCACCCCAACACCACTGTTAGATCCTCGACTCAGACTCTCCCCCCCTTCCCCCTTGTCTGTGCCATGCCATGACCAGACATCACCTGAGCTCTGACAGCCCACTGGACTGAGAATTCAAAAACCGATAACTTTTGTAGCTCTTGTCCTCTCCCCCTAAGCAAGGTGTTAACCCATCAAAAATACCGGAGTATAACCACAAGCCCCTGAATAACATGAACCCGCCTAAATTACAAGTGGCACACCTGCGCTGCATCCTATGCCCCCGACTGAGAAACGCCTAGGCGGACACACTGCAAGTTAAAGATGCATAGACCTTGGGAAACACACCGACCGTAGCCCTGATCCACTAACAGAACTGACGCTCTATAAAGGTATATGTCACGCATTGTAACTTGATAATTGTCAACCCCCCTCCCCTCCCCCACCCTTTTTTCTTTTTTCTGTCTCCCATCCTGACTCGAAAAACTCAATAAATAAAGAATGTCAAAAAAAAATAAAAAAAATAACCACAATATAGACTAGTTGCTCCATGCTGGCAACAATAACTAAGTTGCTAGTTATATGCCAAATAAGTATTAGACATCGAATGCTGCTGAAAATGGCAACATACAGTATTAGTTGGGAAGTTACTAAAATCTAACTATAAAGATACTTTCTAGTGCCAATATCAGAAAAATAAGCTATATACCTGGCAATGTTCCATAAAGTAGGTAAATGGAAGAACCAGCTTAGTGTTATAACTCTTATAAATTATAAAATACGTTTCCAGGGGGTGGGCATGACTGCAGAGCAGAGCAGACACATGTTGCTGCTGCTCTTGCTTCTCACCGCATATCTAGCCGATTTACGCTGAGCAGAGGCTGTGGCCCGACTTGCGTCTCAACACACTGCAGGCAAAGCTTGAGCTACCGTTTCCCCCCTTATGGACCGGCGGGGGTTATCCCGCTCCCCACCGACTTGGTATGCACGGCACTGTCGACTACACCTGCCCATTACAGCACACGCTCCAGATATGCCGAGCCCAGCAATATGGCACCGACCGCAAGCCTCGATCTGATTTTTCAACACTTCTGGGACCAGCTAGAGAAGCTTCTCGCTGGGCCTCCCCCTACCCACAGAGAGAAGCCACATGGGACGGGGGTGCGGAGACGGTGCAAGCCTATCCCGGGTAAAGCAAACCCACTCATACGCAAAAAGCACACCAAACGCCCATATGGTCCGAGGGTTGCAAGGAGGATACTTCCGAAGCATCGGCCACTATGCAGGAAGATCGGCCACTGCTGGCGGCGGCAGAACACCAGAGTCTGGGGTTGGGGAGGGGCTGCTCCTTTTTCGCAGCTCACCTTCACCCTCCAAAATTAACAAGCATCAGAAATTTTGCTGCCCAGCGAGGGTATTGGCTGACACGGCGGTCCATGAATTGTGTCCCTGAATAAGATCCAGTGCTGTGACCGAACTGACACCATGCGACAATCAAGCCACTGCTGTTACGTGATACACCTGCTCTCCGCCGCAAAAAGCCTCATTCCACTACACTGGAAAAGCCAGACAGTACCCACCTACACACAGTGGGTGGATAAGGTAGAGGAAATCCATAATATGGAAATGATGACTGCGTCCCTGTGGGAGCGCTCGGACAAATGTGCCCTCCTCTGGTACCCCTGGACTTCCTACACGGCACGGAGACGGGCTTGACCCCCGAACTCGCTCCACCAAGTGATCCCTGATATACCCATTGTTAATCCCACCCCAACACCACTGTTAGATCCTCGACTCAGACTCTCCCCCCCTTCCCCCTTGTCTGTGCCATGCCATGACCAGACATCACCTGAGCTCTGACAGCCCACTGGACTGAGAATTCAAAAACCGATAACTTTTGTAGCTCTTGTCCTCTCCCCCTAAGCAAGGTGTTAACCCATCAAAAATACCGGAGTATAACCACAAGCCCCTGAATAACATGAACCCGCCTAAATTACAAGTGGCACACCTGCGCTGCATCCTATGCCCCCGACTGAGAAACGCCTAGGCGGACACACTGCAAGTTAAAGATGCATAGACCTTGGGAAACACACCGACCGTAGCCCTGATCCACTAACAGAACTGACGCTCTATAAAGGTATATGTCACGCATTGTAACTTGATAATTGTCAACCCCCCTCCCCTCCCCCACCCTTTTTTCTTTTTTCTGTCTCCCATCCTGACTCGAAAAACTCAATAAATAAAGAATGTCAAAAAAAAATAAAAAAAATAACCACAATATAGACTAGTTGCTCCATGCTGGCAACAATAACTAAGTTGCTAGTTATATGCCAAATAAGTATTAGACATCGAATGCTGCTGAAAATGGCAACATACAGTATTAGTTGGGAAGTTACTAAAATCTAACTATAAAGATACTTTCTAGTGCCAATATCAGAAAAATAAGCTATATACCTGGCAATGTTCCATAAAGTAGGTAAATGGAAGAACCAGCTTAGTGTTATAACTCTTATAAATTATAAAATACGTTTCCAGGGGGTGGGCATGACTGCAGAGCAGAGCAGACACATGTTGCTGCTGCTCTTGCTTCTCACCGCATATCTAGCCGATTTACGCTGAGCAGAGGCTGTGGCCCGACTTGCGTCTCAACACACTGCAGGCAAAGCTTGAGCTACCGTTTCCCCCCTTATGGACCGGCGGGGGTTATCCCGCTCCCCACCGACTTGGTATGCACGGCACTGTCGACTACACCTGCCCATTACAGCACACGCTCCAGATATGCCGAGCCCAGCAATATGGCACCGACCGCAAGCCTCGATCTGATTTTTCAACACTTCTGGGACCAGCTAGAGAAGCTTCTCGCTGGGCCTCCCCCTACCCACAGAGAGAAGCCACATGGGACGGGGGTGCGGAGACGGTGCAAGCCTATCCCGGGTAAAGCAAACCCACTCATACGCAAAAAGCACACCAAACGCCCATATGGTCCGAGGGTTGCAAGGAGGATACTTCCGAAGCATCGGCCACTATGCAGGAAGATCGGCCACTGCTGGCGGCGGCAGAACACCAGAGTCTGGGGTTGGGGAGGGGCTGCTCCTTTTTCGCAGCTCACCTTCACCCTCCAAAATTAACAAGCATCAGAAATTTTGCTGCCCAGCGAGGGTATTGGCTGACACGGCGGTCCATGAATTGTGTCCCTGAATAAGATCCAGTGCTGTGACCGAACTGACACCATGCGACAATCAAGCCACTGCTGTTACGTGATACACCTGCTCTCCGCCGCAAAAAGCCTCATTCCACTACACTGGAAAAGCCAGACAGTACCCACCTACACACAGTGGGTGGATAAGGTAGAGGAAATCCATAATATGGAAATGATGACTGCGTCCCTGTGGGAGCGCTCGGACAAATGTGCCCTCCTCTGGTACCCCTGGACTTCCTACACGGCACGGAGACGGGCTTGACCCCCGAACTCGCTCCACCAAGTGATCCCTGATATACCCATTGTTAATCCCACCCCAACACCACTGTTAGATCCTCGACTCAGACTCTCCCCCCCTTCCCCCTTGTCTGTGCCATGCCATGACCAGACATCACCTGAGCTCTGACAGCCCACTGGACTGAGAATTCAAAAACCGATAACTTTTGTAGCTCTTGTCCTCTCCCCCTAAGCAAGGTGTTAACCCATCAAAAATACCGGAGTATAACCACAAGCCCCTGAATAACATGAACCCGCCTAAATTACAAGTGGCACACCTGCGCTGCATCCTATGCCCCCGACTGAGAAACGCCTAGGCGGACACACTGCAAGTTAAAGATGCATAGACCTTGGGAAACACACCGACCGTAGCCCTGATCCACTAACAGAACTGACGCTCTATAAAGGTATATGTCACGCATTGTAACTTGATAATTGTCAACCCCCCTCCCCTCCCCCACCCTTTTTTCTTTTTTCTGTCTCCCATCCTGACTCGAAAAACTCAATAAATAAAGAATGTCAAAAAAAAATAAAAAAAATAACCACAATATAGACTAGTTGCTCCATGCTGGCAACAATAACTAAGTTGCTAGTTATATGCCAAATAAGTATTAGACATCGAATGCTGCTGAAAATGGCAACATACAGTATTAGTTGGGAAGTTACTAAAATCTAACTATAAAGATACTTTCTAGTGCCAATATCAGAAAAATAAGCTATATACCTGGCAATGTTCCATAAAGTAGGTAAATGGAAGAACCAGCTTAGTGTTATAACTCTTATAAATTATAAAATACGTTTCCAGGGGGTGGGCATGACTGCAGAGCAGAGCAGACACATGTTGCTGCTGCTCTTGCTTCTCACCGCATATCTAGCCGATTTACGCTGAGCAGAGGCTGTGGCCCGACTTGCGTCTCAACACACTGCAGGCAAAGCTTGAGCTACCGTTTCCCCCCTTATGGACCGGCGGGGGTTATCCCGCTCCCCACCGACTTGGTATGCACGGCACTGTCGACTACACCTGCCCATTACAGCACACGCTCCAGATATGCCGAGCCCAGCAATATGGCACCGACCGCAAGCCTCGATCTGATTTTTCAACACTTCTGGGACCAGCTAGAGAAGCTTCTCGCTGGGCCTCCCCCTACCCACAGAGAGAAGCCACATGGGACGGGGGTGCGGAGACGGTGCAAGCCTATCCCGGGTAAAGCAAACCCACTCATACGCAAAAAGCACACCAAACGCCCATATGGTCCGAGGGTTGCAAGGAGGATACTTCCGAAGCATCGGCCACTATGCAGGAAGATCGGCCACTGCTGGCGGCGGCAGAACACCAGAGTCTGGGGTTGGGGAGGGGCTGCTCCTTTTTCGCAGCTCACCTTCACCCTCCAAAATTAACAAGCATCAGAAATTTTGCTGCCCAGCGAGGGTATTGGCTGACACGGCGGTCCATGAATTGTGTCCCTGAATAAGATCCAGTGCTGTGACCGAACTGACACCATGCGACAATCAAGCCACTGCTGTTACGTGACTCTCTACCCACACAAACGGACTCTGTCTTTCAAGCTATCCGCACCTACTGGATTTTTGGACTTCTTTGCAAACTAAGTGATAATTATACTTTTACGTATATATAGCCTGAAATACCCTAATTTCTGCATATGCATATTCTGGTAGCACACTCATGCATAGCAAGCCTGATCTCGCTAATGTAAACTCATTATAACATATAACGTGCACTAGGTTAACCCTGCCTTCATTTTACTAATTCATAGACTAGCCAGTTAACCTTGCCAGGGATATGCTACAATGCCTAAGCTAGACAAGTATCTTTAGGCTGTGAAATGCAACACACTTATTATTGTGTTTTAAAAGTATTGCTTACCAACATTTAATATTTCTCTCTCAGTTGATAACTAGCATGTTTTCCATTTGCTATTATTATTATAAAATTAGGTTG
Organism: Pelobates cultripes; assembly: GCA_933207985.1. Lineage (NCBI taxonomy): Eukaryota > Metazoa > Chordata > Amphibia > Anura > Pelobatidae > Pelobates > Pelobates cultripes. The sequence continues at coordinate 137,010,804 of OW240914.1, read as the reverse complement.
GAGACTGCTGGAGTTTATGATTGTACACTACGGTCGCAAATGTTATGTCTGTTTACTTGATAACACTCCCTTTTCTTCTTTCTGTCCCGTCCTTACAATTGCCTCAATAAAAGAAAGATTGACAAAATATGTTTCCAGAAATTTTCAATAACTGGCCAAAACCACCTAATGTGGGAAAGGGTACCTCTAGCTGTCAATCATTTCCGACACTCTGATGAATGGTGAAATTGTGGGGGGTTTGTAAATAGAAGGGTGTCATATTCCAACATGAGAATCTTTTATATTTACTTTCCTGGTTCACAATATTAGCTGAAGTATGAGATCCACGTAGAAATAGAAAACCTTTTTTTTACATTTGTTTTCAGGAATGGCCATTAGTAATTCCAGTGACCAACAAGCAGTAAATGCTGGGAGACTACGAGAGTGTTCCTTTTGAAGAGAATACATCACTGAAAGATGTTTATGCTTAAACTGATGGGATACACATATACCTTGAAAGGGAGATAGTGTTCTGGTCCCAAGGGGATAATTTGATATGGGTTGGATAACGAGTGGCATAGCTGAGTATACTGTAAATTATCTTGAAATGATGGAGTCTGATTTGGACAGTGTATGTATGCCTAAAGTGGTATGGGATATCTTACTTAGAAATATGGAATGCATAAGCAGAAAGTGCAAAAATATTTTTTGTTATGTAGTTTTTTGGGGGTTATCAATTATTGTTTTTTTGGTTTTTAAATTATTTATTCATATTTGCCTCTCTTGTTTGTATTTTTTTTTGTAACCTTAAGGCAGCATTACCACTCTCGTGAGCCTGTGCTTTCAGGCAATTGCCTGGTTTGACCTGATTAAAATGCTGGAAACCTGAAATGTATGTTAAGACGGAGAACTGGAGCACTCGCACACAATATAAGCATCTTTATGGCCATAACATGAGATTAAAACTCTATTTTCATCTTAGGTGTTTGATTTAAACCTGACAGGATATATATATATATACATACAGTATATATACACACACACAAATAAGATGTACCAATTTAAATATTGACCATTTCAGAAGCTATTTACATATAATTAATCAGATGAGAACACGCATTTCTTTGTTACAAGCATGTGTGATGGATATATATATATTGTCTGACTGATATAGCTTTAGAAATATTATCTACCATTTACAATTAAGAAAGGCACTCAACTGACATGTCATGCATAAAACCTAACTAGTCCAAGTAAGAAAATCACTATGTTTACACAATGCAAATGCTTGTAAACCTCTAATCTCAGACTATGTTTGTATAATAATTGAGGAAGGGTGATAAGCAAGCAGACACTTGTCTGCTAGATAGCAGAGCTGCAAGGTTGAATTGAGCAACAAACAAACAATCCATACAAAAAAAACCAATAGATAATTGAGAGTGGACAGTGTGCTGTTTTTTCAGTTTAGCTTATCTTTCCTGTTCAGCAAACAGTGATAATGTTGTGTTGAAATGCAACATAGGTACCACAAAATATCAATATTGCTGCACATTGTACATTAAAGAGACCTTATAATGTTGGGAACACAAATCTGTATTCCTAACACTATAGTGCCCTCTGGTTTCTCCATCCCTCGTGTCACCACCCCTGGTAGGGCATAAAGCATTAAAAACCCTTTATATACTCCCCCAATTGCAGCGGAGATGTCCCTCAGCGCTGGGTCAGCACTCCACCTCCTCCATCATCCTCCAACGGCAGGCACATAATGTATGTGAGGAGAGAGTCGCGAACGCATTAAGCCCTCCCCATAGGAAAGCATTGCCTCAATGCGTCATTTAGAGGACTTGGGGTCCGGTAAACTCTCAGAAGCGCCTCTAGTGGCTATCTGGTAGACAGCCACAAGATGCTGTCTTAGTACTGCAATCAGTTTCTCAAAAATTGCAATGTTTTACATTGCAGGACTAAGGGAGGCAGCAGGGCCGGTGCAAGGATTTTTGCCGCCCTAGCCCAAAAAAATATTTGTCCTGCCCACCTTGTGACATCACAATTCCCCTGCCCATATGCTCTGCCATATGGGCCAACGCCAGTCTTCACAAAGTGTCTTTTATCTGAAAAGACAGTGTGTTTACATTAAAAAGCCTACAGGCACAGGCTATAGACACCAGAACCACTACATTATGCTGTAGTGCTTCTGGTGACTATAGTATCCATTTAATGTGAGGTAAATTAGAGATTAGTGCCACTAATAATATATTGGATTGCCTACTTACCACCAGATGAGGACAAGAGGCTGATGATGGGCTCAGTCTGGCTCCACAGGTCTGGTGTAGAAGAGGCTCTCTGGAGACTGTTTTTAACAGTGCTCACAACAATTAATGAACAGGAAGCAGCTCTATTTTTTAGGGCCCCTTACACAGCTCAAGGTCTGGGCCCCCAGGGCTTGACCGTGAGTATGCCTTCAATGCCCACCCATAAATCCACCTACATGGCCCACCCATGAGTTCTCTCACAGGAAGTGGAGTGTATATGTGTAGGGGATGTTTTATGTGTTATTGTAGAGGATGCAATGTGTGTGTGTTCTTATAGAATGTAGTGAATAGGGATACCAATTTGTGTAAGGGATGTAGTGTGTTTATAGGGGATGCAGTGTGTGTTTGCGTGTAAGGAATGCATTGTATGTTTCTGGGTGTGTGGGCGTGTGTGTGTAAGGGGTGCAAGGTGTGTTTCTGTGTATGTAATTGAATGCAGTGTGTGTATGTAAGGGGTGCATTTATTGTGTAAGAGATGCATTTTGTTTCTGTGTGTAAGAGAATGAGTGTTTGTGTGAATGTAAGGGATGCATTGTGTGTTTCGGGTGTGTCTATGTGTGAGTAGGAATGCATTGTATGTTTCTGTGTGTGTGTGTGTGGGGATGCATTGTGTATGTGTGTAGTGTAAAAGAGAGGGTTTGTGGGGTAGGATAGGGACTGAGAGGGGAGCAGCTATTTATTTTTTTCATAGTGCTCTCCCCTCCTGTCAATTATTGATTCCCCTTCCCTCCTGTCCCTCCGTGTTCTCCCCTTCTGTCCCTTAGTGCTCTCCCTTGGCCCCCTGTCCCTCTGCAGTCCCCCCTTGGTGGTCTTCTCACTCCCCCCTCTCCCCCTTAGTGGTCCTCCATCCCTCCCCTTAGTGGTCCTCCCTCTCCCAAACCCCGTAGTAGACATTCCCCATCTCCTCCCACCCCCTTAGTGGTAATCTCCCCCCCTCAGTGGTCATTATCCTCTTTCCCCTCCCCCCCCTTAGTAGTCCTTACCCTCCTCCCTCCCTTAGTGGTCCTCCCTACTTACCCCCCTTTGGTTTTTCCCCTTAGTGGACCTCCCCCCCTCCTCCCTCAGTGGTCCTTACCTCCCCTCCCTCAGTGGTCCTTACTCCCCACCCCCCTTCCCCAGTGGTTCCTTCTTCCTCCCCCAGTGTCTTACTCCCCCTCCCTCCCTCAGTGGTCCTTACTCCCCACTCCTCCCCCAGTGGTCCTTACTCCCTCCCCCAGTGTCCTTACTCCCCCCTGTGGCCCTACTCCTCTCCCCTCCTCCCACAGTGTGGTCCTTTCCTTACCCCCCCCCAGTGGTCCTTACTCCCCCCTCCCCCTGTGGTCCTTACCCCTCCACCCCCTGGGGTCCTTACCCTCCTCTTCCTTACTGCCTATGTAGCGTGGCCGGGCGGCGCGGAACGCGGGACAGGAACTTCTGTTTCCTGTACCCAGCCTGAAGGGAAGTGCTACATTGAGAGACCAGCAGGAGGGAGCGCTCTGCACTTCCCTCCTGCCGGTCACTCAAATCCGGCCGCCCTCCATACAGCAGTGCTGCGCCGCCTGAGGCTTGTAAAAGCGCTCAGGCAGCGCAGCATGAGGAGCCGCACCGGTGATTCTGGGCGCAGGGATTCGGCGCCCTCTGCTAAGTTGCGCCCTAGACAGCTGCCTAGGTCGCCTTACAGGTAGCGCCGGCCCTGGGGGACAGGGACACAGCACCCAGACCACTTCAATGTTTTATTGCTTTGTAGTGCTGTTTCCTTAGCAGAGGCACTCTTCAGTCAGTGAAAGTTGGAATCCTGTCTCTCTAACAGAAAGGCTGAAGAATTCTGTACAGCAGACAAAATATGACATCATTTATATAGCCCTCCCAGGTTTATAGAGGTGTTTTTCATTATTATTCATTATCGAAAACGTATTGGGGCTGTGAGGCAGGGCCAGCGCATCCATAAGGCGGCACAAGTGTCCACCTTAGATTGCACTGGCCCAGGGGGCGCTAGATTGGAGTGACAGCGCTCCCCCCTGCCAGTCACTCAGTGTAGCGTGGCCGGGCGACACGGACCGCGGGACAGGAACTTCTGATTCCTGTACCTGGCCGGACTGAAAGGAAGTGCTCACTGAGAGAGCACTTTTTGTCAGTCCGGGTATAGGAAACTGAAGCTCCTGTCCAGCCACGCTACAAGAAAGGTAGGAGACACACCGGGACAAAGGGGGGGGAGAGAGGGGCACTAAGGGGGTGCGGGGGAGGGTAAGGAAAACTATAGGGAAAGGGGGGGAGGAACACTATGGGGGGGAAGACAACTATGGGAAGTGGGAAGGAAAAATATGGGAGGGGGAAGGAACACTATGGGACAGGGGGGAAAACAATGCCATGGAACAGGGGAGGGGGGGGTGAACACTAAGGGACAGGGAGGGGAGAGGACCACTAATAGACATGGAGGGGAGAAAAGAGGAACACTAAAGGACATATTGTTGTCACTACAAACGCCATGTTATACAATGTTCTATGGCATGAATTTAAATGCACATTGAATCAAAGAGGAGCACACACTATAAATGCTACATCTTTATTAAATCCATGCTAAAATATATCAAATAAATACATACAATAGGATATACAAAGAAAAATACAATACAATCTGTTAATAAAAATAAGCGCAATATGAGCAATTCAAACACAGGCCTAATCCATGTAAGGTCTAAGAAGGATAATATAAGGATAATTTATCAAAGCCTGAAATAGGAAAAAACAAAACAATAAGTAACATACTAAAAAACGCTGGATAAACCAGTATGGGAAAAGAAAGGGACGACACCGACAGAAAAAGTAAAATAACGTTACAGCTATGAGCCTTCCTTGAGAATGGCTCATAACTGAAATCTTGTCTGTTTGTTTTGTGTCGGTGTCGGCCCTTTCCTCTTCCACACTTGTTTAGCCAGTGTTTCTTGGTATGTTACTTATTGTTTTGGGGTTTGTTTGATTTTCTATTTCCTGCCTTGCTATATTATCCTTTTAGAGCTTACATAGGGGTGGGTTAGACTTTTGCTTGATTTACTCATATTCTGCTTTTTCTTATTAACAGATTGTTTGTATTTTATTTATCTTTGTATATTCCTTATATATATTGTGTGTATTCATATAGGATATGTTTTAGCATGAATTTAATAAAGATTTACCTAATAAGAGTGTTCTGCTCTTTCGTCCTATATACTATTGATGTATTAACCCTGGAGTTGATTGGGTTTATGCGAGAGCATCTAGTTCATAGTTTGCTTTTTTGGGCTATTTTTTTTTTTGGTTTGACAGTGTTTAACATAGTGTGCCCACCATGCTAATTGTTTACATAAATTTAAATGCATGCCATACCATGCCCTATTATGTTTCATGAACTAAAGGATTTTGTTGAAATTTTTGACATGTAGTGTGATACAGAGATAATGGTTAAACAGTCCCATTGTGATTATCAGTTTCTGTCAGTACACAACTCAAAGCAAACTAGGTGAAACAGTTAATAATCAGGAATCAGCAAGGTCTTCCAGGGTCATGCACAGCAAGCTAATCGGTCAGATAGACTAGACTGGTCTGACCTAATAGGTTGGAAGAGCCAGATGTTTTACAAGGAACACTAGAAGCAATGGGGCACTATTAACATTGGAAATACATAGTTGAATACACAGACCCATCAATAGCAAATAAAGAAGAGCCATTTATGTGTACAAATAAGAACGAAATGAAAACATATAAAAACAAAAAGTCTTACGCGTTTTGTCCTATTTGGACTTCCCCAGGGATGTACATTTGTAACCCGTGGTGTTCCTCTTAAATACTTGTTGAATTACAGTCAACAATCGGCGGCTGGAATGGCATGCGTCTCACGGTGGACCATACGTCGGACTTTCGGGTTGTCGTCTTGCACAGTAACCGTCACTTCTGTTTTTTCAGTCGTATGATGATGACATTGGAGGGGGCAGAGCACTGACCCAGCGCTGGTATCTGGTAAGTACAGTAAGGGTTTATTAACCCTTACACTGCTGGGGGGACTACATCCAGAAGGAACTAATCTGCAGGAGGGGGCAAGGGGGGGCACTTGCCCCCCCCCCCGGCTTTTTCAGCTTGTTCTGCTATTTTTCGTGTGAGATTGAAAATAACTGCAATACCGGCGCTGGCCAGTAGGTGGTGCTTTGTATGGAGAGAGACAGGGATAGGAAGCTACATCTTATCCCTGCTTCTCTCTCCTGACTTAATCCGCAGGGGAGCAGCACATGCAGGCAACAGAGACAGCCTACAGATGAGGTAAGTGAGGGATGGGGAGGCAGCGTATAGATTAGGGAAGTGAGGCATGGGGGGTCAGCCTATAGATTAGGGAAGTGAGGCATGGGGGGCAGCCTATAGATTAGGGGAGTGAGGCATGGGGGGGCAGCCTATAGATTAGGGAAGTGAGGCATGGGGGGGCAGCCTATAGATAAGGGAAGTGAGGGATGGGGGAGACAGCCTACATGAAGAGTCAGCAAGGAGCAGGAAGGTAAAGTAAGAGAAGGAGCAGAAAGGAGAAGGAATTGATATCAAGGAGCAGAAAGGGGCAGCAATGAGCTGAAAGGGACAGCAAGGAAAGGTAAAGTAGAAGAAGGAGCACAAAGGAACATAAATGAACAGGAAGGGTCTGCAAGGAGCTGGAAGGTAAAGCAGCACAAAGGTAAAGTAGAAGGAGCAGAAGGGTTAGCAATGAGCTGGAAGGGACAGAAGGAGCACAAAGGTAAAGTAGGAGAAGGAACAGAAATGAGCAGGAAGGGTCTGCAAGAAGTAGGAAGGGGCAACAAGGAGCAGGAAATGTCTACAAGGGGCAGGAAGGGTCTGCAAGGAGAAGGAAGGGTCTGCAAAGAGCAGAGAGGGACAGAAGGAGCACAAAGATAAAGGAGCAAAAATAATCAGAAGGAGCACAAAGGTAAAGTAGGAGAAGGAGCAGAAAGGGCCTGCAAGGAGCAGAAAGGGATCAGAACGATAAAGGAACAGAAGGGTGCAAAATAAGCAGAAAGTAGCAGAAAGGTAAAGGAGCAGAAGGAGCCAAGGATAGAAGACAGTGTCAGAAGAAAAAGAAGACTGTCAAATGCAGGAGAAGAAAAGGAGATTGGAGCAAAAAGGACAAATGAAGTGAACCCTCCACTTTATTCTGGACACCACATCATAAGACTTTGGTACCTGGGCCTGTCAGGGAAACTCTAGACCTTCTCATCTCCCCAGATAAAAAAAATATCAGTGTTAATGTGTTCACTTTTATTTATTGAGTGTCAGGAAGCACAGAGTGCCGCTGGGTTGGGGTGTTGCTGATTGGCTAGAGCCGTCAGCTGGCACTCTAGCCAATCAGCGGCACCCATGCCTGACATCAATCTGCACTCCCTGACATTCTCTTTCAGAAGCTGAATACCACTGAGCGACCTGGAGATCTGGAGCTGGAGGAAGCCTTTTGGGTTAAACCATTTGAGACCGGTTTAACCCCTTAAAGGAAAGAGAGCACCCAGGGGCTTCCTGGCATCATAGCATTTTCATTTAGATGAAGTTGTTATGGTGACCAGAATGTTCCTTTGATATGCTTAAAGGAACACTATAGTATCTGGAATACAAACATGTTGTGAAAATGCTATTCACCCTGGCTTTATGTTATAATGACTATGCCCCTTCCCTTTCATGACGCTATAAAAAAGGGACCAAGCATGGATGTCATTACAATTATGCCCTTTCCCCCCCCCAGAAAAATTCCTGCCGACGCCCATGCCTAGCACCATAGTATTCCTTTAATAATTGAAGGAACACTACAAGCACCATAACCACTACTTTAGAGGTTATGGTGCCTGAAGTTCCCTGGCTCCCTCCATTGTAAGTAGCATGCCTCCCAGCATTTCTGCTTTTGGTGGAACAGTCCACATTTCAGGGTCTTGTCCTACCATTCCTCTTTAGTTCCATGGTGTCCTGCATCCAGAGACACTATGGAACTCTCTCCAGGCAGCACAGTGCAAGCCATTATTAGACGCGCCTGTTCATAGAATGTTCCCTGCATGGTCCTGACCCCTTCAGTGGCCAGGTCTGCCCTTTTTCCAGTCAGACTCTCCCATAATGTTTGTCACTGGCAACACAATCTGTCACAGGCAACACCCCATCAGGCCCTGTCTCCCTGTCCAGATTGCAGACCTCCCAATTTTGAGAGGTGAATTGGACAGAAAAAAACTAAAACAGTTATACCTCCCAAGCATCATATATCTGGTGGAGGTGGTGCTGGAGGGAAACTCACAGGATATAGCTATCAGAAAATACATACCCTGTGTTAATATCTCACTTTCATTGTTAAAGTAAATCCATACCCCCTAACAGCAGTGTCCACTAAAGCAGTATTTCGGTGGGCAGAAAAAGGATGGGGCACTGATGTGAATCTTGTAACCAGAAGCGCCCAAAGGGACAAACATGCCCAAAAATGGGGCAGGTCTGCACAAAGAATTAGATGGTCAGCCTGGCGTGAATTAACACCAGGCTGCCTGCCAATCATGCAGGATAACCAACCAAGGGCATACTGTGCAGACAGCACCCTGAGCTTAGCATATATGCATCTTATGATGCGCTAGCTCTATGCTTTCTAAGCACTCGCTGGTCCACTTCTCTCCTAGCCTTCTTATTAGCAGGCAGAAGCTCCTGTTATACCATGGGACAGATAAAACGTGTATGTAGTGAGTGTAGAAGAAAAGGAACTTGCCACAGTGCTAGAGAGACTGAAGCAGCAAGAGCATTTGCATAGTGCACAAAGTCAGCTTTAAATCAATGGGCCTGTTCCATAGGCATGGGCCTGGAGATGCAGCTCCATCAGCCCCTATGTTAATCTGGCCCTGCATCAGGCACAGATGACCGGCGATGGCCTCCTCCTGCTGTCTACGCATGTGGAGAAGGCCTTCCACAGGGTGAGCTGGGATTTTCTCTAGCGGCCCTGTATGATAACCCAACAGCTAAGGTTTGCATCAATGGGGCATACACAGAACCCTTATATATGGGGCTCCCAGAAACATCGAATACGCTACCGGATTCTGACTAGACCGAAGGCGGAGGGGGGGCTGGCAGTGCCTGCCTTTCTCCTATATTATTACTCCACCCACATGCACAGAGTACTAGAATGGGCCAAGGGCGGGGTTGCCAACTTAAAAGGTTTCTCGCCCACATCCCTCAACAATTAGACTTGTATAAGACTCTTACCTCCTTCAAACAGAATTGTATAGACCCTGCCCTGCAACCTCACGCAGTCTCTTTTCTTTACTCCCTATTCCAAAAACAAGGGAACTCACCGGCACCTAGCTACATGGGGAAATGGGAAGTGGCCCTCTGGGAAACCCTCACAGACAACCAATGGGGGAAGATTTGTGATTTAGTGCATCACTGCACGCTAGCTAGCAGAACTCAGGAGACAGCCTATAAAGTCTTAACACAATGGTATAAAACACTGCTCCTCCTCCAGAAGATTAGCCCTACCTTAGACGGTGACTGTTGGCGCTGTTGGGCTGCATTGTGCACGTTCCTGCATGTATGATGGGATTGCCCTAAAATCCAACCTTTCTGGAGGGAAATTAGTGCCATCCTTGGAAAGTTCTCAGACAACCCACCGCCTTTCACACCGGCGCCATTCCTCCTACATCACACCACCACTTCACACCACCAAATACAAAAGGTCTTTGTCCATACAGATTCTGAACACTGCCAAACAGGTTATCCCCTTTTACTGGAAAAAAAGAGGAACCCCCGACACTGACATTGTTTTTTACAAAATGGAGGACTTACGATGGTTAGAGGAGCTGACCTTTGTGTCCCAGGGACATACACAGACATACACAGATATTTGCACTCACTGGCTGCTTGACGCTTACAACCTAGACTTCCAGGCATTGCTGACGAACGGTTCCCCAATAGACACGGCTGAGGGGTTAGGGACATTGGTGGAGGTATGGCCGGTTGGGGGGTCATGCCCCGGGTCGCTGGCAGAGAGAGGCCTACCATTAGATAGGATATGAGGAGCTTTCTTGTACATGTTGAGGTGCTGGACCGGATTTGGTAGTTGACCTGCCTGATGCCTTAGTGACCTCAACCATCCCCTGCTGCATGACAGTAGCGTGTTAAGGATGGGTCTACCCAGCCTCGCTTAATTACACATAGTTAGGGTTTGATTTGAGATAGTTGATTGTGACCTTGGGGAAGTGACATCCTTTTAAAGTGCCTATATCACCTGTTTACACGAACATAATGATTATTGATGTAGGACTGAAGGATCCACGTGTACGCTTTCCTTATTATGTACGATTTTGTATCAGTCCTGCGTGCCTGTTCGCATTGTTACTGTGTCTTGTCTTGAGATAGATGAATGGGCCCGTGGGTCAGAGATTTCATATCATGATGACTATATACTATGTTTATGTAAGCATAATGTTTATTGATGAAGGACTCAAGGGTCCCAGTTTCTGCCTTGCTTCTTTTTGATGACATTACCTCAGTCCTGCGTGGCTGTTTGCACAGTTACTGTACGCTTTCTAAAAATGATTGTTACCGTTGATGCGTGCTTTCCTTGATAACTGCACGTGATTTATATGTGGTGACGAATAAAACTTTTATTCACAAAAAAAACAATCTTCACCAGCCGCCACTGTTCTTTCATCCAAACTCCCACTAACCCTAAATATAAACTCTATCTAAACCTAACCACCTCAGCCTAAACACCATCACAATCCTAGCTTTAAACCTTCAAAGCACAGTGTCACATTTAAGTTGATTCACACTTTCATGTTGCCTACCTGTAGGTGTCAATCTCCATTTCTAGGTTTTTGTTCTCCATTCACTCATTGCTGCAACGAACCTGAGAACACTGACATGACAATGCAGCATTGATGCTTTGCACCACAGTATACGCCTGTATGAAACAACGTGACTATATCACTTTGAGCTGAGACAGAAGCACAAATCTCATATAAAATGACTTCCTCTATTTAAGATGGATTTTGTTTCATGCTTTCCTAAGACTAAGGAAATGTTGCAGTAAATGTCTTAAATGAGTATTCTCTGCAATCCAATAACCACCTAGAGGTATGTACGGTACTCCCAGCTTGCAGAACATTGAATGAGGCTTACTAAACAATGCAAACTCACAAAGCAATAAATACTTTTCAATATAGAACTCCATCATTGAGTCTCTGCTTGAGAGTTTGGGGGAATTTAGCTCAATATAAAATGCAGGTTCTCAAGACGGATTGCAAATTTCCTGAGACCAAAAAGAGAAGACGAGAGTTAGAGAGAAAGGGATAAAGGAAAGGGTTGGGAAGACTTCTATAGAGCAGAGCTAATTAGAGAGTGAATTATGACAGCGCCAAATGTGGAAACACGTTACATAACATGGAAACGCCATGATGGGATAATTGGCTTCTACTTATTAGGAGATTATAGGCTTACAATGGCCTCAATACATATGTCATAGGCCTGTGAATTTTAACTCGGGGATAGCAAAACATCACACTGCAAACAACGTGCACAAAAATGCAGATAATTAGTGTTATTACTAGATACTCCGACGATTGTCCAGTGGTTGCCAGACCGACAGGCATATATTGTATAGCTGGGAGTTGTGATCATGGACTAACCAGCCACAAAATGGAAACAAAATATTGTAATAATGAGCAGTGTATGTAATACAAGTTGAAACAAATGATTTTCTTACATTTATGTGTGTTAACTACCAAAAATGAAAACAATGATTATAATACAAGAGTTGCAAACAATACCATAAATATGAATATGGAATACCCCTTGCAAGAAATGTGTGCAATTAACATGTTAGTGTGTGGCTAGCATTTGATCAAACTGAACTAAGAGCTGCAGAAATACTCTACACACAGAACCCTGAAGAAACTGGTTAGCATAGCTTCTAGTTAGTCTGATGTGCATGCATAGTGGGGTGACATTCCATATTCAAATCAGAACCACCTCCAATGTATTGCAAGTGATTCCCAGTGCATCATTGGAAGATGTGGAGACGAAACCAATTTAAGATGTGGGGCGGAAACTCTCTTGAATCCAGTTTGCACAGGGCAAGTACATCATTAGATGAACTTGCTCTGTGCAAACTGGATTCAAGAGATTCTGGTTACATGGAAGCTCTTCAAGAGTCAGCTAAGTTGGGCTGGCAAAGGAATGTAGATTTAGGCCAGTTCCATACTTAAAAATCTCTTAACATGCTCCTTTATTGATGATCAATTTATTATTAAGCATTACTGTCTTTCAATTGTTCAACATTTGAAAGGGCCTTGGGGTTTTAGCTAGAACACAAGAGATGTCACGCAAAATGGACACCCTACTTGTTAGAAATCTTAGACCAAGGACATCCACTCATTTGATTAATTCCTATAGAACTACAGATGACAATATTGGAATAAACCCTCTAAAATAACAGACTCATATAGAGTTCCTCACTGGCTTATGAAAAATATTCCAGTTACCACAACATGAAAAAAATATCTTTCAGAAGATATTGAAAAGTTTCTAACATAATTGTTCCTATTCATATTGACCCAGAAACAAATGGCCATACTGGAATCTAAATACAGTGAGGACCCCTAAGAACCCCCAGCCCTGTGATTTTAAATAGTTGTGGTGCTTTAAGTCTGTATATGCAGCGTTTCACAGAGAAATGTTGCACAAAGAGTTAACCTTCAGCAGTGGCATTAGCTAGCCCAGAAGAAGTGTTAATGTGAATTATTTTCATATTTGGCGTTTGTTGTGAGGAAGCATAGCATCCTTGCGACAGAGGAGCAATGGCGACATGGGTCCCCATTGTGTCACCCAAGTACTCCCAGGGAGGGGAGTGATGCTACCAGAGCAAGGTCAGGCTGAACGTGAGACCTGAAGCTTCAGTGCAGGATAGACAAGTAAATGTATCCTTTTTTCATTCTTTGTTTTAAGGGGAGGAGCATAGCAGCAAGGGTTACTCCATCTAAAAAAAAATAAAAAAAGTTTTATTACAACACAGTTTTTTTGGTTGGGGTAACTGTTTAATAGGAGTAACTACCACGGTCTGTTTCACAGGTTACAGTCGTACATGATTTAATTCAATTTTTAATCCCATTAAAGGATTATTCGTGATTGAAAATTAGATTATACTCTTCTTTAGCGGGGCTAAATGGATACCCATTTCACAAGGTTATGCACATTGAACCTCTTACCTTAACAATGGCTCACATTCCTTAACAGATAGCTCCCATCCATGAACCTGTTTGACGAAACATTGCTATACTATTTATATCATTGCTTTAGAATTGTTTCCAATGTGAGAGAAGTCATATACATTGGTGTGGTCGTGGGGTTAACTAACATTAACTAATGGTTTCAGCAGATGAGGGTAACTGCACATTTAAGCCTCTGAGTGCCTGATCACTAACCTAAAAAAATATAAACAGTTAAGACACTTTATAAAAATGTAAGATTATAACAATTCAAACCACTTTATAAAAAGGTCATCCTCCTTTAATAGCATATTCACAGTTTCTCCTTAGGTTACATGATTTAGTCCATAGAACTGAAACATAAGCTGGCCCCTACTTCAGAGGGCCTTGGGGAGTTAGCTAGAGCACAAGAAAAGTTGAGCAAAACAGACACCCTACTTGTTAGAAATCTTAGACAGAGGACATCCACTCATTTGATTAATTCCTATAGAACTACAGATGAAGATATTGGAACAAACCCTCTAAAATAACAGACTCCTATAGAGTTCCTCACTGGTTTATGAAAAATATTACAGTTACCACAACATGAAAAAATAAGACCCTTTCAGAAGATATTGAAAAGTTTCTTACATAATTGTACCTATTCATATGCTGACCCCCTTGGAAAAAATATTTAGATCAATCTCATTGATTATTTCTGATTTTAAAATGATCTCTAAGATGCTGATAAAGTGTCTACTGTCAATCCTGGTGGGACTAACTCAGCCCCCGTCCAGTGGGTTTAATTCTTAGACATCAGTCATGTGACATTTGACGTTGCATAGATCTAATCTGGTTAGTCATGCACAGATGGACCTACTGCAATACCTGACTTTGTGCAAAAGGGTACCTTATTCCAAGAGACTATTACATATATCTCAAGATAAACTGTTTTGCTAGTCAGTTTCCACAGGCTGTTCACACAAAGAGAACATGGTATGTAATTATGAATCCCTTTCTCTCGAGGGAAACTGCTTTAAAGGACATATCACACAATTGTACCATCACTTATGTGTCACTGGCGCAAGTAAACAAGTATGTTATCGAAATCCAAAAAAAAAAAAAGTTGGGGCCCATAGGACAATGATATTTTTCCCCCTCTACCTTAGATGAGGGAAGACATAAGATACCACTATGATGGGGAGGGGTGATCCAAACCCATAATGTTAAAAGAGGAAGCAGCAAAACAGAGCTGAAAAGGAGACTTTGGGGTTAAACAATTAATGAACTGTTTAACCCCTCAGAGTAAGCCAGTGCCAGGGACCTCCTGTCACCATAGGAAATTTCAGTTATGTTATAGTGCCTGGAGTGTTCCTTTAAGAAAAAACTTCAGCACACCTGCTAGGTACTGTATGTTACCTGGAGTGTTATCCTGTCACAGCCAGTTTAAAACAATGTTCCCAAATTGGAGCTCTGCACAGGGAATGCACATAACAATGTGGCTTATATGGGCTTGTTCAAACATTATATGAACCAGTTCCTAGATGGTTAATGTGAAACTAGGGTACTCTAGTCAGTCAGATTACAGCAAAAAGTTATTTTGCCTAGTGTGCACCATTACATTTTAAGTTGTGCCTCAATACATATGTCATAGGCCTGTGAATTTTAACTCGGGGATAGCAAAACATCACACTGCAAACAACGTGCACAAAAATGCAGATAATTAGTGTTATTACTAGATACTCCGACGATTGTCCAGTGGTTGCCAGACCGACAGGCATATATTGTATAGCTGGGAGTTGTGATCATGGACTAACCAGCCACAAAATGGAAACAAAATATTGTAATAATGAGCAGTGTATGTAATACAAGTTGAAACAAATGATTTTCTTACATTTATGTGTGTTAACTACCAAAAATGAAAACAATGATTATAATACAAGAGTTGCAAACAATACCATAAATATGAATATGGAATACCCCTTGCAAGAAATGTGTGCAATTAACATGTTAGTGTGTGGCTAGCATTTGATCAAACTGAACTAAGAGCTGCAGAAATACTCTACACACAGAACCCTGAAGAAACTGGTTAGCATAGCTTCTAGTTAGTCTGATGTGCATGCATAGTGGGGTGACATTCCATATTCAAATCAGAACCACCTCCAATGTATTGCAAGTGATTCCCAGTGCATCATTGGAAGATGTGGAGACGAAACCAATTTAAGATGTGGGGCGGAAACTCTCTTGAATCCAGTTTGCACAGGGCAAGTACATCATTAGATGAACTTGCTCTGTGCAAACTGGATTCAAGAGATTCTGGTTACATGGAAGCTCTTCAAGAGTCAGCTAAGTTGGGCTGGCAAAGGAATGTAGATTTAGGCCAGTTCCATACTTAAAAATCTCTTAACATGCTCCTTTATTGATGATCAATTTATTATTAAGCATTACTGTCTTTCAATTGTTCAACATTTGAAAGGGCCTTGGGGTTTTAGCTAGAACACAAGAGATGTCACGCAAAATGGACACCCTACTTGTTAGAAATCTTAGACCAAGGACATCCACTCATTTGATTAATTCCTATAGAACTACAGATGACAATATTGGAATAAACCCTCTAAAATAACAGACTCATATAGAGTTCCTCACTGGCTTATGAAAAATATTCCAGTTACCACAACATGAAAAAAATATCTTTCAGAAGATATTGAAAAGTTTCTAACATAATTGTTCCTATTCATATTGACCCAGAAACAAATGGCCATACTGGAATCTAAATACAGTGAGGACCCCTAAGAACCCCCAGCCCTGTGATTTTAAATAGTTGTGGTGCTTTAAGTCTGTATATGCAGCGTTTCACAGAGAAATGTTGCACAAAGAGTTAACCTTCAGCAGTGGCATTAGCTAGCCCAGAAGAAGTGTTAATGTGAATTATTTTCATATTTGGCGTTTGTTGTGAGGAAGCATAGCATCCTTGCGACAGAGGAGCAATGGCGACATGGGTCCCCATTGTGTCACCCAAGTACTCCCAGGGAGGGGAGTGATGCTACCAGAGCAAGGTCAGGCTGAACGTGAGACCTGAAGCTTCAGTGCAGGATAGACAAGTAAATGTATCCTTTTTTCATTCTTTGTTTTAAGGGGAGGAGCATAGCAGCAAGGGTTACTCCATCTAAAAAAAAAAAAAAAAGTTTTATTACAACACAGTTTTTTTGGTTGGGGTAACTGTTTAATAGGAGTAACTACCACGGTCTGTTTCACAGGTTACAGTCGTACATGATTTAATTCAATTTTTAATCCCATTAAAGGATTATTCGTGATTGAAAATGAGATTATACTCTTCTTTAGCGGGGCTAAATGGATACCCATTTCACAAGGTTATGCACATTGAACCTCTTACCTTAACAATGGCTCACATTCCTTAACAGATAACTCCCATCCATGAACCTGTTTGACGAAACATTGCTATACTATTTATATCATTGCTTTAGAATTGTTTCCAATGTGAGAGAAGTCATATACATTGGTGTGGTCGTGGGGTTAACTAACATTAACTAATGGTTTCAGCAGATGAGGGTAACTGCACATTTAAGCCTCTGAGTGCCTGATCACTAACCTAAAAAAATATAAACAGTTAAGACACTTTATAAAAATGTAAGATTATAACAATTCAAACCACTTTATAAAAAGGTCATCCTCCTTTAATAGCATATTCACAGTTTCTCCTTAGGTTACATGATTTAGTCCATAGAACTGAAACATAAGCTGGCCCCTACTTCAGAGGGCCTTGGGGAGTTAGCTAGAGCACAAGAAAAGTTGAGCAAAATAGACACCCTACTTGTTAGAAATCTTAGACAGAGGACATCCACTCATTTGATTAATTCCTATAGAACTACAGATGAAGATATTGGAACAAACCCTCTAAAATAACAGACTCCTATAGAGTTCCTCACTGGTTTATGAAAAATATTACAGTTACCACAACATGAAAAAATAAGACCCTTTCAGAAGATATTGAAAAGTTTCTTACATAATTGTACCTATTCATATGCTGACCCCCTTGGAAAAAATATTTAGATCAATCTCATTGATTATTTCTGATTTTAAAATGATCTCTAAGATGCTGATAAAGTGTCTACTGTCAATCCTGGTGGGACTAACTCAGCCCCCGTCCAGTGGGTTTAATTCTTAGACATCAGTCATGTGACATTTGACGTTGCATAGATCTAATCTGGTTAGTCATGCACAGATGGACCTACTGCAATACCTGACTTTGTGCAAAAGGGTACCTTATTCCAAGAGACTATTACATATATCTCAAGATAAACTGTTTTGCTAGTCAGTTTCCACAGGCTGTTCACACAAAGAGAACATGGTATGTAATTATGAATCCCTTTCTCTCGAGGGAAACTGCTTTAAAGGACATATCACACAATTGTACCATCACTTATGTGTCACTGGCGCAAGTAAACAAGTATGTTATCGAAATCCAAAAAAAAAAAAAGTTGGGGCCCATAGGACAATGATATTTTTCCCCCTCTACCTTAGATGAGGGAAGACATAAGATACCACTATGATGGGGAGGGGTGATCCAAACCCATAATGTTAAAAGAGGAAGCAGCAAAACAGAGCTGAAAAGGAGACTTTGGGGTTAAACAATTAATGAACTGTTTAACCCCTCAGAGTAAGCCAGTGCCAGGGACCTCCTGTCACCATAGGAAATTTCAGTTATGTTATAGTGCCTGGAGTGTTCCTTTAAGAAAAAACTTCAGCACACCTGCTAGGTACTGTATGTTACCTGGAGTGTTATCCTGTCACAGCCAGTTTAAAACAATGTTCCCAAATTGGAGCTCTGCACAGGGAATGCACATAACAATGTGGCTTATATGGGCTTGTTCAAACATTATATGAACCAGTTCCTAGATGGTTAATGTGAAACTAGGGTACTCTAGTCAGTCAGATTACAGCAAAAAGTTATTTTGCCTAGTGTGCACCATTACATTTTAAGTTGTGCCTTGCAGTGTAAAATGGATGTGATGAAGTATGTTTAATGGCATTCTCCAGCACACAAAGCACTTAAGTTCAGGCTACCCCAAACTCTGGCCCTCCAGATGTTGCTGAACTACAACTCCCATGATTCTATGAATGACATAAATAGGCTGAGAATCATGGCAGTTGTAGTTTACCAACATCTGGAGGGCAGGAGTTTGGGGATGTCTGCTTTAGCTTGTCAAGTGCCAATTCAGGAGAAATCTGTACTTTCTTCTGTTTCCTTTAGCTCCACTAAACTAAAGGAAGTGTGGTATGCACTATCCAGAGCTGTCTTCAAAAGTTGTGGGGAAACTTACAGAACTCCAGAATTGAAGCCTTAGACTGGAATGGAAGTTAGGGGCAACGTTTATGGGCAGCAGATTGAAGACTTTGGCCTTAAAAACAGTTTAACCCCTGAAGGCAAGTTTGTGCCCAGGACCTCCACTAAATATTAAAATTGTGTTCCCCCACCCCACATACAAGGTGTTTTTAAATGTGCATTTTGTAAACTTGGTATGCTACTCCTGTACCCAAACTTGTGGTCAGCTACATCTAATTTGAAGACACCTATTGTATGCCTTTGTCACTATCCTGAGATTTTACAGTGGCCTATAGGGACATGGAGAGTTTGACAGTTCTAGTTACCCCACAAATCCATACGCTTTACAAGACACCACCTTGAGTATGTATATATTTTGAGCTTTATTGTACAGCCATTATTTAACCAATTTCAAGTTTTATAGTTATTTGTTTTTGCATTTCATATACACTTATATTTTAATGTAGCTATGCACTCTGAGCGCAAGATGAGTTTCCTTCTATGCTGCCCAGTAAAATTGTGACAAGCTACCACAAAGTGATTTAAAGCCCTGTTTGCATGATCTCCACTGGGCAGCATATATAGCCAGGCACTGAGAATACTCAGCAGCTGTGATCGTGCTGTAGGGGTCTTTTAAGCAGACCTAATTGGGTTCTTCGGGATCTACCTCTGTCAGACAGAATCTTCCGTGACATTACAGAGATAGAAACATAGAAAGTGACGGCAGATAAGAACCATTCGGCCCATCTAGTCTGCCCAATTTTCTAAATACTTTTAGGCCCTAGCCTTATCTCTTTAGGAAAGCTTATAGCCTCCAAAACTAACCTCTACCTCACATATCTGTCTCTTGCTCTCTCTGAAAGGGCAGCCCACCTTATTTGACTGCAAATTCCTGTCCTAATGTGTTTTACACCCCACCTCCTATAGAATGTAAGGTCGATTGAGCAGGGTCCTCTTCAACCTTTTGTTCCCGTAAGTTTTTTGTAATTGTCATATTTATAGTTAAACCCCCTCCTAACATTGTAAAGCGCTACAGAATCTGTTGGCACTATATAAATGGCAATAGGTAGGATAGCCTTATGCCTATCCCACGCATGCTTAAACTCCTTTACTGTGTTAACCTCTACCACTTCAGCTGAAAGGCTATTCCATGTATCCACTACCCTCTCAGTAAAGTAGTACTTCCTGATATTTTTAAACCTTTGCCCATCTAATTTAACACTATCCTCTTGTTGTGGTAGTTTTTCTTCTTTTAAATATAGTCTCCTCCTTTACTGTGTTGATTCCCTTTATATATTTAAATGTTTCTATCATATCCCCCTGTCTCATCTTTCCTCCAAGCTATACATGTTAAGATCCTTTAACCTTTCCTGGTAAGTTTTATCCTGCAATCCATGAACCAGTTTAGTAGCCCTTCTCTGAAGTCTCTCTAAAGTATCAATATCCTTCTGAAGATACAATCCCCAGAACACAAGTTCAAGCTCAGTAATTTAAATGGTTGTATGGTGTACTCCCTTAAAGCACTGCATAGTGACCAATTGTGGCACCCGTTGACAGATTGGAGTTTTGCAGTCATTGGTACTTAACCATAGTGTCAAAGACATTTTTATATCTGCCTGCATAAAGCTTCCATGTGTTTTTAAATTGAAAGCTAGGGACAAAACAGTGATACACTTTTAGCCAAAGAAATTGCAGTTTCTATAGATTCAGGCTTGGCAGCTTATATCTAGTAGATTGATACTTATCAGTAATTAAGTTAAGAGCTTTGAGGGAAATTTAGTTCAAACACCTGGGATCAGGCTTTACATGGGTATACCATGGGTAAGTATCTTCTATACTACTGAAGAACTTTGTCTTTGACATTGTGACAACTACCATGAAAATGGTTTTAAAGTTGGAAATCTTTGCACAAGTGTGTATTGAATAACCACCACAAGTCAATATATAAAATATTTATTTGATTTGTAGTACAGATTCAGATAAAAACCATGACAGATCAACTAGTCCAATTCAATCATCCAAATCAACCCATGGATTGCAAAAACCAGTTTGCACATAAGTCTTTACATGACAGTTCACCAGTCCTAGCTCCCCATCCACCCACAAGGTCTCAAAATGTTTTAGCTAAAATGCTATTTTAACAGCTAGGCGGAGCATGGGATTAGAGGTTAACTAGCCATACAGGATGTGTATCATTTTAGAAGCTGATAGTAAAAGATCTTAAGTGTATTCACTTTCTCCAAGGTTGGCTCTGCCAACCCTACCGTTTTGCATTGTAACTTGCTATACAAAAGAACTTTTGCCAGAGACCGGAAAACCGTTTCAGTAGAGATGAAACATTGAGATGTCAATTAACCTGATCTATTTCACCACTGTGATCTCTGCATCTGTCCACTGGGTTCCTCCACTTTATGCAGTGTATAGTTCTTTCCATGGTTGTTGTCCCAGTATTCCTGCCCCTGACAGCAAAAACAAATGCAGAACTCTGCCCGAACAGTACCACTAGGCAGTGGTAACCTAAAGGAGAAAGTGTCAGTTTTTCCTCCACCATGTAAGTCACGTAGGTAGGAGCAAGGCAAATCATAGTGACTGTTCCAGTTATCGTAGCTAACCCGCAGAATCACTCTCTTCTCAAAGCCAATGTTCAGCACCCTCACGGTACCAGCCAATGATGCTCCCTGCACAGCACACTGCTCCAGACAAGCCTGCTGTCTGGCTAGTCTACAACGAAAGACTGTGTAATCTTGACTTGGAGGATGGAAATCCAAGCTATAGGTAGTGCGGCAGAGAGGACGTAGAGCACGTAGTGAGGCCAAAGCAAGCCCAATTGGATCTTCATCAAAAAATGAAGGTGAAAAGTGGCGGATGGTGGTCAATGCCAGTCCAAGGGCATCCGCAAACACCACACCTTTCTTGCGGAGATCTGGAGGACGTTGAGTTTGTGCCAGACAAGGTCTGAGTGAATTAGATGATGGGAAGCACAACTGATGTGGGGTTGGAGGGCTGAGACAGAGTACAGAGAAGTCACCAGGCATTTTGCAAGTGTATGAGGTCAACCTGAGGGAACAAAACAAGGACAAAAATATAAGTTAAAAAAAACTCAACTTTTACAATACGTGCACAGAAAAGTACAACATCTCTAAACTTTCTATGGAGTTTAAGTTAAGTCTAACAATGGCTCGAATGGAAAAAAAAAATTTAAAATAAAAGCCCAGACAAGTGTTTAAGGGAATATGAGAGTATAACGCTCTAATGCATCAATGAACGTATTCACAGAGACTAGGGTTTAAAAAACTTTAGACATGCATTCACTTTGCCTGTCCTTTTGACAAGATATGCACTAGGGATTGTAGCTTTATTAGCCCAGTGATGCAGATTTAAAACAGACCAAGTTAGTATCTTGCAATACCTGTATTTCACAACACCAGATTAAAAGACAGAGGTGTTGAATTTAAGACTAGCATTACAGTTTTATAATCTATAGTTATTCATTTTCATAGAAAGTTTGCAATTCTAAAGTCAGACTTATGGTTAAAAAAAACCAAACAAACCAAGGAATAAAATTATTTTTTATATGCCACATGGATTTAATATGGGATCACCAAATACTTGTGCTAAGTTTGTAGGAGAGAAGGCTTTATGATCCTGAGCAGCAATCCATTTATTCGTTTCTGACAGCCACAGTGGGATAGTGAATACGGCAAAAGTCCCCCCCCCCCATGTCCTGGTTTTTCCAAGTCAGCTATTTTGCCAACAAAATAAAAAATATTCTATTTCTGGGAAGAGCTGAGGATGCAGTAGATTCACCACAATAATGGTTTTATTAAGCCATGATAGCCGATTTCAGACTCCAATTAAAAGTTGGGCGAGTTCTGTACAGATTACGGTTATCAACAATAAACACATATAAAGTTATATAGTTGAGACAGCCACTCCAGGGGTCAGACTGAGCAGTCATAACATTGCATTGTCCCTTTCCATGTATCATCCCCCATTCATTCAGTATTGCCACTTAAAACCAACTACAGACCTCTCACCTTCTAGATAGAAACCGTTTTCCGGGTGTAGGAGCGGCAGCAGGCTGTGGTGGTGATGGTAGACCAGCAGGACCGAAGCAGAGGACGCCGAGACTCGCGGTGTGGCAACAGACAGCACAAAACAATCCTATCACACCGGCGCCCTGCGCCTACTGAAACCCGCCGGCTGCTGGGAATAGGTAAATCCACTCTGTCACGTGGTATATTCTTAACTCAGCGAATCAGACGCGGCCCTGTAATCCTGCCGAGCCAATGGGAGCGCAGAGCCTGGTTACCTTGGAGAACATTGAACCTGCCACCTGTGCATGGACAGCAGCTGGGTGTGCTACGTCATCAGCATGATCTGCACATGGAATGGCCCCAGCCTGGGACAGCACCGTCACCCAATCTTCAGCTGTGCAGGGCTGCATCATGATGGGCACTTTATAGGAAGAGCAATGTGCACAGTGACATAAATCAGCACTGCTCCCTCCCTGTCATACATTGATTTTAGCACTTTTTGGCAAATTGTTTTTTTTGCTTGTTTCTCTATAAATAAGGAATATTTAACTAAAACATTTCTGAGCTTTTGTGTATACCTGGCTGAGGCATTTATTGGGAACTTGATATGGATTTGTTCCACTGTACATTGTTACATACAAATGAAATATAAGAAAAAACTTGTTTTTTAAAATTGTACGTATCTACTCTGCAACTTAAACAAAAAAACCCTCACAATCAATTCACTTTCTAGTCCTGATAAGATGTCTAGAATTTCATTTAATGTTGGTTTACATCTATTGGTTGCCAAGGAAGACTTTATTGACACTTAATTAAGCCATATCATCAACTCATACTTTCCAAGTGTCGCTATTTAGGAGGGACAGTACCTCTTTTGGGCCCAAATCCCTGTCCCTTTTTACTATCCTAATGCCCCTCTTTACTAGGAGTTCCATATTGTTGGTAGATCTGAGTGTAAAAGAGCTCTACAGCAATAAATCTCATAGTTATCTATCTTTAAACTACATCTGTGTTTAGCAATTCATCTATGTAAATAAAATACTTTTTTTTTCTTTTCTAAATTACATTTTAGTTGCATAAATTGTTATTAGTAAGTCACCTAAAATGTATCAGAACAGCCCCGCCCCTGACTACACCCCCACCGCACCCCTAAAATTAAAATGTTCCTCTTTGTCCATTTAAATTGGTGGAAGGTATAGAAACCTCTTCCATATTTGGTTTTATTATAGAAACAAACCTAGCCTCATTACACCTCCTTTATTACAATCAAATTGCTGTGTGGGAAGGAGTGCCTTCAGGGGTTAAACCATTTTCTGTTTAACCCCTCCCTCTGACCACCGTAGTCATCAGGAAGGTTTGCTGGGCACTAATTAAGAGTAATAGTACTTTTATATATATATATATATATATAAATATATATATATATATATATATAAATATATTCATATTTTTAATAGTTAGAGAAAACATGGTTATTCATCTAATGTTTTTCAAAAAGCATGTAGATCAGCCTAAACAGTTCTGGAATATGGGATCTATGGACAGAAAACTAAATCTATTTGGGTGACATGGACCTTGTTGTGTTGATTAAATAAACACCACTTTCGATAATCTTGCGATTTAAGGAGTGCTGGCTACCTTTAGAATTTTTTTTTTTTTTTATTATCATATGAGGATTTTTCTTTTACATCAGACATGCAACAGGACTGTAGCCTGACACTCAGAAATAAGTCTACAATGACTGAAGAACAAAAAAAAATTAAATAATGTTTTGGAATGGTCCAAAGTCTAGACGCATGCTTCATTGAAATGGCATGACAGATCCTGAAACTCAGAGTTTATACTGAAAGCCCAGCCACCACACATTACTTATTTAAAGCAGTTCTGCATGTAGGATTTGGCTAACATTTCTCTAAAGCATCACAGGTGGCAGATCCATAGTTTCCTTCATTGAGATCGTAGATACTGATGGTAGTGGAACCTATATTGAGTCACGTGAGCAACAGCTTTTTCCCATAGGGGCACTAGTTGCTGCATTACTTCCCTAAAAGAATAATATACTAGCACAGGGGCTCCCAACTTGTGGTACGCGTAAAAAAAACTGGAGGGTGGCTACAATTTTGATCTGTATGTGTGTGTGTTTTGGTTGTTTGTATCTGTGTGTCTGTCATTTTATCTGTATGTGTGTCAGCGTGTGTATCTGTATGCCTTTGTGTGTTATAATGTGTATCAGTGTATCTGCATGTGTGTCAGTATATTTGCATTTTTGGCTATTTTGTTCTATCTGTATGTGTGTCAATATGTGTATCAAGTGTCTGTACCACTGTATGTGTGTTAGTGTTTACATCTGTGTGTCTGCATGTGTGGCTGTGTTTGTATGTGTCTGTCTGTACATCTGTATGTGTGCCAGTGTGTGTATATCTGTATGTGTCAGTGTTTGTATCTGTGTATCTGCATGTAAATCAGTGTTTGTATCTATATCTTTGTGTATCTGCACAGTATGATCCCCGCTTATGGGATATGTAGGGAAGGACTCTCCGTCAACACCGTCTGGTAATCCAAAACTCGGAAGAGGAGATAGAAACAACAATAGTGCTCTCAATTGTGATATAGTTGGATGTGCAGTAGATAGAAAAAGAAACTCACATTTGAGGGAGCTATGGCCAGCTCTGGTGTGGATAGCATACAGCGGTATAATCCCCGCTTATGGGATCTGTAGCGGTAGTACGTCTGTCAGCACCGTCTGGTAGTCCAAAGCTCCAAGAGAAAGGAATAAAAATAAAATACTGCTCTCAATTGTGATGGAATACAGGAGTAAAATAACAGATAAAATAATACTCACAAAGATAGAGCAGAGGTACTGCTCTACGACTGGGCATTGGTGGTATGATCCCCACCTGGGATTTCTTGGAGTACTGGAACAGTAAAATTGCCAGTGGGAGTAAAAGTAGCAGGAACGTTTAAAATGCCAGGAATAGGTAAAAAAGTTTAAAGTGCATAGAGAGTGCAATAAAAAGAGGATTTGGTACGGTGAAGTAACCAAAAAACTTTTATTGTTCTAAAATACACAGTAAAATATAAAAGTAATAAACCATAAACGCGTTTCACCATAAAAGGCTTCTTCAGAATGGGATAAAATAATAACCTGGCTATCCACACCAGAGCTGGCCATAGCTCCCTCAAATGTGAGTTTCTTTTTCTATCTACTGCACATCCAACTATATCACAATTGAGAGCACTATTGTTGCTTCTATCTCCTCTTCCGAGTTTTGGATTACCAGACGGTGTTGACGGAGAGTCCTCCCCTACATATCCCATAAGCGGGGATCATACCGCTGTACGCGATTCACACCAGAGCTGGCCATAGCTCTCTTGAATGTGAGTTCTTTACTTTTGTTACCTACCGCACCTTGAATATTACATACTACACCATTGGTCGCCTCTACCTCTCTTGTATTTTCATATGCAGGGGGAGCCTGGGGCAGCAGCAGAGCAGGGGAGTATGGGGCAGTGGGGAAGAAAGCATAGCCGGGGCTGAGAAAAAGGGGAAATGGGAGAGAGGAAAACATTTAATTTGAAATAACAGAAACTATATTAATTACAAACATATCGCTAATATGATGTGTACAATTAATGGAAATAGGCTGCCAAGGGGTACTCAAGGCAAAAAAAGGTTGGGAACCACTATATTAGCAGATAGAGAGGAAATAAAACACTATTCAGGGTCATGGTTAGTGCTAGAAATAGTGCTTTTATTTTTAAATCTCCCTGCTGTTCTCCAACACAACACATTCCCTTTGTGAAAGGGAAGGATAAGGTGTTCTTGCAGATCATGGCTGTGAAGTCAATGATAAGGCACGCTATGGAAGTGGACAGGAGAGCTTAATAGGAAATTTGATTCCACGGCGGATTAGGTTCTTTTAATAGTGCTTTCAAGAGCATTCCAATGCAGGTATTCCAGTCCTCTTCTTATAAGTACAACTGTGCCATCCAAAAAGATAATGACTGACTTGGCAAATCTATGTCCACTGATTATGTTTTGCATCTATGCTGTATTACAGTGCGTGTGCTCAGATTCTACATAAAAAGAGCGATTCACATTTGGTACTCCATCTCTTGCGGCTGGCTGGGCATCAAGGATAATCTAGCCCTGCAAAATTTGCATCTTGCAAGGCTTTGGGATCCTGATTTTCTTTTTACAAAAAAACATTCACTTTTATTACAGAAGTCATCTGCAGATTTAAAGTAATTATTGAGAATTTAAGTTCTTGTTACCAGGGTCCCAGCTTTTCCTTAATGCTTTATGTGTGTTTATAATGTTACTGTATATGGCATTGGGAAATAAATGTAAATTGGTAAACATAGATAACTTAGAGAAATATATGCCTTGCTACTTTTTAAAATCTAATTATAGATGTGATGAAGTGGGGGGCGGGGGGCTCCATTATAAGAAAGGGGGCCTGTATTGTTTTACCCCTGTGTTTCTGCTATTTTCAGATTTTGTTGCAGACAGTTTGGCAGAACACAATTTTATTTTTTTAAATAAACATATGGCAGGTTCTGAAATAAATTATACTTTTACAGTTAAATAATAAAGCCACTAAAAAAGGTATACCACACCATGTATGCATTTAAAGAGACATGAGATTATACTGCCTCCGCTAGTCCAAATTATAGATGAATTATCTATATCTGTTTTTGGCTATAATTTTAGACAATCTTTATTTAAAAAAATTCATTTTACAAACGGGCAGCCTGAATTTATACTGAGTTAACTATGGAATTTGGAACGTTAAGGATAAGTGCCAATGTCAGAGCAAAATATATCGTCACTTGGCCTAACTTAAATTTAGGTGCATTCCACAGCCCAATGGCCATTTGGGTTAGGTCCTTTAACTTTCTAAACAATTTCAGATCTGGAGTAGAATATCTGATAAAGTCAATGAAGACTCAGGAGAACAGTCAGAGATGCCTGGCATAATTCCGAATGTGCAGATCTCTCTCTATTCAAGCGCTCTAAAACTTCCTCCACGTTTTACATGAAAATCCTACTTCAGTGAATAAACCCCATAATCACTACCTGCAGACAGCCTGGCACTTCTCCTTCCCCCACACAGAGTGTTCTCAGACCAGCTGTGTCAACAAATCTCAGTCCCTGCCAGGAATAGAAAAATCTCCTAAATAAATAGAAAATGCATGTAAGAGGTTTTCCAATTGAAGGTAAATGAGGCCATGTCAATCATCAATTGTTTGGCCAGATGTAGCATCATGGGTCAAGTAATAAATTCCTTTGCCATTCAGGAAATCTCTATCTTGCAGCACAACCATACCCATGAATTTGTAGCTGGACACACCAGGAAGCAATAAGCTAAAAGCACTAAAAACACAATGACACAACCAAAGACTGGTAGCAATAGAAAGAGAGGCAGAAGTCACAATGAAGGAAATTCAAAAGGAAACAATACTGCATTATGACAGCTGGTTTTATCTTAATATTTTGTTGAGATGTTTCCACAGAAAATCCTCTTGCCCTGGCTCCTTCATGTGTTTGGGACAAAACCATTTAAAAGTATGACATCCTCCCCAAAATATTATGATGGGTACTTACTAAAGTGGGGATTGTGCATAGAGAAAAATGCAAATGGTAGGCTTAATTAGTTAACCTGAAAAATTCTTATGCATGGTTAATTTTTGGCTCATCTAAGTTATCCTAAAATTGTCTTTTCTCTTGTTGATTCTCTACTGTTTCTCTTTAGTGAATGGGCACCTTTGTATTTCTTGCTAACAAGTAAAATGTATTAGATTTTAGCCCAGTCGGGGGGGCGTGGCCTGACTCTACATGTGAACGGTCGCATCTCTGCGAAGCTCCCGTTCCTCCGGGTTTATCATAGCCGCCAAGCGACAGCATAAAGCAAGATGGGCAACAAGAAAAAACAACCGACCTCCCAAGAGACCCCGGGTCCCGGTACCGGCAAGAAAAGCGGGGATCTCGACAGATTTTTCCGTGACAAAGTGAGAGCGCTGGCAGAGGCTGACACAGAGGATCCGCCATCTTCGCCACGTGTCTCCCCGCCGGAGAGCCCAGCAAGCTCCGATTCCCTTTACCCACCTGGGAATGCGACATTGCAGGAGATGCTGCAAAACCTACCCTCAAAAGAGGACATGGCCTCCATGCTGGCAAAGCTTGAGGCATCCATGCAGGAACGATTGTCCTCCATCACAACAGAGGTACGCCAGATAGGGCTCCGGGTGGGGGGCCTAGAGGGGGACAGAGACAACATGCAACTCAGGCTGCACAATATGGAGCAGAGGCAGGATGCCCAAGAATCCAAACTAGTACAGATTTTACGCCACACAGAGGACCTCGACAACCGAGGCAGGAGGAATAACCTCCGGGTCAGAGGGGTACCAGAGGCACAAGGGGAACTGGAAAATACCAAGGAAGTTCTCCAGGCCCTCTTCAATAACATACTGAAGCGTGCCCCAGACACCCCGATATTAATGGACAGGGCGCATAGGGCGGCAAGACCCAGGGGGTTACCACAAGAGACTCCCAGGGACATAATATGTAGAATCCACTACTATACCCTAAAAGAGGACATACTAAAGCAGGCGAGGAATTCACCGGCCTTAACCATGTTTGCTACACAGATCCAGATACTACCAGACTTGGCGTGGCAAACGCTCCAGGGGAGGAGGGCCCTGAGGCCTCTCATCCAAGCCTTGCAAGCCAAAGAAATCCGCTACCGCTGGGGCTACCCCTTTGCCCTGATCGCCTCGCATCAAGGAGTACAGCATAGCATCGCAACGATACAAGATCTACCAGATTTCTTAAAGGCGTTTGACCTACCACACATGGAGATCCAGGACTGGTATGACCCCTGGTCCCAAGCAGCCATGCAAGCGCTACCGCAAAGATCCCGGTGGAGAAATGCAGCGGAGAGGAAACGGACACCTGGGAAACGGCTTCCCTTCACGCCAACTTCAAGATCAAGGGCAGCGGGACGAGACACTGGAATTGGACTCTCTACACCCTGAAATTATGGACTACCTCTTACCCATCCACCTAACCACCCACCACAGGAGAGACTTGTTTCACCTCGGTGACCTTTTCAGTCCCCGGGTGTGGTGTCCCTGGATCTGGACAGAGACTCACTACAACTGGTTAATACTCCTAACGGAACGACGACGACTGGCGTTGCTACCTTAAGACGCAAGTATTATAACCTACACTAGCTGTTGTAATGGGGGATACAGGCACACATACTCTACCACACATTAACACCGGGAGACTGTTATGGGACTGAGGCTTCCAGATAAGGGGGGAGTCAGGACCAACTGGCGGGACGAGCTATATTATATCTATCTCAAAAAAAAACATATAGATATTAAATATTGGTTATTATTAATCTTAACCACATTGATTTAGATTCAAAGTTTGGTCCGGCCCAGGGAGGCCCCACCGGGACACGCCTACGCACTGAGGGTGGTTGCTACGCCCGATAGGGGTAAAGGGGAGAAAGCATTTACACCTCTCAATAGTATAGCACATTAGACGTAATGGTCTCTCGCTATACATACTATGCGCACTGCTCACGCAGGTTGTTTTGCCAAAAAAAAAAAAAAAACCATCCCAACCTGTACACAGCGGTGCTCAAAAGCCATGTTTTGCAAGGATAATCCAAAAGAAACCCAAGCACTTCATTTACGGCGCTTGGCGGCGCTATAACATAAGTGTAATTATGAACGGTCGCAGAGACCAGACTGTCACACCACCGGAAAACAAACACGACTGAAAGCCACATTTCATTCTAGAACTACGCTAAACGATATACACAACACCCCAAGTAACCGAATAAGGTTACGAGCGGTGCACTGACATCTTTTACTCTGACAGACATATCTTCCCGATTCGGCGATCAAGGCCGACGGTGACTGACACTAAGCACCGACTCCTGCATAGTTAGTTGAATACTAACGGATATACGTGGCTCCTAGATCTAGGAGTCACATTTTTACAAGTTCGCTGTTAAAAAGTTATCATACATCTAAGTTTAGATATTTTGTTGCTTCTATACCTTATATCGCACACACTGCCGGGCATCTACGCCCCACAACGACACGACTTTACCATGGACACAAGAGGTACCGCCATAGCAACGGCCAGGAAACACGTACCTACCATAGATACTATAAAAATACTCTCATACAATGTCAGGGGACTAAATTCTCCTGAAAAGAGGAATATGGCACTGAGGGACTTTCAAAGACTACAAGCCGATGTTGTCTTCGTGCAGGAGATGCACTTCAAGGGACCCACGGCACCAAAACTCACTGATAGACACTACCCCCACGCGTATTACAACAACTTCACACATAGCAAATCCCGCGGGGTTGCCATTCTGATAGGGGCCAAGATACCATTTGTTTACAGCCAACATTTCGCGGATGATTCAGGCCGCTATGTTATACTACAGGGACAGATTAGCAACTACCCGGTGACCCTGGTCAATCTATATCTTCCAAACACACGATAATGTCACACCTTCCGTAAAATCTTAAACAAGGTTCAACAACTTACGACAGGGACCTTAATTATAGGGGGAGACTTTAACGTATCTCTAGATGCTCAAAAAGATAGCACGGCGCGACACCCTAACCATCTCCAACCGACCAGAACGCAAATTAAACGAATACTGCACAGCCATCAATTAGTGGACTGCTGGAGGGCTCTCCATCCCACCACGAAAGACTACACATTCTACTCCAGACCGGCCTCAACATACACT
The DNA here is from genome assembly GCA_933207985.1 of Pelobates cultripes. NCBI lineage: Eukaryota > Metazoa > Chordata > Amphibia > Anura > Pelobatidae > Pelobates > Pelobates cultripes. The sequence goes on along the minus strand of OW240914.1, from coordinate 136,979,160 downwards.
AGAATAGATTATTTCATCACCACACACAGAGACCTCTCACTCGTAACCTCGGCAACAATCGGCAACATCACTTGGTCCGATCATGCCCCGGTTCAGATACAGCTCAAAATTCCTACCCTAGCTCAGGGCACAGGTCAGTGGAAACTAAACACCACCATATTGCATGACGAAACGGCAAAACAAGCTATTGCCAAAACTATCTCCCAATACTTTCTAGACAATCACACACAAGACACAACCCCTTTCCTCCAGTGGGAAGCACATAAGTGTGTAGTGAGGGGGGAACTAATAAAATGGGGCTCCTTTCTTAAAAAAATGAGAATTAAGAGACAGACAGAGTTATTGACGGACATAAAAAACTTAGAAGAGGCGCATAAGGAAACCATGTCTGAATCCGATCATCGCAAACTTCTGTCCCTTAGGTCTGAACTAACAATTCTGCTACAATCAAAGGCTAAAAAATCACTGGTATGGACTAAACAGTTATTTTATGCCCAAGGGAATAGGTGTGGTAAACTCCTAGCAAACGCACTAAAGCATAGGCAGGAGAGAACGTACATCCCCCAGATTAAAACAGCAAACAACAACATTGTACAATCAAACAGCGAGATAGCAAAAACATTTAGGGAGTTTTACCACTCACTTTACAATCTAACGAGTACATCACAGGACAAGGATAGGATCAAGGCATACCTCAGCGATAAATTCGACAAAACACTACCCCAAACACTGGCCAGATCCCTAGATGAGCCCTTCACTCTCACCGAGCTCATGAACGCGATTAAAACCACCCCATCGGGCAAAAGCCCAGGTCCAGATGGCTACTCGGCTATGTACTATAAGACGTATCTGAAAGAGCTAGGCCCACACCTGCTGGAAGCGATTAACTCCATAAGCCCTGACAAACCCCTCCCTAAACCGAGTCTGGAGGCCAATATCACTCTTATTCACAAGGCCGGGAAGAACCCTGATTTATGCGGCAGTTACAGACCAATCTCGCTGATTAATGTAGATATCAAAATCTTTACTAAAATGTTGGCATTACGATTGAAACCTATGCTCCCAACCCTGATTCACCCCGACCAGGCGGGATTTGTCCCCTCTAGGGAAGCCAAAGACAACACCACGAAGATCATTGCCCTGATCCACGAAGCTCTCAGTAATAAAGCCCCTTCCATCATGTTAGCTATCGACGCGGAAAAAGCGTTCGACAGGGTGGATTGGAGTTTTCTGTTGTCGACGCTGGAAACACTAGGCTTTGGGAAAAGGTGGATGCAGTGGGTACAGGCAATCTACTCTCACCCCTCGGCACGGCTTAAAATTAATGGGATACTGTCCGATCCGTTCCAAATAACGAACGGCACGAGACAGGGTTGCCCCCTGTCTCCGTTGCTTTTTATCTTGGGATTGGAACCTTTGCTAAACGCGGTACGGAACAGGCCAGGTGTAGAGGGAATAAGGGTGGGTGCACACCAGTACAAAGTGTCGGCATTTGCAGACGACTTACTTTTTACACTCACTAACCCCCTAGAGTCCCTCCCCACACTGATGGACCTCTTAGACGAATACAGTGCCCTATCCAACTTCAAAATCAATGTTGACAAATGTGAAATACTGAACCTCACATTACCAGACAAGGACAAAACACGACTACAAACGCGATATGCATTTCAATGGGCAACAAAGTCCATCAAATACTTAGGGGTCAATATAACTCCACACACTAAGCTATTATATGGAGCTAACTTCCCACAAATCTTAGGAGCTATTAGTGCGGACCTGGAAGCATGGAATAAACCACACTTCCGATGGTTTGGGAGGATAAATATTCTAAAGATGAATGTACTCCCCAGACTGCTATATCTATTAAACACTCTCCCAATCGCCATTCCAAGAACCTTTTTTAAGAAAATTCAGGCATTATTTACACAGTTTATATGGGCCAAAAGACGTCCAAGAATAAGGTACAACATACTCACGAGACCTAAGGAGTTGGGGGGGGTGGGCCTGCCGGACATCTGGCTATACTACCAGGCGATACACGTAGGCCGAATCATAGACTGGACATACCAAAACGCCTCCAAAGAGTGGGTTACAATAGAACAAGCCCAGATAGGTGACTCATTGAAGGCAATACCATGGCTGCTGACCTCGGTTAACGACTGGACGACACTAGCACACCCGACGATAACACCAACCCTACAAATATGGAAAAAAGTACGCAGCTACCCAGACATTGCCCCAACACCATCTCCGAAATACCCTATAACGAACAACCCCCTTTTCATAGCAGGGAAAAGGGGCTTCCAATTGAAACCAATGGGAGACGACCAACGGAAGGCACATCTGACACTAGACGAGGTAGTGAGAGAGGGGGGAGTGACGCCAATCACACTACTGACAGAAGGGAAAGACCCATCCCTTATGCAGAGATTTCAGTACGCACAAATGCGACATTTCTTGACTGCACAGGGCTTATCACATTGGACTCCAAGGGACAGGACCAAATTTGAACTATTATGCTCGGGAGAAAAAACGCCTCACAAGCCCACATCCCTCTGCTATAAACTGTTACAAACCCAGACGTGTACTCAATTACCGTACTTTACCAGAGTATGGAGGGACCACTTAGGCAAAGATTTAGAAGCAGGAGACTGGAAGAATATCTTCCAAACGATCTTCCACGCACACTCTAGCATACCACTACAGGAGATTAACTATAAATTCATCTCCAAGTGGTATACCACCCCGGTGAATGTCCACAGATTTGACTCCAACTCATCACCAATGTGCTGGAGATGCAACTCAGATAAGGGCACCTTCCAACACATATGGTGGACATGTGAGGAGCTATCGGGCTTCTGGAAAGAAGTCTGGACCACGGTCAATCTAATAACAGACACGCCCATACCCTACAACCTAGAGGCACTCCTACTACTCCACTTCGAAATACCACACCGTAAATTCAAACATTCCCTCGTTTACTTTATGCTGACAGCAGCAAAAAGTTCGATAGTGAACCACTGGAAATCGGCGATCCTGCCCTCTAAAAAAGACTGGTTTCAAAGAATAGAACATTTTCATGAGATGGAGGAACTAAGATGGGGATCGTTAGACAAATATCACAGATACAAAGACATATGGCAACCCTGGAAAGAATTGCTAAGAGGTAGACAGGCCGACCAAACTAAATAACCATCATATCTGCCTAAGAGGGGGGGAAGCTAACTAGGAAAGGGACAAGGAACAGGACCAGGGGGTGGGACAGAAGGTGCACGGGGGGTCCTTTTCTCCGCCTCTGGCATAACAATCTAACTACCTGGGTATAACAGGCTGAACCACGGTGCTACCTAGAACGACAAACCACAACTCTTGGACGCATGTTATACCGCACACACACACATAGGAATCAACGGCCAAGGCGGCAGGTTTACCGTGACAGATAAGAAACCAATGTGTATCCTAGGCCAAATAAAATTGTTACTGAGAATGTCATACTTGTATTCAGTGCTGCGATGTTGCGATATTTTCTTTCTTCTTCTTCTTCTTTCTTTTTCCTTATAACACTACGTTGTGTGTTACTACAATGTTATAATACAATGTCTTACCTTACTCCTGAAACATGGAGACATGCACTCAAAAAATCCAATAAAAATTAAATATATAAAAAAAAAAAAAAAATAGTAGCAGACAGAATCCGCTAGAGTAAACGATATACATATCTGTAGTAACTGGGCCTCTCCCAGTAATAATACAACCTCCACGAGGATATCCAGTAGGGAGGTACAGTGGCACAGACAAAGCAGGCCAATCATAGGAGTTGTGAAAGTGGCAGCCAGATCAAATAGCCAATACCAGGCAAGGTAAGGTACCAGGATTTGTAATAATATGATGGGGAATCACCCCCAGTAAAATAGTATAGAATATAGGCCTGTGTAGTAGCAGACAGCATTCGCTAGGGTAAGTTATATACATACCTGTAATAACTGGGGCTCACCCAGTAATATTTGTTCAGAATACATTCCAGTAATAGTAGTAGATAGCATAAGCTAGGACACTCTTAGAAATCAGGGGACTCACCCCAGAAGCTCATATATAATAATAAAAAATAATAAAATATAATGAGATGATCTGTAATATGTAATGTAGGGGCTCACCCCCAACTTCCCAGTTGATATGAGGTGGTCTTCATGAGAGGGGCTCACCCTCCAGTATTATGTACTGTGATAAACCATAACAAAACAAATAACCTGTCAGGAAGCAGAAAACTATCCATATCGGTCTGTGAATGGGAGTGGGGCTCACCATCCAATAAAGAAATCGGTAATATATACTGTCAGATTGTAGTCAAAACAGAGAACTTACAGGAGGCAGAATAAATATCAATACTGCTCACTATCTAATAATGTAATTGGTATGCGTTTCAGTGTAGGGCTGAGAGAATGAAAGGGGTTCACCCTCTAATAATGAAAAATCAGAATCATGTATTGATGCAAACTGTAGGGTAAACAGAGAAACTGATATGAAGCAGTTTAACAATCAGCATTGGGCTGAGCTTTGATAGGGGCTCACCCTCTAATAATGAAGTCAGTATCGTGTACTGACCTAAGCTGTAAGGTAAACAAAAAAATTGACCGGCATCGGTATGAAAACAGCATAGGGTTGTGTTTATGAGAGGGTAGCCCTCTAATAAGGAAGCAGTATAACGAGTCGTAGTAACCCATAGTTTAAGAACAGAAAAAACAATGGCTGCTGTTTTACTGATATTGCAGTTGTCATTAGTTAATCATTTATTGCTTAACTTTTCAGTTTGCTCCAAACTGTTTTTATTAATATTGCTATGGTCACTGAGGTTAGACACCTTATGCTAGACATTCAGTTTTAATCCTAACTGGGTTTCTGGATATTGCAATGGTCACTTTAATTAAACTTTATTACTTGACTTTCAGTTTGCTCCAACTGTTTTTATTAATATTGCTATGGTAACTTTAGTTAGATTTTTAATGCTAGACATTCAGTTTTTGCTCCAAACTGTTTCTGGATATGCATCGCCACTTTAGTTAAACTTTATTAGCTTCTCCTGCAATTTTGGCCTAAATGTTTTTCATTATTTTGCACTTGCCTTCCATTTGGACTTGTATAGTGTGATATTCTCCCCCTGTTACTCTTTCCCCGAATTAACCCTGTATTTTCTGCTTTATTAACCTGTTTCTGTTGCTGGCACCTTTTCTTTCCTATGCTTTACTTTGGCCTCGGCGATTGATGTAAACTGTAAGGTAAACAGAAAAACTGATATGAAACAGTTTAACAATCAGCATTGGGCTGAGCTTTGATAGGGGCTCACCCTCTAATAATGAAGTCAGTATCGTGTACTGACCTAAGCTGTAAGGTAAATTGACCGGCATCGGTATGAAAACAGCATAGGGTTGTGTTTATGAGAGGGTAGCCCTCTAATAGGGAAGCAGTATAACCAGTCGTAGTAACCCATAGTTTAAGAACAGAAAAAACAATGGCTGCCGGGACCTCGCACCCGTGCACGCGATCCAAGATGGCAGCCGGCTACCTGAGGAAAACGCTGGAGACGTTCTCCGCGGTCCTCGAGAGCCCGGAGGAGGCCAAAGGAGAGTCCTCTCGAAGTCCTGAGCAGTGGAAAACAAGGTTCCAAAACAAAGCACCAAAGAAACAAAATAATACAGAAAAGTAAAATACAGCGGAAATAAATGAAAGTATGTAGACATAAGAGGAAAAGTATAATGACAGGAAAGAAAGAAAAAACAAGTTAGACAGACAGAAAATGATAACTAAATATACATCTGAAGAGGTAAAAGTGACAAGACCCGCCTAGCAAGAAAGGTTTTTCTTTGGCACACTGGACACTCCTGTTTTGACTCACGCACCATCCGACACCCAGGGTCATCCGAATGGGGTTAACCGGAGCACCGGGCACACTTTGCCCACTTCTGACTCAGGAGGCCTATGGGAAAAGAAATCCGAGACAAGCTCAGGATGGAATGCCCACGCCCTTTATGTCCGAACAAGATAGTCCTCACCATTGAGCTCGTGGTGATATGTATGTCCCGATCAGGCTGGGGTCCATGTAAAGGTGTAGGAGGAGGACTCAAAACGAGTTAAGATGAAATACTGGACATGAGCCCGGGAAAAAATTCTATACTTTGAGGACCTGACCCCACCCAAGACTCACCTCTAGAAGCTCACGATGTGAGGGAATGGGTGCAAAGGGCAATATGTAGATTGGGGAACGCAAGGCAGACATGTGCACAGAACGGCACTAAGCAGCCCGATTAAAAATGGATTTCAAACTATTGAAGTTAGGGACGAAAGAGGGAGGACCTCAGACAGACGGACTATCGTTTGGAGAACCATTTATCTCAGCAACGGTTTGGTAGTAAGGAAGAAGATAGGAGGCTATCGCCCAGTCATCAACCTACGCCAACCCAATGGTTTTGGGGCGTAACGACAACTCAAGAAGGAAGGTATCCATCTCTTAGGGGATCTACAAGGTTGGACTTGAAGGGCACTTACCTACAGGTTCACATGGTGCCTCATGAAGTTTCTGAAGTCGGTCACGGCGCACTGAAAAGCAAAGGGTATCCGCTGTCGCATACCTAGACGACTTACCTTTTGCAAATCCAATTCATGAGATTACAAATGAGATTTATGTTTACAGTTTCGGGAATTGTTGGGATTTATAGTGAACAGAGAGGAGTCGGTTCGATCCCAGTTCCGAGTGATTCAGTTCCACTACTTCAGAATAGATTCCACCTTGGGCGGATTACACCTTCCCACATCATTGATAGCGACGATTCGTAAGGAAATTCGATGGGTACGGCGGAAAGGCACCATAACCCTTTGACTATTTCCCAGGACCGCTTCACTACCGGGCCAGACAGCGGCTGAAAGCTCACTGCCTGAGATCCAGACACACCTATGAAATTGGGATCAGAATAGCGAAGACTTCGATAGTACTCATTACCGCGGTAAAGGAGTCAAGCGTGACACCCAGAAGGGTTTCCTTAATCGGGATAATCCTCTGCTCCTTCAGTTTTAACTTGCCTTCGGGCGGATCCAAAAGGAGAACATCATCCATTGACAATGCAGGAGCATCTGGAGTTGGTAGATTGGTGTCTTTCAGGGGAGACTGGTATGTCAAGGGACCATCGCAATCAACTAGAGACCTATTATGGGAATCATGGACACCAGGTGTTCCCCGAAATAACTTATCCGCATGGAACACCTGGAGTTCGCTGGTGTATAGGAAGGGACTGCGATCCCTTTATTACCCCTATCTCCTCGATGCTGGATCTTTATCATACCTTTTCACTACTGGCCGATCGGAACGTTCCATTAACGAGCTACGTTCCACGACACATAGCACGATTCACGACACTCCGGTCGATCAGGAGCCTTTGCTATGCCGCTTTCTGCGGGGTATCAAACTGTCCAGAACCATGCTCCAAAGTATCAATGGTGTGGGACTTTGATTTGGTTCTTTTGGAGCTAGTCAGATATCAGGTCTTATCCCTCCGTCAGCCGTTAGCCAGAGTCACGTTACTTTTAGGTTTTTTCGTCGGGTATCAGATGTACTGGAGTTTGACGTAGACGGTCTTTTTGGTATCAGTGGAAGGAATGATTTCTACAGTGTCTCGTAGAACTATATCTTATCCGCATCCGTATCGTTCCCTGTTACCGATGGTTTCCCCGTCTTTGTGCAGTTAAAGCGATACTTTGTTACATGGAGATCACAACAACACTTAGAATGTCACATTCAGGACATCTGCTGGTCTTATACCAACCATACAAGCCAGTTACCATGAACACTCTGTCTAGATGGGTTCATTGGTTGTTATGGCTAGCGAGGGTGGAGACGTGTTTGGGTACTCATTCGGTAAGAGGCGCGGCTGCTCCTCAGGCCTTCACGAGGGGGCCTCTATATTTTCCAGCGACGAATTGGACATGGATAGACTACTTCCGTATATTTATTTTTGTCAACCACACACGCATCCTTCACGCTCATACCACAGCTTTAAAAATGCAAAATATGAAGCCTCCTGTCATGTGATAAAATTGTAGATTATGCTAACGTAGTGTACCTATAATATTAATTTTAATAATGACAGGAGGCGAGTATTTTCCCTCCCTGTTTCCCTCCCTATACTCTGGAAAATTTTTATATTCTGGTTTGTCATTTTCTCAGTGTAAATTATAAGGTTTATATATTATAAGTATTTCTGTTCTTTTCAGCGTAATCATCATAGATGGATTCGACAAGATAAAGCTGGAAGGTTTCAAGTTTCGTTTCAAGTTATGTGCTACGCGTTACTCAGGACTGTTATTTGAATTCCCTGACATTATAATAGACTGTTTTTCACATCAAAGAAAGAGGAAGTCATGTGTCTGTCAGGGCTTTATATATGGATGTGATGCCTGTTACGGATTGGTTTAAAGTTTATTGATTGACTTGTGCTGCTGGAGGCATAAAGTAAAGAAAGTTATGCAAAATACTCGCCTCCTGTCATTATTAAAATTAAGATTATAGGTACACTGCGTTAGCATAATCTACAATTGTAAACTAATCAAGCTATGACTATAAGATAAGAGACTGTTTTTCCTAATCACCTATTTAGACCTAAACATAGCAATTCATTTTTCAAATTCAATCACAGTTTTTACTATTAAAAAAATACTATCCAATAAAAAATAACAAAGTAGCCAATATTAAAAAGCTGTAAGTTTTTAAATTACCTATCCATACAATGTTTTTTTGATTTTCTTGTCAAGTTGTAAAATTGTTGCAACTTTTTATGCAGTTGACACTGAATGATCTAATGTAACACACAACTGAAGTTGTACCTGCAAAATATGATTAGGAATTTAAAGTGGGACTGTTACTTCCCCAATTTTATATAACTTAATCATACAATCATATAACTAACATACTAAAGTGAGCATTTAATTTAAAGTGAATTTGAATGTAAGGTCCAAATAACTGAACTGGAAAACTTGTTTAATTCAGCTATGCTTCCAGTTTGGCTACTGTGGATCTAAATTTGATATTCACTTTGAATTCTCACTGTAATAAATAACCATGTAATAACCTATTGGTTATGGTAAAATGATTTTAAAAAATATATATATATATATATATATATATATATATATATATATATATATATATATATATATATATATATATATATATATATATATATATATATATCTCTTACTACTTCTGGCACTCTTCCCCAACAAAATCTCAAGCACAAAAATTCAGACCAAGGTGCTTTCTCAGTGCAAAATATATAATCCAGGAAAATGAGAGCACTCACTGGGTTTATACAAAATGTGTATTAAATTTTAGACAAAATACATCAACGTTTCGACCGTCAAGCGGTCTTGATAAAGACCGCTTGACGGTCGAAACGTTGATGTATTTTGTCTAAAATTTAATACACATTTTGTATAAACCCAGTGAGTGCTCTCGTTTTCCTGGATTATATATATATATATATATATATATATATATATTTTTTTTTTTATTTCCTAGCAAAGTATACAAATGTATATTACCTCTGGAGAAAATGCATAGCACAAATCATATGTGGGTAGTTCACTGGATGTGAAAGTTCCCTTTAAGAAACTCTGTAATATAAATTTCAGTCCATACCAAAAGTGTCTAACTTTTTCAGCACAATGAGTTTCGAAGTTTGTGCTTATTAACTTTTCACTTTTCCGGTGCTTAACCAGGGGCAATTCAATTTTAAAAAGCACATAAAATAGAAAATAGAAAAAAAACATAGACTATAATAATTACACCGCAAAGTGTTTTAATAATGTCTCACTCCCACTGACAAAGTTACTAAAATGTTTGTGAAATCTGTTAGAAACTAGTTTGTTCACCTGCAAACAACTAAACATATGAGTATGTTTGCTAAGATTAAGGATGTCAGCAATTGCTTGAGCATGAAGTATTTTGCCATGAGAATCTAAAGAATATCTTTTTACTAAAGTTATTTATCTTTCTAAACTGATTTCGATAAAAAGATGCAACCACACACCTAAGGCTGTTTTTTTAACATCCATTATGTACACTTTTTCTTTCATCCCTTAAATAATCCTGTGATTATTCTTTGTAGATACAAAATTGCTTCACAACCAAGATTTCTTCAGGGAAACTGTGGAAATAATTCAAAATTCATTATAATTATATTAGGGAAGAAACGACAACTTAATTGTTACTCATACTAATATGATACCAAACACAAAGACATTAGTTCTTTTTTTTTCTTTTTTCATCTGCATAATGTAGTCCTATAACCAAGGGCTAGATTCTATTATAAAAGGTAATCAATCTGTGATAATTGAATACCAATTTTCACATAGATGTCAATATGAGAACTGCTATTCAGTTACCAGAGTTAATTTTTGTAATAGATTGTCTTGTAATAGAATCCAGCCCCAAGTGTAAAACACAAGTTAATGTGAAATAAGATTCCCTTAATATTTTGTTACCTGGCATCCACTAGGGTAAAATAATTTAACTTTTTTAGCCACTTATAATTTTTTATTTAATATTATAAGCAGAAGAAATGGAAACCAGAAGAGTAGAAATACACAAATTATAAATACAGAATTAATTACATAATAGAAGATAGAGACATTTTCAAGTAACAAGTGTTACATTTGCTAAATTGTAATGACATAGAAGATTTTGTTTTATTAGGCTGAAGTAAATTTTAATTCACCCAAGTCTTTAATTAGTGTAGACAAAGAAGATAAGAGTTAGGAAGCATGAAGAATACAAAGTAACAAATAAGGAACGATGTCGAGGAATCCTGCAATACCCCCCTCACTGCTGAGCCGCAGGGTTTTTCTCCCCCGGAGAGATAACTTTCAGGTTGCTCCTCGTAGCGCCCGGCAGTGAAGCAGAGCATCGGAAACCATCAGACATCAGAATCTCTGCCTGTGTGCTGAGTGCCTCGAGGGGTCGAGGCACTCAGTAAAATAAATTTAAATTAAAAAATAATTAATCTTTTTTTAAAAATAAATATATAACTTAGCCCTCCCCCCAGGACCTTGGAGCCCAGAAAGTCCCCACTCGGCTAAATAAGACCGAATGGGCCATGTGATCGCTCTGAAAGAGCGGTCACATGGCCGCAATAGGCGTCAATAGTGTTGCCTGCAGGGGGACTGCCTGAACTGACGGGCAGTCCCTCTGCTGGTGAAAAAAAGTTAATAATTAAAAAAAAAAAAATGATAATATATATATGTATATATGATATATATATATATATATATATTTACACACATATATATGTGTGTGTGTATATATATATATATATATATATCTTATAATATATAATATAATATGTATATATAATATATGTGTGTGTGTATATATATATATATATATATATATATATATCTTATATATAACGTCATACTAAGTGTATTTTTTAATTAATATTATTATTATTATTATTACTGGTATTTACATAGCGCCAGCATATTCTGTAGCACTTTACAATATTATCAAAGGGGGAGATTTAACAATAAATTAGATAATTACAAAAACTTGCAGGAACAATAGGTTGAAGAGGGCCCTGCTCAAACAAGCTTACAGTCTATAGGAGGTGGAGCGTAAAAACCAGCAGGACAGGAGGTAGCAATCAAACAAGGTGGAGTGAAGCAGAGCTGGAGGAGAGAATAGAGTGTTGCCCTTTAGGAGAGAGCAAGGGACAGGTATGTGAGGTGGAGGTTACTCTTGGAGGCCATAAGCTTTCCTAAAGAGATGGGTTTTGAGGCACTTTTTAAATGATTGAAGACTAGGGGAGAGCTTGATGGTCGTAAGCAGGCTATTCCAAAGGAAAAGAGCCACCCGCGAGAAGTCCTGCAAGCTTGAGATGGCTGTACGAGTGCGAGCAGCGGACAGGAGAAGGGCAGAGCGGAGAGACCGAGAAGGTGCATATCTGCGGATCAGTGAAGAAATATAGGAGGGGCTAGATTTGGTCAGTGCTTTATAGGTATGGATTAGTACATTGAATTGACTCCTATAGGATACAGGAAGCCAATGTAACGACAGACAGAGGAGAGAGGTGTGGAGGAGCGACAAGAGAGGAAAATCAGTCAACTGCAGCATTCATTACAGACTGTAGCGTGGCAATACGACTTGTGGGAAGACCTATTAGGAAAAAATTACAATAATCCATGCAAGAGATTACTAGAGCATGGACAAGCTCTTTAGTAGCATCTTGTGTAAGAAAGGGGTGGATGCGGGCTGTTTTTAAGGTGGAATCTACAGGATTTGGTAACAGACAGGGTGTAAGGCTCGGATGTGAGGCCAGAATCACGTATAATGCTAACACAGTGTGCTTGCAAGGATGGACTGATGTGGTTCCCACTCACTTGAAGGGAGATCGAAAAAGGAGGATCAGTATTAGGAGGCGAAAAGACAAGGAGTTCAGTTTTAGAGAGATTGAGTTTCAAAAATTGGGAGGACATCCAATCAGACATGGAAGAAAGGCAAGCAGTGACATGTTGCAGGATGGCAGGGGAGAGGTCCAGAGAGGAGAGGTATAAATACTGGGTCAAATATATGGCTTGATTTTCCAGTTGGTTATGTTGCCTTTGAGAGCGCATGGTAGCCCAGGAATGAGAATTACCCCCATGATAGCATGCCATTTTCAAAAGAAGACAACCAAAGGTGTTGCAAATGGGGTATGTTCAGGTTTTTTTAGTAGCCACTTAGCCACAAACACTGGCTGAAGTTAGCGTTCATAATTGTTTTTTGCATTTTTTTAACACACAAACAAATATAAATAGTGATGTCCCGAACGGTTCACCGAACGGTTCGCGAACGGTTCGCCACGAACGGTTCGCGAACGGTTCGCCACGAACGGTTCGCCGCGGACTCATCATTGAGTAAACTTTGACCCTGTACCTTACAGTCAGCAGACACATTCCAGCCAATCAGCAGCAGACCCTCCCTCCCAGACCCTCCCACCTCCTGGACAGCATCCATTTTGAAGCTGCATTCTTAGTGAGCTGTCCAAGAGGTGGAAGGGTCTGGGAGGGAGGGTCTGCTGCTGATTGGCTGGAATGTGTCTGCTGACTGTGAGGTACAGGGTCAAAGTTTACTCAATGATGAGTCCGTGGCGAACCGTTCGTCACGAACCGTTCGGGACATCACTAAATATAAATCCTAACTTAGGCTTGTGTTTGTGACTAAGTGGCTACTAAAAAAGACTGGACATACCCCATATTGCATACCCTGGGTTGTCTACTTTAAAAAAAAATATGTACATGTGAGGTGTGATTCAGAGATTTATGACATATAACAGTATTTCAATGTCACTATTGATTCACTTTAAAAATATATATTTTAAAACAGCAATGTCCTACTTGTACTCATAGTCATATAACTTTAAAAAAAAAAAAAAGCTAAGAACATGTTAACATTGGGTATTTCTATACTCAGGACAAAATGTAGAAACTATTTACTATTTAGCATGGGTGTTTTTGGCGGTTGTAAATGCATAACAGATTTTGGGGGTCAAAGTTTGATCATATTTTATAATTTAATTTATAGTAAATGATATGATTTGATGAAAATAATGGTATCTTTAGAAAGACCATTTAAGGGAGAGAATCAGGGCCGGATTAAGAGCCCAGTGGGCCTGGTGCTGACAATTATGAGGGGCCAAAGTACAGAATCTTATCGACCAAAAACACTAAAACAGACATACCTCTCAAGCATTATGTATCTGGTGAAGATGTTGCCGGAGGGAAACTCATAGGATGCAGCTATAAAAAAAAACTCAGATTCTCTTAAAATATGCTAATCTCTCTCTAAATTATGCTTTCATCTTTCAAGTAAATCCATACTCCCTAACAGCAGTGTCCAGTGAAGCAGTAAGTCAATGGGCGGTGTAAAAGGGTGGGCCAGTGACACGGATCATTCAGAAAGGGCCGAACATGATCAAAAAGGAGACGTGTCTGCCCAAAGAATTGGAAGGCTAGTCTAGCATGAATGCATGTCAGGCTGCCTGCCAATCATGTATGCTGGCCAACAGCTTCCTGAGCTTGGCATAAATGCATCTAATAATGCGCTAGCTCTATGCTTTCTAAGGACTGTCCCCTAGTACTCACTGGTCCACTTCTATCCTAACCTTCTTACTAGAAGGAAGAAGCTCCTGGTATACAGTCTGAGACAGAGAAAAGGTGGATGTAGTGAGTGTAGAAGAAAGGGAACATGGCACAGTGTTAGAGAGACCAAAGTCGGCATTACCTTAACTAATTTCATTTCAGCTAGTCCACACAAGTTTTTTTCCTCTACATCCCTCTTAAGTTTCCATACTTAAGCAAGAGTATGTGCAGAGTAGTTAGGGTTACCACCTTTCTTGGAAAAAAATTACAGGCCTTACAAATTTGTATAACTAATTATGTATTTCGTGACATCACATCACATGATGTAAATCACAAGAAGTGACAGAGAAAATTCTGTGAAATCACCAAAAAACTACTTAGTTTGATTCTGTTGTATAGATGGATTGCTCCCAGTGTCCCCTAGTGTATGTGTCCCCATGTCACGAGGGGACACTGTGAAACATGGGGACACTAAGACTATGCATCACAATGTCTCCGTATCCCCATGTCTCCCAGGGAGACTGAGAGACATGGGGACACTGGGAGACGTGGGGACACAGACACTGGGAGACATGGGGACACTGAGACACTAGGGATACTGGGAGACTAGGAACACTGAGACACTAGGGACACTGGGAGACATGGGAACACTGAGAAACTAGGGATGCTGGGAGACATGGGGACACTGAGACAACAGGGACACTGGCTGGGAGACATGGGGACACTGGGACACTTGGGGACATTGTATTCCTAGTGTCTGTGTCCGCATGTCTCAGTGTCCCCATGTGTGTCTGTTTCCCCATGCCTCAGTGTCCCCATGTGTGTCTGTGTCCCTATGTCCTCTAGTGTCTCAGTGTCCACAAGTGTTTCAGTATCCCCTAGTGTTTCAGTGTCTCCATGTGTGTGTGTGTGTGTGTGTGTGTGTGTGTGTGTGTGTATCCTTGTCTCAGTGTCCCCATGTGTGTCTTTGTCCCCATGTCTCCAAGTGTCCCCAAGTGTCTCAGCATCCCCAGAGGTCTCCATGTGTCCCCATGTCTCTAGTGTCCCCTAGTGTCTTAATGTCCCCATGTCTCCCTGCAGCCTTTACCCCATCCCTCACTTCTCTGAGCTGTAAGCTGTCTCTGCAGACTGGGAGCTGCTGTCTGGACTCTTTGTGCGGTGTAGCTGCTCCCCCGCGGATCAGTGAGTAGAGCAATGCAGGTATATGCTGTAACTTCCTATCCCTGCCTCTCTCCACACACAGAGTGACCCCTACTGGCCGGTAATGGTATTGCAGAATAATCTCTGTTTAAACTGAGAAAAATACCGGCATTTGTATTGCCGGTATTACTGCAATATCGGCACCGGCCAGGCAGCCTCAAATAAATAATTACCGTCCAGGTGAACAACCCTAAGAGTAGTGTGTAAAAAAAAAAAGAAATTTAAAAAAAATTATAATTTTTTAAATCAATGGGCCTGGGCCTGGGCCTGGGCCTGGGCCTGGAGCTGCAGCTCCATCAGCCCCTATGTTAATCCGGCCCTGTGTACACCATGTGTTGGTCTCTCAGATCTTTTGGAACAGGAGTTCATCTGAGACCCGATCGGTAATGTGAATAAAGGCCTCTTACTTCCTGAATACCTGTGTCCATATCTCTGTGTTTGGCTTCTGCATGCTTACACTGCTACATCTCTTGTAATAAACGTGCAAACAGCAACAGGAAAAGCCACGGCTGGGCCAGACGCGGCAGTGCCTCATGAGCTTCGAAGGAGGCAGCTGTTTTTTACTAGAGTGAGGTAAAATGAATACTTGCATGGGCCACACTAAACCAAACCAGCCTGATTGTAGTTCAGGTAGTTTGTGTTGATGACCTTTGAACCAGAAGTAGATGGATCTGTACTGAACCACGCAGTCTCAGTCCAGAGGAAGGGAAGGTCTGTGTATTTATAGGCTGGGTAACTGCTCCCACAATTATGCAAATGCATATGCAAATGAACTCAACAAAGAACCACATTTTTGCCTCATATTTCTATTTTATACATGGGGAAGGGGTTTTCATCCACACTTTTTTCCCCACCACAACTCTTTTGGTATGTACTTTCACGCCAAGCCTCCATAGCAAACCAGTAACCAACCGCATGCTGCTGATTGCATTAACAACAAAGTGGTTCACTGGCTTTGCTTTTTTTTTTTTATGTGAGTGTATTTGTGTTTAGCAATGTATTAACTATCCACTTACTTCTGGTGGAAGGGGTTTTTATCCACACTTTTTTCCCCACCACTCTTTTGGTGTATATATATATATATATATATACACACACCACATTTTGATTGAATGTACTCTTTGCACATGTTTGGTTTTGCACCAGAGAAACTTTTTATATATATATATATATATATATATATATATATATGTTTGGCACTTTTGAATTCTAAGAGTCAATTTGGTCTACTTGGCACACTTTATTAATTTCACTATTATTACAATTATACAATATCAAGTTAGTATTTTTTCTTCTTCCCAGAGCTGTTATGTTCAGACAAAATAACCAATTGATATTAATGTCAGTTTTCTTTAAGCATATGTTCAATTGTCATTTTTTTTTTACTTAATATGCATTACTCTATTTTTCCTAATACTATACTTATAGACACTTTCTCTGAGGCCTTGTTATCTCTAAAGTGTAGTAGACAATTTATGCCACTTAAAGAAAAAAAAGTATCACACATTGTTGAGGACAGAAATCTCTATAGTTTTTTTTTTTTTTGTTTAAAAATGTTCTGCATAAAAGCAAAGTTAAATGTAAGGAGTGTTGAGAATCATCTGTAAGACCTTGGTTGCTCTGTAAATCTGCTCAGTGTGTGGTTGCTTTTTTGGGGCTATGCCAACCAATTTATCATTTAATTGTCAATAAATGACAAAAAAAATGTTTGTTACACTTCACACAATATGGACTACCAACATTTTCTTTAAGAGGTTACCAACATTTTGTATGATTTCTTTTAAAGATGCAGGATATGAAATGCTATTTCTCCCGTGAGTTGCACCAACTTGAAATTTGCATGCGGTCTTCTAAAGCTTATATTATCATCCCCATGCTGCTATACATATAAACAAAATACACAAATACACAAAAAAAAAACAGATACATTACAGACACAAAGACCAATCAGTCTATTGAAATGGAGAATTTAGATAATTTAGTTAAAAACCCTTTATGTGAAATATAGATACACATAAGCACTGAAACACTGACAGCCTGAGAGACAGGTATACAGGTATAAACAGTGTGACAGATTCATCTGCATTGTTGGTTCGTCTGTTTCCCTTTGTTCGCGGAATTGCCTGTTCATATACCCCCGTTCGTGTATTTGCAAAATGCCGATTGAAACTACCGAACGAACGACCACCCAGGAGAGGAGTGTGCTGCTGGTTAACCTCTTGGCCCCAATTAGAACGTTGTGGTTAACCGCAGACACCTCTCCATTCCATTCGTACGGGTGGTCGTCGTTCGCATGTCGACCACGAGGCAGCGGCCATTTTGGGACATACGAACACAGAGCGGTGTTCGGTACAAACTGTATGGAACTAAAAACGGACACTTAAACTACCGAACACCGCTGAAAAGCTGCTGCCTACCTTCCTTTTCGACAAGGCATGCGAACGTCGGTCGTTCGGGAGTTTTATTCATTCGTATGGACTTTTACCCCGACAGCCATCCCATGGAGTCATTCGTATACCGAAGGACTGGTGAAAGACTTTGACTCCATGGCGATTCGACTAGATACCTCGGATCTGAGCGCTATTCGGTGAAAACATGCCCTCAGATCCAGGCTGTCTGGGGATACGTTACACGAACCATATGCATTCGGTATTTCTGTAGTTATGTATTTTAATGTCTTTTTGTTACTGTAATTTAAGATGGCGATGGTCTCTACCTTGGGAGATAATTAGGTTTCTTCCCCAATTATCTCCAAGGTAAAGAAGACGGAATTATGGGCAAGATGGGAAGGGCTATTATTGAAGCCACTGCGATTGGCTACTGTCCAATATGTGTTACAGTCTTCCACAAGGTCCCCTCGGGGAGTGTCCACCTTGTGGAGACCTGCATAAATACCGGGCAGGTAGCCCCCATTAAACAGATCTTCATTTGACCCTCAAGACGGAGCTTGGTCTCGTTTGTGGGGGGAATTATTATTGGGACAGCGCTTTCGTTATTTCTAGCTGTGGAAGGCGTTCGACTGTTTGGCTGATCGGGAGTTGCCGTGTTCGCGGACTTCGTTCGGGAGTTTGGCGATCGGCTGGATTTAAACTGCATTTCTGGAGAAGGGGATTATTGCCTAAACGGCGGCTTCATCTACCCGACGGTACGTGTCGTAACAATTGGTGGCAAGCGACGGGATGAATCCTACAGCCCAGAAGGCCAGCTACACATCCCAGGTTGGAAATGCAGTATGAGGAGTTAAGGCGTGCTACCCTTAAAGATATATTGGAGCGCAGAGGACGATCAGCGAGTAATCTCAAGAAAAGAGAGATTATTTCGATACTATTGGAAATGGATGCAGCACAGGGAGCGGGGGGAGCGAATGTGCCTGGCATACTGGAGTTAACACCCGAGGAGATACAGTTTAACCGGGCAGTTCAGATCAGGCTGGCACATTTTGGCCCCAACCCCGCAGCAGATATTGTGGTGCAAGTGCAAGCAGCAGTAGCAGCACAACAGGCGCTTCAAGGAAGAGGCGCTGCAGCAGCTGAGGTACCTTATAATAATAATAATGGAAGGAGAAAAGTACCTTTTGCTGCATTTCGGAACTTTGTAGAAGCCGAAGGAGAAATCGATGGGTTCCTGGCGGATTTTGAAAGGCAATGTGCCTTACACCAGGTACCCGCAGGAGAATGGGTCCCCATCCTCTCTGGGAAGTTATCCGGCCGGGCCAGTGAGGCGTTTCGGGCCATCCCAGAGGAGGAACTTACCAGCTACAGGGCAGTGAAAGATGCCCTTTTGGCCAGATATGCTGTGACCCCGGAGGCATACCGGCGGCGATTCCGGGACACTAACAAGCAGGCTGGTGATTCTTATGTTGAGTGGGCATGCCGAGTGCACCGCACCGCAGCCCACTGGATGGCAGGGTGCCAAGCGGTAACTGGGGAAGAGGTGCTGCAAGTGTTTTTGTTGGAGCACTGTTTTGACCGCTTACCTGTAGGAGTCAGAGAGTGGGTTAGGGACCGCAAACCCGCTACCTTACCCGAAGCTGCTCGTCTGGCTGATGAGTACACTGACGCCAGGAAACTGGACCAGACAGCAGCCAAGGTCCCTACCCGAGTGGAGTACAAACCAGCAGCTCCTTCAACCTCTGCCGTGTATCAACACCCAGCACAACGCACCCCCACCATGCCAACAGCGAACAATTACGTTCAGCCAGCCCGGTTCAACGCCCGGGATTACTCACAGCCGATCCGTTGCTATGGGTGTAAGCAGTTGGGGCACAAGCGACCCGAGTGCCCATTAAACAATTCAAGCCAAGCCCAGTCGTGGAGAAGACCAGCCGGCGGAAATCAGCAGCCACCTCCACCTTCCGCTCACTGTCTTGAGCAGGAGGAATTTTGGGGTATACTACATGAGGCGGATCCAGTACAAGCAGCGCAGCAGGATAACCGTCAACAGCACAGACAGACCGTTAAACTGAATGGCAAAGCAGTAATTGGTCTGAGAGACACCGGAGCCACTATGACTTTGCTCCAAAAGAACCTTGTTTCCGAACACCAGCACACTGGAGATACTGTGGCAGTGAGGGTGGCGGGAGGTGCAGTGTTCCGTTTACCGGTTGCCCGGGTTCACTTGGATTGGGGGGTGGGCTCTGGACACGTGAATGTGGGGGTCATGAAAGACTTACCGGCCGATGTTTTGCTTGGGAATGACTTGGCCCCTTTGGTGTCCGCTTATGCTCCAATGGGACCTGCCGCTATCAACCCAGTGACTACCCGTGCCCAGACCCGTGCTGCTGGAACCAGCCCACCTGCTGCTGAGACCCAGGTAAGGACCGAGTCCCCGACTGGTACCATAGAACAGACCTTTGTTAACTGGGATTCCCCAGAGGAGTTTGGGAGGGAAACTCAGACAGATTCGACCCTCCAGAAGTATAGGGACAGAGCAGATACTGGAGAGGAAGGATTAGATGGGGAACGGTATGAGTGGGTGGGGGACAGGTTGTATAGGATCCCCAAGCTTTCCCCGAAGAGTGTTGCCCCTCCGCCGAATCGACAGCTGGTAGTGCCCGCGAAATACCGGCAGGAGATTCTGCGGATAGGGCATGATGTTCCGTTAGCTGGACATCTAGGTTCCCGCCGCACAGCCTATAGGATCATGCAGAACTTTTTTTGGCCAAACTTCAATCAGGCTGTGCGGACATACTGCAGTACGTGTGACACATGTCAACGGATAGGAAAGCGGGGGGACCACCCAAGAGCTAGGCTTATGTCTATGCCTATCATTGGGGAGCCCTTTGCCCGCATAGCCGTTGACATTGTGGGTCCACTGGCCAGGGCTAGTCCATCCGGTAAGAAATATATTCTCACCGTGGTGGATTATGCCACTCGCTATCCGGAGGCAGTAGCGCTGTCTAATATAGAGGCAGAGACAGTTGCTGATGCCCTGGTTAGGATTTTTACCAGAGTCGGGTTCCCTCAAGAGATTCTCTCTGACCAGGGAACCCAATTCACCGCTGTGCTCACCCAGCAACTGTGGAAGGTGTGCGGTATTAAACCGCTGCTTAGCTCACCTTACCATCCACAGACTAACGGTCTCTGCGAGCGATTTAATGGCACCCTCAAACAGATGCTGAGGACCTTTTCTGACACTTGCAGAGACTGGGAGCGATTCCTGCCTCATCTGTTGTTTGCCTACAGAGAGGTGCCCCAGGAATCTACTGGGTTCTCCCCCTTTGAGTTGCTATATGGGAGAAGGGTCCGCGGACCCCTAGATCTCATTAGAGGCCACTGGGAGGGGGAGACAGAGCAGGAAGGGACCCCCATAGTACCATATGTTCTGGAACTCCGGGACCGCATGGAGAAACTGTCCCTAATGGTAAGGGAGAATCTCCAGGTGGCTCAGGGGAGACAGAGGAGGTGGTACGATCGGGGTGCCCGACAGCGAGTTTTCCAGGTTGGGCAGAAAGTACTAGTGCTCAAACCTGTGAAGGCGAACAAGATGCAGGCATCTTGGCAGGGCCCGTATAAGGTGTTAGCACAGATATGTGATACTACCTACCTTATAGCCAGCTGTTCAGATGAAAGGATCCAGCGATCCTTCCATGTGAACATGCTAAAGGAGTATCAGGAGAGACCGGAGAATGTCGCTGCAGTATGTGCCCCTGCTGCAGATGATACAGAAAGTTTACCCTTGCCAGACCTGTTAGAGAGGGACCCCCAGACGGATCTTACTAGCCTAGTACAGCTAGGGGACAGATTGAGCGCTACCGAGAAGGGCCAGGCAAGACAGCTTTTGTGGGAAAAGCAGGCGACCTTCTCCCAAGAACCTGGTTACACTACCCTAGCTGTACACAAGGTAGAAACCCCTGGACAGAACCCTCTGCGACAACCCCCTTACCGTATCCCTGAAGCAGTCCGGGAAGGAATGCGGAAGGAGATACAGGAGATGACCCAGCTGGGGGTCATCGAACACTCCGATAGCCCTTGGGCCTCGCCTGTAGTCCTGGTGCCCAAGAAGGATGGGACCACCCGGTTCTGTGTGGACTACAGGCGTCTCAATGAGCGGACCACCACTGACGCCTACCCGATGCCCCGGGTAGACGAATTGCTAGATCGCATTGCCAGGGGACGCTATCTGACCACCATAGACCTGTGCAAAGGCTACTGGCAGATTCCCCTGGCCGAGGATGCTATCCCCAAGTCGGCCTTCGTCACCCCATTTGGCCTGTACCAATTTAAGGTCATGCCATTTGGGATGAAGAATGCCCCGGCTACCTTCCAGCGCATGGTGGATAGACTTCTTGATGGATTCCAGGAATTTGCTTGTGCATACCTGGATGACATTGCGATCTACAGTGAGTCCTGGGAAGAACACCTAGTACATGTAGGGGTAGTGCTGGACAAGATTCGGGCCGCTGGCCTGACATTGAAGCCAGAGAAGTGCCATTTAGGCATGGCTGAAGTGCAGTACCTGGGTCACAGAGTAGGGTGTGGGAGCCAGAGGCCAGAGCCAGCCAAGATAGAGGCAGTTGCCAACTGGCCCACACCTATCACCAAGACCCAGGTGTTAGCCTTCCTAGGGACAGCAGGGTACTATAGACGCTTCGTCCCCGACTACAGCTCTATTGCTAAACCCCTGACTGACTTGACCAAGAAAAATCTTCCTAAGCAGGTCCTGTGGTCTCCGGCTTGTGAAGCTGCGTTCCAAGCACTCAAACATGCTCTTGTGAATGCCCCTGTCCTGGCTGCCCCAGTCCCTAACAAACGTTTTCTCGTCCATACAGATGCTTCCATGTATGGACTGGGGGCTGTGCTGAGCCAGGTCGGGGAAGATGGAGGAGAGCACCCTGTCGCATATCTCAGCAGAAAGTTGTTACCCAGAGAAGTGAGTTATGCGGCAGTGGAGAAGGAATGTTTGGCCCTGGTGTGGGCATTGAAGAAGCTAAGCCCGTATTTATATGGACAGGAATTTTCCCTTGTGACGGACCACAATCCCCTTGTCTGGCTTAACCGGGTCTCTGGAGACAATGGCAGACTGCTGAGGTGGAGTTTAGCACTACAGCCATATAACTTCACCATCACTTATCGACCCGGTAAGCAGAATGGGAACGCAGATGGATTGTCCAGGCAAACCGACATCCTCACCCCATCTTAGTCCGGTCATCCCCACGTTGACCCGCTAAAGGGTCAAGCCGGGTCTGCCGGAGTGTCCCACAAGGGGGGAGCCGTGTGACAGATTCATCTGCATTGTTGGTTCGTCTGTTTCCCTTTGTTCGCGGAATTGCCTGTTCATATACCCCCGTTCGTGTATTTGCAAAATGCCGATTGAAA
Organism: Pelobates cultripes; assembly: GCA_933207985.1. Taxonomy (NCBI): domain Eukaryota; kingdom Metazoa; phylum Chordata; class Amphibia; order Anura; family Pelobatidae; genus Pelobates; species Pelobates cultripes. Next base: position 136,955,980 of record OW240914.1, on the reverse strand, counting down.
CTACCGAACGAACGACCACCCAGGAGAGGAGTGTGCTGCTGGTTAACCTCTTGGCCCCAATTAGAACGTTGTGGTTAACCGCAGACACCTCTCCATTCCATTCGTACGGGTGGTCGTCGTTCGCATGTCGACCACGAGGCAGCGGCCATTTTGGGACATACGAACACAGAGCGGTGTTCGGTACAAACTGTATGGAACTAAAAACGGACACTTAAACTACCGAACACCGCTGAAAAGCTGCTGCCTACCTTCCTTTTCGACAAGGCATGCGAACGTCGGTCGTTCGGGAGTTTTATTCATTCGTATGGACTTTTACCCCGACAGCCATCCCATGGAGTCATTCGTATACCGAAGGACTGGTGAAAGACTTTGACTCCATGGCGATTCGACTAGATACATCGGATCTGAGCGCTATTCGGTGAAAACATGCCCTCAGATCCAGGCTGTCTGGGGATACGTTACACGAACCATATGCATTCGGTATTTCTGTAGTTATGTATTTTAATGTCTTTTTGTTACTGTAATTTAAGATGGCGATGGTCTCTACCTTGGGAGATAATTAGGTTTCTTCCCCAATTATCTCCAAGGTAAAGAAGACGGAATTATGGGCAAGATGGGAAGGGCTATTATTGAAGCCACTGCGATTGGCTACTGTCCAATATGTGTTACAGTCTTCCACAAGGTCCCCTCGGGGAGTGTCCACCTTGTGGAGACCTGCATAAATACCGGGCAGGTAGCCCCCATTAAACAGATCTTCATTTGACCCTCAAGACGGAGCTTGGTCTCGTTTGTGGGGGGAATTATTATTGGGACAGCGCTTTCGTTATTTCTAGCTGTGGAAGGCGTTCGACTGTTTGGCTGATCGGGAGTTGCCGTGTTCGCGGACTTCGTTCGGGAGTTTGGCGATCGGCTGGATTTAAACTGCATTTCTGGAGAAGGGGATTATTGCCTAAACGGCGGCTTCATCTACCCGACGGTACGTGTCGTAACAAACAGAAACAAGGAATAAGAGACCAAAAACTGATATAAAATTCACATAGACCCCTAGTGTACCTGTAAATCATTTTAATGCCATAGTTTATGAGATTCTTAGCACTCCCATTAAATTACAGAAGTAAATTGATTGAACTAGACACTTCCTATTTACATAAGAGCTCACCTCATCACTTCTGAAGCTGTAAATGCTGGTCATTTGCAACAAATAGAAAATTCAGTATCTTTTACTATTTTTATTTGCATGCTTTATGATAGTATATTATAAAGGAGGCAGGTATGTCAACACAAGTCAGGATTATACATCTATCATTAATAAGTGACACTTTTCTTGAAGGAGTTAGATATTCTCATTGCAAAGTGGAAACCAAACAGATTTAAAACTATATTAACTTCCTCTAACCATCTTTGTGTTAGACTGTTAACTGTTTTCTCAGTTAAATATTGCATTTGTGTCCACCAAATTCAACATAGGGAAAGATATCCTCTCAAGCCAGGTGTCACAGCTCTCACTGTGACATCCAAATGGCCAGACGTGGTGGCCCCAGAAGTGCCCAACATGGGTTTGAGTCCTGCAGTTTTTCCTCAGAGCCACTCTCCAGTTCTTGCTTCAGCCTATGTTTATTCTCACCTTGTCTTCAGCACTGCTGGCTGGATGTTACCTGTGGCTGCTCCTATCATCTCAGCCCTCCTGAAGCAGATGCCTAATTAGACAGGTATAAGACACTGCCTCTCCCTGAGGGCAGTGTCTATTCATTGACTCTGGTTCTGCTGTCTGGTTCCTGTTTTTATGTATCCAGATCGTTTGCTCCTGGCTCCTGGCTCCTGACCTTGGCTTATTTGCATTGTGTATCCTGACTTCTGCCATCCTCTGACCTTGGCTTTCTTGCCGTGTATCCTGACTTCTGGCATCCTCTGACTTTGGCTTACCCTTGACGATTCTCCTGCTTGTGTCATTACCTGTACTGCGACTTGGAGCAATATTCTGCCCAGCCCCTATGCACAGACTCACAGGCCAGGTGAATTCTTACCTGACCACCTTGGCCTGTGTTTAATTGCAAGGGTGAGCATAAATCTCAGCATACCAGACTCCCAACTAAGGTAAGCCGTGATACCAGGTATCTTGAAGCATGCAAAAAGTGAAACCTACATGCTTATTAAAAAATAGCTGCGCAAACAATAATAAGACTATGAAAATCAAACTCAAGAATTTTTATTTTTAAAAAAATTATTTTAGACGTGCAGTGATACATCACAAACATATTAGAGAACCTACACAGAGGCATAGAATATGCATATATCCATTAACAAGAAGCGTAAGAATGAATTACTGCACTTTTTTGTTTTTGTTATACAAGAAGAAACTAGACTAGTGTAACCATATCCTGCATAATAGGCAGTTGAGTGAGCAAGAAAGATAGTAAGAGCATGGAGATGGAACTGCACTTTTTCTGGGTTTATCATGCGCCATACAAAAAAGATGGAGTAGGCATAACACTAACCTCAGAACTAAAAGTTCTGGTAGAAGCAAATTTCTTGCCCTTAATAATCCAAACCAATACAAATCTCAAAGACTGGAAATGGATGGGATTTTCCTGGACAGGCAGGATCAATATCCTAGAAGCATATATATTACCAAAATGGCTGTATTTATGGAGAATGATCCCACTTAACTTCCCAGAAAACTGGTTATCCTTGCTACACTCATCATTTTCCAAATTTATATGGGGTGGTAAGAAAGCCCGAGTCAAAATGAAAGTGTTGGCCAGATCGAGGCAAGATGGCGGCCTGAGATGTCCGGAAATATTACAATGCTATCAAGCTAGTAGACTTTTCCACATAATGCTTACACATAACATCGCAGCAAACCAAGAAAAATGGTACAATATGGAAAAAGCCAAAACCAAGGTAGGAAATTTAACATCACTATTTTGGGTCCTGGACGGGAACAAAAAATTCATCCAAGAGGCACGAAACTAAATCTCAGATTCTCAAATAATTAACGAGTTGGTGGGATAAATTCTCAAACAATTTAGGCCTAAGAAATAGAATAATAGACGAACTCCCTTTCTCTAGCATTATAGATATGCTAGATAACATAAAAATAGACACTTGGATATCTGGAGGGATAAGGGAATTAAAAAATATACGGGTGGAACAGAAAATTTAAAACTTTAATCAAATTAAGGAGGAATTTAATTTTCTCTCTGAGGAAATTTTCAACTTCCTGCGAATTAAATGCTTTTTAGTAAAACACCTTTCCCACCAAGAAAAGAGGGGGAGAAAATTAGAACCCTCAAACACTTATTTAAATTAAAGAACTATAAAAACTTAATAGCAAAATGCGCTAAAGTTATATACAAATGGAGACACGACAAACCAATAGAACTTATCAACAAATGGGAAAAAGAACTACAAGTACAAATAGAAGAAGAAGAATGGATTAGTTCTCTGAACAAAATAAATAAGTACACTGTTTAAATCTTACAGAAACACAATTTAAGCTTTCAATAGATGGTACTTAACACCGAAATTCTTAAAAAAAATCTTCCCAGAATCCTCAGACAGATGCTGGAAATGTAAAACCAATGAAGGTAACTTAATTCACAGTTGGTGGCACTGTATACCCATAAACAACGTCTGGAAAGAAGTAATCAATACAATATATCAACTGACAGAAGTGAGGTTAGCTTTCAAGCCTGAAGTGATTCTACTAAATGTGCAATGGCTAAAAATTACAAAAACAAATCAAATGATTATCCTTCATATAATTACTGCAGCTAAATTAATGCTAGCACGAAATTGGAAAACTGTGATAATACTAGGTACCCAAGACTTAATATTGCAAGTCAGATTGCAAGCAAGAATGGAAAACGGCATCCTGGTGAACTTAGGAAACAGATACATACACAACTGGGATGCATGGATAAGCAAATTGGAAAATATAACATAGCACATATTAATATGGTTATTATACCTACTCTTGGATATAGGAAATAACTAAGCCAAATACAAGTTAAGGCTCAGAAGATAGAAAAGAGGAATAGAAACGAGGAGGGAGGAAAAGAAAAGGCACAAGACTGTAACCCCCACATGGGCAAATAAAACAAGAGGCTTGCCCTCTCTCACACCAAAGAAAGGTATTAAACAAACCACAGAACAGAACAGATAACTAAAAAATATGAACTTTGGGGGGATAGATGGGGGTAACAGGGAGCTCACTTAAGAATGCAAGAAATATTCATGATGACTGAAGTGCCACGACCTGAATTATGGAAACCCTAACAAACATATATATGGCAGGTACATGTCTGAAGGAAAAAAAAAATATGGAGTAGGGCTGCGCCAATAAGAATAAAATAGTATTAGAAAGGGTAGGAGGTCTCGCTAGAGTAGCAGTAAATAATTGGGGAAACTTGATAAGACGTATTCTCTTCAGTGGGAGTGGATACGTCTCGGGGTGTTAGTTCGTATATATGAATCAGAGAAGAGGCAGAAAGAAGTCAATAGTGCAATACGTCTAGAGTCCAAAAGTGCAGTAAGTAACAAGAGGTAGAGAACTCACATTTAAAAGAGCTATGGCCAACTCTGGTGTGAACAGCATACAGCAGTATAATCCCCGCTTATGGGATGTGGGAAGATGTATCCGTCAGCACCGTCTGGTAATCCAAAGAAGTATAGAGCAGAAACACTGCTCTATTGATATAGCGTTGGTTTTATGATCCCCACCTCGGATTTACTTGGAGTAACAGCGTAGGGCTGGCTTACTGCTCGATCGTATCAACTCTGGTGGTATAATCCCTGTGACGGATCACCTGGCACCCCGACTGGGCACCTCCGCCAACAGATGCTTCCTAGCTGACGCTGATGACCGTAAGCACCACACCGGACACCACAAGCACCGCAGACTGCACAACTGCCGCAGCTTAGTTGGGATCTCGCCGTCTTTCTCCCACCCTGGACCAACCTCTGATATGCAGGACCGAGTGGGAAAGATCTCTCCTACTCCAGAGAGCATAGCAGGAACAGCTCTTACAAGGGTCTTCAGTATATAGGGATGACAAAGAGATGCTTGAAAATAAGACTTGCGGAACACTGTCGGAACATTGCTAAGGGATTTGAAAACCACTTCGTATACAAACACTTTTAAAAACATAATAAGGATCCTAAATTGTTAAAATGCATCGGAATTGAGCAATGCAATATCCCCTGGAGAGGTGGAGACATAAAAAGAATCCTAGGTAAAAGGGAAATGTATTGGGTATTTGAGCTAAAGACTCCAGAAGGTCTCAATGTTGAATTTGACCTTTTTAACTTTTTATGATGTTTTTAAAAAGAGAGGAATGTTTTGTCTTTTGTTTTTATTTTTATCTCTCTATATTTTTATGTTTATAAATATATGTATATATATATATTTCTATTATTTTAATATATTATTATTATTTTTTAAAATATTTTTATATAATTTTTTACTCTATTTTTTGTTTACTCTATTCTATGTTTGGTTTTCCTTTCCTTCTACAATGGTATTTACATATTTCCATTTCCGTTTCCATTTCTAAGATTTCCATAACCACATCTGTATACATTTAAGGGTTAACTACCATCTCTAGCATTATCAGGTAGGCAATCTCATATATTCATTATATTGGTTTATCCTTTGTTTTTCTTTTCTTTTTTACTCCCCCCTTCTATATATATTCCCTCCATGTTAGTTGACCATTTTCCAATTATTATTCAGTATAATACATCATTTTGTATTGCACAATCCTTTATTATTTATTTTATTTTAAAAAAATTTCACAAATTCAATTATAAGTTTGCACTCTGGCTTCATCAAGCCATCTCCCGTCTGAGGACTCCATTTCCCACATTCCCTTTCGGCACCACGCACTTGCGTGTTGGTCTCCTCCTCCTGCCATCCCCTCAGACCAATCAGGTGGCCTCACGATTCGCCCCGCCCATTTTCTCTTCGTGCCGCATAATCGGTGTAACGGACCGTTTTTCCCACAAGAGGTTAAAAACCGTTTAGGCAATATTCCACTTTTTCAGATGCACAGACAGCTACTGCAAGCACCAATCTCCCGAAGTGCAAACCCACAAATTCACCACCTCCCGAACTGCAACCAAGGGAATACTCAAAACTCCCGAACTGCATATCAAGTACTGCTCCAAACTCCCGAACTGGAGACACACGAATAGCTGTTAGCAGACGAACAGGAAAAGTCCCCAAGCGGCTTACACTCCTGGCAATCAGTCTCTAACAGCATACAGTAAATCCCCCCCAAAGACGAGACGACACTTCGGTTTGAGGGTCAAGCAGAATCTGGTTTACTGGGGCTAACTGCCTGGCTTTTATGCAGGTCTCCCACCTGGTGGACACTCCTCTAGGGGACCAAATGGGAAACTGGGAAACTGGGAAACATATTGGCTCTTAGCCAATCACATACATACACCTTTAAACACTCCCACAATTACATCACAATCCCTCCTCTCTGTCCTGGAGATAATTGGGAAGTAATCCAATTATCTCCCATGACAGAGGCAAAACTCCATTAACCACATCGCAGTAACAGTAATACAGTAAAAGACATAAAATTACATACAGTTACATTTATTACATAATATATACATTCTACATATCCCCAGATAGCTTAGATCTGAGCGCACATTACTACCGAATTGCGCTCCGATCACATACATACAATTCAATCGCCATGGAACCAAAGTCTTTCCCATAGTCTTTCGTTACACGAATAAGCTCCATGACTTAGCTATCTGGGTGATGCTGTTCATCCGGTTAAACTACCAAATGAACAGTCATTCGGTTCTGCTACCGAATGGGAAGGTAAGGAGGCTGGCGGCTCAGCGGTGTTCGCGCCAATAAGTGTCCGTTTTCAGTTCCATAGTTTGGGCGCTGAACACCGCTGGCCATTCGGGAGGTAAAATGGCCACTGCCATGTGTTCGGCAGACGAACAAAGGCCACCCAGCATTCATCAATTAAGCTGCGGTTAACCGCAGCTTCTGGGTTGTCACTTGACGGCACACGCCAGCTCCCAGGTGGTCCATCGTTCGGTAGTTTGTTCGGTAGATGGAATCTACCGAACACCCTGGCAGAAAGGCACGAATACACCTTTCAGCAGGGAAAATAACAGCTCTGAACTGCAGGGCCATAATCTAAAGGGAGCAGGCGAGCAACCAGGCTTCTCCAGTGTACAGTGGCGAGGTTGGTTCCGCCACAATCGGTAAACGTCCGCGGCATACGATTCCCATAATCCCTTCCTGGCGAGTAACGTAGTTCAGCGCGTCATCGCGCACTACGTGACCGCCCACAATATTAGTTTTTATTTAAAGCCCTCGTTTTAACATATTAAACTAAGTATCAAACTCTATATAACTTACAGAACACGCGCATATGATTTCTGTTCTGTTTCAATATGCTAATCGCAATTGTGACGTCACGTGGTCGCCCACAAATTTGTCTTCATTTTGTCAAATTTATAGTTTTTTAAACCCCTCGTTTTAATAAATTAATATTTTGCTTGTGCCATACACCTTTATTTTATATATCCTTTTTTATATATACATTACTATTTTTATAATTTTATTTAACTCTTACCTGGTCATTGCATACTTTGGATCATTCACTCACTCAAGAATCCTAGGAGGGGATTATACCACCTACACTAATATAGTGAGCAGTATATTCCTGCTCACTTATATGTGAGTATTATGCCTTTTATATACTTATCCGTTATTGCTATATACAGAGAGCACTATTTGTTTGTATTCCTCTCTCTATACCGAGGACATGTACCTACCAACACCTATATCCTACCAGTGGGGAATCAACGCCACTGAATGCTATACACTCCTGAGTTGGCCATAGCTCTGAAATAGGTGAGTAAGAAGGACTGATATTACCACCATTGCCATCTTCCTATTACAGTTTTACACTATTGGAATTTCTCTCTTCTATCTGCACGCTTCCACATCATCTGGATACTTGGCTTCCTCGGCTCCTATAAGGTCTATTGATTCCACTTATCTCTTCAATCACACTTGGACTATTAATTCTTACACTTTTTATCAGGAAATTTTATGTAAGTATGCATTGTTTTTACTATTGTTTTATTATAGTTTTTGGCGCGACCTATAAGCTGGTTTTTACTATTGTATTTTCTGTTGATGTGTTTTGAAGGAACATCATACCCTTAGGTTGTGGCCCATCTCTTATTTAAATTCAGCTGTCCATTGGTCTCAAAGCGCTGATACAACTACCATTTGTGATTGTGTATGACCTGATCGCTCCTGCAGCTTGGCACAGAAGTGCCTGCATATGGCGTCAAATCTTGAAAGTATGCTTGTGGAGTTGAGGCCTCCTGGTCTCTGGCTCTGGAGATCATGCTTGCATGTGGCAGCCATTTTAAGTAGCCCAGTCTCCAGGTCAAAATGAGGTGAGGCAGTCAGCTTTTAGGTAGCAATTAGAGTTGTCTAGTGGAGTGCGGGATGACCCCCACCAGTCCAAAGGGGGAGGAGGGGGGAACCAATCACACGTTAAAGGTGATTTGGGCCCCAGATGGGAGATCAACCGCTTCTCCCACCTAGGCGTGAATAGCAGGCCACAGGGGAGATAGGCGCTTAGATCTGCAAGGTATCAGGGGGAGGCTTGAAGGATTTGTTAAATATTAAGCAGAAAATTGCAGTCAGGTTACGGATCTCCTTCAGCCTACGTCCTGCTTGCATGGCGGTCATGCCCCGCCCCTCCAAACTCGAGAAATTTAACAGAACTGTGATAATGCTAATAAATTAACATCAGTGTTTGTGGAAAAATTCAGCAGGATTCATATTACCTAATTAGTTACTTTTAAAAAAACCTGAAAAAGAAGTAGGCACAAAATTGTGTATGCCTGGTACCATTTGCATAATTAAAGGCATTAACTGGTCAGCTGTATAAGTAATGAAGTAAAATATCCACAGGGGTGTTTGGAATGGTCCATTCTATAAACGTATCATGTTTTCTTCATCACACATTTAATGCAATTGGAAGCATAGAAGCACTTCATGCAATTACAGACATCTCCGACGGCCCTAGGTATGTGGTAAATGCTGCTTCTTGGTCTAATGAGGGTTATTATTTTCAGTGAAAAGCCAGTGTTTACATTACTGCCTAGAGACACCGGTGGTGGCGGTAATTCAGACGGCCACTGAAGGTGCTTCCTGGTCAGTGCTGCACAATTCAATGCATCTCTATGGCGTAGTGCAGCCTTTTTCCATGGATATTCAATATCCTCCCAATGCTTTCCTACGTTTTGCACATAAGGGGTAAAAACCATTTAGGCGATCGGCCCCCTTTCCAGAGATGCAGGCACAGTTATTGCAGAACACCAAACACACAAACCACCAATAAGTGAATGCTCCAAACTCCTGAACGGCATACAATATAGCACTCCAAATACACGAACAGGAACCATACGAATTGCTGCTACCAGACAAATAGGAAAAGCATCCAAGCGGCTTACACTCCTAGTAATCAGTCTCTATCAGCATTCAGTAAATCCCCCCAAAGACGAGACAAGGCTCCGTGTTGAGGGTCAAGCAGTGGTCTGTTTAATGAGGGCTACCTGCCCAGTATTTATGCAGGTCTCCCACCTGGTGGACACTCCCCTAGGGGACCAAATGGGAGACTGTGACAAGGGACAGACAAGCAGACAAATAGGACACACAGTCACAGTATATTCCCACAATGCATCCTGGCTTCCTCCCCTCTGCCCTGGGAGATAATTGAGAAGTAATTCAATTATCTCCCAAGACAAAGGCAAATCTCCATTATGCACGTGGGGATACTAAAACAAGCATTACGGTTAAAATACACCAGGTAAGACACATTACATTAAAACTATACATTTAACATATCCCCAGATAGCTCAGGTCTGAGCGCACATTATTAAGTGAATGGCGCTCAGACCACACGAATACAGTTTAATCGCCATGGAGTCAAAGTCTTTAATTCCACGAACAGGCTCCATGGCGGGCTATCTGGGTACTTGCACACCGAATACAATTGCAGCACTAAAAGTCCCGAATGCTCCGTTGTTCGGTTCTCGAACGGGTTTGCAGACTTCCAGCCTCAGCGGGGCTTGTAAGACAAAATTGTCCGCTTTTAGTGTCTTGCCGCTGGGTAGAACAAGCGCTGGCTACCCGGGGAGCTTCCATAACACTAGGTGTAACCGCGACCACCCAGTAATTGTCAATTAAGCTGCGGTTAACCGCAGCTTCAGGGAGGTTAATTGCCGGCACACTCCAGCTCCCAGGTGTTCTATTCATTCGTGCAGTTTTTCGGTAGATTGAATCTACCGAACAATCGGCAGAAAAGCACGAATACAGCTTTTCTGCAGGCGAAACAAAGTCTTTTAACATGGGGGCCATAGTCCAAAGGCAGCAGGCGAGCAACCAGGTTCTCCAATGCAATGTGGCGAGATTGGTCTTGTCACACTCCCCTTTTACTTTGCTTACATGGGGGCCAACGACCTAAATTGTGTAATTACATCTGTATATAATGTAAACTTAATTTGATAACACAATAAGACCATATGGTGGAACTGAATCATCATATTTGTTTCTAAATTTAAAAAAATGTGTTTCTGTGTGAGCGTTGTGCCTTAATCTATATTATGAATAAACTTTGGTCACTACAGCAGCACCGTTACTGCAAAATGCATGGGTGTGCTACCAATTCCCTTTTGTCTTTACTATGTAAATTTGGAATCCAGACCAGATTCCTTAATTCCCTTTGGATTGAGCACCCTTGCCCAGCCAATCAGATTCAGAGGCCCCTTTGGATGTGACCACAGTTTTATATTTAAAGAGGTTTTGTATAGTAATGTCACTTTAATTGAAATTTTCATAGAGCAAATGTATGATATGCATTGAGTATATACATTTAATCAACTTCACTATAATTGTTTAATTTTGACACTACATTTTTTTTTTAATAGCGTTTAGCACATTAATTTAGCATTAAATGTATTTACAATGCTCTTGCAACAGATTATTAAAATACACTTTAGATTATTTAGCACTTGCACTATTTAATTTGTCTCTCATGTTGGAATTAGTTTAGGACCCTCCGACATAGGGGTACTGTGAAGTAGTGATAGGCTTAACACAATATGGCCATATGGTGAAACTGAATCCCCACATTTGTTTGCTGAGATAGGTGGTTTTAAGTAGCCCTACAAGCTTAAGAGGCCCCTTTGGAGGTAATCACAGATGTATAATTGAGTGATATAGTGCAAAATAAGTACAATATAGTTTAAGACACACTGCTTGATAATAGTTATATTTGTATGTTTCATTAAATCATTGATAGCCACACAGGGTTTATATTAATCATAAGGAATTACCATGACTGAGAGCCTAAATTTTAGTGTTGGAGAAAATTATTTAGTAGATAATGCCCAGATTAGCTGTGGGCTTTAGTTACCAACGCCCATTTGGACCAAAATAGTTTATATAGGCATATATTACCAGCCTTTCTATAAATCCCTTTTCAATTTTACTTTGGTAATTGATTAATCTGGTAATTGATTAATTTGGTAATTAATTATATCTGACCATAATCATGTTATTGTCAACTTCCAATTTCTGTCTATTATTAGTTTTGTAGTCATACATTAGTGATGTACCGAACGGTTCGCCGGCGAACGGTTCGCCGGCGAACGGTTCCCGGCGAACATAGCATGTTCGCGTTCGCCACGGCGGGCGAACATATGCGCGGTTCGATCCGCCCCCTATTCGTCATCATTGAGTAAACTTTGACCCTGTACCTCACAGTCAGCAGACACATTCCAGCCAATTAGCAGCACACCCTCCCTAGCAGACCCTCCCACCTCCTGGAAGGCATCCATTTTAGATTCATTCTCAAGCTGCATGCTTAGTAAGAGGAGGGAAAGTGTAGCTGCTGTTCATAAGATAGGGAAAAGCATAGCTAGGTTAGGTATAAGGGTATGCTTTTTTTTATTTTTTTTTTCTATGTAATGTAAATGCACTTAGTTGTCTGCCACTGCTGCCAGCTTCTGTGTCAGGCTCACAGTGCATACTGTGCCCATTTCCCCAGTCAGTGCCACCACTTACATCTGGTGTCACAATAGCTTGGATTTAAAAACAAAAAACTTTTTTCACTGTTATAGATTGAATAGCAGTCAGTTGTCTGCCACTGCTGCCAGCTTCTGTGTCAGGCTCACAGTGCATACTGTGCCCATTTCCCAGTCAGTGCCACCACTTAGATCTGGTGACACAAAGCTTGGATTTAAAAAAAAAACTTTTTCACTGTTATAGATTGAATAGCAGTCAGTGTCCTTAAAGCAGATTATTATTCGCTAACAGTGGATCACGGTGACCAGTGCCACCGCATATCTGGTGTCACAATAGCTTGGATTTAAAAACAAAAAACTTTTTTCACTGTTATAGATTGAATAGCAGTCAGTTGTCTGCCACTGCTGCCAGCTTCTGTGTCAGGCTCACAGTGCATACTGTGCCCATTTCCCCAGTCAGTGCCACAATTACATCTGGTGTCACAATAGCTTGGATTTAAAAACAAAAAACTTTTTTCACTGTTATAGATTGAATAGCAGTTAGTTATCTTCAAGCAGGTGTGTTAAGCTAACAGTGGATACGGTGACCAGTGCCACCACTTATATCTGGTGTCACAATAGCTTGGATTTAAAAACAAAAAACTTTTTTCACTGTTATAGACTGAATAGCAGTCAGTGTCCTTAAAGCGGGTGTGTTACGCTAACAGTGGATACGGTGACCAGTGCCACCACTTAGATCTGGTGACACAAAGCTTGGATTTAAAAACAAAAAACGCTTTTTTTCACTGTTATAGATTGAATAGCAGTCAGTGTCCTTAAAGCGGGTGTGTTACGCTAACAGTGGATACGGTGACCATTGTCACCACTTAGATCTGGTGACACAAAGCTTGGATTTAAAAACAAAAAACACTTTTTTCACTGTTATAGATTGAATAGCAGTCAGTGTCCTTAAAGCGGGTGTGTTACGCTAACAGTGGATACGGTGACCATTGCCACCACTTAGATCTGGTGACACAAAGCTTGTATTTAAAAACAAACACTTTTTTCACTGTTATAGATTGAATAGCAGTC
>OW240914.1:136927276-136939694 GCA_933207985.1 Pelobates cultripes | reverse complement strand
CCATGGAATAGGCCCATTGATTTCTTTTTTACATTTTTTTTTCTACACACTACTCTTAGGGATTCCACCTGGCTTTTATTTTATTGGCACAGCCAGTATTTGAGGCTTCCTGGCTGGTGCCAATATTACAGTGACTGGCAATACAAATGCTGGTATTTTTCTCAGTATAAACCAAGAGATTACTATGCAATACCAGCACTGGCCAGTAGGGGTCACTGTGTGTGGAGACAGGCATGGATAGGAAGTTGCAGCATATCTCTCCCTACTCACTGATCTACAGGGGTGCAGCTACAGAGAGTCCAGACAGCAACTCCCACCCTGCAAAGCAGCCTACAGCTCAGGGAAGTAAGGGATGGGGTGAAAGGCTGCAAGGAGACATACACTGAGACACTAAGGGACATTGGGAGACATTATGGCAGACACTGAGACACTAAGGGACACTGGGAGACATTATGACACAGACACATGGGAACACAGTGTCCCCATGTCTCCCAGTGCCCCCAGTGTCTCACTGTCCCCATGTCTCCTAGTGCCTCCATGTCTCCCAGTGCCTCAAGTGTCTCAATGTCCCCATGTCTCCAAGCTAGTGTCCCTAGTGTCTGTGGCCCTGGTGTCTCCTTGTCACCATGTCTCCCAGTGCCCCCATGTCTCAATGTCCCCATGTCCCCCAGCCAGTGTCTCTAGTGTCTGTGTCCCTGGTGTCTGTGACCCCATGTCTTCAAGTGTCCCCTATTTTCCCAGTGTCCCCATGAGTCCCAGCCAGAGTCCCCTAGTCTCCCAGTGTCACTGGTGTCTCCGTATCCCTAGGTCTCCCCGTGTCCCCAGGTCTTCCCGTCTTCCTAGTGACATGGGGACCCTGGGATACATGGGGACATAGGGAGACATGGGGCATTGAGACACTGTGATACATAGGATCACTGGGAGACCTGGGGACACGACACTAGGGGACACTGGGAGACATGGGGCACTGAGACACTGATATATAGGAACACTGAGACCTGGAGTAATTGACACATGGGGGCACTGGGAGACATGGGGCCACTGGGAGGAATGCATCTATATTTTCTCTTATGTCACTCCTTGTGATTTACATCATGTGATGTCACCCATGCATATTTCATTATGCAAATTAGCAAGGCCGGTATGTTTTTCCAAAAAAGGTGGCAACCCTAACTACTTTTCACATACTCTTACTTAAGTATGGAAACTTAAAAAGGATGTATGGGAACAAAACTTGTGTGGACTGGCTGACAATGAATATAGTTAAAGGGACACTATAGTCACCAGAACAACTACAGCTTATTGAATTTGTTCTGGTGAGTAGAATCATTACCGTCAGGCTTTTTGTTGTAAACACTGTCTTTTCAGAGAAAATGCAGTGTTTACATTACAGCCTAGTGATAACTTCACTGGCTACTCCTCAGATGGCTGTTAGAGATCCTTCCTGGGTCATGGCTGCCTAAAATGCATCCAAACATTCAGTGTCTCCTCCCTCTGCATGCAGACACTGAACTTTCCTCATAGAGATTCATTGATTCAATTCATCTCTATGAGGAGATGCTGATTGGCTAGGGCTGTGTTTGAATCATGCTGGCTCTGCCCCGATCTACCTCCTTGTCAGTCTAAGCCAATCCTATGGGGAAGCACTGTGATTGGATTAGGCCACCACTTCTAATGATGTCAGCAGACTGCTTGTTTTTCTGAGTCTAACAGCATGCAGAGTTACAGCTTCAGGCTTGAATACAGTAAAAATGTGCTATATTTATGGAGGCATGAGGGGCCCAGGGGGGGCTAGATGGTGGTGTTAACACTATAGGGCAGTGATGGCGAACCTTTTTGAGCCCGAGTGCCCAAACCGTAATACATGCCAATTTTTTTCCCCTCAAAGTGCCAAAATGGCAATTAAACCTGAATACTGAGGTTTAAGTTTAGAAAAAACAACTCATACAGTTGTCCGAACTAATTAACATCTCTGTGTGTGTATTTAGCAGTCTGTCTGTGTGTATTTAGCAGTCTGTCTGTGTACTTAGTGTATTTAGCAGACTGCTGAGTACACAGTCTGCTGAATACACACACAGACTGCTAAATACACACACACACACACAGACTGCTGAGAACACACACACACACACACAGACTGCTGAGTGTACACACACAGACTGCTGAGTGTACACACACAGACACACAGACTGCTGAGTGTACACACACAGACTGCTGAGTGTACACACACAGACTGCTGAGTGTACACACACAGACTGCTGAGTGTACACACACGAACTGCTGAGTGTACACACACAGACTGCTGAGTGTACACACACAGACTGCTGAGTGTACACACACAGACTGCTGAGTCAATACACACACAGACTGCTGAGTGTACCTGCCTGAACAGCTGAGTGTGCACACACACCATTGAGGTACGGAGTGTATGTGTTTGTGTGTCAATGAAGTGATGTGATGTGTGGGTGTCTTTGTGTCGGGTGATATGTGTAGGGCAGGGGTGCTGTGTGTATGTAGATCCCCCCCCTCCCCTGTCCACACTCAGTTTTCTCCCCCATCTCTCCCCATCTCTCCCTCAGTTCCCAATCTCTCCTCAGTTCCCCATCTCTCCCTCAGTTCCCCCCACTTGTCTCCCACTCCAGTTTTACCCCCATCTCTCCCTCAGTTCCCCCCATCTCTCCCTCAGTTTCCCCCCCATCTCTCCCTCAGTTTCCCCCCCATCTCTCCCTCAGTTCCCCCATCTCTCCTCCCACTCGGTTCCCCATCTCTCTCCCCTCCCAGTTTCCCCCATATCTCTCCCTCAGTTTCCCCATCTCTCTCCCACTCGGTTTCCTCCCATCTCTCTCCCACTCAGTTCCCCCATATCTCTCCCTCGGTTTTCATTCCCCCTCAGCCAGGCTCCTGCAGCCTTGGCGTGGCCAAGAGCACCGGGAGCTCAGTTACCTGTACCGGCGGACAGGAAGTGCTATAGCAGGCACTTCATTTCCGATCGCCGGGCCGCAGAAACATAAGTTCCTGTACCGCGGCGCGCTCGGCCACGCTACACAGAGTGCCTGGCAGGAGGGAGCGCTCTGCGCTATGCGCTTACCTCCTGCCGGTCACTCCGGCTTTGCGCCCGCCGGGCCGGTGCGCCCTAAGGCGGCCACTTGTGCCGCCTTATGGATGCGCCGGCGGAGCGCACCCTCCCTCCCTCTGGCAACCTATGGCCACGTGCCCACAGAGGGGGCTCGGCGTGCCATAGGTTCGCCATCACTGCTATAGGGTCATGAATTCATGTTTGTGTTCCTGACCCTATAGTGATTCTTTAAAGGAACACTATAGTGCCAGGAAAACATACTTGCTTTCCTGGCACTTTAGTGCCCTGAGGGTGCCCCCACCCTCAGGGACCCCCTCCCGCCGGGCTCTGGGGAGAGGAAAGGGGTTAAACTTACCTTTTTTCCAGCGCCGGGCGGGGAGCTCTCCTCCTCCTCTCCGCCTCCCATCCTCCTCTTCGGCAGGAGCTGCGCATGCATTCAGCCTGTCTCATAGGAAAGCATTTGTAATGCTTTCCTATGGACGTTGGCGTCTTCTCACTGTGATTTTCACAGTGAGAAGCACGCAAACGCCTCTAGCGGCTGTCAATGAGACAGCCACTAGAGGCTTTAGAGGCTGGATTAAACCATTTATAAACATAGCAGTTTCTCTGAAACTGCTATGTTTATAAAAAAAAAGGGTTAATCCTAGAGGGACCTGGCACCCAGACCACTTCATTAAGCTGAAGTGGTCTGGGTGCCTAGAGTGGTCCTTTAAGGTAATGCTGACTTTGTTCTCTCTAACCCTGTGGCATGTTCCCTTTCTTCTACACTCACTACATACAGCTTTTCTCTGTCCCAAACTATATACCAGGAGCTTCTGCCTGCTAGTAAGAAGGTAAGGAGACAAGTGGACCAGCGAGTGCTAGGGGACAGTCCTTAGAAAGCGTTGAGCGAGTGCATCATTAGATGCATTTATGCCAAGCTCAGGGTGCTGTCTGCATAGTATGCCCTTAGTTGGCCAGCTGCATGATTGGCAGGTGGCCTGACATGCATTCATACCAGGCTGGCCTTCTAATTCTTTGGGCAGACATATCTACTTTTTGGGCATGTTCGCCCCTTTTGGCAGGTTACCTGATTTGTGTCAATGGCACACCCTTTTACCGTGCCCATTGACTTCCTGCTTGACTGGACACTGCTGTTAAGGGTTATGGATTTACTTGAAAGATGAAAACATAAATTAGTGAGAGGTTAGCCTAGGTTATGTGTTTTCTTATAGCTGCTGTTTTCTCTCTCTCCAGCGCCATCTCCATCAGATACATGACTCTTGGGAGTGTTTTACTGTTTTTGGTCGATATGATTCTGTAATTAGGCCCGTCATAATTGTCAGCACCAGGCCCACTGGGCTCTTAATCTGGCCCTGCCTCTATGGAATCGTGCAGGAGCAGATCCAGAGCTCAATTTTGGAGGGGCACAGCCAGATTATATTATGGCTGACATATTAAAAAAAAAAAAAAAGATAGTGTGATAAATACCTACCCCCTGCACATTATTGTGGCACTCCATAATACTGAAACAGCATATTATGGAGCTCTATGATGTACTTGCTCATACACTGATCAGCCACAACAATAAAACAGATGAAGAGCATTATTTATATTGTTACAATGGCACCTGTAAAGGGGTGGGGTATATTAGGCAGCAAGTGAACAGTCAGTTCTTAACCCCTTAAGGACCGGCCTGTTTTTACGATGTTGTACGATAAGGACCAGAGCGTTTTTAACTCTTTTGTGGTGTTTGTGTTTAGCTGTAATTTTCCGCTCTCTCATTAACGGTTGCCATACAAATTATATATATTTTTTTCCAGGACAAGAAGGGCTTTCTTTACATACCATTATTTGTATCATGTCATATATTTTACTTTTAAAAAAATAATAAAATATGGTGAAAAATTGAAAAAAAAACATGTTTTTGGACTTTTACTTGAAAAATCTTTTAATTATCTACGAAAGCTAATGAAAAAAAACTGCTAAATAGATTAAAAATTTTGTCCTGAGTTTAAAAACACCCAGTGTTTACATGCTTTTTTGCAAGTTATAGGGCTATAAGTGCAAGTAGGAAATTGCTCTTTCAATATATATATTACATTTATCAATAGTGACATTGTAGCACTGTTATCTGTCATAAATCTCTGAATAACACCCCACATGTACATATTTTTTTTAAAGTAGACAACGCAGGGTATTCAATATGGGGTATGTCCAGTCTTTTTTAGTAGCCACTTAGTCACAAACACTGGCCAAAGTTAGCATTTATATTTGTTTGTGTGTTAAAATGCAAAAAATGCTAACTTTGGCCAGTGTTTGTGACTAAGTGGCTACTAAAAAAGGCTGAACATACCCCATTTGCAATACCTTGGGTTGTCTTCTTTTGCAAATGATATGCCATCATCGTGTTAATTCTCATTCCTGGGCTACCATATGCTCTCAAAGGCAACATTACCAATCCGACAAATTTCAATGAAAAAAAAATAATAGTAAAATCAAGCCTTATATTTGACCCTGTGACTTTCAAAAACACTATAAAACCTCTACATGTGTACTCAGGAGACTTTGCTGAACACAAATAATAGTGTTTCAGAACAGTAAAACCTATCACAGCAATAATATCATCAGTGAAAGTGCCGTTTGTGTGTGAAAAATGCAGAAACGTCACTTTCACTGACCATATCATCGCTGTGATATGTTTTACTGTTTTGAAAGACTAATATTTGTGCTCCGCGAAGTCTCCCAAGTAAAACAGTACCCCCCATGTACAGGTTCTAGGGTGTCATAGAAAGTTACAGGGTTAAACACAGTGCTAGCAAATTAAATTCTCTGGACTTTCGGCCTGGGTTCTCAGGCATATCACTCAAAATGCAATCAATAAAATTACTTAATTATGTAATAATATTACATAAATATGTACGTAGAATTTAAATATATATACATATTTATATATTTTAAGTCTACGTGTATATTTATGAAATTATTTATGTAATTATGTATATGGACATATGTATAGTTTGTATTATTTTTATTTATTTATACATATATATACACATTTCATTCTAAGTGTATTTTGATATAAATATATATATATATTAATATCAAAATACTGTTAGAAAAAATTACATATAATTTTTTTAAAATTATTAAAAATTATTTTTACATTTTTAAATTTATTTTTATATACTTGTTATTTATATTTTATAACATATATATACAATATATATAGTTATTATATATATTATATATATACACGTGTGTAATTTAATTATAAGTGTATTTTTATATTAATTGATTTTGTTTTTAGTTTTATTTTATGATTTTTCACTTGCAGGGAGACTGCCTGTCAGCACAGGTAAATAGGGCCCTGGAATGAGGCACATCATTGGCCCCAACAGCACCCTTTAAAAAAAAAAAATGTAATTCTTTATTTTGTCATGCATAGATAAGATAAATTACATTTACGCCAGCAATGCCACAACAGCTAATGCCAGAGTTTACATATTCATAGAAAGACAGTTGTATGGCATGGATAAATAGTGCACTTTTTTAAATTTAAGAAGAGTGAACAATAGTCATAGCATGCGTGGCTGTATAAGCTTATCCACTGAGTAGGTTAGTAATAGTGTTCTAGACACTTGTGAGTCATGTGAAGTTTAGTAATAAAACAAGCTTATAAGACAGGAGTAAGAGATACGTCTAGGGCCATGAAAGGTAATATGGTTAGTTATGTCATATCACAGTAGTTGATTAACCATGTAGGAGCTGTATAAACATTCAAGTTGTATGCTAAGATTACACAGGCTAGTTAGACAGGGATATTAGACATCGCTTAAGGAAAGGAGGCCTCCATATATTTTAGTAACTAGGTTCTATGTGTTAGTGGGATCAGATGGAGTCGGAGACGTATCAGTACAGGCATAAAACAATATATTAAATCACATGCAGTAGTTAGATAGCAGTACTGTGTGTGAGAGGGAACAACAGGCATATCTAGTGTCCCGCTGTGCCTATCTCTTACTCAGCCTATGCCCGTAGCTGTCAGGCAAAGTCCAGACCTATTTGCAGGGTAGCATGATTCTTCCAGCATGTCTGTTCGGCTCATTGCGTCGGTGGGGACTGACTCCCCGTATCTGCAGGCGGTCTTCTCTGTGCGAGCACATAGGTGTGTGAGCCCATTTGATGGGTCATCCTCTGCTGCCCTTGGTGTCATGCTGCTAGGGGTTATAGTTGGGGCGATTGTCCCTGCTCTTCAGGCGTTGAACAGGCCCCTTTCTGTCGCTGGTTCTCCTAATGCTTCAGGGTGGTGATAGCAGCACCCTTTTAATGTACTCCTCCCTGTCACATGTAATATGTAAGGGGCTTCCAACAGTCAACAAGTGTAAGTGTGTGAAGGGCTTTTCTAACAATCTGAATGACTGGAAAGGGGGATGGATGATGTGCCTGTTAAAGGACCACTATAGTGCCAGGAAAACATACTCGTTTACCTGGCACTATAGTGCCCTGAGGGTGCCCCCACCCTCAGGGTCCCCGTCCCGCCGGGCTCTGGGGAGAGGAAGGGGTTAAATCTTACCTTTTTTTCCAGTGCCGGGTGGGGAGCTCTCTGCCTCCGATCCTCCTCTTCGGCTGAATGCGCATGCGCAGCAGGAGCTGCGCGCGCATTCAGGCTGTCTCATAGGAAAGCATTCATAATGATTTTCACAGTGAGAAGCATGCAAACGCCTCTAGCGGCTGTCAATGAGACAGCCACTAGAGGCTTTAGAGGCTGAATTAACCCACTTATAAACATAGCAGTTTCTCTGAAACTGCTATGTTTATAAAAAAAAAAGGGTTAATCCTAGAGTGACCTGGCACCCAGACCACTTCATTAAGCTGAAGTGGTCTGGGTGCCTAGAGTGGTCCTTTAATATGTCTAATTTAGGATCTAATGTGATATTAAAATCACTGCCAAGGCTTTTTTGTTGTTAATGAGCAGGGAGATTGGCCGCCTCTATATTATATAATATTCTTTGTTTGACTAAAAATACATTATTCATAATATATTGTAATTTTGCTAAATTTAAGGTTATTGTTTTTACTTTCATTTTTGGGTTATTATTTTTCTTCTTCCTGTTAAGATAGGTTAACAAGTCTGTTTTTAACTTCATGAAATTGTAAGTGTATCTCCTGAACACAATCACTTTTTGGACCTTACACCCAGGTGGGTGGGGGAGAGAGGTATGGGGAAGGTGCAAAGAATGATTATACCTGAACTGAAAACTGCAGGCTGTGTGGAAAGCCAACAAAGAAGCATATTTGACATGCACATGCAAACTGAAGTGCTTTATATGTTTATAATGATCTTTTAAATAAACCTTCATTCCTGGCTAATCATGGCAGCATCACTTATGGGTAGCTCCTCCCTTACCAGTCACAGGAAGGAATTAATTAGATTAATTAATTAGACTGATGGGTATAAAGAGTCCCTCCTCCCCTTACACCTCAGTCTTTTTTCCTGTCCTTAGTAAGTTCTACAGGACTTTTTTTTTATGGCGACCTTCCTGCGTTTGTCGTGGGTTTGTTACAAATGAAGTTCAGCCTCTCTTCATTTGAAGGACCAAGTAAACAGCCTGCATGTGCAGGACTAACTGGGTCAGGTTCAGCGTAAGTACTGAACTGCAGCGTGGGATGGATGTCAGGTGTTCTGAGGGAGACACTGTTCCAATTTATCATGGGGTTGGCTATCCTTAAAAAATTCCCCTTGTTATTGGCTTACCCCTAGTAATTGGGGTCTAAAATCCCCCCTTACCTTGATGGCTGTTCTTTTGAATCCATACTGAAGGGGGATGGCCCTGTACAAGCCAGTTGTGTTTGGCTGTCTGTTCATTCTTCCTATGTAGACTGATTTATCTGGTGGTTCCCTGGGGTGTCTCCTGGGTGCTTGCTGGGAGTGGTTCTGCTGCGGCTGTGGGGGCACTGCGCCGACTTCGTTGGCTGTCTGGGGGTACCAGCGTGTTAACTGGAATGCAGTATACATTACAGCAGTCTGGGTGTAGTTGCGGCCGGATCCGGCGAACCTGGAAGTGCCTTGCATCGGCTGCGAGGTTTGGAACGCACGGCGTACGTACCAGTGGTCTGCGCATGCGCGGACCGGACACGGCTCTATTTATACTGGATGATGCTGACTCTCTACCTGTGCGCTGTGTCAGCTGTTCTGGCGACTGGATTTCGGTGCTGAGTTCCTTGCCGTTCCTCCTGTGCTGTTGTTTCTTGGCTGCCCGGAGTGTTTCCTGTCACTATAGGGTAGGATTACCAGTTCTTCTATGTTTCTTGTTGGGGGTTTTGTTTTTGCTTGTCAGTTTGCCTCTGCTTCTTATTGGAAATTGTGTTTTGAAATTTCCTTTTATTCTCCCTTAGAGTATGGATTCTCCCTCTGCCTCTGCTAGATCCCTAGAACATAGGTGAGCCATTTATTTTTAATAGGGGGTTGTTTAAAAGAGTGCCATACTGAGCCTGTAATATATGTTATATATGGCTTTATTTCAGCCCCAGCAAACAATTGGATTCTCCTGCAAGGAAAAAAAAACAAATGCATCAATTGTTCGTCACCGGCTCTGCATGGAAGGAACCTTTGCAGGGAATGCTTGTTGGAAGTGGCTAATGTCCCCAGTAGGGGTTCCCCGCAGGACGACCTTAAACTTTGGATTTCCCAAGCTATTGCTGAGGGCTTTAAGTCTACCACGGTGTCTAGTGGTCCGAGTAAGAGAGGCAGATCGGAACCTCAGTCTTCCAGCTCTGGAGAAGACCCTGACCTGTGGGAGGTCTCGGATGATGGTGAGGAGGAAGTTGAATATACCTCCAGGTCTCTTGACTCGAAGTCTATTGATAGACTTATTACCCTCCTCAGAGACACTCTTAGTCTCACGGAAGAAAAGTCTGAATTGAGAGAGGCTGACAGGTTTTTTGAGAACTTAAAACCTAATAGACCGACTTTCCCGGTACACTCCTCAATTAGGGACATGATCCTTCAGGAATGGAATAAGCCAGAAAGGAAATCCACCTTGAAAAATAAATTCACAAGGATTTATCCTTACTCTGCCATAGACTGCTGCCTATGGAATTAGGTTCCTAAGGTTGATGCTGCAGTGATCCATATGGTAGAACTATGCTTCCTATTGACTCCATGGCATATCTCATAGAGCCTATGGAAAAGCGTTTAGATGGGGATTTGATTAAAGCCTACTTGGCCCTGGGCTCCGCCCTTCATCCGGCAGTGGCACTAACCACTCTCTCCAGGGCCTTCAGAGTGTGGCTCGCTAACTTGGAGGAGGACATTGATCAAGGTGTCCGTAGGGAACATCTCTTGGAGAGTCTCAAGGACTTTAGCCTTGCCACTGATTTTTGTTCGGAAGCCTCCCTGGACATCACTCGCATGATTGCCAAAAGCATGGCCCTGTCTGTGGCCTTCAGAATGGCTTTATTCGTGGGGGGCGGACTATGCCTCTAAGGCGTCCTTGTGTGGCCTTCCGTTCCAGGGGGATCTCCTGTTTGGTAAGATTCTGGAAGATGCTATTCAAAAAGCTGCTGATGGGAAAAAAGCATTTTTGCCGCAAGTGAGCAGAAAGAGCTTTTCCTCCTTCTGGAAAACTAAGCGATTTAAGGATCGGTCCTTTCGGGACAGCAGAAACTACAAACCCGGAAGGGAGTATTCCAGAAATTCTTCTTGGAAATCCTTCTCTCACTCTTCATCCATAAGGCTTCCAGAGGCAGAGGAGCGAGAACCTCTGGGAAGACCCTCTGAAGGTCTTCGGGCCCATCCGGGAACGGTGGGTGGAAGACTGAAGTTCTTTTACCCGGCGTGGGCCGCAAATATTACGGACATGTGGGTCACATCCATCATAAAAAAGGGTTACAGGATGGAATTTTCTTCTCGCCCAAAAACCGCTTTCTTCAAAAAATCAAAGGTGTCGGCAGGTAGCAAACGAAGGGCCATGAGGGCCTGCATTTCCACTCTTCTGGAACAGAAGGTGTTAGAGGAAGTTCCAAAACACGGGGGGGGGGGGTTTATTCCACAGTGTTCTTGGCTCCAAAACCCCACGAAAAGTGGCGTCTCATCCTGAACTTGAAAGGAGTAAACTCTATGCTCGACGTGAGAACGTTCAAAATGGAATTTTTACACGCCATCCTGAAAAGCGTCAAAAAGGGAGACTGGATGACTCTATAGACTTAAGGGACGCCTACTACCAAATCCCTATAAACCACAATCATATGCAGTTTCTTCGATTCTGGGCATTAGGAAGACACTTTCAGTCCCGAGGACTGCCGTTTGGCCTAAGCTTGGCACCGAGAATGTTTTCAAAGGTTCTTGTCTCTTTGATTGCCATCATAAGGATGAGAGGTATCGAGATCTTCCATTACTTGGACGACATCCTCATCATAGGTCCATCGCGAAGGATAGTGGCTCATCATACATTGGTGGCAATGAACATTCTTCAAGACCACGGTTGGCTTCTGAACGTAGAGAAAAGCTCCCTAATTCCGTCTCAAACTATCGTATTTCTCGGAGAAGTAATAAACACCATCTCTGCCCATGTGTTCCTGTCTCCAGAAAGGGTCATGAAGATCACAAGCAAAATCGAGAAGCTTCAAGCTCTCGAAATGGCCTCGGCAAGGGAAGTCATGAGTCTCCTGGGTTCTTTAACATCTACGATAGGGTTAGTAAACAGATTGGGAGCAGAAGATATCTCTGCCCCTGCCAGTGAGGAAAGAGTTGAACTGGTGGAAGAGCAAGAAGAATTTAGCAAAAGGCTTTCCGTTGGAAGAGCCTCCATGGAACATTATTACAACAGATGCCAGTTCTTCTGGATGGGGTGCCCACTTCAATTCCTTGTGGACTCAAGGGAAGTGGACCCGAGAAGAGAGTCAGCTACACTCAAATCTAAGAGAACTGAGAGCTATTTCCAAGGCTGTCTTGGTATTCCTACCAAGGATCAGAGATTCCTGGGTGTTGATCAAAACGGACAACCAAGGAGTCACAAGAAGCAGATTGCTTTTGAAGGAACTAGCTCCCTTAATGACGATGGCCATGAATAATCTCCAAGGCCTGAAGGCAATCTATCTTCCAGGTTCGGAGAACATGAAGGCGGACTTTCTCAGCAGAACAGAAATTCTTCCAGGAGAATGGAAACTTCACCAGGCAGTCTTCGCATGGGTTGCCCATCGGTGGGGCATGCCCCAGATCGACCTGATGGCATCCTTCCAGAATCGTCAGGTGGAGAATTACTACTCGCTCGACCCAGAAAGTCAGGCAATGGGCCAGGATGCTCTCTCTCTTCCTTGGTCATTCAATCTGGGGTATGCGTTCCCTCCCCTACTCATGAT
>OW240914.1:136848779-136927176 GCA_933207985.1 Pelobates cultripes | reverse complement strand
GCTAAAATGCTATTTTAACAGCTAGGCGGAGCATGGGATTAGAGGTTAACTAGCCATACAGGATGTGTATCATTTTAGAAGCTGATAGTAAAAGATCTTAAGTGTATTCACTTTCTCCAAGGTTGGCTCTGCCAACCCTACCGTTTTGCATTGTAACTTGCTATACAAAAGAACTTTTGCCAGAGACCGGAAAACCGTTTCAGTAGAGATGAAACATTGAGATGTCAATTAACCTGATCTATTTCACCACTGTGATCTCTGCATCTGTCCACTGGGTTCCTCCACTTTATGCAGTGTATAGTTCTTTCCATGGTTGTTGTCCCAGTATTCCTGCCCCTGACAGCAAAAACAAATGCAGAACTCTGCCCGAACAGTACCACTAGGCAGTGGTAACCTAAAGGAGAAAGTGTCAGTTTTTCCTCCACCATGTAAGTCACGTAGGTAGGAGCAAGGCAAATCATAGTGACTGTTCCAGTTATCGTAGCTAACCCGCAGAATCACTCTCTTCTCAAAGCCAATGTTCAGCACCCTCACGGTACCAGCCAATGATGCTCCCTGCACAGCACACTGCTCCAGACAAGCCTGCTGTCTGGCTAGTCTACAACGAAAGACTGTGTAATCTTGACTTGGAGGATGGAAATCCAAGCTATAGGTAGTGCGGCAGAGAGGACGTAGAGCACGTAGTGAGGCCAAAGCAAGCCCAATTGGATCTTCATCAAAAAATGAAGGTGAAAAGTGGCGGATGGTGGTCAATGCCAGTCCAAGGGCATCCGCAAACACCACACCTTTCTTGCGGAGATCTGGAGGACGTTGAGTTTGTGCCAGACAAGGTCTGAGTGAATTAGATGATGGGAAGCACAACTGATGTGGGGTTGGAGGGCTGAGACAGAGTACAGAGAAGTCACCAGGCATTTTGCAAGTGTATGAGGTCAACCTGAGGGAACAAAACAAGGACAAAAATATAAGTTAAAAAAAACTCAACTTTTACAATACGTGCACAGAAAAGTACAACATCTCTAAACTTTCTATGGAGTTTAAGTTAAGTCTAACAATGGCTCGAATGGAAAAAAAAAATTTAAAATAAAAGCCCAGACAAGTGTTTAAGGGAATATGAGAGTATAACGCTCTAATGCATCAATGAACGTATTCACAGAGACTAGGGTTTAAAAAACTTTAGACATGCATTCACTTTGCCTGTCCTTTTGACAAGATATGCACTAGGGATTGTAGCTTTATTAGCCCAGTGATGCAGATTTAAAACAGACCAAGTTAGTATCTTGCAATACCTGTATTTCACAACACCAGATTAAAAGACAGAGGTGTTGAATTTAAGACTAGCATTACAGTTTTATAATCTATAGTTATTCATTTTCATAGAAAGTTTGCAATTCTAAAGTCAGACTTATGGTTAAAAAAAACCAAACAAACCAAGGAATAAAATTATTTTTTATATGCCACATGGATTTAATATGGGATCACCAAATACTTGTGCTAAGTTTGTAGGAGAGAAGGCTTTATGATCCTGAGCAGCAATCCATTTATTCGTTTCTGACAGCCACAGTGGGATAGTGAATACGGCAAAAGTCCCCCCCCCCCATGTCCTGGTTTTTCCAAGTCAGCTATTTTGCCAACAAAATAAAAAATATTCTATTTCTGGGAAGAGCTGAGGATGCAGTAGATTCACCACAATAATGGTTTTATTAAGCCATGATAGCCGATTTCAGACTCCAATTAAAAGTTGGGCGAGTTCTGTACAGATTACGGTTATCAACAATAAACACATATAAAGTTATATAGTTGAGACAGCCACTCCAGGGGTCAGACTGAGCAGTCATAACATTGCATTGTCCCTTTCCATGTATCATCCCCCATTCATTCAGTATTGCCACTTAAAACCAACTACAGACCTCTCACCTTCTAGATAGAAACCGTTTTCCGGGTGTAGGAGCGGCAGCAGGCTGTGGTGGTGATGGTAGACCAGCAGGACCGAAGCAGAGGACGCCGAGACTCGCGGTGTGGCAACAGACAGCACAAAACAATCCTATCACACCGGCGCCCTGCGCCTACTGAAACCCGCCGGCTGCTGGGAATAGGTAAATCCACTCTGTCACGTGGTATATTCTTAACTCAGCGAATCAGACGCGGCCCTGTAATCCTGCCGAGCCAATGGGAGCGCAGAGCCTGGTTACCTTGGAGAACATTGAACCTGCCACCTGTGCATGGACAGCAGCTGGGTGTGCTACGTCATCAGCATGATCTGCACATGGAATGGCCCCAGCCTGGGACAGCACCGTCACCCAATCTTCAGCTGTGCAGGGCTGCATCATGATGGGCACTTTATAGGAAGAGCAATGTGCACAGTGACATAAATCAGCACTGCTCCCTCCCTGTCATACATTGATTTTAGCACTTTTTGGCAAATTGTTTTTTTTGCTTGTTTCTCTATAAATAAGGAATATTTAACTAAAACATTTCTGAGCTTTTGTGTATACCTGGCTGAGGCATTTATTGGGAACTTGATATGGATTTGTTCCACTGTACATTGTTACATACAAATGAAATATAAGAAAAAACTTGTTTTTTAAAATTGTACGTATCTACTCTGCAACTTAAACAAAAAAACCCTCACAATCAATTCACTTTCTAGTCCTGATAAGATGTCTAGAATTTCATTTAATGTTGGTTTACATCTATTGGTTGCCAAGGAAGACTTTATTGACACTTAATTAAGCCATATCATCAACTCATACTTTCCAAGTGTCGCTATTTAGGAGGGACAGTACCTCTTTTGGGCCCAAATCCCTGTCCCTTTTTACTATCCTAATGCCCCTCTTTACTAGGAGTTCCATATTGTTGGTAGATCTGAGTGTAAAAGAGCTCTACAGCAATAAATCTCATAGTTATCTATCTTTAAACTACATCTGTGTTTAGCAATTCATCTATGTAAATAAAATACTTTTTTTTTCTTTTCTAAATTACATTTTAGTTGCATAAATTGTTATTAGTAAGTCACCTAAAATGTATCAGAACAGCCCCGCCCCTGACTACACCCCCACCGCACCCCTAAAATTAAAATGTTCCTCTTTGTCCATTTAAATTGGTGGAAGGTATAGAAACCTCTTCCATATTTGGTTTTATTATAGAAACAAACCTAGCCTCATTACACCTCCTTTATTACAATCAAATTGCTGTGTGGGAAGGAGTGCCTTCAGGGGTTAAACCATTTTCTGTTTAACCCCTCCCTCTGACCACCGTAGTCATCAGGAAGGTTTGCTGGGCACTAATTAAGAGTAATAGTACTTTTATATATATATATATATATATAAATATATATATATATATATATATAAATATATTCATATTTTTAATAGTTAGAGAAAACATGGTTATTCATCTAATGTTTTTCAAAAAGCATGTAGATCAGCCTAAACAGTTCTGGAATATGGGATCTATGGACAGAAAACTAAATCTATTTGGGTGACATGGACCTTGTTGTGTTGATTAAATAAACACCACTTTCGATAATCTTGCGATTTAAGGAGTGCTGGCTACCTTTAGAATTTTTTTTTTTTTTTATTATCATATGAGGATTTTTCTTTTACATCAGACATGCAACAGGACTGTAGCCTGACACTCAGAAATAAGTCTACAATGACTGAAGAACAAAAAAAAATTAAATAATGTTTTGGAATGGTCCAAAGTCTAGACGCATGCTTCATTGAAATGGCATGACAGATCCTGAAACTCAGAGTTTATACTGAAAGCCCAGCCACCACACATTACTTATTTAAAGCAGTTCTGCATGTAGGATTTGGCTAACATTTCTCTAAAGCATCACAGGTGGCAGATCCATAGTTTCCTTCATTGAGATCGTAGATACTGATGGTAGTGGAACCTATATTGAGTCACGTGAGCAACAGCTTTTTCCCATAGGGGCACTAGTTGCTGCATTACTTCCCTAAAAGAATAATATACTAGCACAGGGGCTCCCAACTTGTGGTACGCGTAAAAAAAACTGGAGGGTGGCTACAATTTTGATCTGTATGTGTGTGTGTTTTGGTTGTTTGTATCTGTGTGTCTGTCATTTTATCTGTATGTGTGTCAGCGTGTGTATCTGTATGCCTTTGTGTGTTATAATGTGTATCAGTGTATCTGCATGTGTGTCAGTATATTTGCATTTTTGGCTATTTTGTTCTATCTGTATGTGTGTCAATATGTGTATCAAGTGTCTGTACCACTGTATGTGTGTTAGTGTTTACATCTGTGTGTCTGCATGTGTGGCTGTGTTTGTATGTGTCTGTCTGTACATCTGTATGTGTGCCAGTGTGTGTATATCTGTATGTGTCAGTGTTTGTATCTGTGTATCTGCATGTAAATCAGTGTTTGTATCTATATCTTTGTGTATCTGCACAGTATGATCCCCGCTTATGGGATATGTAGGGAAGGACTCTCCGTCAACACCGTCTGGTAATCCAAAACTCGGAAGAGGAGATAGAAACAACAATAGTGCTCTCAATTGTGATATAGTTGGATGTGCAGTAGATAGAAAAAGAAACTCACATTTGAGGGAGCTATGGCCAGCTCTGGTGTGGATAGCATACAGCGGTATAATCCCCGCTTATGGGATCTGTAGCGGTAGTACGTCTGTCAGCACCGTCTGGTAGTCCAAAGCTCCAAGAGAAAGGAATAAAAATAAAATACTGCTCTCAATTGTGATGGAATACAGGAGTAAAATAACAGATAAAATAATACTCACAAAGATAGAGCAGAGGTACTGCTCTACGACTGGGCATTGGTGGTATGATCCCCACCTGGGATTTCTTGGAGTACTGGAACAGTAAAATTGCCAGTGGGAGTAAAAGTAGCAGGAACGTTTAAAATGCCAGGAATAGGTAAAAAAGTTTAAAGTGCATAGAGAGTGCAATAAAAAGAGGATTTGGTACGGTGAAGTAACCAAAAAACTTTTATTGTTCTAAAATACACAGTAAAATATAAAAGTAATAAACCATAAACGCGTTTCACCATAAAAGGCTTCTTCAGAATGGGATAAAATAATAACCTGGCTATCCACACCAGAGCTGGCCATAGCTCCCTCAAATGTGAGTTTCTTTTTCTATCTACTGCACATCCAACTATATCACAATTGAGAGCACTATTGTTGCTTCTATCTCCTCTTCCGAGTTTTGGATTACCAGACGGTGTTGACGGAGAGTCCTCCCCTACATATCCCATAAGCGGGGATCATACCGCTGTACGCGATTCACACCAGAGCTGGCCATAGCTCTCTTGAATGTGAGTTCTTTACTTTTGTTACCTACCGCACCTTGAATATTACATACTACACCATTGGTCGCCTCTACCTCTCTTGTATTTTCATATACTGAACAGTCAAAACCATATGCAGGGGGAGCCTGGGGCAGCAGCAGAGCAGGGGAGTATGGGGCAGTGGGGAAGAAAGCATAGCCGGGGCTGAGAAAAAGGGGAAATGGGAGAGAGGAAAACATTTAATTTGAAATAACAGAAACTATATTAATTACAAACATATCGCTAATATGATGTGTACAATTAATGGAAATAGGCTGCCAAGGGGTACTCAAGGCAAAAAAAGGTTGGGAACCACTATATTAGCAGATAGAGAGGAAATAAAACACTATTCAGGGTCATGGTTAGTGCTAGAAATAGTGCTTTTATTTTTAAATCTCCCTGCTGTTCTCCAACACAACACATTCCCTTTGTGAAAGGGAAGGATAAGGTGTTCTTGCAGATCATGGCTGTGAAGTCAATGATAAGGCACGCTATGGAAGTGGACAGGAGAGCTTAATAGGAAATTTGATTCCACGGCGGATTAGGTTCTTTTAATAGTGCTTTCAAGAGCATTCCAATGCAGGTATTCCAGTCCTCTTCTTATAAGTACAACTGTGCCATCCAAAAAGATAATGACTGACTTGGCAAATCTATGTCCACTGATTATGTTTTGCATCTATGCTGTATTACAGTGCGTGTGCTCAGATTCTACATAAAAAGAGCGATTCACATTTGGTACTCCATCTCTTGCGGCTGGCTGGGCATCAAGGATAATCTAGCCCTGCAAAATTTGCATCTTGCAAGGCTTTGGGATCCTGATTTTCTTTTTACAAAAAAACATTCACTTTTATTACAGAAGTCATCTGCAGATTTAAAGTAATTATTGAGAATTTAAGTTCTTGTTACCAGGGTCCCAGCTTTTCCTTAATGCTTTATGTGTGTTTATAATGTTACTGTATATGGCATTGGGAAATAAATGTAAATTGGTAAACATAGATAACTTAGAGAAATATATGCCTTGCTACTTTTTAAAATCTAATTATAGATGTGATGAAGTGGGGGGCGGGGGGCTCCATTATAAGAAAGGGGGCCTGTATTGTTTTACCCCTGTGTTTCTGCTATTTTCAGATTTTGTTGCAGACAGTTTGGCAGAACACAATTTTATTTTTTTAAATAAACATATGGCAGGTTCTGAAATAAATTATACTTTTACAGTTAAATAATAAAGCCACTAAAAAAGGTATACCACACCATGTATGCATTTAAAGAGACATGAGATTATACTGCCTCCGCTAGTCCAAATTATAGATGAATTATCTATATCTGTTTTTGGCTATAATTTTAGACAATCTTTATTTAAAAAAATTCATTTTACAAACGGGCAGCCTGAATTTATACTGAGTTAACTATGGAATTTGGAACGTTAAGGATAAGTGCCAATGTCAGAGCAAAATATATCGTCACTTGGCCTAACTTAAATTTAGGTGCATTCCACAGCCCAATGGCCATTTGGGTTAGGTCCTTTAACTTTCTAAACAATTTCAGATCTGGAGTAGAATATCTGATAAAGTCAATGAAGACTCAGGAGAACAGTCAGAGATGCCTGGCATAATTCCGAATGTGCAGATCTCTCTCTATTCAAGCGCTCTAAAACTTCCTCCACGTTTTACATGAAAATCCTACTTCAGTGAATAAACCCCATAATCACTACCTGCAGACAGCCTGGCACTTCTCCTTCCCCCACACAGAGTGTTCTCAGACCAGCTGTGTCAACAAATCTCAGTCCCTGCCAGGAATAGAAAAATCTCCTAAATAAATAGAAAATGCATGTAAGAGGTTTTCCAATTGAAGGTAAATGAGGCCATGTCAATCATCAATTGTTTGGCCAGATGTAGCATCATGGGTCAAGTAATAAATTCCTTTGCCATTCAGGAAATCTCTATCTTGCAGCACAACCATACCCATGAATTTGTAGCTGGACACACCAGGAAGCAATAAGCTAAAAGCACTAAAAACACAATGACACAACCAAAGACTGGTAGCAATAGAAAGAGAGGCAGAAGTCACAATGAAGGAAATTCAAAAGGAAACAATACTGCATTATGACAGCTGGTTTTATCTTAATATTTTGTTGAGATGTTTCCACAGAAAATCCTCTTGCCCTGGCTCCTTCATGTGTTTGGGACAAAACCATTTAAAAGTATGACATCCTCCCCAAAATATTATGATGGGTACTTACTAAAGTGGGGATTGTGCATAGAGAAAAATGCAAATGGTAGGCTTAATTAGTTAACCTGAAAAATTCTTATGCATGGTTAATTTTTGGCTCATCTAAGTTATCCTAAAATTGTCTTTTCTCTTGTTGATTCTCTACTGTTTCTCTTTAGTGAATGGGCACCTTTGTATTTCTTGCTAACAAGTAAAATGTATTAGATTTTAGCCCAGTCGGGGGGGCGTGGCCTGACTCTACATGTGAACGGTCGCATCTCTGCGAAGCTCCCGTTCCTCCGGGTTTATCATAGCCGCCAAGCGACAGCATAAAGCAAGATGGGCAACAAGAAAAAACAACCGACCTCCCAAGAGACCCCGGGTCCCGGTACCGGCAAGAAAAGCGGGGATCTCGACAGATTTTTCCGTGACAAAGTGAGAGCGCTGGCAGAGGCTGACACAGAGGATCCGCCATCTTCGCCACGTGTCTCCCCGCCGGAGAGCCCAGCAAGCTCCGATTCCCTTTACCCACCTGGGAATGCGACATTGCAGGAGATGCTGCAAAACCTACCCTCAAAAGAGGACATGGCCTCCATGCTGGCAAAGCTTGAGGCATCCATGCAGGAACGATTGTCCTCCATCACAACAGAGGTACGCCAGATAGGGCTCCGGGTGGGGGGCCTAGAGGGGGACAGAGACAACATGCAACTCAGGCTGCACAATATGGAGCAGAGGCAGGATGCCCAAGAATCCAAACTAGTACAGATTTTACGCCACACAGAGGACCTCGACAACCGAGGCAGGAGGAATAACCTCCGGGTCAGAGGGGTACCAGAGGCACAAGGGGAACTGGAAAATACCAAGGAAGTTCTCCAGGCCCTCTTCAATAACATACTGAAGCGTGCCCCAGACACCCCGATATTAATGGACAGGGCGCATAGGGCGGCAAGACCCAGGGGGTTACCACAAGAGACTCCCAGGGACATAATATGTAGAATCCACTACTATACCCTAAAAGAGGACATACTAAAGCAGGCGAGGAATTCACCGGCCTTAACCATGTTTGCTACACAGATCCAGATACTACCAGACTTGGCGTGGCAAACGCTCCAGGGGAGGAGGGCCCTGAGGCCTCTCATCCAA
Organism: Pelobates cultripes; assembly: GCA_933207985.1. NCBI lineage: Eukaryota > Metazoa > Chordata > Amphibia > Anura > Pelobatidae > Pelobates > Pelobates cultripes. The sequence continues at coordinate 136,918,521 of OW240914.1, read as the reverse complement.
GCCTTGCAAGCCAAAGAAATCCGCTACCGCTGGGGCTACCCCTTTGCCCTGATCGCCTCGCATCAAGGAGTACAGCATAGCATCGCAACGATACAAGATCTACCAGATTTCTTAAAGGCGTTTGACCTACCACACATGGAGATCCAGGACTGGTATGACCCCTGGTCCCAAGCAGCCATGCAAGCGCTACCGCAAAGATCCCGGTGGAGAAATGCAGCGGAGAGGAAACGGACACCTGGGAAACGGCTTCCCTTCACGCCAACTTCAAGATCAAGGGCAGCGGGACGAGACACTGGAATTGGACTCTCTACACCCTGAAATTATGGACTACCTCTTACCCATCCACCTAACCACCCACCACAGGAGAGACTTGTTTCACCTCGGTGACCTTTTCAGTCCCCGGGTGTGGTGTCCCTGGATCTGGACAGAGACTCACTACAACTGGTTAATACTCCTAACGGAACGACGACGACTGGCGTTGCTACCTTAAGACGCAAGTATTATAACCTACACTAGCTGTTGTAATGGGGGATACAGGCACACATACTCTACCACACATTAACACCGGGAGACTGTTATGGGACTGAGGCTTCCAGATAAGGGGGGAGTCAGGACCAACTGGCGGGACGAGCTATATTATATCTATCTCAAAAAAAAACATATAGATATTAAATATTGGTTATTATTAATCTTAACCACATTGATTTAGATTCAAAGTTTGGTCCGGCCCAGGGAGGCCCCACCGGGACACGCCTACGCACTGAGGGTGGTTGCTACGCCCGATAGGGGTAAAGGGGAGAAAGCATTTACACCTCTCAATAGTATAGCACATTAGACGTAATGGTCTCTCGCTATACATACTATGCGCACTGCTCACGCAGGTTGTTTTGCCAAAAAAAAAAAAAAAACCATCCCAACCTGTACACAGCGGTGCTCAAAAGCCATGTTTTGCAAGGATAATCCAAAAGAAACCCAAGCACTTCATTTACGGCGCTTGGCGGCGCTATAACATAAGTGTAATTATGAACGGTCGCAGAGACCAGACTGTCACACCACCGGAAAACAAACACGACTGAAAGCCACATTTCATTCTAGAACTACGCTAAACGATATACACAACACCCCAAGTAACCGAATAAGGTTACGAGCGGTGCACTGACATCTTTTACTCTGACAGACATATCTTCCCGATTCGGCGATCAAGGCCGACGGTGACTGACACTAAGCACCGACTCCTGCATAGTTAGTTGAATACTAACGGATATACGTGGCTCCTAGATCTAGGAGTCACATTTTTACAAGTTCGCTGTTAAAAAGTTATCATACATCTAAGTTTAGATATTTTGTTGCTTCTATACCTTATATCGCACACACTGCCGGGCATCTACGCCCCACAACGACACGACTTTACCATGGACACAAGAGGTACCGCCATAGCAACGGCCAGGAAACACGTACCTACCATAGATACTATAAAAATACTCTCATACAATGTCAGGGGACTAAATTCTCCTGAAAAGAGGAATATGGCACTGAGGGACTTTCAAAGACTACAAGCCGATGTTGTCTTCGTGCAGGAGACGCACTTCAAGGGACCCACTGCACCAAAACTCACTGATAGACACTACCCCCACACGTATTACAACAACTTCACACATAGCAAATCCCGCGGGGTTGCCATTCTGATAGGGGCCAAGATACCATTTGTTTACAGCCAACATTTCGCGGATGATTCAGGCCGCTATGTTATACTACAGGGACAGATTAGCAACTACCCGGTGACCCTGGTCAATCTATATCTTCCAAACACACGATAATGTCACACCTTCCGTAAAATCTTAAACAAGGTTCAACAACTTACGACAGGGACCTTAATTATAGGGGGAGACTTTAACGTATCTCTAGATGCTCAAAAAGATAGCACGGCGCGACACCCTAACCATCTCCAACCGACCAGAACGCAAATTAAACGAATACTGCACAGCCATCAATTAGTGGACTGCTGGAGGGCTCTCCATCCCACCACGAAAGACTACACATTCTACTCCAGACCGGCCTCAACATACACTAGAATAGATTATTTCATCACCACACACAGAGACCTCTCACTCGTAACCTCGGCAACAATCGGCAACATCACTTGGTCCGATCATGCCCCGGTTCAGATACAGCTCAAAATTCCTACCCTAGCTCAGGGCACAGGTCAGTGGAAACTAAACACCACCATATTGCATGACGAAACGGCAAAACAAGCTATTGCCAAAACTATCTCCCAATACTTTCTAGACAATCACACACAAGACACAACCCCTTTCCTCCAGTGGGAAGCACATAAGTGTGTAGTGAGGGGGGAACTAATAAAATGGGGCTCCTTTCTTAAAAAAATTAGAATTAAGAGACAGACAGAGTTATTGACGGACATAAAAAACTTAGAAGAGGCGCATAAGGAAACCATGTCTGAATCCGATCATCGCAAACTTCTGTCCCTTAGGTCTGAACTAACAATTCTGCTACAATCAAAGGCTAAAAAATCACTGGTATGGACTAAACAGTTATTTTATGCCCAAGGGAATAGGTGTGGTAAACTCCTAGCAAACGCACTAAAGCATAGGCAGGAGAGAACGTACATCCCCCAGATTAAAACAGCAAACAACAACATTGTACAATCAAACAGCGAGATAGCAAAAACATTTAGGGAGTTTTACCACTCACTTTACAATCTAACGAGTACATCACAGGACAAGGATAGGATCAAGGCATACCTCAGCGATAAATTCGACAAAACACTACCCCAAACACTGGCCAGATCCCTAGATGAGCCCTTCACTCTCACCGAGCTCATGAACGCGATTAAAACCACCCCATCGGGCAAAAGCCCAGGTCCAGATGGCTACTCGGCTATGTACTATAAGACGTATCTGAAAGAGCTAGGCCCACACCTGCTGGAAGCGATTAACTCCATAAGCCCTGACAAACCCCTCCCTAAACCGAGTCTGGAGGCCAATATCACTCTTATTCACAAGGCCGGGAAGAACCCTGATTTATGCGGCAGTTACAGACCAATCTCGCTGATTAATGTAGATATCAAAATCTTTACTAAAATGTTGGCATTACGATTGAAACCTATGCTCCCAACCCTGATTCACCCCGACCAGGCGGGATTTGTCCCCTCTAGGGAAGCCAAAGACAACACCACGAAGATCATTGCCCTGATCCACGAAGCTCTCAGTAATAAAGCCCCTTCCATCATGTTAGCTATCGACGCGGAAAAAGCGTTCGACAGGGTGGATTGGAGTTTTCTGTTGTCGACGCTGGAAACACTAGGCTTTGGGAAAAGGAGGATGCAGTGGGTACAGGCAATCTACTCTCACCCCTCGGCACGGCTTAAAATTAATGGGATACTGTCCGATCCGTTCCAAATAACGAACGGCACGAGACAGGGTTGCCCCCTGTCTCCGTTGCTTTTTATCTTGGGATTGGAACCTTTGCTAAACGCGGTACGGAACAGGCCAGGTGTAGAGGGAATAAGGGTGGGTGCACACCAGTACAAAGTGTCGGCATTTGCAGACGACTTACTTTTTACACCCCCTAGAGTCCCTCCCCACACTGATGGACCTCTTAGACGAATACAGTGCCCTATCCAACTTCAAAATCAATGTTGACAAATGTGAAATACTGAACCTCACATTACCAGACAAGGACAAAACACGACTACAAACGCGATATGCATTTCAATGGGCAACAAAGTCCATCAAATACTTAGGGGTCAATATAACTCCACACACTAAGCTATTATATGGAGCTAACTTCCCACAAATCTTAGGAGCTATTAGTGCGGACCTGGAAGCATGGAATAAACCACACTTCCGATGGTTTGGGAGGATAAATATTCTAAAGATGAATGTACTCCCCAGACTGCTATATCTATTAAACACTCTCCCAATCGCCATTCCAAGAACCTTTTTTAAGAAAATTCAGGCATTATTTACACAGTTTATATGGGCCAAAAGACGTCCAAGAATAAGGTACAACATACTCACGAGACCTAAGGAGTTGGGGGGGGGTGGGCCTGACGGACATCTGGCTATACTACCAGGCGATACACGTAGGCCGAATCATAGACTGGACATACCAAAACGCCTCCAAAGAGTGGGTTACAATAGAACAAGCCCAGATAGGTGACTCATTGAAGGCAATACCATGGCTGCTGACCTCGGTTAACGACTGGACGACACTAGCACACCCGACGATAACACCAACCCTACAAATATGGAAAAAAGTACGCAGCTACCCAGACATTGCCCCAACACCATCTCCGAAATACCCTATAACGAACAACCCCCTTTTCATAGCAGGGAAAAGGGGCTTCCAATTGAAACCAATGGGAGACGACCAACGGAAGGCACATCTGACACTAGACGAGGTAGTGAGAGAGGAGGGAGTGAAGCCAATCACACTACTGACAGAAGAGAAAGACCCATCCCTTATGCAGAGATTTCAGTACGCACAAATGCGACATTTCTTGACTGCACAGGGCTTATCACATTGGACTCCAAGGGACAGGACCAAATTTGAACTATTATGCTCGGGAGAAAAAACGCCTCACAAGCCCACATCCCTCTGCTATAAACTGTTACAAACCCAGACATGTACTCAATTACCGTACTTTACCAGAGTATGGAGGGACCACTTAGGCAAAGATTTAGAAGCAGGAGACTGGAAGAATATCTTCCAAACGATCTTCCACGCACACTCTAGCATACCACTACAGGAGATTAACTATAAATTCATCTCCAAGTGGTATACCACCCCGGTGAATGTCCACAGATTTGACTCCAACTCATCACCAATGTGCTGGAGATGCAACTCAGATAAGGGCACCTTCCGACACATATGGTGGACATGTGAGGAGCTATCGGGCTTCTGGAAAGAAGTCTGGACCACGGTCAATCTAATAACAGACACGCCCATACCCTACAACCTAGAGGCACTCCTACTACTCCACTTCGAAATACCACACCGTAAATTCAAACATTCCCTCGTTTACTTTATGCTGACAGCAGCAAAAAGTTCGATAGTGAACCACTGGAAATCGGCGATCCCGCCCTCTAAAAAAGACTGGTTTCAAAGAATAGAACATTTTCATGAGATGGAGGAACTAAGATGGGGATCGTTAGACAAATATCACAGATACAAAGACATATGGCAACCCTGGAAAGAATTGCTAAGAGGTAGACAGGCTGACTAAACTAAATAACCATCATATCTGCCTAAGAGGGGGGGAAGCTAGCTAGGAAAGGGACAAGGAACAGGACCAGGGGGTGGGACAGAAGGTGCACGGGGGGTCCTTTTCTCCGCCTCTGGCATAACAATCTAACTACCTGGGTATAACAGGCTGAACCACGGTGCTACCCAGAACGACAAACCACAACTCTTGGACGCATGTTATACCGCACACACACACATAGGAATCAACGGCCAAGGCGGCAGGTTTACCGTGACAGATAAGAAACCAATGTGTATCCTAGGCCAAATAAAATTGTTACTGAGAATGTCATACTTGTATTCAGTGCTGCGATGTTGCGATATCTTCTTTCTTCTTCTTCTTCTTCTTTCTTTTTCCTTATAACACTACGTTGTGTGTTACTACAATGTTATAATACAATGTCTTACCTTACTCCTGAAACATGGAGACATGCACTCAAAAAATCCAATAAAAATAAAATATATATAAAAAAAAAAAAGATTTTAGCCCAGTCACACTTCAATGAGTTATACATGTGCTTTTCTAAGATAATTATATAGCAGATAGTTATAGCAGATATAATTACTCTGAGATTAAATTATTACCTTTTAGTTTGATTTTGATTTACAGCATGCAAAATTAAAATTCCATTTACAAATTAAAAGCTGTGGAAAACCAGCACGTATAATCTATTCTCAGAGTTTATGCACTGTGGCCTTTTATACTTGTTAAAAGTCATAATGTAATCTTTAATGCTCTCTACAAGTATACAGTGAAAATAAAATACATATGCATTATAATGAACAAAATGTGTCCTATTTAAACTTAAAGAATAACCTTTAAAGTAGATAAGGCTGATCTGTATCTCATACTTTCAGGAGCATTGAGGGCAGAGATTAGGATAAATGACTGAAATGTGGGGTGGGGGGTTCTGAATGTAGACAGACAGTCACAGCTGCGGTTAGAGCAGAGTGCACAGTGTCTGTCTGATGCAAGTCCCTCTGCAAATTACAGCCTTGTGCACCCAATAACCTCAGCTATATGATCTCATATTGCTACCTATACATGCCCAAGGCACAGAGATAAGGTTATTTGCATATCATATATATTTATTGAACATTTCTTAAACAGTGCCCTTAAAAGTGCTGAATATTATTTACACACTTGCTGACACCAGGATAGCGTTTGGATTAGTAATACAAAGAGACCTGTAGGTCTGTAGATATACACTTTCATGTGATGTTAAAAAATGTGCAAGAAAGGAAAAAACAATGCTCATGGTTCATGTTCTGCATTTCTGGCAATGTGATGTCATCAGTCAGGTGGGCTTTTTGTGTGCAAATCACTGAAATTATAAGCATTATAGAGAATGGAGACACCAAAAGTCCTGCACTATAACGAATGCAAAGAGCGTACGTGAATATGGTGCTTGGAAAAAATGTCCCTTATATTGTATTCTGGCACCCTCCAGGATTCAGAATGTATAACAACAAGAAGTCTTTTAGAATATACTTCATACTTCTCAGGCTACAGTGAGTTTCTGCTACATTGCCATCTCACTGACAACCATCTGAGATACTGTACAAGTATTAAAGGACCACTAAAGTTACCTATGGGGTGGTCTGGGTGCAGGGGTCCTGTCATTTTTTATAAATTCTTTATGATATTTTTCATTTTTGAAAGTTCAACATTGAAGGAAATTACAGAAAAGAAAAATAAGGACGTTACATCGGATAGGCTGCGTTTCCAAGTAGCATAAAGTTATTAGGCAACATTGCACACAAAAATAACATGTAATCATATTGTTGGCCATTCATTTGTGTCGGGTTTCCAAGTACCAGCCTGGGGTAGTGAGATGCACATTGTTACATCAACTCAGGGGAATGCCATAATAGCTGAAGAACGGTGAGGACCATATCGGTGGTGATAGTAACGGGAGTCTGTGATCTGGAGTCTATTACCGTTGAACTTATTAGCAGGCTCAAGGGGGGTACACAAATGTGTGTTTTAGAATGCAAGGTATGGGTGTGTCGATAGCTGTATGTAATGAATTGAGGACCCGTGGCCCTTGAAGCCGTAGAGTGTGGTGGAGGGGATAGCCCATGTTGTTAGTGAGTGGTAGTTTTCGGTTTGGCTATTTCCAGAGAGGTTTGTGTAACTGCAAACGATTGCAAGTTGGTTGAGTAGAGAGGCAGGGAGATGGGGGACGAAAGGATATGGGGTAGGGGTTTAGGTGGGTAATGCTGGGTTGGGTACATGGGCAATGGGGACAAGGAGAGAAAGGGATAAAAAAAAATTAAAAAGGGGGAGAGAGTAAGGAAGGTCAAAAAGGTACATGAGAGGGTGGAGCGGGCTCGCTGGGGGGCCTCCCCGAGGTTCCCCTCCTGCCTCGCCCTCCCCCAGGGAGAACGGTTTATAGGGGAAGTGACAATTCATATAGCCAGGGTTCCCATACTTTATCGAAGTGTTTGGTGGTGTCACTTACAAGAGCAGAGAGTTTGTCTATTTTAATGCCGTCATTTATTTTGTGTTTCTACCAAGTCAAGAGTAAGGATGTCTGGGCTGCCCCATTTCTTTGCGATTGCCCGTCTCGTAGCTAGTGCTAGTTTGGTGACTAATTTGTTTTGTGCACATGGAGTGTTTTTAACAGGCCTAAAGAGGAGCCACAACCATGTGTTCATCGGAATATCTGTGTGCAGTACTTGTGATGTGAGCTGCGCTACCCGTTGCCACAATGTCGCTATCTGAGTGCATTCCCACCAGAGGTGGATGTATGTGCCTTTGTGACCACACCCTTTCCAGCAAAGGTCTTGGTCTGACTGTTTCATTTGTTTTAGGCAAAGTGGGGTTAGGTACCATCGTAAAAGTGTTTTGTATGCCTGTTCCTTGTAATTAACGCATATTGATAACGTTGCCGTGGCTGTCCAAATTGCTATCCAGTCATTGGGGTCTCCAATGGGGCCTATGCCCCTCTCCCAAGCTGACATGTAGGGCAACGATACAAAAAAGACAAAAAACTAGTGTATAGGCGCTTCGTAAATCTAAAGATAAAAGTGGTGGAAGATATAAAAGTGTTTCCCCAAACACAATAAAACGTGAATAACAAAGACAAAATGTATATCAAACCACACAACGTGAAAAGGTAATAGATATGCAGAAAATACAACCTGAGTTTGTCAGTATAATCAGGTGGTATCTAAAAGCATAAGATAAAATACAACATAGTGTAATCTGTATAAAAACAATAAGAATAGGGCAAAACAGACTATCACTCACATTATGCAGAGCCGTCCCAGGCTCTGTATTGTAGGCTCAAAGGTGCCAATACAGGCAAACGAAATTCCCAGAAAGTGGATGGAGAAGTTGCTCAAAAGATATATATTTATTAAGTAAAATTCAAAATTATAAAAGCTCGAGGTAATAGGGGAGTGGAATCCAGACCATGCAAACAAAAGGATATCCACTTACCCCAAACAGCAACCAAGAGCAAGTGCATAGAATGAACACAAATAAAAATAATAATAAAATACAGCTAGGTAACAGCAGCTGTTACCTAGCTGTATTTTATTATTATTTTTATTTGTGTTCATTCTATGCACTTGCTCTTGGTTGCTGTTTGGGGTAAGTGGATATCCTTTTGTTTGCATGGTCTGGATTCCACTCCCCTATTACCTCGAGCTTTTATAATTTTGAATTTTACTTAATAAATATATATCTTTTGAGCAACTTCTCCATCCACTTTCTGGGAATTTTGTTTGCCTGTATTGGCACCTTTGAGCCTACAATACAGAGCCTGGGACGGCTCTGCATAATGTGAGTGATAGTCTGTTTTGCCCTATTCTTATTGTTTTTATACAGATTACACTATGTTGTATTTTATCTTATGCTTTTAGATACCACCTGATTATACTGACAAGCTCAGGTTGTATTTTCTGCATATCTATTACCTTTTCACGTTGTGTGGTTTGATATACATTTTGTCTTTGTAGGGCAACGAGCCTTCCTGAGTGGTCTTGTACTATGTGGTCTTGTACTATGGGAGTATATTGCAGAGATTTATCCTTTTTGTATAGGTAACTTGACACACGCTTTTTCAAGAGGTGTTAGCAGGGTAATGCTGGCTCATTTGTAAGTGGGTTCACTGATAAAGCTAATTTGGATGTATTGGAAGAAGTCGTGGGTTGTGAATAGGGTGTGTTGAGGGAGGTCCACAAAGGGTATGAGCTGTTGGTTGGTGTAAAATTGGTATATTTGAGCTAAGTCATTAGTCTCGAAGTGTACGAAGTCTCTAGGGTTCATACCAGGGGCGAATTGTGTGTTTTGGAGGATCAGTGGGAGTGGGAAAGGGTGTGATACTAGGTTACATTTTACCATTGTACAATCAAATGAGTTAGCGCACACAATTGGGTATAATTAAGTATTACAGAACTTATTTTGCAATACACAAAATGTGTGTATATATAGATATTGTTCTGAAAAGTTTCTTTATGATGATTTCACTCATATAGTCCACATTGGCAATGGAGTCACCCCTTCCAGGCTTCTCCAAAACTTCTAGGAGTATAATTCAAATAACCATCTGGGGGGAGAGAAACTTACAATGGTGTAATATTATTAGGTGAGAAACTGCCACCATACACATCCTATGTGCCTGGCTCACAGTTCATGGGGTGTATCACTGTCGAGTTCACCGTCCACCGATTGTCTTGCTTGGTACTTCACCTCCCTGAACACCAGATACATTTTGTCGGCACCACGTGACTTACACGTTTCACCCTGGACGGGCTTTTTCAAAGTCTGTGTGTGCCGATATCCCTTTAAATACTGCTGCAATACTAGAAAGTCCTCTGGCACTCCAGCTGCATATAGATTTGAATTATTTTTATACCATTTAAGAGAGTCTTAGATTCAATATGAAACAAGCTTTGATTCTAAATGGTCCCTCTCTGCTACCTGCTTTAAGAGACAAATTAAAATTTGAGCTAGTTCCTCTATATTGCTAACTGTATGGGGAATGTGCTTATGTCATCAAAACAAAAAACAACACCCACCTACCATTTTAAGCCCTCTGTTCTATGAACTACATGTTGTTGGTGTGTAACAGAGCTCCACAGCAATAATACTCAATAAGTAATATATCTTTAAACTACAATAAATGTGTTTAGCAATCAACCTGTGTAAATAAGATACATTGTTCTTGTTCTAAATTACATTTTAAAGGCATAAATTGTTATTATTAAGAAACTTAAAGGAACACTATAGGGTCAGGACACAAACTTGTATTCAAACATGTTTAGCTGGCTTGCCCTCCCCCTTAGAAGGCTTAAAACTCACCTTTTTCCAGCGCCATGCGGGTCCAGTCCCCAATCCGTCTCTTTGGTGACATCAGAATTGCTGATTTTTAGCCAATCCAATACTTTCCTATAAGGAAAACATTGAATTGGCTGAAATCTGCAAGGAGGCAGGGCCAAATGCTATTTTGAATAAATGCTTCTCTATGAGGAAAATTCAGCGTCTACATGCAGAGCGTGGAGACGCTGAATGACAGTGCTGCCTACTGTGCAGCAATGCCCCAGGTAGCACATCCAGATTCCATCTGAGGAGTGGCCACTGGATGTGTCCCTAGGGGCAATATAAGCACTGCCTCTTTTCTCAAAAGACAGTGTTGGCATAAAAATGCCTGCAGGGAATGATTATACTCACCAGAACAACTACATTAAGCTGTAGTTGTTCTGGTGACTATAGTGTCCCTTTAAGATTTCTCAGAACAGGCTACTCATTGGCCACACCTCCATTTACGGCAATTAAAGTATCCTCTTTTGTGTATCTACAAAAATAACATGTGGCCTTAGCATTGCTCAGGCTGCATGCAACTTTTTGGTACTGCCAAAGCACTTTAAAGGGGTTACTAATTTCTTTTTCAGACTAAAAAGATATTAAAAAAAATAAATAAAAAAAAAATCAATGTTCTCTCTCTAAAACAACAATCAATTTAATTTTTTTCATTGTAATAGATGATCCTAGAATTAATTTTGTTCATCATGATTGATAATCCTACCCCAATGCCAGTGGATTAAACAAATGGCAACTCAGCCAGTAGCATATATAAAATATCACTGGACTCAGTGATCCAACAGGCAATATAGACCTTGCCCAATGTCCATTATCAAAGTTAGCTGGGGCATAAGTTCAGGTCAAAAGAACCAGGAGAAAACTGCTAAGGAGAGATCTGCCATTCAACTACATTTCATAGGGCTTCATTGTGCCATAAATCTGCATTACATGGCTTGAGTACAACATAACTGCATTAAAAGAAAAAAATCTCACCTAGGTTGAATGGCAGATCTCTCCTTAGCACTTTTCTCCTGGTTCTTTTGACCTGAACTTATGGTATTAGGCACTAATAGTTGTGTATCCATTTCAAATATTGCTATGCCTATCACAGCAACAAAAAACAGACCAGGTCAGCATTTATAGCAGTGCCATGATATATAGAGAAACAAATGTTTAGATACATCAGTGTATGACGGTGACATATAGATATAGCAAAAAATGGCACAGTCTGAAGATAGCTGCCCAGACCAACTAAATAATGCATCTCATTTTTTTGTTGTTGTTCTAGAACGATAAATAACAGACACAACACACAAGACCTGTCAGATTTATGTTAATCTGTTTTGCATCGCACATGTAGATCTGCACGTGCATATACAGATATATAAATGTGCTCATATATGGAACTTTGAGGACTTCACTCCAGGAAAAACAGTTAGTTTGGCCTTCTGGATGCAGAAGTTGCTTGTGGTTCAAAAATAGGGAGGGTGATAAATAAAAATGACACACAGGTTCCCCCTGATGCCTCAATAACTAAACAGACTAAAGATCCAGCTTATTCTGCCTCTACCCTCAGGGAATTGTGATAGGTAATTAGGATGTTTGAGGGTAGCTTACTCGCAATACTTGAATAGCAAGTAATCTATTTTCACCTGATAGGGCAGAATGCATGGATTACAAACCTGTAAAGTACAGTATATCTTTTTTAGAATTTACGTTTTCTTTATTTTTATCTCACACTATTTGCCACATTGTAAACATAACACAAAACAAAAACATAAGGTGAACAGAAAAAGAAAAGGAAATGGACATGCATAACTCTCGCAATACATATCATCACGTTAACTCCTATTATTCTAATTTTTTTTTATACAGTTTATATATTTATTTCATCTGTATTTTAACCCTCTGTAATTCTGTATTACAGCATCCCGAACAACAACAAAAAAAACAAAACAAAAAAAAAAGTACAGTATATCTTTGACAGGCATCAAAAGGAATGTACAAAATCACAACTGCAAAAAAACAACAACCAATCAAAAACAGTAAATCATCAAATAGATGCCATGTTTTAAGATACAGTATTACAAAGATCAATTACATGACCAACAAAATTAGAAAGAGGTCAGACATTAGAGAGATGAAAATGAAGGGCTACTTCACAGGAATGTAGAGAGACCAATCATTCACATAGCTGTCTTTATATTTCAAATAAGAGGACCATATGAAAGAAAAAGTTCACACAGAATTACAGACCATGACCATTAGCCACAAAACATTATACACAATTTTTGGTTATAAATGGTTTAATTTCAGCTATGTGCCTTATGATCCAAAAGAATATCCTAGTTGGCAGTCACATATTATATATATATATATTATTTTTAAACCTTAGATCAGCCTGGACATAAGGAAGTCCCTGAGATCTAAACAGAATGGATGGGAAAGCCGATACTAAGAAACTGAGAGATTGCCTTTGGACAACGCCATCAACCTTGTTTGAGTAGTATTCTCAACAACTTTTGTACTTGTCTATTTTACAGCACTGACAAATATGTTGTTGAATATAAATAACAATAATATGGAGATAACTTCCACAATGATGACATAACCTCCAAAATAGATCATATATTATTGTCTGCATAGAAGACAAGTTATCAGCTTTTAAAAATTTTTTATTGTATGGACAGTATGATTTTTGGTCTCACACACACCCGAATTCAGTTGGATATCAACAGTTCGACCCAAAAGTGAATTTGTAGAGCTAAATTTGGTGCTGTAATAGAACGGAGAATAAACAACTCTATGGGGTATATTGCAATCCAACTAGTTTCTCCTCACAGCATGCTAGTTTCACCATAATTCAGACATTAAAACAGAGCAATGTACCTTCCCGCACTGTGGCCAGCCTTACATCCAGCTCTACTAGTTACACAATGTTATTACTATATGAAACATTCAGCCTGCTTCTATTACCGACAAGTATGGGCTACAGCTGGACTTTTTTCCCCCACAGCCCTAACATTATCTTAATTTGTATTAATTTTGACAAACAAAACAAGGAATTTAGATGTAATTTTTATCAACAATCGTACATGGTTAGAAAAAATAATAATCTAGAAGCCATCAGCAGACACATATTTAAGCCTTTTACTTGACTTGAAAAAAAAAAACAATAGAAATTCTAGGCTGGCCCACAAGTAGCCTCCCAATTGTTATGGAACCACAAGTATTAAGAGTTCTTTTCTAAATTACAGTGAAACTAACATGTTGTGAGGAAATGTTAGAATAGGCTTGGAGGGTGTGTCAATGCAAAATACTGCATAATTAAGTATGGGGTCATTTACAAGCAAATTAATTTTCATCATCAAAGTTAGCCCACAAATTTGGTTTCTTCCATTATGGCCAAAATTAATTATATTTGCCAACAGTCAAATTAAACAGCACCGAAACGGAGCCAAACTGATTTTGCCCTGAACAAAGGCTAAATACATCAGTTATTAATTCCCCATACTATTTGCATTAAAAACAGAAATCAACAGTGGGTACACCTACACCCACCAACAAAGAATAGTTCAACATTTTACTCTATCCACTGGGCAAGAGGAAAGTAAAATTCAAACTGGTGTTACCAGAATCAATTATTAGCTTAGGGGTACCTGGCAGTATAACCTGGTACTGCCACATCCAATACACATCACTCTGTGGGTTGATAATGGAGAGTTCTAAGACGTTCTTTCCTAACCCTCTCCTTTAAACATCCTCTGGTATGAAATATATGGAATTAGTTGATGCTGGTGGACCACCTTATGACCTATATGAAGCCTTGGACTCTCTCTTATCCCTTCACCTGATGTCCTACCGTAAAGGGGTTAACAGAAAATCTGACACCCTTAATGGCCTTGTGATGTGCATTTGTCCCTATTCCTAAAATATTTCATACTCCATATACACTGGGTTGCATGTTAAAGTATCAGGTGGGAAGGCCAACATGTTTGTGCCACTAAGAATAACTGCCAATTACTTGGAGAGTATAATCAATCACCTACTATACTGAATCTCCTACGTACAGTGCTGAAGTAAACCCAGCTAAACATTACCAGGCTGATCATGAATTAAATAAAAAAATAAGTTTATAGCCACACTTTGGTGAAATTTGGTGTATTTAAGAAGAATTGCTACACTACAAGTGACGTTAAAGACAAGTCCAGAAACTGCACCCTTATATGCAACAATCAGGAATGTAAAACACATCGATAAGTCTGAAATAAGATTGGCCCATTTGTGAGCAAGAGGGATCTCTAATGAAACACAGCAGGCATTCCTTTGCTAAACAATGAACTGTAAAATCCAAATGGCAAAATTAGCCAAGATGAGATAACAGCGGTGTTGGAGGATTTTTCTGATTCAGCTATTTTAGCCTAAATTTTGCAATTCAGCTTTCAGTTCACTAGAACTCTGTGTTCGGTGAATAAATCAAACTTGTTAAGCTTTTTCTTTTGTATTAGTAATTATACTAGATTGCCCTTCCATGGAGATCAGTTCCTCTCTCTTTGTCAGAATAAGTGTAAGGGGAAAAAGAACACATAACCTAGTAGCTCAATGTTTAGTGCTCAGATTCCATTGGCAGTGTGAGTGATCAGCCTTTATCCCTGTTTACAGTATATCATATACATTTTAATTACAAGTGACATTGTTTAATCTTCATATATTTGATACAGCAGTATCTTTCACATTTTACTTATATTGCCCATTAGTAATTTATATTTTTGCAGGCATCACCTGTTTGTATTAAACACCAATACTAAAACAAGTGGCAATGCACTGTTATTAAGCCAAAAACTGGATTTATTACAAATCTCCAGATGCAAAATAAAATGTGTTTTAAGCAAAAAATAAGTTACAATTAAAAAAAAAGTAACCCCCTCCCCTGGTTAATCGACACAATTGCATTCTCCAGAGATTTAACAATTGTTCTCAGATTTATGTTTGTAGACCTTTTTAATGTGCAGTGCTAGGAGTGAGAGTAACAGGAGACTGGGTTAGACAGACAGAGTGAGAGACACCTAAATCATGTTTTTGTTTGAGCATTAAATACTGCATTGTATACAAAGCTAAAGCCTTCAGGGAAAATTGCCTTCTTATTGTTAAATTAAACGGGGAGGGTACAGTTCGTTTACTCATTAAGTCAATGACCTTCATTAATTTAATGGTTCTTCAGAGAAAAAGACCCAGTAAGAAGAAAAAATAAAATTAAGCACATTTGTCATGCAGAAAAGGCAGAGGTGCCTTGCAGGATGCATGCATTTTGATTTATACTACTGGGTATTTTACACTAACTTCACATGCATAGATCAAAAGACAGATATCTGAAGTGTTTGGCTTATACCTTAATGGCTTTAGCATGGAGGTGTGGATCTACAATGTCAGTGAATACAAAGTGTGTGCATGCCAATAATCACTCACCCTCTCAAAATATAATGTACGAGTCAATTACAGAGAATAAAACATTTTAAAGGATTGGTGACTGCCAGGGTTTAACGATATAACTGACAATGTAAAATTAGTAGATAAAAAGATAAAAGGAGAAATCTACAACTGTCACCAAATGAACAGTTAGTATTCAATACAAATATAACTGCAAAAATTATATTTATCCAAAGAAAATGGGCAATTATTTAGGAAATAATACAGATCTAATGCAACGAGAAACATGGACACATTTCTTGTTTTCGTACGAAGATATGGTAGGCTGACTCAAGTTTGACAACAATATACACACATACTTAAATATTAAATAGAAGTGATCATTTATGAGCTTTGTGCTGTGTTTTTAATCTATAACAGGAAATATTGTTTACATCATCTTTCAGAAATTCATTCAAAGACTGATGACAAAATCTACATTTTTCGATTGTATTTTTCTTCATCCATCTGCTTTTTAAGTCCACATAATCTGCTGAAGCATTCGTTTCCTGTGAAGATAAATTGTCTATTTATTGATGAATATGTGAAATGATTCTACCGGTGACACACAGATCAACTTGCAAGTTTATTGTAGGACAGTAATCCGGTAAGCAATGGGCTACCATGACTGTTTGGAACTTAACATTCTGGTTACTGATACCGTCTCAAGTCTTTCACATATCCAATAAAATAAGGAAGCACATTATCCAAGCCTGGGTGATATCTTTGGAGATTACTATGCCAGCCTTTGTATTATTCAATGTAAAAAGCAGTAATTTCCCAGTATTTATAAAATTCAGTGACTCCAAACCCGTTGAACTCTTTATACGTGTTAGCAGAACATGAAGTGCTGAATTATACAGCAAGATTGTGAATGACACGGTCATTACTTTCCTTTTGTATGCACAGTATGTCGGTTTTATGCAGTACAACAGATGTAGTGGCCAACAATCCAAGTATGTTACTCTGCTGCCCCCTGCTGGTTTTATAGTTTTGTACAGCATACAAAGTCAAATGAGATTCACAGCTCCAGAGGCCACAAGTGGGGCTATTGTGCGGTAGCGGATGAGATGCTGGGATCCAACTTCCATGTCTATGGCATACTCACTGGAATAGAGAGAAATTGTGTGTAAAGTGGTGCACTGATAGAAGGTAACAAATAAAGGTGATGTATTAGGTAAACTGAAGTTTTGAACAGGCTTCTTTATTTAAACAAAACAAAAAGGGCAATGAAATTAAAGAGCAAGGAAGAGAACCAGCTTTAAAAAGTAAAGTGGTGCTAATGTAAAAACCAATATGTAATAGATTAAAGGACAGTGCACAAACACACACAAATGATTTTAAATCTTACAAAGTTACTTAAAACCACCTCTCTTAGCAAACGATATGGGGATTTGGTTACACTATATGACTATACCATATTAAGCCCACCACTAACATCACAGTATCCCAATATAAGTGGATCCTAAGATAATTTTAACAAGGGAGATAAACATGCTAATTGCAATACTGCTTAAACTGCTTACAAAGAGACTCCTCAAATGTATGCTTTCGTGTTGTCACCTCTAATTGGGGAACCTAGAGTGGAGGGGTGCTCACCCCCCAAAAAAAAAGGTCTGGATTCCAAATATATTGGCAGGCACATCCAGAACATGCAATTCTCAGCAGTGGTACTGCTGTAAAGACATATTAAAGAACAGTTCCCCGGGGGCGGGGCCTGACCGCCAAGATGGCCGGTCGCACACTCTAAGAGCTCCTGCAATAACAGGCACAATCCTGACAATATCGACAGAACTGCTTACACTGGCGGCACACGGTGTCTGGGGACCGACTCAAACCAACAAGAGACACAGAATGGTACCTGCCCATCACCGATACGCTGCGAAAAACTCCACGCCGGCCATGCGGCCTAAACCAGAGCAGGGCCCGAGGTCGATCCCCTGGCGCGGGCCGCGCTCAAAAGCGCTGCTCCCCCGCCGCGGGCCGCGCTCTAAAGAACACACTACAACCCTGCTTCCCCTCCCTCTGGACCGGCGGGGGATATCCCGGTCCTCGCTGGAGACTACTACCCCTGCAGCAACACCTGGCCAATGGACAAAGCCAAAAGCCAAACGGGAGTGTCAAGGCCCAACCAAGATGGCGGCACAGACGCAGCCCACGAGAAAGCGCACACTCACTAACCCTCCCAAGCACACATGGGAGTTCTATGACCGGCTCTGTGCCAGCCTCTGGACCCAGCACAAAATCCGGAGACAGGCCTTCAAGCTGGCGATGAAAGAGGTGGCGGCTTGGATCCGCCCAGCAACCCAGTGCCACTTGGGTGAGAATCCCCCTCGTGGCTCCGGAGCGGCTCCCCGACAGGAACAAAGCAGAAAATCAACAGTGCAGGAAACGGCGCCAAAATCATTGGATGTAAGCATTCGCGTCCCCACGCTCCAGAGCAGAACCCACCAGCATGTCTGACCCGCGTGCCTCTCAACTGCCCCAGCAATCTCTAACAAGCAAAGCGCAACCCCGCACACAAGAATCCATGATGCCAGTCGCAATGCTGACCGGGATACAGCGAGGAAGGTAACCGGCGGGCGCAACAAGCGGAGGGCCTCTCCACGACCCACAAGAGGGGGAACCTTGACCCAAGGGACCTACACACAATGCCAGCGGCTCAGCAGAGCAGGCATCGGCTGACTATGGATAACCCTCCGGACTGAGGCCTAGCTACCACTCCCAAGCACTGGAGAAGGTTTCTGCATAACAACATGGACTCTCAGTGTATTGTATGATATTGTCCTACTGACTCTTCTCTTTTTATAACTTAGTTTATATTTCTAGCAAGATGTGTGTTTGGTGAAAAATTTAAGTGCACACTGCGCCCCCTGACAAAGCATATCGTTTAATACTCTTACTGTACATAGTATAAAGCTACCGTTACTAGCCTAACAACCTGCCACTCTCACCACTATACATATAGGGCATGTATGTCGCACTATATACAAGCCACACGCTTATAACCTAAAGCGCGACTAGTTTTGTTAACGGCATAATTACCCTAGCACAAAATACCATATAAGCAATGTCTATTAGCTTGTTATTTTCATGATTATACAAAAAATTTGCTGATTAAACTGCCACACTCTGAAATGCCTTGACAATGCTTGTAGATGCTGTTGTGGATCTACACGCTTGTTGTCATCATATGACACAAGAAAAAAAAAGAACAGTTCCCCATATTTGTTTGCTATGAAAGGTGTTATAAGTAACTTTGTAAGAATTTAAACTTTTTTTATGTGTGCGCTGTTTGTTAAAGGCTCACTACAGTCATCCTGAACACTACATTGACATGAAGTGGTCCGGATGCAGTGGTCCTTTTAAATTTAACCATGCAATGTAAAACATTACAGTCTCCCCCTCCCCCATATATTTAGAGTAATAACTTTTAAGATTAGTTTAACAGTTATATCAGAACTCATTTTGTTATAAACCATTAGAAATAAAAAGATGATAAAATCATTGTAAAATGCACTCCAGTTTAATAAGTTAATCACTCATATTTGGAGAACAATTTAAGTTGTTTTTGTTTTTTTTAATTCTTTATTTTATTGAGGCATATGTTTTGTACGGTACAGAATGAAGAAGGGGAAATGAACAAGAGTTGCACAGTATAGGGATATCACAGCACGGTTCAACATTTCCTGAAGATAGCAGCCTCATTTTATAGTATTTATGTATTGCAGTTCATGAGATAACAGTAAGATGTATGTAATGGTATGACAGCCCATGCAGGCGTTTGGGGAGCCAGCATAAGCTTCGCATGACTGTGTGTTGGCTAATACTAATATTCCCATTACAGTAAGCTAGCAAACATTTCGTAAAAACATAGAAGTAACCAAAGGTGATCATACATAGCCTAGCTAGCTAGTCATCGCTGCCTAGACCGCTGGAGCTGGTCTTTTTCATGAATTTAAAACTTGTTATCAAGGGACATTTACTGTTAGATGCATCCAGGGCAGCGTGAGGCAAAAGAATAAGAACATATTAAACAAGTATAGGGAGGCAAGCAGAGGGCAATATGTGTTGAATTAGAACCTGCAGCACAATGAAAAACATCTAAAATGCTTACAGCTTTGTCAATATGCCTGTAGGTGTCAGAACCATGATGACATGGTCAGAGACAGGTTTAGTAACGGTCACTGCGTAACATGCTTGACTGGCATTAACTCTTTTGGTCATGCAATATTGATAATTATAATCCAAGAGAGAGTGGATGGTTGTTACTTAGATTTAGATGGTGTCCAACAATAACTTGGCGGACTCAGAGATTAGTTGTATAGTGTGGATGCGCTGGTGCCTGGAATAAACTGCGTAATGATGAGCATTAAAGTAATACGGCAATCAAACAAATTGTATCATAGTAAAACCGATACTATACTAAAGTCCACTGGGGTCTCCCAGGTATAGGTCCCTCTTCAAGCTGGCCAGCAAGGTGAGAAACATGTCTCCAGATTCATCCTGGGTTCTTTGCTATGGCTCAGTGTGCTTGTGGGGTCTCCCGGTTAGGAAACCAGTGTTTTAAATTGCCCTGTAGGGTTCACCCTATGCCTCGTTGGGGCTGGGAGCATCCCTTCTGCAGGTACCAGGGTTGCCGCGTTGAGGTGCAATGACTGAGCGAGTCCCCTTGTCGCCGGGCTGCTGGACTGCGTGGGCGGTGCAGGGTCACCTCTATTTCGGTGGGTGTCTGAGGGGGTCGTGGCTTCATAGGTCCCCTCTGCTTTACTATTGTGCATGAGAGAGAGGAGTGCTGAGCCCTCCGCCGCCGTCCCACAGCTCCGTCCTCTGGTGGGGCTGTTGGCTGCCACCGAGTGCTGGGCGGTGTCTGCCGGGGTGAGTGGTCGCCCACTGTTTGTGGAGCCCTTTGTTGCCGATTGTGCTGAAGGGGGTGTCCCGGGGCGAGCCCTTGTTGAGGGTTTGGGCTGCTCCCTTATGGTCTAGAGTTGGGGCTTTGGAGCCGGCACAGGGTCCCCCCGCCTCCGTCCCCCCTACTTTCTAGGTCCTTCTCTGGGTCTGAGTTAGTACTGTGGGCTTTGTTGTGCGATTTCTTGGAGTTGGTGTCGATGTGACCCCCTCTGGGGCGCCGCTGCGGCTGTCTATCTTGGCCCAGAAATCCGCCAGAAGTCGGTCCGGCCTAACCGATAGTGGGAGCAGGTAGAGCTGGGGTGCTTGGGCCCGTGTAGCGTCCGCTATTTTGGGTGTCGATGGCCCGGTGGCGTCGGTGTGCTGGGGTTGGTGTCTCTGCTTTGGGTTACTTGCGTTTGTTGCTGGGATAAGCAATATAGCATACTTGTTTTTGTATTTGTTTTAACATCTGTGTTTACTAAAGTGGTTAAACTAAATATACTCTCAAAAAAAAAAGTGAACTGCAATGTTTGCCCTCTTACCTGGGCTACACACCAGACACCAAACCTTTTTTGATGCTGGGTGATGAACATCCAGCTTTTGCAGAGGTGCAGAAGCCAGATGCCAATCCCACCGGATCATTCATTGGCTGATAACGTTAACGGAATGCTCTCAGCCATAAATGTGCATGAATATGCACATAACTGACATTAGCCAGCCTGGATCTCTCATTCCAGACTGGCTACTAACGTATTAATGACACTGCTGGAGGTGGAGTCATACCTCTGACCCCGATTAAAATTATTTCAGTATGTGCAGAGTTTCAGATTGAAAAGCTGCACATACAGACTCCAAGCCTTTTCTGAACTTTGTATGTTTATATTCTAATATATTTTGCTGTGAAAAAAAGTGCATGTTCGCAGATTAAAGTTTAATTAACTTGGATTAATGGAATTAGTTAGGAAAAATTTGAATATTGCATGATTACACAGCCACATGCTATATAACTAATCCCTATTTCATGCTGAATAATGTTTGAACTAGAAGGTATCTTAAATAGGAGGCTAACTTTAGATAGATTTTCATATTCAAAAGTAATATTTATAAAAATATCCTGAACCGTCAGCGGTCGTTAAGGGGTTAAAAGAGCACTCCAAGCACCATAACAGGTCTAGGGTGCTATAGCAGTTGTGATGCCACCATGCTCTTTCCACTGTTCCTTGACTCTATGTCAAACCATCTGAAAAAAACAGAGGGTCCCCTGGATTCTCATGGCCAAGCCCTGATGCAGCATACTACTAATGTTGAAGTTACACACAGATCCTAAATATGGATTGATATTGCTAATGCAGAAGTAGAAAGTCTGAAATAGCAATAAACCAATGGGACCCTATGTTTGTGTTAAACCACCTGAAAACAACTTAACACAGAATGGGGGACAGCTTACTCGCACCATTGCTGGTGTAGTGGGCAGCTGTGTTTATAATGAACCTTTAATAGATGGATGGAGCATGTATAAAGTATGCATAGTTAAGGAAAATAGTGTGTGTGTGTGTATATTATATATATATATATATATATATATATATATATATATATATATGGATTGTGTGTATCTTGGCATGTACCAGAAATAGTTTGCAAATGTCACACTGTTTATATATTTTTTATTTTATTTAGTAAACGTGTTCAAAAGAAAGACTGAGAAGCTTCTCTTACGTACATCAAAAATCTGCATATAAAAAGGTCATGCAGGACATTAAAACATGAAATATATAAAATAACATTTTTTTTTTTTTTTTTTTAAAGTTGAAGAGGTTAATGCAAATCACAACAAAAATAATATATAGGATTTCCATTTGGAAAATGGAAGCAGCATAAAATAATGACTGTCTACAATATGATTGGCTGCCTAATAGAGATGGATTTTTGATAAAGTGTTTGAGCCTTGGGAATAGGTATTGGAAAGACATGCATTCTTTTATACTAGGGCAGCATAAAGCCCACGTTCAATCAGAGATTTGATTGTACAGAAATAATATGTTTTGATTCTTTTTTAAAAAATTTTTATTATCATTATTATTATTATTATTATTCACAGTCTATCCCTAGTGACATGCAATAGTAGGGGTTACGATGGACATAATGTTTCCAGGAATAAAGTTTGTTAAGAGAACAAATTCCCTTCAATGACAGAGGGTTGGGATGAAGAAAGACTGACGAATGTAAGGGTGTTGGGTGTACATGGAGTATGGATATAGTAATGAGGGATATAAATCTCATGTAAAGTAGGTAGTGTAAGAGGAAATTGGGAACTGTGGCTGAGAGTGTCCATATGACCAGTACAGATATGGCTGTGTATGATGGAAGAATGACTGTTTGTCAGAGAAAAAATACACAACTCGTACCTTTGTTCATCTGACTCTGGTTCAACCAAGATGTTTTCCTGATGTTCTTTAACTTTCAGGAACACAAAGGAATCTAGGTTTGGCTTTGGGACTACAAATAGAAGACAAAATGACAATATAGTTTCCATTTTTATCCTTGCTGTTTTTAATTCCATTCCTTTTGATCCACTTACCCAATTTAACAAGATCCACAGCCTGCAGATTTGGTGGCATGTGTCGAAGAGCCACACTCTTTAATAAGGTTTCTGTGTTTGCCGTGTATCTATAGAGATGGGACACATATGCGTTTGGCATTCTGTTAGAAACTTTATGCTGCATAGCATCTCTCTGTTTGGAATAACAATAATCCTTGTGTAAGAAATTTAGGACAACACGTATGCCTTTTGTGCACAAACCAAGAATTGCTATCTGGTCAGTTTAAATGACTGCTATAGGCACCCAGACCACTTCAGCTTAATGAAGTGGTCTGGGTGCCAGGTCCAGCTAGGATTAACCCTTTCTTCTATAAACATAGCAGTTTCAGAGAAACTGCTATGTTTATAATAGGGTTAATCCAGCCTCTAGTGGTTGTCGCATTTACAGCCACTAGAGGCACTTCTGCGCTTCTCACTGTGATTTCCACAGTGAGAAGACACCAGCGTCCATAGGAAAGCATTGAAAATGCTTTCCTATGGACTGGCTGAATGCGCACGCGGCTCATGCCGCGCATGCGCATTCAGCTGATGATGCGAGAAGGAGGAGGAGAGTCCCCCGCTTGGCGCTGGAAAAAAGAGGTAAATTTAACTCCTTCCACCCCCTAGAGCACGGCGGGAGGGGGGCCCTGAGGGTGGGAGGGACCTAGAGACCCTATAGAGCCAGGAAAACGAGTATTACAGGTGACTGACTTACTGACACAGTTGTCCCTTTTAATCAACACATTCCTAGGAAATTTTATATATATATATATATATATATATATATATATATATATATATATATATATATATATATATATATATATATATATATATATACACACACATATACACACACACACATACACACAACAAGGAAGACCATTTCTCACACTAGTCTCAATTAAATGATGTAGAGATTCCCAGTAGTATATATCAGTCTGTTTTTTGTTTAGCTTTAGTAAAAGCCACAATATCTCCTTGGGCTTTGATAATTCACAGTCTGGGTTGGATGCAGGCCGCTACAGCATAAGTACAAATATAACACAACATATTATATCATCCTATTGAGTAATTGAGACATACATTCTGTGGGTTACTTGTAGAGAAAGCTCTGTAATTCATATATTTCTTTAAACTGTCCCTCATTGTAAATAGAAAAATGTCTTAATATACTAATTGTCGTGTGTGTGTGTTAGTAGAAAATGGTGAAAAAATTCACATGTACATTTCACCTACTATAAGACTTCGGAAAAACTCACTCTTTGGCAAAAGCAAACTCTTCAGGTGACAAACATGGAGGCTCTCCCTCCCCTCGAGTCTTCTCTTTCTCCAAGACATGGGGGAAGAATTTCTCAATCTTTAAATAAAGTGAAAGGACAAACAGAAGCACAGTTCGTTATATTAAGTAATAAACATTCAAACAATTTAGCTGCAACTTACAAGAGTGATCAGTAAATCACTCATATGGCTTCAGTAGCCATTATACAGAGCTAAGCACCAATGATTACTGCAAGAGGCCAGGACTGAAGTTCAGTTATATAAGCTGCCTTTAGTGGTCTTGTTTTAAAGGACCACTATAGTGCTAGGAAAATAAACTTGTTTTCCTGGCACTATAGGGTCTTTAGGTCCCCTCCCACCCTCAGGGTCCGGGCTGAAGGGGTTAAACACTTACTTTTCTCCCTTGGCGCTGAGGAAATCTACT
Organism: Pelobates cultripes; assembly: GCA_933207985.1. NCBI lineage: Eukaryota > Metazoa > Chordata > Amphibia > Anura > Pelobatidae > Pelobates > Pelobates cultripes. Next base: position 136,893,300 of record OW240914.1, on the reverse strand, counting down.
CCCTCTTCCGGTGTCAGCGCTGAATGTGCATGCGCGGCAAGAGACGCGCACACATTCAATCAGTCCACAGGAAAGCATTTCTCAATGTAATGTTATTTATATATTTTTCAATAAATACTTTTTATACATATGCTGGAGCCCCATCTGCATCTTCTGCTCGAACCAGGGAGATCGCTAGCCAGTATTGGCACCTGCGAGCCTGATATACAGAGCCTGGCACGGCTCTGGAGAATGTGAGTGGGAGTTTGACATCTATTTAACACTTACTATTCTTGTACAGTTCACAGTATGTTGTTTTCTGTTTTTCTGCTATTTTAAATATCATTCCAACCAAGTTCATCATATGGTAATATCACTCTAATAGAGTTACACTGGGGAAGTATATTCCCTAGAATACACTTTTATTGTATTTCCTATGGAAGTCAGCGTCTTCTCACTGTGATTTTCACAGTGAGAAGCGCCTCTAGCAGCTGTCAATGAGACAGCCACTAGAGGCTGGATTAACCCTGATGTAAACATAGCCGTTTCTCTGAAACGGCTATGTTTACAGCTGCAGGGTTAACCCTAGATGGACCTGGCACCCAGACCACTTAATTGAGCTGAAGTGGTCTGGGTGCCTATAGTGGTCCTTTAATATTTTTGAATAAGCTTTTCAAATGATTTTGTATATTCATATATTTTGTATACGCTTTTAATAGAATTTAATATTTTCAAAATATTTGAATAGTGGATATATATTTTTAGACATGATATATTTTTGGCATTGAAAAACCATCCTGTAAAATGCAGTACTCACAAGCTCCGCTCAGTTACCAGAAATGGACAAATTACCTTGATCAAGCGGCTTCGAAGGTAACTGCTAAGCATGTATCGGATCCTCTCAATTTCCATGTGGTGGAAGCTGATCTTTAGGTCGCCAGCCCTTGCCCTCTGCAAGTTCTGCTCCTGTATAAATATAGGCATTAAACAAGTTGAAAGTCAGTCCAGGACAGCTTTCAAGTCATTACCACCAAGGTACTGAATAGTAGTGAATAGACCAGGAAAGAAAGTTACCATATGGTTCAACTGCTCCATTACACATTCAATAATTTCAGATTTGCTCTCCAAGAGCTCCGGTGCAAACTTTTCATTAAGCCATGCCTGTTAGACAAAGAAGAACAGGGGAAGAAGTTGGTTCCTTTATCTTGCTACACATATACACAAAGTTTGTGCACTGCATCATTACACAAGAACAGAATCTACAATACACACATTCATAATAAATGGCTGTACATAAATATATTCACTCACATGTATTGCTTTTTACCACAAAATAGTAACAGAACCTGTCTGACACAGTACACAATGGTGGGACACACCAGTCTAAACACAATGAACGGTGGCAGACATAGTGGGACACAAAAAATGTTAAATTAACGATGAAAGACTTTAAGACAAAATGTTCAGTATAATGTTATTCCCCAGCTTTACATGTGATAAGTCAGGCATGAATGACAATAATAACTGGAGAACACAGCAACTAACAACTGTAAGCAATGTAAGAAATCTTACCGTAATACTAAATTCATGAATGAATTGGACACTATTGGACATATTTGTAAAGGTTTCCTCCTATATCCTGTCTACAGGCACTCACACAGCAAACTACTATACTTGACACTGAATTATACATAACCTACTGCACATTACAAGCATTCAAATGCAACTGGCTGCCATATTAACTCAAATTTCACGTACACTATTCTGGGTAGATTCCCAAATGTAATATTCTGTATATATGTATTCCCTATTCTAAAGGTTGGCAATGCATCATGGCAGCTGTAGTAATGTAATATCTTTGGATCTACCTTTTGTCCAGCCATGCTTATTGCCATATCTGACCCATCAATTAAAAATAAAATAAATACATCTTACACTTTATTATTGCCTTATAGCAAAACATATCTGTATACTGCACAGGGCAATGCATAGTCCATTTCCCTCAGGACAACTTTATCCATTCATACTCTGCTGCCTCATATACAAGAGTAAACCTGCAAAATCTGTGGGAGCAGAGAGAGTCCTGCCTTTTTGCAGAAAATAGCAAACAGCAGATCAGCAAAACAATTCATATGTGTTTATTTTTTTTTAACCCCTTAAGGACCAAACTTCTGGAATAAAAGGGAATTATGACATGTCACACATGTCGTGTGTCCTTAAGGGGTTAATTTACTTAAGAGCATGACCCCCGTTACTTAACCCCTTAAGGAAACATGTTCCGTCATGATTCCCTTTTATTCCAGAAGTTGTGTCCTTAAGGGGTTAAACATTAAAAGGGAAATCCCCCTCTGTGGTGTGAGACCTGTCCAAGTTGTGCATATGCACATCTCTCTCTTCCATGAGAAGAGGTGAGACACAGTTGTACAATTAGTGGTTGGCAGCTCATAACCAAAATGTATGAAGAATACACAAAACAGTTGCGAGGCAGCACAAAATATTCAGTGTTTCATGCACTACTATGAAATTGGTAATACCTGCAAGGAAAGAAGCATACGCGCATAAATGACCTAGAATTCAGATAAATAATATATTTATACATTTATTGCAAATTAATTGCTTCCAAATTATATTTAAATAATTCATAAAAGTCCAAAAAAAAAACCAAAAACTGATCAACAAAAGTTCAAACAGTTCTTTTATAGATAAATCAACATTTGCTTTGAAGAATTGGACTTGCAGGTGTCTACCTGATTTCACACTGAGAACTAAATAAAACATAGTGATTCGCCAGTAAAAGAGTCTTGTTTCTTCTGATATCTGACATTATAATGTGAGTTGACCATATGCTTTTATAAATATCAGTTTATTGTTTGTCTTCTCTTTATAGGAATTCATGAGGAATGTCTATTATAACAAATGTATTTTTAATTTAAACATTATTGTCAAAAATATTTTAAGTACGGTAGCATATTTGTCTTAAAATAATGTAAGTTATAAACATTAATGATCAGTCCCAAAGTTTGTCATTTAGTACATGTCTACTCATATTTTTCTTGTTACAATGAGCCAGTAGATTCTGCAGCTCTGCACATTCTGTCTGGAAATGGACTGACTTTACTTGGTGACTTAGACATTCATTTATCAATTAGAGATGATGAATGTGTATACTATTAATTTTGCTACCCTAATAGGTAATGTTTTGATTCCTCTGTTTCGCATTATTAAACATCTCAACAACATCACTCCAAGAAACCAAAAACAATGGAGTTGCACAGACACATCACGTCAATACACTGTTTTTATTCCATGCAGAACATCTCACCTCCTCCAACTTGTTAATCAGCTCTGCAGGTGTCAGAACTTCTTCACTGCCAGCATCTGAGCCCTGATCAGAGAGAGCTAAATCATTCTCCATCATGAAAGAAGCAGGGTTCGTCCTGATATGTGCTCAAACCGCTATGTGCTTTGATCCCACATCTACAAAATGAATAAGTAGACAAAACCATTAGGTGAGGGGTTCATTGCTCATTCTATAGAAATGTACTGTGATTACAAATACTTCTTGTATCTTGTAATATAATTTTCCAAAGTTGATGAAGAGTAGCTCTCATGCATGTTCTTCATTAATTTAGGAATTGTACTTTACTAATGTTTTGATCACAGTGGTTGGCTACCTTGGGAAGGGGCTTTATAACCTAAAGGTATCTTCAAAGTCCACCACACAGCACTTTTTAATTTATTATTTTACAGAATGTTTAACCTTTATACACACACTGCATTTTCTTGATATAACAGGTGAAAGGGACAACTCAATATCACATCGTTCCGACAGAATGCAGGCACTGTAGATATTTCAGTTACTGGAGTGAGCAGAGAAAACTTGTTTCCACACTACATACAAAGGACATACTTTCTGCAGACTCTCAAAACTCCTCTTCTCAAATCACCAACACAGATAACTATTATAGAGAGGTATTATAATGCGAGTGTGTGAGAGTGGCTTATCATGTGTTATACATGTAAATGGGGAGTTAAAATGAATAAAATCTCTTACTGTTTAATTAGGATGTGGTTCTGTCCAATTTAGGAGGACTAGCAACATCCATCTGTAGTGCTGCCCTGGATATATCCACACAAAAATGTTTCTTACATTTAAAAAACAAAACAACAACAAAAAAACTAAATTAAACCTTGCATCCATTGTTAATTGGATGAAATGTAGAAGATTTGGTTATTATTGGGTTCAATGAAACCATTCATATTTTTCAGCAATTAATGGTCAATTAACAGAAATGAATTGACAAAGTGCCAACAGAAACATGGTGAATACCACTCTGCTCAATCTGGTTTAAATCTAGCACAAATAGCTGGATTGTTATCCCTTTCACGAACATGTTCCATATTATATTGCAGAACAGAATTGCAAACGAAATTGCATAAGTGAAAAACTGAATCTGACATTTTTAATGCAGTTTGGCAATATTAGCCCAATTTTAAAATTCTGCATAAAATGAAGTTAGATCAAACCCAAATTCGAAAATGTAAGCTCAAATTGCGGTTTTGGAATCATCCCCCATATCAGCTATAGTCACAGTTTGGCTATTTTAGTCAAAATTTTACAATTCTTGGTTCAAGTTACTATTATTTGATGGATTACTGAATAAACCTTTGGTTAATGAATAATGTCTAAAGAAAGACCAGAGGCACCTATCAGCACTAGGATGATTTGACAGCTTGCCGTGGGACAACTTTCACCATAACCACTAAAGCAAAATGTAGAGGTTATGGTGCTTAGAGTGTCCCTTTAATTTTATTCATAAGAAAATAAAAAGCATTGCGCTTAGTGTACCCTAAAATTAAAAATGTACTTTTAAATCGTGCAACAAAATACCGGTAAAAGCTTTTTTTTTTTTAAATGTTAAAACCTGTCTGTATTTTAACAATGTTTATTTTAAGTCTCAGTGATTAATACCATTGACTCATTTGTGTAGTATCCCAGGGTCTCTATTGGCCAGGACGAAACATAGATTTAAAATTAATTAACCTCTTGTTTCTGTCAAACTTTGGAACAGTTTGTCTCATTTGTTGTTAAATCCCCCCTTAATAATATTGTAAAGTGCAGTGGAATAAGTTTGTGCTATGTAAATGTTAATACTAATAATACTATTGCCTATTCTATCCAGGGAGACTCAGCTGCACTTAGGATAACAGTATGAAGAACTTATTGTGGCTATTGCCTGGGTCCTGGTGAATAATAATAATAATAATACTATCCATTTTTGGTTTAATATCCAAACTTATTAAAAATATGTAGTTGTCAAGGTTTAGATTTTGTGCAGAGACATTGTGACATTCGATTTATGATATAAATGTGATTATTTGGCTTTACTCTGTAATAACATAATAAAAGCCACGCTCACCATTCAGCTTACCTGCTCGTCCTCTTTCCCGCCAACTAGTTACTGTCTAGGACTGGAGTAAGGGGGCGTGTCTCTACGTTATAAACACTAGAGAAAGATCAGCTGCGCGGCGACAAATAAAATGTCACCGTACTGTACAATGGCGGCCATTTTCCCGGAGACCGAGAGACAGTGCTAGAGATTTACACACCTCCACAAAAATGTCCCCATTAACTGGTCCTCAAAGGCCATAGTTTGCGACGTGTCTGTATTTAGAACCAGTCGCCGCTCCACCCATCATAAATATTACACAATTCACCGCGGTTAAAAACACTGAGCTGGTTTTTATTATTTTTTTTCTTCACTTTATTTATTTACTGTATATGCTTTGGATCACGTTAATTTCATTTCGTGTTTGATAAGGTGCATCCATCCGTCCTTCATATATAGTTTACTGATGCAGAGGCGCGCTGTACACTGCTGGCATGCAGTACCGGTATTCTGCCGTGAGGGGGCAGTCGGCGCGTTATCTGGCTCCACACTGAGACTCTCACAAGAGTTCTAAACGCAAGAGCTGTTTTGTTGTAGCTAGAGCCACAGCTTTATTCATGGCGCCATTTTGTTGTAGCTCGAACCGTATTTTGGAGAGCCATTTTTGTGTAGCCAATAGTAAAGTGTGTAACAAATTGCGGACTGCGGTCCAAAGAGGCCGCTTCAAGAAAGACCTGTCCAACCTGGCTCTCATTTAGTTATGCATCATATGGACATCTTATCTTCGGACACATAGGAGTGCGGGACAGATTGGTGGCAGCAGGCAGAGAGGGGGCGCTGTGGAGCCTGCTGGGGGTTTGTATCAATATGTTTCTTTCTCTTTCACATTAACTTTGTTGCCATTCCTGTCCTGTCACCTATCTGAGCAATATCCAGTTTCCTTTCTCTTACTGTCATCTAAAGTGTCTAACCTTTAATAAGGTATTCTGACCCTCTTATCTGATATCAAACCGTTTCTTGTTAAGGGAAAAAAGTCTTCTTTACCAGTTCAGTTCCAACAAACTCTGTTTTACTTGTTTCTTTAGGTTTACCCTCACAATTGTGACACATTATGGCACCTGTGGAACCGTATCCACCTGATTGGGAAGATGATGAGCGGATGTCCTTCCTTTTTTCAGCTTTTAAACAATCAAGAGATGTCAATAGCGCCGACTGGGACAGCAAGATGTCCTTCTGGGTGTCCATGATTCTCCGATATAGCCAGTCACAAGGATTGCTCAGTGTTACGCTGCGCCAATTGCAAACTGAATTTACTCGCAAAGGGAGCATCCCTCTTGGACTTCCTACGGTCATTCAGGAGATGGTCAGGTGGAGACCATAATTAGGAGAGCATGTTCTTGTATTGTGCTTGTTGCCAAGGTGGACCCTCAAACGTTAGAAGACTTTTAATTATAGTGTAAACTAAATATAGAAAACATTGCGTAAATTCTATAGAGATTATAACATTACAATGCAATTTATACATAAATAGAGATTTAAATAAATTACCATCAAAGTCAAGTGTGCACATTCACCAAATAAATAGAGCGTAAATCTTAAAATAACTGATATGCTATCCCTTAACAAATAATTCACACATATGCTGCCGCACTATTTTTTGAACTACATAATCGAGCACAATCCTGTATATTTTTTCTAACTTTGTCATATTGTCTTTGTTTTATCAGACAAGGAACTCTGCAGAGGGAGTCAGATTTTGTATCTGGTGTCACAAGTGGATGGTTGGCGTGGAGCATTCGACAGCTTGTCATTCGTCCTCTCCGCTGGACTGCTGGAACTGTCCTCGGTATTCAGATTTCCCCTGATGAGGCACTTGTGATTCCTGAAGTCGTAAAGGTACATGATGATTTATATAGGTCCAGGAAATTGTGTATTCATGGATACATTCAGTAAGGCTATCAAAACGGATGATTGTGAGAGCACGTTAGTAAAATAATAGGAGTCCAGGCACTCCTTGGTTCAAGACAGGCACTTTATTGAGAACCACAACAGCAACGTTTCGACCCCAAAAGGTCTTTGTCAAGCTGACCTTTAAGCTTGACAAAGACCTTTTGGGGTCGAAACGTTGCTGTTATGGTTCTCAATAAAGTGCCTGTCTTGAACCAAGGAGTGCCTGGACCCCTATTATTTTACTAATGTTTGGAAATCTGGTGTTTGATTCCGGCTCAGCAAGCACCCTGGCTCAGATTTGTGGGAGTGAGTGCAGTTCCACATATACTATTCAAGATTTTGAGAGCACAGTCCGTATGTCTGTTTGCTATTATGCTCATCAGTATATAGATGGATTTTAAATTGCCACTAGTATCGTTGTCACCCTCCCCCTTCCCCCCACACCAAATAAATGTAAATCTATTGGCGTGGTAAAGACTATTGATAAGAGTGTAAAAAAATAAAAACACGTTATTGCATATGGGTGCATCTTTTGTGGAATATTCATCTCTTTCACAGAAGGCTATGAAAAGCATGTTTGGGCAATAATTCTTTAAATAGTCAGCAGAACCACTGCAGCTTAACATAATTGTTCTGGTGTCTATAGCATGTCCCTGCAGTCTTTCTAATGTAAAAGCTGCATTTTCAGAGAAAAGGCAGTGTTTACATTACATGCCTAGTAACACCTCTATGAGAAATCACTGAGACGACATGTTGGACAATGCTATGCTTCCAGCTTTGTGGGAAGAGTTTTGGGAAGGCCCTTTTCTATTCCAGCATAACTGTGCCACAGTGCACAAAGTTGGATGGGTTTGGTGTGGAAGAACTTGATTGGCGGCACAGAGCCCTGACCTCAACCCCATCGAACACCTTTGGTATGAAGTGGAACAGAGATTGTGAGGCAGGGCATCTTGTCCAACATCAGTGTCTGACCTCAGAAATGATCTACTGGATGAATGGGACTTCTGTGGACAGCCTTCTTGGAAGAGTGTAAGCTGTTAGATCTGCAAAGGGGGGACCAAGTAAATTCTATCTTCTATGCATTTAGACTGCAATGTCATAAAAGTCCCTGTTATTGTAATGGTCAGTTTACCAATACTTTTTTTTCATATAGTTTAATTTATTGTAGCATAATAGTTACATGTGCCCGCACTCCTTATAAACTGTGAATTTTAACACCCTCCAGAAATGGGCAGAGTTGCTGCTGAAAAGGTATCCGTCATCTTCCCTAAACTCTCTTCCTGTGTTGCGTGAGAAGGATGTGCAATCACTTTGGGCAGAGATTTGTCCAAATCCCTCATCGTTGAATCTGGTTTTGCTGCAGCTTCAGAGAGACAAAAAGATCTGTGTGTTGGAGAAAGGCGAGGAGAAGGTGAATGGTTTCCTATAGCTTTCTTTCTCTACCATCAGGTCACTAAGGGAACCTGTTGTCAAAAAAATAAAGACCAGTGTAAGTGCACATGCTATGGCAGTGTGCATTAGTATGCTCCAAGTCAATTTACTACTACAGATTTATTAGTGACCTTGTGTCGGCACTGTGCTGGTCCAGCATTTCACTGTTGATGCCCAAGCATGCATAAGTGTGCCCGCACCATCATGGGGCGATGTTGTCACCCTGGACATGTAAGTGCTGTGAAATTGAGTTTTTTACTTTGATTTGTTGTGGCATTTTTCACTTCACAGCTTACTGAACTTCCTATAAGTTTCACTATTTCTGCTAAAGGCAATGTATTTTTAACTTGTTGCAGATTGGCATCAGTATTTAATGTTGTCAATTGTTGTTTACTGGAAAGAAAAAGGAGGGGCAGTGCAAGATATGTTATATTGCCCGAGGTAAAGCAACACGTTATAGTGTATCCTGAAAACTAGTTGAGCTGGTCTGGTTGATTGTTTCACTCAAGGTGTTGATGGCATCAGGAAGTCAATAATGTTATTTGTTTTGTTCATTTTATTATATCACACCTTTCAGGATAGCATGAACTAGAGCTTAATAATATATTTCTAACAAAGGCACATTTTCATGAGAGAGAACTTTCCAACGCATACTTTTACATTTAAAAAAAAATAAAATGTAATGTCATCTGCAGCTTTACCAATGTCACCTTTGGGTGGAGACATACTGGAGACATATACAAACTTCTTACCAAATTGATTTATTAGTTTGAGTTAATTGGCAAGTAGGAGTCCCAATTTTAATGCTAACACATAATTAATTAACTGCATTTAACCCATTACATTCCTGAAGTCAGTGTTGAAAACTGCTGTGACTGAGAGCCAGAGAGAGTTCCATTTTCCTACACTTGCTGTCAGGGAGGGATTAAATGTAACCACTCACATCACAGCTGCAGTTCCTCTGGGCTTCAGGAATGCTTTGCAGCCTTCTTTGAGCACAGACCAAGGTGAGAGCCGTGCTTTTTGTGTATGGTAATTCAGGTTCTTAAAGGAACACTATAATCAGCCAGACCACTTTATCTCAATGAAGTGGTCTGGGTGCAGTGATCCAGCCCTGTCTTTTAACCTGAAGTATAACATGTTGCATGGCTAAGTCTACATCTGTCAGATTTGTATTCCTAATGCTATAGTGTTCCATTACGATATTTTAATAACATTTGTGTTTTGATTATTTGTGCTGGGAAACAAATCCATCCTGGCATGCACTTGATATCCTTTCCCTGACTGGTATTGCCTGAACTTATTCTGCTCTTGTTACAAGAAAAAAAAGGGTAATGACAAAACGTTCAATGTAATTATATCTATATATAACATTAACCATATTGTCTCGTTGCTGGTTTCTCAACTTTCTTTGCAGCTGATGAAGTTTTTACAGGAGGGCATGGGTCAAGTAACTCCCATTGGAGACACAGATGTGGGCATCTATGAGCTACGTAAATGTGAGAAGCTTCTCTCTGAGAGATTAGAGAGTGCATGTGAGGAGTCAGACAAGTGAGTACCAAGCATAGGCCACAGGATTTGAAGAACTGTAAGCTCTCGCCCTTAAAGTGTTCTGTGAGTTGTTGGGTTAATCACAAAACAGGGAATTAACCAGATAATTGCAAAGTTTGCATTACAGTAGCTTAGCTGTAAACATAGCTGCATTGGTGACTTTCTATTTTGATTAACATTTGCAATGTCCTGGTTATTTCACTACAATTCTTATTTTAGTGAATAACAATGGGTAATCCATAATGTAACTATAATGAAAATATAATTTAGTGCGCACAATGGTTTTGCAAATATAAACATAATATTTTAAATGTTTTAATTTTTCTATTATGCAGTGTCAAAGTGACATGGCAGCATTAAACATCTGCCCTGTCCATTTTGTCAATTTCCAGAATTATGTTGATGCAAGAAGTGAATTAAATTTCCATTACAATTATTCTAGTGCCAACATATACCACATCATATAACAAAAAAAAATTGAAGTATTTTTCTAAAACTCTACATTTTCTGGCTGTTTGCCAGCACAATGTATAGCTTAAAATATCTAGCCAAATTCATTTGAATTTTAAAGTGTCAAAAATATTCAGCACTAAATAATGTGCTTTGTCTAAAACTAAACTGATACCATATATATTGATATATTGTTAGACATCATTTGTTAAATTCATTCTTTGCATAATATCTGATCATATTATCAACAATCTTAAATTGTGTAATGTACCAATGTAGCAAGCATTTTTTATTTTATTTTTTTGCTGGCAATACGACTTTGTACAGATGTGTTTTTAACCCTATCACAAAGAGTGACATTTCAGGGCACTTGTGGTCTTAATTTTACAAAATCATTGCTGTAAAGGAGTAAAACAAAAGACATTTGAATTGCTTTTCAGAGTCATTTAAGTCAATAATAGTGGAGCAAATACAGGGGGAAATACAACCATGACTGCATCTAACTGTTATACAATATACTATAACTGTTATACAATATACTATATCTAGCTGTTATACAACCGCTAACCATATATACAGAGTGAGCTTAAAAGATCCTATATCATTTCTAATCATGAGCAAAATAAAATTGTGCAAAACATTTCTCTTTATACTTTGGACCCACATAAGCATATATAGATAATGTTTAACTAAAGGTCAGTTTGTATCCTTTATTTTTTAATACCATGGCAATAATTTCTCTTTTTGGTGGAATCTTATCCGTGTTCAAATAATTCTGTAAAACAGATGTCATGGCAATCAGAATATGAAGAATTCCAACTCTTTCTGACTTATTAAATGTACTAGGGATAAGTTTAAATAGACCCAATTGAGGAGATTTGTTAGAGAAGGATTTACTACCTGGACCAATGTAAGAACATCTCTCAAAAAGTCTTTAAGTTTAGGGCAGTCCCACCACGTGTGTTTCATAGTACCTATGCATCCGCAATTTCCCCCAACATTCTTCCAAAGAATCCGAGAACAACTTTTTTAATCTAGTGTGTACGAAGTGCCATCCATACAATATTTTACAATGATGGTTCAAGCCTTGAATCATACATTTTAGAGCATTTGGAAAGAGTTTTATGTCTAACTTTAAATATGTGTCCTCCATCACTTAATTGTTTAAAAATGTCATTAATAATGATAAACCTCCTTATTTAAAATTACTACTTTCACCGCGCATTTATCAGCGGATTGTATCACAACATTAGGGTCTTAACTTAAAAGATCAATTTCCTTTCTTTCTTTAACCCCTTAAGGACACATGACATGTATGACATGTCATGATTCCCTTTTATTCCAGAGGTTTGGTCCTTAAGGGGTTAATTTATATTTGTTCCCAGGTTTTATTTCTTTAAGATCTTCAACACAAGCATTCTCAAGTACTTTCATATTTGTGACTTGAAACAATAGGGTTCCGTATTCCAAAAACATGAAATAATTTCAGAAGGCTTGTTTACCGGCCTAGTAGCTTGTTTTTTGTTTGTTTTTTGTTCATGAATGTAACTATTCACAGTAGCTGAGCTACATGTCCCATAAATCAATGTTTAGTGAAAACGTATGAGATATGCACAGCCCTCATTTTGAAAAGAAAAGGGAGGACTCGTTGAGAAAATTAGCCACTTCAAGGTTCTGCAGGATCAAGGGATTTGCATCACTTGAGAGATATTTAGATGTGATTTTGTGGGTTTATTTTTTATTTTTTTGCTTTCAATTGTATTGCTTTTAAAATGGGATGGAAAGAGGGTGTAGAATTTCCAGAGTTTTCTTTCAACTTGCTGCCTACTGTGACACCTATTCTCTATTTGTTCTCAGGCTAAAGATGGATGCATTAAGCTGCAAACGATTAGGAAATAAGCATCAGGTAAAAAGAAATGGTTTATTTTTGTCCATGTTATTCTTTTCCCCTTGTGCTTGTTATTTTGGCCTTTCTTATGCCTCTACATTTTAGTCACCTCCTCATTTGTTTTCTTTATTTCTCACAAACATTGCTTTCATTTTTTTTCTTTTCTTACAGTAATGCATAATGTGTCACTTTTTTTGTCCCCCTCAGGCTCTACGCTGTTTACGACGCAGGAAATTAGCAGAGCGGCGAGTAACAGAACTGCAAAACAAGCTGGATACAGTGCAGGGCATTCTGGAGAGAATATCAGCAGCTGAAACGGATCGCAAGGTAATTTTACAGCACATATATAGGTGCTAGAATAAATGCAGCCATTTCATATTTTGTTTCGAACTCTGTGTGTGTGTGTGTTTTCCAAGTAGACCTATAAGATCATTTAGAACACTTTTATTTAAAACTTTATTATTGTAAATGATTATTTTACAAATAGAAAGGCACTTTATAATTGGTCTATCAAATGTAGGTCGTTGCAGCATATGACGTTGGAGTCTCTGCCCTTCGACTGGCTATGAAGGATGTCAATCTGGAGAAAGCTGAAAGCTTAGTGGATCAGATTCAAGAGGTGATAAAGATGACTTTTTTTGCCAGTTGTGTGGCATCTTATGCCACATTTGCATGTAAATCCATTAAACTCAGAATAGCCCAAGTGACATTTACTTTCTTGATCCCATTACCTTCTTTTCTGCTTCCTCTGTAAACAAACTGTCCTAGCATTGCCGATTTAGGTCTCAATTTAATATTGTTAGTCTTTCCAAATGATTTCATATTTTGAAATAAACTTGTAGAATGATTTTTTTTCAACATATTTAAATATCATAAAATACATAAAGCTTATTAAAAAATACAGAAAGCTTATATATCCTATATAAGAAAAAATCATTATATTAAATACTTTTAAAAGTTTATTCAAAAACATTAAATAATTTAGAAAGCTTACATAGAAACATAGAAACATAGAATGTGACGGCAGATAAGAACCATTCGGCCCATCTAGTCTGCCCAATTTTCTAAATACTTTCATTAGTCCCTAGTCTTCTCTTATAGTTAGGATAGCCTTATGCATATCCCACGCATGCTTAAATTCCTTTACTGTGTTAACCTCTACCACTTCAGCTGGAAGGCTATTCCATGCATCCACTACCCTCTCAGTAAAGTAATACTTCCTGATATTATTTTTAAACCTTTGTCCCTCTAATTTAAGACTATGTCCTCTTGTTGTGGTAGTTTTTCTTCTTTTAAATATAGTCTCCTCCTTTACTGTGTTGATTCCCTTTATATATTTAAATGTTTCTATCATATCCCCCCTGTCTCGTCTTTCCTCCAAGCTATACATGTTAAGATCCTTTAACCTTTCCTGGTAAGTTTTATCCCGCAATCCATGAACCAGTTTAGTAGCCCTTATCTGAACCCTCTCTAAGGTATCAATATCCTTCTGAAGATACGGTCTCCAGTACTGTGTACAATACTCCAAGTGAGGTCTCACCAGTGTTCTGTACAATGGCATGAGCACTTCCCCCTTTCTACTGCTAATACCTCTCCCTATACAACCAAGCATTCTGCTAGCATTTCCTGCTGCTCTATTACATTGTCTGCCTACCTTTAAGTCATCAGAAATAATCACCCCTAAATCCTTTTCCTCAGATGTTGAGGTTAGTAGGGTATCAAACATCCTATAATCTGCCCTTGGGTTTTTACGTCCAAGATGCATTATCTTGCACTTATCCACATTAAATGTCAGTTGCCACAATTCTGACCATTTTTCTAGTTTACCTAAATCATTTGCCATTTGGCTTTTCCTCCTGGAACATCAACCCTGTTACATATCTTAGTATCATCAGCAAAAATACATACTTACCATCAAGACCTTCTGCAATATCACTAATAAAAATATTAAAGAGAATGGGTCCAAGTACAGATCCCTGAGGTACCCCACTGGTCTTAGCCTTATCTTAGCCTTCGTGTATTTGTTAAATATTTCCCCAATTTTTTTCTGGATATTGAGTTTTAGTCATGACAAACTTCTATTTTCCTTGTTATTCTTCTCGTTACAGTTCTGTGATCTTCAAGATGATGTCAGTCAGACTCTGTCAGGAGCATCAGTTAATGATATTGGTATGTACCATGGGTTAATTTACACCCCTTCCTGTTACTGGCTTTCCCTAACACATACTGCATTCATAATCCCCATTTTACTGCAAAGTAGTCATTCTAACTACCATATTGTTTTGTTTAATTGCAAAGGTTATGGTGCAGATCAGAGCCAGCCTCCCGTGTGTAAATCTTGTTTAATGGAACAGTGTGTGAAAAGGTTCAATGCTATAAAGCCTTGCCAGCTCATAAGAAGTGCAATTTACAGATTGGCAGCTTATGCCTCCTATCCCCATGCAGTGAAGTCCACACAAAGGTGGTGGAGTTTATATAACCCTATATAAGCTATTTTAATTACAGTGCTTCTTGTTTAAATGACCTGTCCTATTGTGTATTCCCTATAACCCCTTCAATTGCACCATAGCATTTCCCTGTAAGCTCCTACTGTTCTGTATAAATCATGTTGTATATTATTTGTTAAGTGCATTGTTTTCCCCCAGATATAGATTCTGACGATCTAGAGAGAGAGTTGGATGATATTCTCAAGAACGTATCTGATCAGCTTGACCTTCCAGATGTCCCCACTACTCCAATCATCTCCTTGCCACAGCATCCTAGTATATTTGAGAGAGACCGAGGTATTCATGTTACACAGACCAGCTTAACATCCTTAATTATTTTGCTTTAACTGTAGTTTGAATGTACATTATGCCTTTTATATGTTAGATCTTTGCTTGTCTTTATAATTCCCAATACCTTAAATGTATAAAAAAAATTCTCATACATGTAATACCTGTGGTTGTTAGAAAAAACAAAACAAAATAAAGATTTCAGGATATTCAAGCAATGTTCAGCATTTGGGGCAGAAAATAAAACAGAATGAACATTCTTTTTACAGATGTCAACAGAAAGGCTATATTTAGATAGATGTGAAAAACTAGCATAGGGCAAGGTTTACATATTAACACCTTCACTACTCAGTAGTTTTCTTCTAAAAGAAGAAGTGAATAATATTTTATATTAAGCATGTGGTGTACAGATTGCTTTTCAGCGATACAAAACATTACAATTATATATATTTACACCACTTTTATTCATATGTTTAATCCTTTAGCAACTATATGGTATGACATGGCATAGCACAGTAGATAGTTACACCAAGCATACTGTAGGTAGATGTATACAGTAAGTACAGTTATACCAAGTATCTATACTGTTCTCTGAAGTGATTTCAAAGGCCGTCTTTGCTGTTAGAATGTAATTATGAAATTTGATCTACTAAGATAAGCATGAGAAATTCTTTGCAGGGTAAAAATCCGCACTCAAGCAAATGAGACGGTAAATGGATTTTTGGGCTGAGTTTTCTTTTGCAATTTAAAACCGCATAGTTTGTTTATACATTGTTTTTGGAGGAAAGGGTTAATACACAAATAGATTAGATTATTGAAATGTGTTAAACTACAGGCATAAAAACTTAAAGGAATACTATAGTCACCTAAATTACTTTAGCTAAATAAAGCAGTTTTAGTGTATAGATCATTCCCCTGCAATTTCACTGCTCAATTCACTGTCATTTAGGAGTTAAATCACTTTGTTTCTGTTTATGCAGCCCTAGCCACACCTCCCCTGGCTATGATTGACAGAGCCTGCATGGAAAAAAAAAAATGGTTTCACTTTCAAACAGATGTAATTGACCTTAAATAATTGTATCTCAATCTCTAAATTGAACTTTAATCAGATACAGGAGGCTCTTGCAGGGTCTAGCAAGCTATTAACATAGCAGGGGATAAGAAAATCTTAATTAAACCGAACTTGGGCTTTGTCTCTTGTCTGTATCTTGGCTTAAAGGATAGGTCCAGCAAATTTACCATTTATAAAATAAGACTTTGCTTTCTGTGTCAGCATGTAGGATGCATCCAATTTACAGAATTGGTGATTGGCTTACATATGTCTGCATATGTAATGGGTGTTTATACTTGTATAGCTGATAAACATAAGCTTATTTTAGGCATTTTTGTTATTTATTTATTTTCTTTTTCTACACACTTACCTATATTTTGTACTGTCTGCTTCTTTCTTTCAGATGGTTCTCAGCAAGATGACCGCTCACACTTGCGTTATGCACCACAGCCAGTACTGCAGTGATACCCTCTGACTTCTCATTGCCATCATTACTATGTGCCCATTTGCAAGCTTTTTGTTGCATATCACCTTTTCATGATTATCATATGACCTCTATAAATGTATTAACTGAAATCGTCTATATTCGATTTTATACTCTGTTTCATCCATTATAATTTAATATGGCAGTAAGGCAGTGGAGGGCTAGATTATAGTTCTAGATGTGTTAGAGCCAAAGGCTACATGTGCTGTAATTTATTCACATGGTATCTGATTTTCCTGTTTACCCTTTTCAATACTCACAAGCAATTATTAGACCAAGGGACTTGTCAACATTGGTAGTAGTAGACAAATTATTGTCAATCCTTTTAAGAAACCTGGTCCTTGTCAGCAGTTATTGAGGGTAACCAAGCACTATGATTCCAGAACCAGAGTACTAGTGCTTCCCTCTGTAATTACAATATTAGCCACGTCTTCATCTAACTGCAAGGAATATGGGGACTCTTCATCTACTGCTGCACAATATGTGCCCTGAATGTTCTGGTTTTCTTTTTTTTTTTGTTACCTGTATGACTGCAATATCTATTGTTTAAATGTAAATAATTAATAAAACCAAGAAAAGGAAAAAAACCTAAATAAAGCAGAGATTTATTGTAGTAAACCTGCCATTTTTCAGAAGTAACATTTGTTTAGGTGCATTTGCTAGTTAAAGAAACCTTTAATTTAATCTATACACCATAAAACCAGTGTGTTGTACAAATACTATATGTTTCTGCAATGAAACTGAAACTCGTGACTAGCATATCTAATCCGGAGCCAACAACGGGTAAGTAGCATCAGGAAAAATTAAGAGTCAAGAAATAGAGAACCGCCAATAATAGAGCCCTAAAACGCATTTCGCCAGTCAAATGGTTCTTCTGTTACGGCTCTGGCATTTGATAGCTATATAGAGATATATTTGGCCACTTAATTTAGCAGTGCTGCTACTCAAATTAGTTGATTTATTTATTTTTTTGTTGTGCAAAGTTACAAAAAATTAAATTTAATCTACCAGCATAGAAAGGTACAACAGACCGGAAAAAGGTCCCAAAACAAAAAAAGAGAGCATTCACGGTTATACAGGCAAATAGCATGCTGTAAGATTGGTACAGTAAGTACAGACCACAAGCTCCCTGGGCCCTGGCATAAAGGTGGCCTGGCTGTTGAGGAGATCGTTGATATCACCACCAGCCTTGGATCAGAAGATCCCCCCTTTCGGCTGGCTTTAAGGTATTGTTAGCCCTACATTGTCCAGCCAGTTCCTTTTAACTATCCAGTTGGCCATGACTCACGGCCATCTCGGCCCACTGAGCACTTGTCTGGTTTACCCTAAAGCCTGTCTGGACTCTATCTATCATTTATCTCTGTGAGTTGATGGGGGGGGGGGAATCTATTAAAGGGGCACTATAGGCACCCAGAGAACTTCAGCTCATTGTCCCTGTCAGCTTAACCCTGCAATGATAATTATTGCACGTCTAGTAGCTGTCTAATACACACCTTAGGTCCCCGATGACAGTTGCCGTCGGAAGGGGAGGAGCAGGCGAAGCTTGACCCAGCTCCAAAGGACATCAGCGCTGGATTCAGGTAAGTGACAAAAGGGGTTTAAACCCTTTAATCACCCAGGTGGGGACTTTGGGGGGGCACTATAGGATAGGATTACAATTTTGTATTCCTAGACCTTGGGTCGTCATCCTGGTCCCTGTGGCACAACAAGCTGAATCCTCATTCCATCGAGTGAGCGGGCAACGTGAGTGCACAAACACACATGAAAGCATGAACGTGTACGAGCACGAGAATGCATGCGCGTGAACAAGAGAACACGTGCATGCGCGCGAGAACGTGCTCAACACGAGCGAGTGTAACACGTGGGAAGAGGAAGGGGAGGAGTGGGAGCTGATGCGTGATTGCAGGGAAAGGCAGAAGTTGAGGAGAGCACTTGTAAAATAGGAGAAAGAAATGTTATAGGCAGGAGAAGGAGAGATTTGTTGTTAGCTAATAATAATAATAAGTGGGCTAACTAGCTCAGCCTTGCTTTTGCCATAAGGAAGGTAAAAGAAAAGCATTAAAAAAAATTAGATACAAAGGAAAAGATCAACATAATTTTTTTTAGGGAAGGGAAGGGAAGAAAAATAGAAAAAGGGATAAAATAAAGGAGGAGAGAAAGCAGTGTTTGGAGTGGCTCATGTTTTGGCAAATTAAGTTTTGTTATCTTATAAAATGAAAGAAAGAAGGCAAATAAGTAAAGGAATGAGAAGGAGATAATAAAGAGAAAGGGAAAAAGAAACCCCTGCTATAGTGATATAATATAAGGAAGGTAAAGAAGGAGAAGGCAGGAAAAGTAGAAAAAAAAGGGGAATTTCTTTTTATGGTGACACGTAATAAAAATTGGCACCCTATACGGCGTTATTTTTGGTGTTTGTAATAAAAGGGAAAAGGGGGGGGAAGCATTGTCTGAGATCAAAACGTGGTAAGAGTAAAAGTAGTTGTTAAATTGTGCAACAAATTTAGAACCCATGACTGAAAAAAAAGAAATATGCTCGTGGCTATTTACCACAATGTCTGAAGACAGCTGCGCAAAAAAGTTACTGCAGCACTGGTGGGTGGTAAGGAAATTTTACCATCAAGAAAGATGCATTAGCTCAGTACAGCCCATTGGGTGAAGAATCAAGAGTGCACTGCATACCTGAGTCCACGACCAGGAGACTGTCCACGGCACACCACACCATGCCGCAACACTGGGGAAAGGGATCATCTTTATACCGGCCAGCTCGGAGAAGCCTGGGAGACCCCAGGGTGCCTCATAGTGTTGTATAGCATTATTTTATTGCCTAATCATAAGCAATCCCCGGCTCATATTTGCCACCTTACACTTCAGACGAACGCTACAATTGCAAACCATGGCAAGTGTGGATACCTCTTAAATATGCATTCCTGCAGGACCTGGCTAGCTAACTGAGGCTCCACCATTAAAGATACATGTGAATGTAATGTTAAAAGTTATTTCTCTAGGTTCAAGCATAACCCACTACCTAGTCTCTCCTACCCTTGAGCCACTTTGTAGCATTCATACCACTATTGCCAACTTAGTAATACTCGGGGGAGTAGCGCCCCTACTCAGCACTACAACTAGCTCCCAGTGCATCTGAGCCTCCTGTTATGGTATGATGGATAGGCAGTTGTACTCAGTCTGCTCTACCATACCAACGTTACTTGCCTGCAGCTCCTGTTGTTCTACCCAGCTCGCTCTGCAAACCCAGTATAATTGTTTGACCTGCCATTTTAAGCGAAATCTAACCACTGAGACATCGTTACCTAACCTGTATTAATCTTGTTTTAACACTATCAACCTAAATTTAAAATTGTGCATGTATTCCGAACTACCCCAATGATGTATGTGTTGCAAATTTGCTTGAGGAATGCTGTTGGGGTAACGCACGCACGTATGTACTCTCAATCTGCACTCAAAAATAAAGAATTAAAAAAAAGAAAAGAAAAAAAAAAGAAAGATGCATTAGTGGGCGGTAGGTAAAAAAAGATTTCTTACCCCTGTCCTAGACTATAGCTTCCCTTTAAACTGTGCTCTGATTGCAGGGATATTTTGATTCAGTTTGCAGTGTGATTTTCTATATGTATTTCAGGTTAAAAGTGAGATCTGGGCAGCTGAATCTTGATTTTTCCAGTTACAAGGAGCAAAAGATTCAGTCTATTTCTAGCTGCTGTATTCACGTTCCAAGTAGATGGAGCTTTTAAAAAAAATGTCTGTCAGACTCTCAGTCTTTCCTGCTTGTCTGTTAACTTCTCTTTTATTTTATAAGGAAGTAAATAATTATTTTAAAGCAATCAAATTGAGCTCTGCACACAGGAAAGGAAGGTCAGCCTCGGTCCGGTGACATCATCGTGTGTTCCCCTGATTTAAGGCGACAATCTGGCCAGATCAAGAGCCCAGTGGGCCTGGTGCTGACAATAATGAGGGGCCTAATTACAAAATCTTATCGACCAAAAACACTAAAACAGTCATACCTCTCAAGCATTATGTATCTGGTGGAGATGTTGCCGGAGGGAAACTCATAGGATGCAGCTACAAATATTACTCAAATTCTCTTAAAATATGCTAATCTCTCTCTAATTCATGCTTTCATCTTTCAAGTAAATCCATACCCCCTAACAGAAGTGTCCAGTGAAGCAGGAAGTCAATGGGTGGTGTAAAAAGGTGGGCCACTAACGCGGCTCATGTAACCAGAACTTCCGAAAGGGCCGGACATGCCCAAAATGGAGGCGTGTCTGCCCAAAGAATTGGAAGGCTAGCCTGGCATGATGGTATTGGTATAGCAGAGTAAATACCGGCATTTCTATTGCCGGTATTACTGCAATATCGGCACGGCCAGGCAGCCTCAAATAAATACCGGCCAGGTAAACAACCCTAATAGTAGTGTTAAAAAAATAGTTTTTGTTTTATTTTAAATTTTTTTAAATCAATGGGCCTATTCCATGGGCCTGGGCCTGGGCCTGGAGCTGCAGCTCCAACAGCCCCCATGTTAATCGGCCCTGGTCTCCCTGGCTGCCCAATGCAATCAGATCACAGACAGAAGACTTGCACAAGGTAGATCATGACCTGTGATCTAAAAGGAGAGGCAACCCATAAATTGGTGCGCAATATTTATTTATTTATAAAATTATTTACTAGGATGGATACATTGAGATTTCTCTCATTTTCAAGTATGTCCTGGGTCCACAAAACATTGCATTGTTACAATAGGATACAATATTAAAAAAATACAATATACAAACTATAAATATATATACACATACACACATATATAAATTTAATACATAACAGGTAATAAATATATTCAACCATGACAGGTGCATTCTGTGCTGAGGTATATTGCCATAGATCTTTTAAAAATATCATGCTGGTACTGGATCGGAGGTTATATGAGGTGGGAACAGCCGAGGAGAGCATTCTACTCAGGTAGGGTGAGAGCTTCCCAGAAATGTTCTTATGCACAAGGTTGGAAAGATGAAGAGTGCGTCGGGATTCCAGCGACAGCCAATTTAGCTCTTTTAACATGTCACAGTGGTGGGTAAAGTAATTACATTCTAGTACAAAGCAGCAGAACTAATTATATAACATATTAAGTTTATTAAGGTGGGTTTGCGGTGCCGGTGCAAACACTACATCCCCACAATTAATGCCCGGCATTAGCATTTGCCGCACTATCTGTTTCCTTACTTAAGGGCTTAGGCAGGATTTGTTTATGTACAGAGCATTTAGTTTGGAGTAAAGTTTTGAAGATTTTTCAATGTGGAGGCCAAAGGATAGATTGGGGTCTGGCAGCATACCTAGATATTTAAAAGAGCTGACTGCTGTCAGTGTGCTATATGAATTTGTTCTGATACACAATTGTTGATTTTGTAGTTTACGTAATTTAGGTACAGTTCCAAAGATTATTGTAACGGTTTTGTCAGTGTTTAGGAAGAGTTTGTTATCCGCTATCCACTTTTCTACCTCTGTGAATTGGTTTTGGAGCACAGCCTCAAGCTGCGGTAGCATGGGTTTACTAGCGAAGATTACAGTGTGGTCTGCATACATGTGTACAGTTGAGGACTTGCAGACGTTAGACAGATCATTTATAAATAATGTGAATAGCATTGGGCCGAGTATGGAGCCTTGGGGAAAACCACACATGACTGGAAGAGGGAGGGAAGTGATATCAGAAATGGCCACATATTGCAGTCGGTCTGAAAAATACAATCGAAACCAGGTTAGCGGACGATAACCAATGCTTGATTTTTCAAGTTTTTGCAAAAGAATGCTGTGTCTAAGGCCTTTGCAAAATCAAGGAAAATGGCTTCAGTTAAGTCTCCTTGTTCCATGCCAATTTGGATGTCATTGCAAACTTTTAAGAGGGCAGTTGAAGTTGAGTGATTTGGACGAAAGCCTGATTGATCAGGGGTCAGATAATTTGATCGTGGATAATATTCACATAGTTGCGTGTGGACGCATTTTTCCCAAATTTTTGACAATACAAGGAGCAACGATATCGGGCGATAGTTAGATACCAAAGTATTGTCACCACTGTTATGGATACAACTTTTGCAGTCTTCCAAAGTTTGGGTATGTATCCTGACACCAGGGATTCATTGATAAGGGTAGTGACAGGTTTAGCAATTGCTGGCGCACTGAGCTTCAGCAACATTACTGGGATTTGCTCTGGTCCACATGTCATGTTACATGATATTGTTTTATTATAATGTACTGTTTCTTTAATGTTCATCTTACGTTTGTCTCTTGGGCCACTCCATAGTTTGCATGCTGCTTCAGGTACTCCCCTCCCCCTTTCCTGTTCTAGTGTTTTCTATGCTGGACATTCATATGTGACTTGTATCTCTCCTAACCTGTATGGAAGAATTGTTCTTTTACCTGTTGTAACTGCACATTCTACAGATCATAGGACGAATAAACACCGCCAGATCTTCTTTCATGTGAGTTGTGACTGAGTAAACTATCTGGGAAGGTGATTTGGTATGGATAATCTCATCAGGGCAATGAGGGCTATGTGCTCCTGAAAACCACATTCACAGCCTTTCCAGCCGTTCCAGAATACCACACGTGTTTTTCATTTTAAAATTATTAAAATGTTTATTAACAACACTAACAGGCACAGGTCTAAAATTGAATGTCTCTATATGAGGATTTTGAAGATTTGGCAGGGACTGATCTTTATTTGCGGTCTGAAAATGAGTGTCATTTGTTATCTTAGCAACCAGGGTGGTAGCACATCCAACATAATAATTATTAATGGCATTTGCTACATCTAGGGGGTGTTGCAGTGTTTTGTTGTCCATTTTGACAGTGGAGGGTTGGGAGTGGATTGTGGGGGTTTGTATGCTATTTACGATGTTCCAGAAGTTTCTTGGATTTGATAGATTGTTGTTCAAATTTTCACTGAAATATTGGGCCTTTGCCATTTTTGTTTGTTTTGTGCATACATTTCACCATTGTCTGTAAGTACAGTAATCGTTAATGGAGCCAGTACACTTGAACTTTGACCACAGTGAATCTCTAAACTGGTACATTCGAATGAGGTCAACTGTAACCCAGGGCAGGTGTGTCCCTTTTAGTTGCACTTCACGCAGAGGGGCATGCAAATTCCAAACAAGCAAGAGCTTGGACTGAAAAATGCAATTGCAGAGTCTAGATCTGGTATTAGACCTAATCTGTGCCATGGTATGTTCTTGAGATCATTTAAAAAGGATTCAAGATTAAAATTTTTTTAAAACCTGGTGATTATAATCTTGGGAGAGGATTTAGTAGCCTTTATTTTGCGTATGCAGTACACTAGACAGCGGTCTGAAACTGTTAGGGAGAATGCCTGCCTCCTGGCTTCTGTCAGGACAACTGGATAGAAACCAATCGAACAAGGTATGGTTCTGGCTTTTAATATTAATGCGAATTGGGGAGGAAATTAATTGTGTTAGCTGCAAAGTCTTAAACAGCATACATGATTTATTATTTTTAGGATTTAGCCAATCAATATTAAAATCTCCAAAAACCAACAGTTCACTTTTTTGGTTTTGCGTTACAGTTTCACTTAGTAGTTGGGCTATGTCAGAAATGGAGTGCACCTGGGAGCTAGGTGGGTGGTAGATTCCAGCAACAATGATAGTTTTACTGCACGGGATCTCAATTGTGCCAGAAAGGAAATCAAAGGCAGAAGGGGAGTTATAGTTTTTTTAAAGGAGTAAATTTTATGGACTTTTCATCATAAATAACAATGCCTCCTCCTTTCTTTGCTCTGTCATTTCTAAAACATGAATACCCCTGTATTGCAATGGTGGATTCTGGTATTTTAGTCGTTAACCATGATTCCGAGAGCACAATGATTTTTGTTTTTTTCTAATGGGAGCACCAGGCTTGCAGTGCATCCAGTTTAGGGAGCAAACTACGGATGTTGCAGTGCACAAAAGAGAGGCCTTTTTTAGTGGGGAGATTAGGACTAGAATTAGCTCGGGGACCAGGGTTAGACTCCACATCATTTGCAAGGGCAAGTAACATAAGGAATAGGAATTTGGACATCATTTTTGTTCAGCCATATAGTGAATGGGATACTTTATAATTTTGTGAGGGGCCTGTGGGATAGGGCCCTACGTGAAGATCCCTGGTTAGGTCCTCTTGTGAACCCCAGGGATCTTGGTCCAAGTACGTGCGGCCAGGTTATATAAGTTTAAAAAAAAATAACACAAGTAGTTAATTAAGGAAATAAAATTAAGTAAGTAAAAATAACTTCCTGCTTTAGGTGGGAGCTATCCCTGCCTGAGTGTGTCACATATAAGGTGTAGTATGAAGCCTCTGTGGGGCCCTGCCTAGTGCATCAACATCAGGCACCCGTGGGTGCCAACATATACATTAACACCGGCTGCGGGTAAAGCCCCCCCCATGTGCTTCCAGGTATAGTGGGCACTTGAGGTAACCCAGTCCATGAGACCCCCCTCTCCTAGAGTCCACTAACTGGGGGATTTTCACGGGTAGGGAAATTTGATAGAACACAGGCCTTAGGCCTTTAGGTGCCATGTGTGAAAAATCTTTACTGCACCCCAGGTCACACACACCCTTATCCAGGGACGTTTTAACCGCGAGGCAAACAAGGTATTTGCCTTGAGCGACATTTTCCAGGGGGCGGTGAAAAAAGTCGCCCCCAAATGCCCAGGCTAATGCCTTGTTAGCCTTGTGGCTAACTGACATGCCAGTCGGGCTGATGGGCTGGCTGCTGGGCGGGTGGCACTGGCGAGGGAGCACTTCCCCCGAGCTGTCTGCTCAGCTCCCTCGCACGCCGCAGAGTAATGCCGGGAGCCGGAATATGACGTCATATTCTGGCTCCCTGCATCACTCTGCGGGCGGCGCGCGAGGGAGCTGAGCAGACAGCTCAGGGGAAAGTGCTCCCTCACCAGCGCTGCCAGCCCAGCAGCCCCAGGGAGAGGGAGAACCCCCCCCCCCCCCAGCATTCCTAAAGGTAAGGAGGCTGGGGGGGTTAAATTAAAAAAAATTAAAATGTGAGTGTTAATGTGTGTGTGTTTGTCTGTTAGTGAGTGAGTCTGTTACTGAGTGTTTCTGTCAGTGAATGTGTGTGTGTATTTAGACTGCGGGACAGGAGGGAAGGGTTGGGTGGGGGTGGCGCGCTGGGGGGGGGGGCGCCTGAGTTTTGTCCTGCCTAGGGCAGCACAAAACCAGGATACGCCACTGCTCTTATCCATTATCTCTCATAATTCAAAACCTCCCATTCTGATGTCGAAAGCTGCCAGGACCCCTTCCAGGAATATGAAATAACTCCAGCTGTATGATTGACAGCCAGGGAGGTATAACCGGGACCATTTATAAAAGTGTTGATTTCCATTGAAATCTGCATTTAAAAAAAATAGAATTACAAAGAAGCTGAAGGCTGAAGTGCTTTAAGTGTTTCTTTAAAGTGAACCTGTATAAGAAAAATAAAATTACTTTAAGTTGCAGCCATATACATCAAATACATCATATATAAGAAAGATACATGATGTATTCCATGTAAAATATAGAGATATACTCATCCCTCCTCCGTTGAGGTGTTGACATCTTCTAGCTTCGTTGGTATGACTCTTCATGTAACGCCCACCTCTGGGCCATAATCCTCTCGGTCTCCGATCTTCTCTGATTTGCCCTTCTTTGTGAAAACCTTCCCAGTGACACTGGCATTCTGTGGTCATTGCCAGCTTGCTGGCGTTGGAATAGAGAATTGTTATGGAACTCTGTTCCTATACTCCCTAGCTGCCACTCAAAGCGCTGGCTGGAGAGTTTCCACAGCAACTGCATGGGAGAGTAGAAGGACCTCCTGTTGGAGGTCTTTTCTGCTGTCCCTTGTCAGTCAATGCCTCGGCAATAAGTGTCCACTGAGGCATTGACTGAGATCTAGGAGAAAACCCTACATTTATATAAGTTTTTCTCCCAATCTATACATTTGCAAGCAAACTGCTAGTACCATTTATAGATGAACATTTATGTTCTTTCAAAAAGGACTACAGGTATCCTTCAAGCTACTTAGCACAGGACAATGAGAATTCTCAGAATTTAAGTGCTGGTGCTTGCAGGTAAGTTCTTGTTCAAAACCCCTTTGTAATTGTAATATAGTTCTTCTGTAAAAGCAGCAGATGTGTGCAGGGCCGGTGCAAGGATTTTTGACTACACAGGCAAAGATGCATTTTGACGCCCCCTCACCTCTCTCCCCCCAAAAAATGCATCTTCACCTCTGTGTCTTGTAGTCCCACTTTTAAATTTCTTACCCCCATTAGTGTTTCATATCTACTCTTGAATGTCTTACCCCTTTGGCCCCTTTGTGGACCCTTCAGTGTGTCTCCTACAACCCCTCTTATGTATTTCTTACGTCACCACCAGCCCCTTTCTGTCTCTTTCTCCCCCTACAGCCCCTATCTATCTCTCTTTTTCTCCCATATAGACATAGATACATGCAAAAATACATATATGCACAAATACACAAACATACAGACACACAACCATGCAAGCATACAGACATAGGTATTCAGACACACAGTCACAAATATATACAGACACACAGGCACACAATCAAACAGTCACAAAGATATACAGACACACAGGCACACAATCAAACAGTCATACCATCTACACATACAGGTACACTGTCATACAAACACAGACATACATTCCTACAGACACAGGCACACAGAGAAATACAGACACAGACCTAAAGAAACACAGAGATAGGCATAAAGAGACATACATACACAGTGATACAGAGACATACATATGCAAACATGATACAGAGACATACAGACAAGGCATACAGAGACATACATACACAGACAAACAAATAACCCTGCACACTGATACCGTGTAAATACTCCGGCCATCCACAGTGGTGGATACAACGTGTCAGGATGGTATATTTACTGATGGGTGAACCACCCCATAGAAAGTGTGACGTTTCGACTCAGCAGAGCTTTAATCATGCAACAAGGCTCTGCTGAGCCGAAACGTTGCACTCTATGGGGTGGTTCACCTATCAATAAATATACCATCCTTACTACTGGAGTGTTGCCTGAGTTTATTCCTTTTGAATATAGACACACAGTCATACAGAGACATACAGACTGTATGTCTGTGTGTGTACACATAGGCGTGCGCACGGGGTGTGCCGAGTGTGCCTGGGCACACCCTAATCCCCGCTGCACGTCTATGTATTGAGACCGGGAGGGGAGATCTCAGGATCACCCCTGTCGGCTCGCGCAGAGCAGGCGCTATCCGAGCGCCGGCTCTGCTCTCACCCTCCCTCCCCACTGCAGCATGGAGGGAGGCAGGAGAGGACCTGGGGAGCTCAACCAGCAGCGCTCAGATCTCGCAAGAGTAAACTCTAGCCCCACAGGGGCTAGAGTTCACTCTCCAATGGACCACCAGGGAAAGCAGTAGGAACAAGGATCCTCCTTCCTACATAAGGTAAGAAGGGAGGGGGGATATTAAGTAATGTACCCCCACCTCCACCCCCCCACAATCACCCACACACATACAGCACCCACACACACATACAGCACCCACACAGCATCCGCACTCACATACAGCACACACACATACAGCACCCTCACACACAGCACACGCACACACATACAGCGCGCACACACATACAGCACACATACAGCACCTTCACACATACAGCACCTTCACACACCTACAGCACCCCCACACACATACAGCGCACACATACATCACACACATACAGCACCCTCTCACACACAGCACAGAAACAGCACCCTCACACAACAGCACACTAACAGGACCCTAACAAACACACATACAAGCACCCTCACACACACATAGCACACACACATCACACTAACAGCACCCTCACACACACACACACACACACACAGCACCCTTACACACACAACACCCTCAAACCACCCTCACACAGCGCACACACACACACACACAGCAGTGTATAAATGTGTGTATGTGTATATGTGTGTTTGTGCTTTAGGGTGCACACCCTAATGCAATAGGCTGCGCACGCCTATTGCTTTAGGGTGCACACCCTAATGCAGTAGGCTGCGCACGCCTATGTATGTACACAGGGTGGCTAAAAGATAGATCCCATCTGTTGTGCAACTTCAACAATGCTTTGAAAGCTGGGGCTCTACAGATTCCCCATGCTTGCAGGAATGTATTTAGCATGGTGCCGCATGGAGCAGTATTTGTGTGTTTGACTGTAAGCATGTGTTTGTATGGAGTATATTTGTGTGAATGTAGGGGTGTGTTTGCAAGTACTGTTTGCGTCTGAATGCAAGCATGCATTTATGTGTAGTGTTGGTTTTTGAATGCAGGGGTGTGTTTATATATAATTTTGGTGTCTGATACAGAGGTGTGTTTGTATGTAGTGTTGACATTTTGAATGCAGGGGTGTGTGTATGTAGTGTTGACGTTTGAATGCAGGTGTTTATTTGTGTGTAATGTTGGCGTTTGAATGCTGAGATGTATGCACATATACATATACACTGCCACACACATACACGAAGATACACACACTGACACACATGCAGATACACAGATACAAATATACACAAGCTGATACACATTCAGATAGACAGATACACACAAACACTGACAGACATACAGAAACACACACTGACCTACAGATACACACTGACAGACATACAGATACACACTGGCAGACAGACACACACACACACACACACACACTGACAGACATACAGACACACACACACACAGACCGACATAGATACAAACACACTGACAGACACACACACGCTGGTCAAAATATACACTTTTCTAGCCACTCTCCTGTTTCCTACTTTGCGGGTTCAGGAGGGTGGCTTACCTGGGATCCAGAGTGCTGCCTGAGGTAGATGGGAGTTGGAGGAGCTGCTCCTGCCCAGGCCCCCTCCTCTCTGCCTTCTCCTGCTCTAGTCTTTTTGGGAGGACTTCCTCCCATGCTGATGAGAAGATGGCCGGTGGTAGCCCTGCCCCTGCTGGGCGCCAGCCGCGCTGTGTGCTACAGAGGGAGCAGGGATATGACGTGTTCATATCTCCGCCCCCTCCATACAGTCCGCGGCACTGCAGGTTGGCGCTCGGCCATGCTACAAAAAGTGACCGGCAGGAGAGGGTGTTGTGCCCTTCCCTCCTGCTGGCTACCCGGACATTTGTGCCCCCTGGACGGTGCACCCTAAGGCCTTATGGACGCGCCAGCCCTGGATGTGTGCATTGATCCACTGCATATGCCACTCACTACACACACACACACTGACACACACACCCTGACAATAACATTCACAATCCTGAGGTTTGAATGTTGCAATCCTAGTGATACATAAATAAAGAAACACAAGCAAACTTTTTTCATCAAAATATTTTATTTAATAACTTTATAATACACCTTGGAGAATGGCCGTGAACCTTTATTACGGATTTCATAATTCCAATTAAACAATAACCATACAAATCATAATAAACCATAACTTTAAACCAAACCAACATATTAACCATAACGTCCAAAGGCTCTACCTCCCTCCAAAGCCAGGAGCCATAAATCTATCTTAAACCAAATCCACCCTCCTGTGATGACCAGGAGGGCAATTTATATCCCATAACAAGGTCACGACCAATTAAAGATGTATTCTCTCTGCTATCTTGCTTTCTGCATATGATGTATTTCTGCCTTTATAAGGGGATTGCCGCACCCCTGATTAAACTTTCCGAAGCTTTCATTAACCTGAAACTTGTGTCTGTGTGATTTACTTCAGCGTGCATGCTTTCTAACAATCTGGACAGGGGCAGATATTCAAGCAACTGGAAAGAAAAACTAAAAACTGGAGAGGAGTAAAACTGCCCCCTCCCCAGTACTACCTCATATGTGTTAAACTTTATAGAGACTTGCACATAAAAATAATCACATTTTATTAATCATCAAAAAGGGGGGGGAGAGGAAAAAACTCACAAAATAGTGTGTCAGTGAAAGACCCCTTAATGGGTCTAAAAAGTGAAAAGAAAAAAAGGCTGCTAGACCAACTGCTCTGGTTGAGACCGATAGGTCCCCATAGAAGCGCATCTCAATAGTATAGAGTACTACCGCTGTCTATAGGAATAAAGGTCCTACATGAGTTGAATCCAAATCACTAATTTACAAAACTAAATAATGTTGCAATTAAGTAACCACAGGCTGTTGCAATCTAGATAGACAGCAATAAGTGACAATGTTGCAACTCAGTGAGCATGTGGTTACTAAGAGAGTATACTGCAACTCAAGTCTCCTGGAACCAAGCCAGGGTGAAGGTTCAACCATCTGCAGAATTTTCAAATACAGCGAGACCTCGGTTTACAAACGCCTCAGTTAACATAATTTTCGGTTAACATAATTTTCGGTTTACAAATGAAAATCCATTGAAAATAATGCCTCGGTTTACAAACTTTTTTGCGCAATACAAAGCAAATTTCCCCAGGATGCATTGCACCTGGGAGGTTTATAGCACCACCCCCTGCATGCTGGAGCCTGTGGTTAGCATGTGGCATCGAGGGTGGAGGTGTTAAGTGGCTTTTGCATCGAGTTTTGGAGCCATTATGGAAATTGTTTGCAGTTGTTTTGGGACTTTTTGGTGCATTTCTCTAGCTGTGGAAAGGTAGGCAGTTGAGCTTAGTCAATTGTATGCCTTTTACTTTGTGTTCTGCATTGTAGGTTGGTTTCCATGCCAGCTCATTTTGACTTTTTTCTGACCTCCAGAACGGATTAATTGGTTTTCAATGCATTCCTATGGGAAACCGCGTTTCGGTTTACAAATTTTTACGAGTCCAATAGAAAAAATATATATAAAAAGTAATAAACAATAAATCATAAATAATGGAGTCCCTAAGTGTCACACACCTCCTATCAATAAGCTGCCAAATAATAGTCAAAAGATGGTTATACAGCAATTCTTAGCCCGTCTAGTGACAGCTTACAGATGTATTCAGATGAGTCCTTAAAAGAATTAAACTCAGTAAATAACTATACTAGCTGTCACATATGAGGGGGCTAACAGCCTAAACCCTGCTGCTAGAGTGGAAAAACCCCTAAAAAGTACCACCATGTGTGCTAGGGAGTAGTCCACACAAAATTTGCAGCAAAAGGAAGGAAATCGAAAGGACAGGAGGCTGGAGGTGATTGAAAATAAAGTGCGAGAGGTAGTGGAGGAGAGTCCCTTTTGTAAGCTGATAGAAGGAAATTTCAGCCGGCAGAAAGTCCCCCTAACTATTAAACCACATAGGTGTGGAGTCTAGCAGTCTAAAGAAGTGCAGATAAAATTTCAGCTCATGGCTTCAAAAGACCGACGCGTGTTTCGGCGGTATGACCCATCTTTGTCAAGGGCAGCAAGATACTCAAGCAAACACTTGGTTTGATCTAAAACAGAAACAGCGGTCAAATATTTTAATACAGCCAACCTTCAGATTGGTCAGGCACAAGCTGAAGTAATTAATTTTGGCGCCTTTAAACTTATACCACTTATTTTCCCTTCATTGTGGTCCTCGTGCGGCTATCTACCAATCCGGGCTCATGCCCTGGTCGCGAGCTTACCGCCTTTCTAACAGCGCGAGCTGCCCTGCCGTTAATCCTAGCCCTGCAGTTGACCCCTAGCGCGAGCGCTATACTTACCACCAACTTCGCTCCATCAAACCTCATGAAGCTGCTCCTTATGCAGTCCGCGTGCCTGACATTCTGTTCTTGCTCTGTCATATACTACAATATTGTACAAACTACCTCCATATTAGGCTGCTCCCTCTTTCACAAACTCCATGTCTGTCTTCCTCTACCCAACTCTGTTTTTCTCTTCTAAATCCCTAGCTGTTGTGTTTATCCTTCAATCCCCACTTGTACCTTTTTCTACCTTATCCCATCTCCTCTCCCTTTGTTCTTACTGCAGTCTACCCCTGCCTTCACAGCAGACTTCCCCCTGTTTCCCACTCTGTGCTTGCTCTGTGCGTGGAGGGGGCAGGGTTGTGAAGTAACATCCCGTCCCCATCTTACAGCGCACTGCGCACAGGAACTGGAAGCCTTCCTGGTGGGATTGATTCCTGGCAGTGCTGCTCGGCCAGTATTGTAAGAGTGAGTGTGGGGGCCTTGCTACTTGCCTGCCTAGTATGCTGTAACTACTGCTTAGTAAGTACTGTGGGCAGCCCATGATAGCTACAGAAAACGAGCTGTGTAAGTCTGTGGGGCCTGCACCTCATGGCGGCATTTCATGTGAGCTCCTCAAATGTTTCATGTAAATAACCGAAACTTCACTTTCCTGTGGGTTGAATTTGCACTTTTTGATTCCTGCAAATGAGTGAGTCTGCAGAGGCTATTTTAAGTTGCGTTATTATTATTTTTTCTTAATGCCTTTTCTCAATGCCAGCAAATTCCCTTTGCTTGTGGCATTTTTTGCTTTGGCTAAATTACAGGAATTGTTCTTATTGTGTCTTATTGCGTATATCCAAAAATGCATACTACCTGTAGACATCCTGCTACCTGTCTCTATTTTATACAAATGTTACCTTAGTAATTCTTTTAGTCTGCATTTAGTTTTACCAAAAATATTGCGCTTAGCAGGCTTTAAAATGTGTGTAATCAGGTATACCACAAACCTTGTGTTACAATTTAAGTGTGTATTAATAGAAAAAGTTGTGTTGTTTCCTATAGAAGCAAAAAAAAACAAAAAAACACATTTCTGTGGAATGCCACATAGATGGTGCCCACGTTTATAAATATAAATTATATTAAATATACAATATTATATTTAAGCCAAGTACTTCTGTTAGTTGATTCTTTGCTCTTTCCTAGTTTATACTTTGCTCAAGTATAAATTAGGGCACAATCTATGTGACAGGGTAGGTGCTTTATGTGTAACATATTCAATATTCCCTGTATGCCAGCTGGATTCCTCCACCAAGGATCGCTTCCTAGCTGGAACTGGGGAAAACAACAGCGCTTCTACCCCAGGCGCCGTGGCTTGGAGCCACTCCATCCTGGAACAGGATAGCAGACTAGCTCTATTCCCTCCCAGGGACTGGACAACACAGTCCTTACAAGGACTTTCCTGGCTGAATTCTCCACGAGCTGGAACAGGATGCTGAGCAGTAAATAGCCCTTCCCCTCCGAGTAACTAGACAACACATAATTCTGGGTGTACAACTGATTTTAATGAGCCAAACTCTGCCTTTTATGCATAGACTCCAGCATGTGTATTCAACACAATGGAGTCTCCCAGGAATCTCTGGCCCTGGATGATAATTGAGTTAAAGACCTAATAATCTCCCAGGAACAGAGAGCTGAACACAAAACATAAAAGTACCCCAAAACATACAATAACCCCACATATTATACATCCCCCATAGCCCTGATCTGAGCGCCCAAGTTCTCCAAATAGCGCTCAGACCCATGCAGTGTAGGGGAAACGCCACCGTGTTAAAATTCTGATGAGCCACACAAGTGGTCCTATGCCCAAAATAGTTCCAGGGCGTTTGGAGCTTTTGTCGGTGCTCCGCATGGCTCTCAGCTAGCGTTTGTTCACCTTAGTCTCAGACACCTTCCCTCCAAAAAGCGCTCTCCTGGCGGCATGCAAAGGGTTTCAAAACCCTGGAGAAGTTGTCTGGGACCCACAAAGTCCTCCTGCTGAAATTAGTTTCATAGCACGTCACGGCTAAGGTCGTGTCTCACAGTGGATAGAGTTTCATCGCCCACAGAATTGGAAGATTGTTTTCAACAGTTGCTGGAATCCTCTAGAATTGTCTACTAAAAACTGTTGAAAAGTAAACTTGTTCATGACTAGAACTATCCTTAATACACAGTTTCTCATTATTTCGCAATAATCCCTTACTATCTTTGTTCTTAGCTATTTCAATCTTCAGTTAATAGCTCACTCAGGATAGTTTCTCTTTCTTAATCTATGCCTAAACGGTTTTGTACATCTATACAGTTCTTTCGGAACCTTAGAAACTGTCCTCCTGGTATACTTTTTACAAGAGGAAAAGGATGATGGCTAGTCACCTCCTATAAGGAATTTGTAGTGGTCTTCCTATAGGTAGAAGTATATTACCCTTCTCACCTATCATAAACATTCATAAAGTTGATTTCACAATTACTAAATTCTGTTGTGAATTGTAGATCTAAATTTTGGAATTGTTTAGACAACCTCTAGTGGCTCTCTTCCATGCAGCCACTAGAGGCGCTTTCTGGACTCTAACAAAGTTTTACTCTGTGAAATAACGTTGGACGTCCTCATGCTTTGCATAAAATCTTCATATTTCCCATAGGAAAGTACTGATTTTAATGTTTTGTTGTGTATTTATCTGTTAGCTGAGCTGACTGATAGTTGGCACCATGATGTTCATTATTAATGCCATCATAATCGGGCGGTACGGAAATTATGTTTCTCTCCATCCTGTAGCGAGAAAAGTTGCTGCTGGTGGAATGTTCCTATCACCTAGGATCAGTTCTGTAACTCAGCCCAAAATTCAGCCGGAAACTCGAGAAAGGGAGAATGTGCAACATGTGTTGACTACAGCCACAGTTCACAAAGAACTTCTGCCTCTGTGGAAGGTATGGCAGCCACAAGCAGTTGGGCAGCCCAGATTTAAACAAGTAGTCTCAGGAAGGTCACCTACCCTAATTAGCTCCAACAAGAAAATGTAAGTGCAATATAGTGGGATTACAATGTATAAAGAACTGAAAGATGGAAAGCGGAGAGCAGAGATGGAGGTTAAAATGCCGGTGGCATGAGGGATAGATAAAATTACAAGGGGGTGAGCCATAAGAAAAAGAATGATAACATAGAAGTGAAGAAGTGAAGAAAAACTAGAATCCTTTGATTAAGGAAAACATATGACATAGGAGTGGCAAACTATAATTTGCTTAGGCAAAAATAAAAATACTTGCACTGGCCCAGGCTAATTCTCAAGTAATAGAATAAAAATATGTCTATTTAATAGTAAAATAGTATATTTAATTCACACTTCAAAGGTGAAGAAGAAAGCTGCTCAACAGGTTTAATAACCTGTTCTTGGTTACTTACCTTTTCTAACTAGGCCATGCATAGCTTACACGCGTGGCTTAATAAATACTTTGGAAGCCAATACTCTGCCACAGACTGCAGCATGCACAATTAAGCTGAGCGAGATAAAAGACAGAGATACCCCCATATCTTCTTTTTTTTTTTGGAATCCTGCCAAAACGCCACACCCATTACAGCTCATTGAAATGGGTATGATGCAAACCGTTCTATGTGCTTCATTTTCACAGTTAAGGCCAAACTATTTTTGCGGTTTGACAAAAAGCAGGGCTCTCCATGGTTTTATATCTCAAGCACTTGGATGCATGCTCAATCGCCACTTCTCCCCATGATGTTTTTAATGTTTTAAAAGGACACTCCACTGCCCAAATACAAATCACTGTTTAAGAGGTATACCCCAAATTAAAACATGCCTGTATCAAGAAAAACTGCATATCTTTTGCGTGTCAATTTCTATTGATATCGGCTCTTTTTGTAAAATGAAAAAAAGGACACACTCTTCGCACATAAAGCACTTCAGCAAGCTAAAGTGCTTTGGGGGTCTGGAGCAGTGGCGTACTAAGGCCCCGTTGCCACTCACTAGGGGGGTGCCCAGGGCAGACTGTGTCGGGTCCTGGGTCACTGACAGAGGGCCCGACACCAGGAGATGGCCCGGTAGCTTGCTCGATATGCCGCCGGGTGAGATGTCCCTCCTGCGCCCATCGCAGACACCGGTGTGTCTCTGCAGTGTGCAGAGCTGCAGACCATGTGTCTCGCGAGATCTGATCAATCAGAGCGCGGCAACGCTCTGAATGGATCTCCCGAGATTCATGGTCTGCAACTCTGCGGAGCTGCAGACCAGATATTATGGCCACCAGACCACCAGGGAGCCCACCAGGGAATTAAGGTAGTTAGTCTATCCTCCCCCCTCCCTCTCACCATCACCCCCCCTCCCTCTCACCATCACCCCCCCTCCCTCTCATCATCACCCCTCCCTCATCATCACCCCCTCCCTCTCATCATAACTCCCCCTTCCTCTCACCATCACTCCCCCTTCCTCTCACCATCACTCCCCCTTCCTCTCACCATCACCCACTATACAAGCACACTACTACATACACTATACAAACACACACAGACACACACTTATACATGTGTGTCTGTGTATCTGTATGTGTGTTGGTGTATGTGCCAGTGTGTGTATGTGTATCTGTGTTTGTATCTGTGTGTCTGTATGTGTGTGTGTCAGTGTTTGTCTGTATCTGTGTATGCAGGGGAGGGCTGGCAGCCTTAGGCCTGGGGGGGCAAAACCAGTCAAGTGGCCCATTGCACCACCAAATCAGTTCACCATCCATGCCCACCTTTTCCTGGTTTTATAACGGATATTGATGTTATGCTAATCAGTAGCTCTTTGCCATACCCGCTCCTTCACGGCTCTGACTTTCAATGTTGTCAGAGCGCAGGCTGAGAATCTCTGAGCCTGTGCTCTGACTCACTAACTGAGCGCCGGAACCACGAGGGAGAGGCTATAATCTGACTGCACCTACTGCTGGTGCGCACCAGTGGACCACCAGCGAATCATTTAAATTGAATATGCTGGGGTCCCCAACTTGTGAGCTGTGTTGGCCGCCGGGCGCCTCTGTTGTCATGGCACCCTGCGTGACTGCACAGCTTGCACACCCCAACGGCTGGCCCTGCTGACACACACTGATGTTACTACTTAGAAATCCCTCAATATTAATAGACATCAGAGTAAACACCAATAAACTGTGCAAACAGAGCTGATTCCCCCTCCCCCCCAAAGATTTGCTTAATGGATTTGTTGTAAGATTAAATCATGCCTCCTCCTCTCCCTCTCCCATGCGCTGCGCTGTAGGCTGGGAGGAAGTGAAGAGTAATCACATTCTCCCAGCACAGCCCCACCTGTGGCTGCATGGGGAACAGCTGTTTAATGTAATGCTTGCAGGACGGCCACCTGCCGCAGAACCTCTTAGTTCCCATCGCTGCAAAGGGCTCCAGGCACTGCTTGCTGTGAGTGTGAGCCACTGTAAATTAGGGGCAGAGGGCACTTGCACTGTGGTAAAGACAGGTCTGGGCAGGAGGAGAGTACAGTGCAATCCCTTCCTGTGGGTCACCAGTAGACTGGTGCACCTGCCCAGGATCAGAGCCGGTGCAAGGATTTTTGCTCCCCTAGGCAAAGGAAAAATTAGCTGCCCCCCCATGTGACATCACAATGCCCCACCTATATAATCTGCCATATGAACTAATGCCAAAGCTGCACACAGTGTGTGTTTACATTAAAAAGCATGCAGGGACCGGCTATAGACACCAGAACCACTTCATTAAGCTATAGTGTCCCTTTAATGTGAGGTAAATTATAGATTAGTGTCACTAATAATATACTAGATTGCCTACTTACAACCAGATGAGGATGATGATGGGCTGCGGTTTGGCTCCACTGGTCTGGTGTAGAAGAGGATCTCTGAAGGCTGTTTGTAACTGTGGTCACAAAATTCAAAGTTCAAGTAGAATAGGAAGCAGCTCCATTTTTTGGGGGGGCCCCTTAAACAGCTCAAGGTCTGGGTCCCAGGGCCTGACGGTGAGTATGCCCATAAGGCCCACCTAAAAGTCCACCTACATGTTCCACCCATGAGTTCGCTCACAAGGAGTGGAGTGTGTAGGGGATGTGTAATGTGTGTGCTTATGGTATGTAGTGTATAGGGATACCAGTTTGTGTAGCTAATGCTTTGTATTTGTAGTGGAGGCAGTGTGTGTTTGTGTATAAGCAATGTATTGTGTGAATCTGTGTTTGTATGCATAAGGGATGCAAGGTGTGTGTCTGTAGTGTGTGTGTGTGTGTGTGTGTGTATGAAATGCATTGTGTTTCTGTGTATATGTAAGAGAAGCAGTGTGTCTGTTTGCATTGTGTGTTTCTGTGTGTGTGCAAAGGATGCATTGTCTTTGTGTGTAATGGATGCATTGTGTGTTTCTCTGTGTGTGTAGGGATGCATTGTGTGTTTGTGTTTGTGTATGTATAGGGATGCAGTGTGTGTGTGTGTGTGTGTGTGTGTGCGCGCGTAGTGTGAAAGAGCTCCCTGTCCTGCCCCCTGTCCTATAGAGCTCTCCCCTGCCCCTTAGTGGTCTCTCCCTCCCCCCCCTTCCCTAGCAGTCACTTCTCACACCCACTCACCCTCCCTGTGCTCTTCTCATCCCCACCCCCCACCCCCAAACCTCCGGTATTCTTTTCAGCCCCCTCCCTCCCTGTGTTGTTCTACTCACTCCCTCCACCCTCCCTGTGTTGTTCTACTCACTCCCTCCACCCTCCCTGTGTTGTTCTACTCACTCCCTCCACCCTCCCTGTGTTGTTCTACTCACTCCCTCCACCCTCCTCTCTGTGTTCTTCTTAATTCCCTCCCCCTCCCCTGTAGCGTGGCCGAGCTGCTCTGCTGTGCGCGGTGCCGGCCGGACTGATGGGAAGGAGTGTGCGCCTTTCCTGTCAGTCCGATAGGTTAGAAAACAGGAAACTCTCCTGTTCCAGTTTTGTTTCCCGGCCCGGACTGACAGGAAGTGTCACTGCTTCCTATCAATCGGCCAGTGAACAATGGCCTTCCATGCGAAAATAACTGGCCGCGCCAGGGCTCTTAACAGAGCACTCAGGCGGCTGCAGCATTTAAAGGGCCGGCCCTGCAGCGGCCGGTCCCAACATAATTTAGGGCGCCCCACATGGCTGTGTTTCTATGTAACTGCATGTGTGTATATGTGCATAAATCTCAGCATTTCGCCTACACTACACACAAATACAACTCTGCATCCAAATGTCAACACTACATAAAAACACACCACCATATTCAAAAACCACACTACAGAAAAATGCACGCCTGCATTCAAATGCAAATACGTGCAAACACATCCGTACATTCACTCCTTACAAAAACATGCTTACATTCAAACACACAAACACTGCTCGGTGCTAAATACATTTTAAAAATTTGCGGGTGTTTTTTTACATTTTTAAGCTGGGGGGAGGGGGTGCAGTGCCAAATATAGGATCCGCCCCTGGTCTGGAGTGTCCCTTTACATTTGAATGAGCGTCCCCAACTGAGCTCTTTTAAGCTATCGCAGAAACAAATATTTACACATGAATGCCAATGACTGATCTAACACAATGCAGAAATCAGGATATTGAAAATTGAACACATGAAGTTATTTAAGGATCTGTTCTCTTTTTTTGGAGGAGGAGGAGTCGATGGCAAGAAGAGGCATAAAAGACACCTCTTTTGAATTAAACATTGGAGTAGGCACCAAGGTAAAATAAGTTTGTTAGCAAAGAAGTATTTCAGCCTCTGAGCTGCCATAGCAAACATGAGAAGCTCTCATTTATTCCCAAAACATAATTTTCTATTCTCTTCAGCTTTTCAAAGATATTTTCAATTAATCTAAACATAAAACAGTCTGATTCCGCATGGATGCCCCTGTTCTTTTTGATACAGTATAAACAATAAGGTACGAAATACAGCAGGATACCTATATAGTGATGCAAAACATCATATTTCTATTTTTTGCAGTAATGAACAAGCAGTCAAAACACGAGAACTCTTTGGAGGATTCTGCTTCAGATAAGATTAGATTAGGCCTTTTGTAAGTGTTCAAAATAACAAAAAAATAATCATGCTAAAACAGCACTACACATCCAAAAAAGCCCAATGGGAGGGGGAGTGGATGAAAGTATGGACAGAATTAAGTTAGAGTAATTAAAATGTTGAAAGTAAGAGTAAAATTAGACATTAGCATTCTGCAAACCATGGGTCCCATAGAGAAAGTATGAGAAAAATGGCCAGGATATTGATCTATGAGATACAAGAGTCAAGTCTTAATGGTACTAGGAAAAAAAGGCAGAATGATGTCCACATCCCAGATAGGCCGCGATACGTCTTTCTCTGTGGTAATAGCTGGCAAGGACATTCCCAGAGTTTGCAATAACATGGATGCTTCCAACGCATTGACCAGTTTGACCACTTTGCCCTCCGTTCCCACAGTTAAAGATCTTGGTGCCCGCCATCTATTCTTACTATCTGTATCACCAGAGCAGGGTAGAGTTAGAAAGATTATGGTAAAAGGACAGTTTATGATCTTCAAAAATACACAGTACGGACAAAAATAATTTATATAGGGGTGTCTCCTTTGCCACCTTCATGATGACAGTCTGCAATTGACTTCCTCTGGCACACTGTGTGAGTGAAACCCAATCCTGGCAGTGGCACCTTATGAATCTTGAAATTTGTTCAAATAATAAAGACCTGACGTCTCCCAGGACACATATGAGTCTGTCTCTATTTCTTTGTGTGTGTTGTTTTCTGTCTCTCACTCTCTTCCTTTCTTGTCTGTGTCAGAGTGTGCTTGTGTGTGTCTGTTTGTACCTGTGTATACACATCTGTGTATCTCTCTGTGGCTCTGTGTACTTGTCAGTGTGTCTATGCCTGTGGGTATATCTGTATTTGTGTCTGTAAGTAACTGTGAGTGTGCTAAAAGGCATGTTAAGTGGTGGAATTGGAAAGGGGCAGAGGTGGGGCTCTGTGGAGGGAGTCATCAACTTGTTTTTTTGACTCTAGCTCAGGTATTGTTTTAAGAATAGCAATTTCACCAAAACAGGTATAGTTTTTATAGAAGAGGTGCTTCCACACCAGACCTTACAAACCAGTCTCCACTGGTGCTTTTTCTTTAATGCCACGTGTTTGATTCCAGTCCTTTTGTGAGACTGAGCACTCTCTTATCAGGTCCACCTTTCAGATTTACATGGAGGTTCCTCTCAAAATATTCCCTTTACTGGGGGTGGAGCTTGACCGCCAAGCCAACCAGACACACGGAAAGTGAGGTCCGGCAAGTTCAGCTCTAAATCAGGGGTTCCAACCGGGCAACCAGCCTGTACACAGCTTCTTGTGCCCCTATCACCCAGGGGACAACCCACTGACTTGATAGACACCACACTCGGACTACTCTGTCATCGAGAGCCTGAGGCCTACTAAGACGGGGTTTGGGGAGACGGCTGCTCTCCCTGCTCCACAAGCTGAAGTTACTCACCCACGCTCCTACCTCCCCCCTCTGGACCAGTGGGGGTAATCCCGGTCCCCGCTGACCTGCTGCACGGTGGCCTTTGAAGCATGGTGGGAAACGCTAGACGGCACAGCTCCAAGATGGCAGAAGCACTCACACATGCACCTTGAGGTACACTGCATCCACCTACCGAGAAACCTGGCAACCTAAGCGGCTAAATGACCTTGCTGGAGGTTATATTTGCCAGATTTTGGGCTGAGCTGAGGGCACACATTGCTACCCCCACCTTCTCATCCGCAACACCGGCAAAGCAGAATCGGAAGAAAGTGTGGAGAAGGCCCCCTCTGAGCAAGCACACTCCTGTCTCCC
Organism: Pelobates cultripes; assembly: GCA_933207985.1. Taxonomy (NCBI): domain Eukaryota; kingdom Metazoa; phylum Chordata; class Amphibia; order Anura; family Pelobatidae; genus Pelobates; species Pelobates cultripes. The sequence goes on along the minus strand of OW240914.1, from coordinate 136,850,862 downwards.
CCAAAGAACGCCCGCATGGACTGAGGGCCACCAAGGGCTTGCCCAGGAAACACCATCCACAAAAGTGGAGGCCTGCTGACCTGCATCGGCAGAACACCATCAGGACTTTGCGCAATCCCACTCCCGGGAAGGACTCAGACTTGCAGAGCCCCCAAGTCCGTGGCTCAGTTGTGTTGGCTCCTACAAAGATCCAGGGCTGGAGGGATGCCACCCCTGCACATTGTCTAACCGTCCTCTTACGGGCTATGTGTCCCAAAGTGAAAGACTCTCCTACAAAGCTACTATGCAGTGTGGGCTGAAAGCCTCTGCAGGCATTTCACGCTGATTGGCACTACAGAGTCCTATAAGCAACAGTTTTGTTACATTAGCGATTCAAAGTTCTGTCATTGACGCCAGAAAAAGGGGATGGAATCATGGGTGTCCGCAGGAATTTTTCCAGGGGAGGGGCATAATGGTAATGACATCCATGCTTGGTCCCTTTTTGACAGTGTCATGAAAGCGAAGATGCATAGTCATTATCACATAAAGCCCGGGTATATAGTGTTTTCACAACTATGGTGTCAGGAATACATGTTTGTATTCCTGACACTATAGTTTTTCTTTAATCAAATTAAAGGAACATTCTGGTCACCATAACAACTTCATCTAAATGAAAATGCTATGATGCCAGGAAGCCCCTGGGTGCTCTCTTTCCTTTTATGGGTTAAACCGCACTCAAATGGTTTAACCCCAAAGGCTTCCTCCAGCTCCAGATCTCCAGGTCACTCAGTGGTATTCGGCTTCTGAAACGGAGTCTCAGGAAATGCAGATTGACGTCAGGCATGGGTGTTGCAGATTGGCTAGAGTGGTCAGTTGACGCTTTAAGCCAATCGCTAGTTCCCCGGTTCATAAAAATGTTTTACTTTTTTATGAATGGAGAGCTACTGATTGGCTTAGAGTGCCAGCTGACCGCTCTAGCCAATCAGCAACACCCCTACCCAGCGGCACTCTGTGCTTCCTGACACTCAGTAAATAAAAGTGAACACATTAATACTGATATATTTTTTTTTTTTTTACCTGGGGAGATGAGAAGGTTCAAAGTTTCCCTGCCAGGCCCAGGTACCAAAGCCTTATGATGTGGAGTCAAGAATAAAGTGGAGGGTTCACTTCACTTGTCCTTCCTGCTCCAATCTCCTTTTCTTCTCCTTCATTTGACACAGTCTTCTTTTTCTTCTGACACTGTCTTCTCTCCTCCTTGGCTCCTTTACCTTTTTGCTACTTTCTGCTTATTTTGCACCCTTCTGCTCCTTTCTCCTTCTGCTCCTTGCAGACCCTTTCTGCTCCTTGCTACCATTTTCTGCTCCTTCTCCTAATTTACCTTAGTGCTACTTCTGTCCCTTCCTGCTCCTTGCTGACCCTTCCTGCTCCTTGCTGACCCTTCCTGCTCTTTGCTGACCTTTCCTGCTAATTTCTGCTCCTTCTCCTACTTTACGTTTGTGCTCCTTCTGCCCCTTCCACCTAATTGCTGACCCTTTTCTGCTCCTTGATGTCCCTTCCTGCTCATTTCTGTTCCTTCTCCTACTTTACCTTTGTGTTCCTTCTGTCCATTCCTGCTCCTTGCTTCTCTTTCCAGCTCCTTGCTGACACTTTCTGCGCCTTTCTACTCCTTCTACTTTACCTTTGTGTTGCTTTACCTTCCTGCTCCTTGCTGGCCCTTCCTGCTCCTTGCTGCCCTTTCCTGCTTCTTGCTGCCCCTTCCTGCTCATTTCTGTTCCTTTGTGCTCCTTCTCCTACTTTACGTTTGTGCTCCTTGCTGTCCCTTCCTGCTCATTTCTGTTCCTTCTCCTTTCTGCTCCTTCTCTTACTTTACCTTCCTGCTCCTTGCTGACCCTTCATTTAGGCTGCCCCCCCATCCCTCACATACCTGATTTGTATGCTGCACCCCCCCATCTCTCACTTACCTGATCAATAGGCTGTCTGTCCCCTCCCCACTTCCTCCCCTCCCTACTCCCCTGATTTGTAGGCTGCCCCCCATGCCTCACTTCCCTGATCTGTAGGCTGCCCCCCCCTCGTGCCTCACTTCCCTGATCTGTAGGCTGCCCCC
>OW240914.1:136763369-136841336 GCA_933207985.1 Pelobates cultripes | reverse complement strand
CCTCACTTCCCTGATCTGTAGGCTGCCCCCCCTCGTGCCACACTTCCCTTATTTATAGGCTGCCCCCCCATGCCTGACTTCCCTGATCTGTAGACTGCCTCCCCATGCCTGACTTCCCTTATCTATAGGCTGCCCCTTGCCTCGCTTACCTGATCTATAGGCTGCCCCCCCATGACTCACTTACCTGATCTGTAGGCTGTCTCTGCAGGCTGCGAGTTGCTGGCTCTATGTGCTGCTATCCTGCAGATTCAGTCAGGAGAGAGAAGCAGGGATAAGATGCAACTTCCTATCCCTGTCTCTCTCCATACACCTACCATCTACCATTCATACCTACTGGCCGGCGCCGGTATTGCACTGTATTTTAAGTCTCACACGAAAAATATCAGAACAAGCTGGAAAATACACAGGTGGGGACAAGAGACCCCCTGCGGATGCCCATGGATGGAATGAAGAAGAAGCTGTGGGGAGCAGAGTTTGGAGCAAATAGGTAGCATAGTTTGCCATGATGGACAAGATATCTGCCCAAAGATGTGGTCTGTATCTTCTGTCCAATTAAGAAACGGGAAAAGAAAGATGATTGATGAATAGAGGACATCGACTATTTTTTTTTATTCAGAGGTAAAGTGAATAGAGGGACAAAAGAAGGACTAGTAAAACATCTAAATTTCCATACAGGATTGTTCCAGACACTGATTTCAACTGTTGAAGGAGGCAGACCAGCAAACATGGATTGCCTGGTTTTACCCTTGCAGTGCCTGTGTGGGAGATAGCCTGTATCATTAATCCTAGTATTAGAGTGGTAAGGTTACTGCTGTGCCTAGCCACTGCCAGTGCCAATTATACAAACTTTGAGTGCTAAGTAGCTAGTCTGTTTAATTGATCCTAGCATGAGACTGGTTAGGTTATTGCTGTCTCAGACACTACCAGTGCCACTTAAACCAACTCTGAGTGGGAGATCGCCTGGGTTATTCATCCTAGTGTGAGACTGGTTAGATTACTGCTGTGCCTAGCCACTGCCAGTGCCACACTTACACAAAGTTAGAATCACTTATTAATTATTATTTTAAAATGACTTTACTAATTTATGGGGGGTTTTTTCTCATGAGAGGCAAATTATTTGATTTCCAGTGTGTTTTAGTGCCACTACTTTTGTTTTGCAAATTGCAATACAGTTTGTGGCAGTTTGCTTCAGAAGTAAACACTGTACGTGCCTGTGCTTCTGTGTATGGCAGGTCTTTTTTAAAAAAAAAACCTCTTTCTGTAGAAAATCCTATTTTTTGCCGAGTGTGTTCAGTGCACTGTGTTGTGTATAGTGTTTACTAAAATTAAATACAATAATGTTACATTAGTAGTGAATGCACCAAGTAGCAAACCCTTTTTTTCAGCACAATCACCTATTTTGGCCTAATAAATTTGTGTTAGTTTACATAATTACATTCATATCCCAATTTATCTTAATACTAAAAATAAACCCACCATTATCAATGTTACATCCTAATCCCAAGAAAATAATTAAGGAAGGGTTCATGTTCCCCAATCCACCATCAGCAGTAATGCCATGGTCTCTCAGTCTTAACACTGTTTCCACCACCTTCACTACCAGCATAAGTACCACCATTAATAGTAGTATTCAGCCTCAGGATCGTGGGACTAGCATGTCCATTACAACCGATTCACCACCCAGGAAGCAATTGGTTTTTTTCTGCCTTTTTCTGCTGCAATTGGTGACTCAAAGTCTAAAGTAGCAGAATAATCTATGTTGCAGCAAGACCCATGAAGAAGACCATTAGCTCAAAGTCTGCTGCTGCTTCCACTAGCACTTGGCCTCCAGCTACAGCTAGTTCCTCACTAGCAACAGTTTTTTTTCAACAAAAAAATAAACATAAAATAGGTTATCCAAATTTTTAATTCGGCCATCAGACCACTTTCTCAAAGAAGTGAATATGAGCCAGGAAGGAACAGTGTCCAAAACATTCCTTTGGTTGATCCGCAAAATATTTTCTTACCACCTCTCCATGTTAAGCTTGGCTTAATGAAGAACTTTGTGAAAGCGATGGGGAAAGCTAATTCTGCAGGATTTCAGTATTTGGTAAAGAAATTTTCATAGATCAGTGCAGCAAAATGAAAGGAAGGAATCTTTGTTGGGCCCCAAATTCGGGAAGTTTTGCAAAACACAAACATTAAAGTTTCTCTCAACGTTCCAGAAAAAGAAGCTTGGCAGGCTTTCACATGGGTTTGTGAAAACTTTCTGGGCAACCATAAGTCTTCCATGTATGAAACTGGCATTCAAAAGTTGCTCGACGCATTTTTAAAAATGGGATGTCTTATGTCTTTGAAATTGCATTTTTTTTTCATGAAAATCTCGAAGCAGTGAGTGATTAGCAAGGCGAATGATTTCATGAAGACATTCGACTGATGGAAAATTGCTACCAAGGTTTCTGGAATGAAAACATGATGGCATATTACTGTTGGATGCTGTATCATGATGTACTAGATAAAGTGTACAAAAGAAAATCATATTCACAACAATTTTGATGTTTAATTGTAAAAGTGGTGTAATGATTAAATTGACAATAAATGTTGATGATATATGTAGGTTACAACAATAATGGATGCACTTTGGTACGACTCTATTCCATGCACATTTCCGAAATATACATAAAATCTATCAAACCCAAAGGATGGTCGTATTTCACAAACCAGACGTGATGGAACAACAGTGAATACATATTTGTAATCTGCATGAAAAATTGATCTAGAAAAATATGTTTTTGTTTATGAGGAGAGAAAAAAAAGTTTTATTTTGTTGACCTGTGTAATTAGAAGAATGGTGGCAAACTGGTTGGGAGAGCAGATAGGCACCAATGTGGACATTAGGTTCATGGTCACCGACAGAGCTACTAACGTGTTCAAAGTTCGGCACGATAGTTCCTTTGTAGGTGTGTGCCATTCTGCACACATCCAACATCTTGTAGTGAAGGCTGCAATTCCCTAAGGCAACCATACTTGATCATTGCAGAAGCAATACCAGGAAATTTCAACTGTTGTGACAGGGTTGTAACAGGATGTCAACATGCAGTGGAACTCCACTTTAGACATGCTGTAACGAATTTTTGACCAACAGAGGGTAATCCATAGTGTATCTCAGACTTGTACATTGGTGTTGACTATTCACTGGGGTGTGAGGACTGGACAATAAGCATGCTGAACATGGAAGTAAACTTGGAGACACATTTTTGGTGGAGTCGGAGATATCCTGGCTGATGCAGTGAAGAGAGAGCGCACTCAGAAGGCATCATACATAGCCAGAGACTATATGCACCACCGTACTGAGAGCCTATCGTCCATGCTCTTTAATTTTTTATATATTTGGAATAAAGTATTGATTTATTGTTCAGCTGGTGGTGAGTCCACATATTTTCATCATTTGGATCCAGCGCACACAAGGGTCTGATCACCCCTAGGCTTAGTAGTTTGGAGTGGTACTTCAACCACTCCACATTTGTGAGTTTAATTTCAACAGGGTTTTAGATTTAATTTCTGTGTACTACAATGCTGCACTAGATTATTCTCTGTTTTTATGTATTTTAGATCATTAAGATCATCATATCAATCTCTGTGCAAGTATGTTTTAAACTACTCAAAATATAACCATTTTGTGACACTCATGGGTAGTAAGATTGTTTACTTTTTAGTTGGAAACATTTAGTCGATTATACATATTGACTTTTAATCTACATTCACACTGTTGTGTTTAAAGTTCGATTGTGCACCAATATTAGATTTACTTGTTGTTGGGAATTTTTATATCAGGGTTCAATATAGGTTGCTGCATGTGTCTATAAGTTAACACTTTGTTTGGGTGTTGCTACTTGCACTTTATAAGTTATTAACTAAAATATAATTTTTATTCATTTTAAGATTATTGGACAATAAGAGTGCAGCTAGTGCCAGCTTGTACATGTCATCTCCTTGTTCACCCACCTCATCAATAAGATAGTTGCCTTCCTGGAAAACAGGAAAGTTGTTCTTGGTGGCACACTCCGCAGCAGCAGTAGTGGTCATGTGGCGGAAAGATGTACTCATAGCTCCTCTTTGCGGACGAATTGCCCTGAACTGATGCTTGGATTAAGAAGAAAAGTGTGATCCTTGCCTTTCTTGGACCTGGATGAAGTAATCCCATTAGTGTCTCCACAGACACCTACCCTGATGGACAGGCTATGCTATGCACAGATCCAATATTATCATAGTTAAGTTCCTGATAGAGCCTGTGTAGATAGATAATATACTCACCTCATTTAAGCACTTGTGTGTGGGAGGGTTGCCCTCTGCAATGGGGATATAGTTTCTACCAGATGCTGATCTCAACATCGGCCACTGCGGGTGGTTTCAGGCAAAGGTGGGGGAGATGCTAGAGACTTCATTTTTAGGTAACCAATGGTCACGATACTGACTCTAATTAATTTCATCATTTTGGTATTGCACCCCTGCCACAGTACATATGATCTTTCCCTGCAATCACTAGCTGCAGCTAGTACATTCTCTCACATTTGGTGGTCCCGCCCAGATGTGACCACATTTTGGACGTTCATTAAAGCAGCTTTGACAGAGATTTGGGGCAGCTCTTCACCAAATCGACCTGAAAATGTCCTCCACGGCACCCTGCTCACCATCTCCAAATACAAAACGGCTATACTACGGGGGCGTGTCCAGTGATGCAACTTGCATGATGAGTGGACATTCCCAGAAAGTATGCAGGTCTAGCATCTAGCATGAAGCACAGTTCAAGGGGAAACACGTTATGAGGCGAGCAAGTATCACAGGAAGGGAGTTGGATGCCTGATGCAAAACTAGTGGACAGGGCTGGTGCAAGTATTTTTGCCGTCCTAGGCAAAAAAAAATTGCAGCCCCTCCCCCCATATATTCACCCCACCATGTGACATCACAATGCCCCACCCATATGATCTGCACAGTGTCTTTTATCTCATAAGGCAGTGTGTTTACATTAAAAAGCCTGCAGGGACAGGCTATAGGCACCAGGACCACTACATTAAGCTGAAGTGGTTCTGGTAAATATAGTGACCCTTTAATGTGAAGTAAATTTGATATTAGTGTCACTAATAATACACTGGATTGCCTACTTACCACCAGATGAGGAAAAAGAGGATGATGATGGGCTCAGGCTGCAGTCTGGCTCCACTGGTCTGGTGTAGAAGAGGATCTTTGGAGACTGTTTGTAACAGTGCTCACAAAAATCAAAGAACCGGAAGCAGCTCCATTTTCGGGGCCCCTTACACTGCTCAAGGTCTGTGCCCCCAGGCCCTGACCATTTGTATGCCTACAAGGCCCACCCATAAGTCCACCTACATGGCCCACCCATGGGTTTGCTCACAGGGAGTGGAGTGTATTTGTGTAGGGGATGAGTTGTGTTATTGTAGAGGATGTAATGTGTGTGTTCTTATGGAATGTAGTGTATAGGTAGGGATACCAATTTGTGTAAGGGATATAGTGTGTGTGTATAGGGAATGCAGTGTGTGATTGGTTGGTTGTGTGTGTGTGTGATGCAAGGTGTGTTTCTGTGAATGTAATGCAGTGCGTGTCTGTAAAGGGTGCATTTTTTTTCTGTGTATGTGTGTAAGAGAAGCAGTGTGTGTGTGTGTGCATTAAGGGGATACATTGTGTTTTTCGGTGTGTCTCTGTGTGAGTAGGGATGCATTGTAAGTTTCTGTGTGTGTGTAGGGATGCATTATGTATGTGTGTAGTGTGAAAGAGGGGGTTTGTGGGGTTGTATAGGGGCTGATAGGGGAGCATCTCTTTATTTTCTTTTTATTGTGCTGTGCCCTCCCCTCCAGTCCATTCGTGCTCTCCTCACCCGTCCCTCAGAGCTCTCCCCTCCCTTAGTGATCTCATCTGTTCCTTAGTGATCTCCCCTACCCCTCTGTCCCTTAGTGCTCTCTCCTCCCCTCCCTTAGAGCTGTCCCTTAGTGGTCTCTCCCTCAGTGTTCTTCTCCCTCCTTGTCCCTTAGTGGTTCCACCCTCCCCCCCTTAGTGGTCATCTCCAGTCCCCCCTCTCCAACCTTCTAAGTGGTCCTTACCTCCCCAGTGGTCCTCCCTTCCTCTCAGGGGTCTTCCCCTAACCCCTTAGTGTTATCCCCCCTCCCTGTTGTGCCTCCTACCTATCTTTGTAGCGTGGCCTGGCGGCTCGGACCCCGGTACAGGAGCGTATGTTTCCTGTACCCGGCCGGATTGACAGGAAATGCTCTCTCAGTACAGCGGTCCGCGCTGCCCGGCCATGGTACATTTAGTCACTGGCAGGAGGGAGCGTTGTGCGCTTCCCTCCTGCCGGGTCACTCAAACCTGGCGCCCCCTGGGTCGGGACGCCCTAGGTGACTGCCTAAGTAGCCTATAGGAAGCACCGGCCCTGCTAGTGGGCAGCAGTAAGGGAAGACACTACATTTTGTGGAGAATTTTCAGTTTTAATAAGAAATGGTACTCACCATTTGGCTTTGCTCCTGTGTAAGCCAAAATGTTGCCTGTTCAAGTTTAGAAAAGTTTGCAGTTTGGGACAGGGCCTGTGTGTGCCCAGATATTCTTTCTGTGGATTTTGTGGAGTAGATCCCTTTTTCTTTAAAGCGCTGTTTGTGAGTGTCTTGAAAGAGATCTTGCTATTATATGAAGTAAGAGTTTCTATCTATACTTTATAATAAAGTTTTGTGGTGGTATCATGTAACGGCTGTCTCCCTGACTTTCTTTTTTATGTGTTTACATTGAAGAAGCAATCATTAATGGAGTCTCCCCTCTCCATTCGTAACTTTTTCTTTTTTTTTTAAAATTCTTTATTTTTATTGTGCATGAAATCACATAAAAGCTGACGATGCCACAACAGCATAGTACAAGCTCAATTACACAGGTTTTTGACATAGGTGGCATTGAGTTATAGGCACATTTTTTTATATTTGGTATGAGGAGAAACAAGCTAGGTTCATACATCTGATTATAAGCCCCCAGAGTGACAAACATTAACGTCAGTGTGCTTGGTTTGGTGGGCATTGTGAGAGTGACTGTGTTGTATTATAATAAGGCGTATGTCTAGTCTGGGTAATGCTATACCGTTCACTGGTCTAAAGTAGGCTCGAGGGTGGCATGTTATGTGTCCTGAAGGTTATACTGAGCCTGTTATAAGTGAGGTACGACAGACATGGGAATTATTAGTTAAAACCTTAACTTGCTTGCATATGTGTCTGAGTCGAGTTACTGTTAGCATTCAAACGATTTAAACAATGAGTGAGATCCCCCTGTGCGAGCCAACATAATATAAAATAATGAAGAAAAATTAACCCCTTAAGGACACAACTTCTGGAATAAAAGGGAATATTTCCGTCATGTGTCCTTAAGGGGTTAAGAGTCATCTGATAAAATGGTTGCGGATGTTCAATTGAGGCATATTGAGAGCGGGTGACAGTGGGCATCTTGCCTTGCATTAAGTCTCAGCCTCTGTATGGTCAGCCGATGCCTTGTCTGGGCTGATTGCTTCCTCTCAGTGTGTGTGGGCTCAGAGCTCCCGTGTTGCAGCGGTGTAGTGGTCGGTGAGTTTAGTGCCCATCTGGCCGCATGTTGCGCTGGTTTTACCTGCCTTAGGCTGGGGCAGTGCCGTGTTCACTGTCTTGATGCAGGTGCCTCTCTTGATGCAGGGTTCGCCTGTCGGGTCGGGCTGGTCCTGCCCCTCCGGAGTGTAAGTAGCTGATGAGGGTGTCGTGGGGGTTTTATCCGTGGTGTCTTCTGGGCCCTGGTCTGCGGTCATTCACCCTGTAGCTTGGGTGTGGTCTTGAGGGGGCTCCCTGCTGATGCTTGGCTTTCACAGGCGTAAGGTTAGGGGGAGCTCCCGCTTCCCTCTGCTGGATACCTTGTGGTGAGGTGGATGGCCCATCGGCAGTCAGTGGTATGTACCCCTGGGGCTGCAAACGAGCTTCTAACCGCCAGATGGAGGTGAAGATTATATTAAGACGGTGCTCAGTTTCCAGCCAGGCAAGTTATGAACAGTCTGTGTGGGCCGTATCTGCCATTTTAGGAGCCTTTTTGGCGGCAAGTGTTGGTCTTGTTATAGTCGTCGCTTTCCCATCGCTTTGCAAGGGTATCTTGTGGGGGTAGACCGGGATAACCCCCACCGGTCCAGAGGGGGGGAACAGAGGCTCAAGGCTTGAAGCTTGGTCGGTCGTGGCGTTAGGAAAGCAGCCATCTCTCCTGTGCCCGCCATCCAGATGGGCCTCACCTTCGTGTCGGGTGAACGGGGTTTGGTATGCCGCTTATTTGGTATCCACATGTATCCCCCGGTGTCACTGCACTCTGGGTGGCCGTTCTGGCCCGATTGATTGCCTTTTTGGTTTGAAAAGTCAGCTTTTTGGCTCAGGAGTTCTCAGGAGCTATCGTGGTTAACGTCTTCTCTGTTCCACGGTCAGGCCCCGCCCCCCCCCATTCGTACCTTTTCACCCAAAGCTGGGATTGGAAGTAAATTTCCATAGGGTGATTTATCTTAAGTGGTGCATGTGGCAAAACTAGCCACTTAAGACTATAGTTGTATGAATATGTGTCTATACCTATAAAGCTGTTAGAACCAAGTGTATTCATTTATCTGCATTTCAGGCGAACAAGGGCATTCGTATGCTGGCGGCATGGAAAACCCCAGCATTCATACTGTAGTTTCACGAACAGTGCATTTCAACACTGTTTGTGAAACAAATAAACTACTGAATGGGCGACCACACACAGGAGGTCGTGTGGCACCCATTAACAGATTGCAACATTGTTGCAATCGGTAGTTAAGTGCTTTCCTAGGTGGCCATCGTTCGGCTACCGACCACGCGGCGGTCGGCCATCTTGGATCCTTTGTTAGCAAAGCGGTATTTGGTCGTCGAGCGCCTGGAACTAAAACCGGCTACTCGCCGGCACGAATACCGATGGACTTCCAGGCCATTCGGTAGTTTATTCCCCTAATGTCAATCGGTACTTTGAATGTAATTTGAATATAATGTGTGTTTCGCGTGGCGTTCGGTTAGTTATGCTGGGATCTGAGCGGTGTTCTCACGAACTGTACACACAGACCCCAGCTATCTACCGAATGTCCATTCGTTTAAATAGAGTGAATAATGTGAAAGTTATAGATTTTAATGTGAAATATTGGTTCTGCTCCACGGAGGGATAATCCAGTTAACTGTATATTCTAGTGGGAGTATCCCTCTCGTCCAGCAGTGCATGATGGGAGAAATGTCCAGGTTGTTAAGTTTCCCATGTAGTCCCCTACTGTATAACCCCTGCAATGTCAGTAGGGAAACCCCTTGCATGGGGACTTGCATAAATACTGTGACCTGTGAATAAAACCTCAGTTGACTCCCAGCCTATGTGTCGTCTAGTTCTTGGGAGGGAAGGATTCTTACAACACTACCGGGATTATTGTATGCTGTATTCATTTACCTTGATTATTTTATGCTGTTCCTGTTACCCAGCGGAGATACTGTGGATTATACTACCTCTCCACTACAGTGCATTTATTTTGTTGAGTTTTTCTGCATTATGTGGTTTTTCTTTTGTAGTCGAGGATCATGTATATATGCAATATATGAGGTATAAGTATTAAAATATTTTGAATTACTTTTTAAAGGGACACTATAGTCACCCTCAATGAAGTGGTCTGGGTGCCAGGTCCCTCAGGTTTTAACCCTTCAGATGCAAACATAGCAGTTTCAGAGAAACTGCTATGTTTACATTTGGGGTTAATCCAGCCTCTAGTGGCTGTCTAAACAACTGCCTATTACCACATAAAATGTGGTCATGGGACAGTCTTTGGGATTAAATATACGTTATCCACAGTGGCATACATAGCAGGGTCGCAGGGGTCGTGGCCGCGACCGGCCCACCAGGGGGCCCGGCCGCCCCTGTGACCCGGTATGTAGCCACAGGGCCTGGGGTGGCTGGCCCAGGAGCCAGCCACCCCAGGGCCCCCCAAGGCTGGCCCTACTGACACCCGGAAGGCGGGTGGCTGGGCGGGCGCGCGAGGGAGCACTCAGTGCTTCCTCTTCAGCTCCCTCGCGCACCGCACTGATACCGGAGCCGGAAGATGACGTCATCTTCCGGCGCCGGCATCCCTAAGCGGCGCGCGTGGGAGCTGAAGAGGAAGCACTCAGAGCAGAGTGCTCCCTCGCGCACCGGCCTGCCCAGGAGCCCAGCAGCAGCACCACTGGACCCCAGGGAATCCCCCCAGCACTCCAATAGGTAAGGAGGCTGGGGGGATTAAATTTAAAAAATAAAAATGTGTTAGTGTGTGTTAGTGTATGTGTGTCTTAGTATGTGTGTGTTAGTGTTTGTGTTAGTGTGTGTGTGTTAGTGTATGTGTGTCTTAGTGTGTGTGTGTGTGTTAGTGTTTGTGTTAGTGCGTGTGTTAGTGTGTCTGTTATTGGGTGTGTGTCTGCTAGTGAGTGTGTTACTGTGTGTGTCTGTTACTGAGTGTGTTTGTCTGTTAGTGAATGTGTGTTTGTCAGTGAAAGTGTATGTTTTGTAAGTGAGTGTGTATGTATGTCTGTCGCTGAGTGTGTCTCTGTCAGTAAATGTGTGTGTCTGTTAGCTAGTGTGTATGCGTCTGTTCGTGAGAGTTTGTGTGTGTGTCTCTTCAGAATTTACCTTTCTCCAGCGTCGGACTCCCCAGTGTCCGACTCTCCGCTCCGAATGCAAATGCGTGGCAAGAGGCGCGCGCGAGCGCATTTAAACCGCCCATAGGAAAGCATTACTCTATGCTTTCCTATGGACGTTCAGTGTCTTCTCACTGTGATTTTCACAGTGAGAATCGCGGAAGCTCCTCTAGTAGCTGTCAATGAGACAGCCACCAGAGGCTGGATTAACCCTCAGTGAAACATAGCCGTTTTCACTGCTATGTTTTCAGCTGCAGGGTTAAAACTAGAGGGACCTGGCACCCAGACCACTTCATTGAGCTGATGTGATCTGGGTGTCTGTAGTGGTCCTTTAAGTGTGTGTGCATACCGCGGTCGTGGGGTCGCAGCCCTGCAACCCCTGCGACCAGGTGCCCGCTGCCATGTGTTGCGGCCCCGACCCGCGCCGAGTAAGCGCGGGGAGGGAGGGGGGCCCACGGATTAATTTTCGCACCGGGGCCCCATGGGTCATGTGTACGCCACTGGTTATCCAACTCAGCTATAGTCACTGCTTGGCTATTTTATACTACATTTCATAATTTGTTTTTCAATTTTCTAGAATTTTCTTTTTTAGTGAAAATACTTCTCTTTGTTTATTGGCTGTGCCTTTCGCTGAAAGAGAGATACTTGACATACAGTAATAAGAGAGCTATAAAGGTCAGCCAGCTTCATATCATATGAGCTCACATATTAAATACATATTTATTTCCTTATTTGTACATTTTTATTCATGGTTTGAGGTTGTTTTTTTTTTTTACCAACTGTAACTGTATTGATCCCAGAGTGTAATGTGATCCATCAGTATAGTGAAGGGCTGGACTCTATATGGCATCAAAGGATCCTATTAACTCGGACAGGATTTCTGTAGTTTGTTCCAGATGAACAGATTCATAGTTTTATTTTTTACAGGTGTCTTAATATTGGCATGGTGTGGGGATAAAAGAAACCGAAAGTTCAAAGTGCACTTTGTGTAAGAAATTCCAAAAGAAGAGAAAGGTATAGAGGAGTTAATGAGGATCAAAGTTCATTTCATAACTCTTTGATCTTGATACTTTGAAGTACAATGAACTACACTGTCAAACCAACACCACTTTCTTCCTAAGTTGGCTTGTTTGATAACTGGCATTATGAGCAATGCTTAAATATATCAGCCCCTGCCAAGAATGTAGAAGGAGACTTGTAAAAAAAACCAGAATGCTTTAAGAAAAAAACATGAGTTTGCAACCTTGGTTCGACTTAAAAAAAATAAACAAGCTTTCCAACATACTAATAGGTACCTGCACCAAATTTTGCTAAACCAACATCCATTTACTGAATACCAATGCTAATTGCAGGACAGGAAATCATATTGAGCTGCCTCCCCCTCTGTTTCAGCATGTAGTTCACACCATAGGGAGTGTAGACTCTTATTGTTGTGTTTGGTGGCACGATATATTACTATTTCTGGTTACAAACATCATTGATGCTTTGGCTTTGAGTTTGATTGGTGATTTGTGTTAATCGTATTGTAAATCCCAGTTAGATGCCTTGTAGGTTGACCAATGACCATCATTGCCTAAAATTATCTGTTGACTTTCCTCACATCGTACTTACTTGCATTACTTTTTTGTCTGTCTATGAACTGAACATATCTCTGCCAGCTATACCTTTCTATCAAAATTGAAAATGTTTGAACGGAAAAAAAGAGAGAGCATTTTACCAGTGTCACTTTAAATTCTTACCTGTATTCTATGTTAAAATGACACCCATGAGTCGAGTTTGGAAACACACAAACGTAAAGGGTTACACCTACACCAGTAGGAGAGGCGATCTTAGCATGGCTAGGGCAAAGTGTAAGCTAACAATTATTCTGCAGTTCTTCATTAACTAAACAAAAACAAACATAAAACAAATAGAACAAAAATCAAAGCAGTGACATAGAAAAAGATGAACAAATTTAAATAGATATAAAATATATTACTGCTTAACACTGAGACGAGACCAATGCCCAGCTTGGTAACGGGTCCCAGGGATCACGTCCAGATTACAGTAGAGTGAGAAAAGTCACCATAGAAAGTTAAGACATGTCTCTCAAATGTGTGGGTAGGGGATGCTCTAGCAGCAGCCATTACTGGAGCTTTATCTGCCTTCGTGCGGAACCGTACCAGGAGATCAGAGTAAAAGCAGAGTTTACTATGGTAAAGCATTGGATTGGCTGTGATCATTAAAGGACCACTCTAGGCACCTAGACCACTTCAGCTTAATGAAGTGGTCTGGGTGCCAGGTCCAGTTAGGGTTAACCCATTCTTTTATAAACATAGCAGTTTCAGAGAAACCTCTGTTTATGAATGGGTTAAGCCTTCCCCCAAATCCTCTAGTGGCTGTCTCATTGACAGCCGCTAGAGACGCTTGCGTGATTCTCACTGTGATTTTCACAGTGAGAGCACGCAAGCGTCCATAGGAAAGCATTGTAAATGCTTTCCTATGCGACCGGCTGAATCCGCGCGCAGCTCTTGCCGCGCGTACGCATTCAGCCGATGGGGAGGAACGGAGGAGGATCGGAGGCGGAGAGCTCCCCGCCCAGCGCTGGAAAAAGGTAAGTTTTAACCCCTTTCCCCCCTTCCAGAGCCGGGCGGGAGGGGGACCCTGAGGGTGGGGGCACCCTCAGGGCACTATAGTGCCAGGAAAACGAGTATGTTTTCCTGGCACTATAGTGATCCTTTAAGATCATCCGCTCCAAAGAGGTGGAACGGAGGCAGGGGCTGATGAGGGGGGCCGGGCCTATACTGTAATTTCAAAATTATACTGATCTTAAAGGTTTGCCCTCCTTTCGAACGTATTTAACTCTAGGGGTCAACAGGGGTGTGGTTGCAACCTGATCCCCCATATTTAGCAGCATGTTAGCTCAAGACAAGGGGATCATTGACTGGGGATGCACAAATCTGTCTTTCGTGCTCTCTCTGAGCAATGTGTTGGAGACTAAAAACATCATCTTACCTATGTCTGCAGTAACAGAACATGATGAAGAGAAAAATCTTCTCACCTCCCCCACACACTGAATTTTACAGGATAACTAAAACAATGATATGTGCTGAGCAGCGGGGAGGAAGGCCAGACAATGAGCATGCATATGACCTTGTTACACTTGGAATCTTACTTTTAGCCATTAATGTGTAATCCTGAGACATTGGACTTTGACTAGAGTCCTGCCCATCTATCTTGAGATTGAGCTTTCATCTTGGAATTTATTGCATCAATCAACATTCAAAAATAACATTTATTACATGAGATTACTTTATAACAATTAGACTGTGAACAAAATGTAATTCCTTAGACTTTTAAAGCATTGCATTTTTGTATTATATAAATAAAGTATTGGACTTTCTTTAGACAGATGCTCTGTAATATCAGGCAACCTCTATAGAATCGTGCAGGAGCAGATCCAGAGTTCAATTTTGGAGGGGCACAGCCAGATTATATTATGGCTGACATATAAAAAAGAAAAAGATAGTGTGATAAATACCTACACCCTGCACATTATTGTGGCACTCCAGAATACTGAAACAGCATATTATGGAGCTCTATGATGTACTTGCTCATACACTGATCAGCCACAACAATAAAACCACTGATAGATGAAGAGCATTATTTATATTGTTACAATGGCACCTGTAAAGGGGTGGGGTATATTAGGCAGCAAGTGAACAGTCAGTTCTTAACCCCTTAAGGACCGGCCTGTTTTTGCGATGTTGTACGATAAGGACCAGAGCGGTTTTAACTCTTTTGTGGTGTTTGTGTTTAGCTGTAATTTTCCGCTCTCTCATTAACGGTTGCCATACAAATTATATATATATATATTTTGTCAGGACAAGAAGGGCTTTCTTTACATACCATTATTTGTATCATGTCATATATTTTACTTTAAAATTTTTTATAAAATATGGTGAAAATTTTTTAAAAAAAACATGTTTTTGGACTTTTACTTGAAAAATCTTTTAATTATCTACAAAAGCTAATGAAAAAAAACTGCTAAATAGATTAAAAATTTTGTCCTGAGTTTAAAAACACCCAGTGTTTACATGCTTTTTTTTGCAAGTTATAGGACTATAAGTGCAAGTAGGAAATTGCTCTTTCAAAATATATATATATATATATATATATATATATATATTACATTTATCAATAGTGACATTGTAGCACTGTTATCTGTCATAAATCTCTGAATAACACCCCACATGTACATATTTTTTTAAAGTAGACAACCCAGGGTATTCAATATGGGGTATGTCCAGTCTTTTTTAGTAGCCACTTAGTCACAAACACTGGCCAAAGTTAGCATTTATATTTGTTGGTGTGTTAAAATGCAAAAAATGCTTACTTTGGCCAGTGTTTGTGACTAAGTGGCTACTAAAAAAGGCTGAACATACCCCATTTGCAATACCTTGGGTTGTCTTCTTTTGCAAATGGTATGCCATCTTCGTGGTAATTCTCATTCCTGGGCTACCATACGCTCTCAAAGGCAACATTACCAATCCGACAAATTTCAATGAAAAAAAAATAATAGTAAAATCAAGCCTTATATTTGACCCTGTAACTTTCAAAAACACTATAAAACCTCTACATGTGTACTCAGGAGACTTCGCTGAACACAGATAATAGTGTTTCAGAACAGTAAAACCTATCAGAGCAATAATATCATCAGTGAAAGTGCCGTTTGTGTGTGAAAAATGCAAAAACGTCACTTTCACTGACCATATCATCGCTGTGATATGTTTTACTGTTTTGAAAGACTAATATTTGTGTTCCGCGAAGTCTCCCAAGCAGGGCCGGACTGGGAAAAAAATTCGGCCTGGGCATTTTTTATCACAGCGGCCCACTAAGAAGGGGGCGGGGCAGAGAGGGTGTGTTTTGTCATCACTCATGACAAACACGCCCCCTCTCAAAGTGAGCATGTTGGTTCAATGCTCTTCCAGGGCAGACCATGCACAGAGCTCTGCTGAAGAGCTCTAGCATGAGAAAAAAGCCCTGTATTTGTTCTGCGCAGTGCAAGCAAATTTAATAACATGCTTGCACTGTGTTTCCTTGCAACTTGTCTTTGGTGTCTCTATAAATGGATACCAGGAGACAAAAGGGCCAGGAAAGAGTATTGTGCATGTGTTTGGAGCCTGCTTGGGGTATTGTGTGTGTGCAGAGTGAGCTGGTCGTGGTGTGGTATTGTGTAATAAGGTCGGTTTTAGTCGTGTTGTGTTTGTGGTGTAATGTAATGCATATGTGGCTAGGGGCTTTAGAGAATGTGTGTGTTTAGGGGATGTAGCAAGTGTGTGTATAAAGGCTATAGTGTGTGTGTGTGTGTAGGTGATGTAGTGTTTGTAGAGAGTGTGTGTTCAGGGAATGTAGTATGTGTTTGCTTACAAGGAATCTAGTGTGCGTATAGGGGATCCAGAGTGTGTGTGTGTTTGAAGGACCCAGAATATGTATAGGAGATCTAGTGAGCATGCGTATATAATGGATTCAGAGTGTATATAGGGATCTAGTGTGTGTATGTGTGTAGATGATCCAGAGTTGGGTAGAGGATCTAGTGTGTGTCTGGAATGAAATGTGTTTAGGGGTGCTGTGTGTGTGTGTTTAGGGGTGCTGTGTGTGTGTGCGGGGTGCTGTGTGTATATTTATATGTGTATATATATTATATAAATATGTTTGGAAGTATTGTGTATGTGTGTGATGCAGTGTATCGGGGGGTTGTGTGTGTATGTGAGGGGTGCAGTATGTGTGTGTGATGGATCCTGTGTGTGAGGTGTGGGTGCTGTGTGAGGGTGCTGTATGTGTGGGTGCTGTATGTGATTGATTTGTGTGAGGGTGCTGTGTGTGTGGGTGCTGTGTATGATGTGTGTGAGTGCTGAGTGTGAGAGTGCTGTGTATGATGTGTGTGAGAGTGCTGTGTATGATGTGTGTGAGAGTGCTGAGTGTGAGAGTGCTGTGTATGATGTGTGTGAGAGTGCTGTGTATGATGTGTGTGGGAGTGCAGAGTGTGATGTGTGTGAGAGTGCTGTGTATGATGTGTGTGAGAGTGCAGAGTGTGATGTGTGTGAGAGTGCTGAGTGTGATGAGTGTGAGAGTGCAGAGTGTGATGAGTGTGAGAGTGCTGTGTATGATGTGTGTGAGAGTGCTGTATGTGAGAGTGAGTGCTGTGTGTGAGAGTGCTGTGTATGATGTGTGTGAGAGTGCTGAGTGTGAGAGTGCTGTGTATGATGTGTGTGAGAGTGCTGAGTGTGAGAGTGCTGTGTATGATGTGTGTAAGAGTGCTGAGTGTGAGAGTGCTGTGTATGATGTGTGTGAGAGTGCTGAGTGTGATGTGTGTGAGAGTGCTGTGTATGATGTGTGTGAGAGTGCTGAGTGTGAGAGTGCTGTGTATGATAGTGCAGAGTATGAGAGGGCTGTGTATGATGTGTGTGAGAGTGCAGAGTGTGATGAGTGTGAGAGTGCTGTGTATGAGAGTGCTGTGTATGATGTGTGTGAGAGTGCTGTGTATAAATGTGTGTTAGGGGGGTAAATAAAAAACTAAGGGGGGGGGGGTAAATAAAGAAATAAAAAAAAACTAAGTAGGCATTAAATCCCCCCCTCCCTCTTACCTTTAGCCTGGGAGGGGGGGACAGGCACGTGGTAGCTGGGAGGAGGGGGACCAGCACACTCACATCATCCCTGGTGGTCCAGTGGTGAGTGAACTCTAGCCTGCGGGCTAGAGTTCACTCTCGCGAGATCCGGCCGTTGCCATGGCAACGCGCCGGATCTCGCGAGAGGAGCCCGGCGGAGCTGCAAGATAGAGCTCCGCCGGGTCCTCTCCCTCCCTCCCCAGCCTCAGGTCTATTTAAATGGGCCGGAAAGGGAGATCTTTGATCTCCCCACTGGCCCTCCATGGAAAACAGCGGGGCCGGCGCTCAGATAGTGCCGGCCCTGCATAGACCGGCAGGGGAGATCCTGGGACCTCCCCTGCCGGCCTCGGCCCATGGCCACCGCGGCCCACCGGGCATTTGCCCGGTGTGCCCGATGGCCAGTCCGGGCCTGCTCCCAAGTAAAACAGTACCCCCCCATGTACAGGTTTTAGGGTGTCATAGAAAGTTACAGGGTTAAACACAGTGCTAGCAAATTAAATTCTCTGGACTTTCGGCCTGGGTTCTCAGGCATATCCCTCAAATTGCAATCAATAAAATTACTTAATTATGTAATAATATTACATAAATATGCACGTAGAATTTAAATATATATACATATTTATATATTTTAAGTCTACATGTATATTTATGAAATTATTTATGTAATTATGTATATGGACATATGTATAGTTCGTATTATTTTTATTTATTTATTTATACATAGATATATATATATATATAATTTCATTCTAAGTGTATTTTGATATAAATATATATATATATTAATATCAAAATACTGTTAGAATAAAATTACATATATATATATATATAATTTTTTTAAAATTATTAAAAATTATTTTTACATTTTTAAATTTATTTTTATATACTTGTTATTTATATTTTATAACATATATATATATATATATATATATATATATATATATACACACACACACAATATATATAGTTATTATATATATTATATATATATATACACACGTGTGTAATTTAATTATAAGTGTATTTTTATATTAATATATGTTTATATAAATATAAAAATACACTTAGTATGACATTATATATGTGTGTATATATATATATATATATATATATATATATATACACATATGATATATAGATATAATACATGTGTATATATATCTTATATATACACACACACACACACATTTTTTTTATTTTATTTTTTTTACACTAATTGATTTTATTTTTAGTTTTATTTTATGATTTTTCACTTGCAGGGAGACTGCCTGTCAGCACGGGTAAATAGGGCCCTGGAATGAGGCACATCATTGGCCCCAGCAGCACCCTTTAAAAAAAAAAAATTAATTCTTTATTTTGTCATGCGTAGATAAGATAAATTACATTTACGCCAGCAATGCCACAACAGCTAATGCCAGAGTTTACATTTTCATAGAAAGACAGTTGTATGGCATGGATAAATAGTGCACTTTTTTAAATTTAAGAAGAGTGAACAATAGTCATAGCGTGCGTGGCTGTATAAGCTTATCCACTGAGTAGGTTAGTAATAGTGTCCTAGACACTTGTGAGTCATGTGATGTTTAGTAATAAAACAAGCTTATAAGACAGGAGTAAGAGATTCGTCTAGGGCCATATGTTAATGTAATATGGGTAATATGGTTAGGTATGTCATATCACAGTAGTTGATTAACCATGTAGGAGCTGTATAAACATTCAAGTTGTATGCTAAGATTACACAGGCTAGTTAGACAGGGATATTAGACATCGCTTAAGGAAAGGAGGCCTCCATATATTTTAGTAACTAGGTGCTATGTGTTAGTGGGATCAGATGGAGTCGGAGACGTATCAGTACAGGCATAAAACAATATATTAAATCACATGCAGTAGTTAGATAGCAGTACTGTGTGTGAGAGGGAACAACAGGCATATCTAGTGTCCCCCTGTGCCTATCTCTTACTCAGCCAATGCCCGTAGCTGTCAGGCAAAGTCCAGACCTATTTGCAGGGTAGCATGATTCTTCCAGCATGTCTGTTCGGCTCATTGCGTCGGTGGGGACTGACTCCCTGTATCTGCAGGCTGTCTTCTCTGTGCGAGCACATAGGTGTGTGAGCCCGTTTGATGGGTCATCCTCTGCTGCCCTTGGTGTCATGCTGCTAGGGGTTATAGTTGGGGCGATTGTCCCTGCTCTTCGGGCGTTGAACAGGCCCCTTTCTGTCGCTGGTTCTCCTGATGCTTCAGGGTTGTGATAGCAGCATCCTTTTAATGTACTCCTCCTTGTCACATGTAATATGTAAGGGGCTTCCAACAGTCAACAAGTGTAAGTGTGTGAAGGGCTTTTCTAACAATCTGAATGACTGGAAAGGGGGATGGATGATGTGCCTGTTTAAGGACCACTATAGTGCCAGGAAAACATACTCGTTTT
The DNA here is from genome assembly GCA_933207985.1 of Pelobates cultripes. Lineage (NCBI taxonomy): Eukaryota > Metazoa > Chordata > Amphibia > Anura > Pelobatidae > Pelobates > Pelobates cultripes. The sequence goes on along the minus strand of OW240914.1, from coordinate 136,821,588 downwards.
CCTGGTACTATAGTGCCCTGAGGGTGCCCCCACCCTCAGGGTCCCCGTCCCGCCGGGCTTTAATATGTCTAATTTAGGATCTAATGTGATATTAAAATCACTGCCAAGGCTTTTTTGTTGCTAATGAGCAGGGAGATCGGCCACTTCTATATTATATAATATAATATAATCTTTGTTTGACTAAAAATACATTATTCATAATATATTGTAATTTTGCTAAATTTAAGGTTATTGTTTTTACTTTCATTTTTGGGTTATTATTTTTCTTCTTCCTGTTAAGATAGGTTAACAAGCCTGTTTTTAACTTCATGAAATTGTAGGTGTATCTCCTGAACACAATCACTTTTTGGACCTTACACCCAGGTGGGTGGAGGAGAGAGGTATGGGGAAGGTGCAAAGGTTGATTATACCTGAACTGAAAACTGCAGGCTGTGTGGAAAGCCAACAAAGAAGCATATTTGACATGCACATGCAAACTGAAGTGCTTTATATGTTTATAATGATCTTTTAAATAAACCTTCATTCCTGGCTAATCATGGCAGCATCACTTATGGGTAGCTCCTCCCTTAGCAGTCACAGGATAGGAATTAATTAGATTAATTAATTAGACTGATGGGTATAAAGAGTCCCTCCTCCCCTTACACCTCAGTCTTTTTTCCTGTCCTTAGTAAGTTCTACAGGACTTTTTTTTTATGGCGACCTTCCTGCGTTTGTCGTGGGTTTGTTACAAATGAAGTTCAGCCTCTCTTCATTTGAAGGACCAAGTAAACAGCCTGCATGTGCAGGACTAACTGGGTCAGGTTCAGCGTAAGTACTGAACTGCAGCGTGGGATGGATGTCAGGTGTTCTGAGGGAGACACTGTTCCAATTTATCATGGGGTTGGCTATCCTTAAAAATTCCCCTTGTTATTGGCTTACCCCTAGTAATTGGGGTCTAAAATCCCCCCTTACCTTGATGGCTGTTCTTTTGAATCCATACTGAAGGGGGTCATCCTGGGGTATGGCCCTGTACAAGCCGGTTGTGTTTGGCTGTCTGTTCATTCTTCCTATGTAGACTGATTTATCTGGTGGTTCCCTGGGGTGTCTCCTGGGTGCTTGCTGGGAGTGTTTCTGCTGCGGCTGTGGAGGCACTGCGCCGACTTCGTTTGGCTGTCTGGGGGTACCAGCGTGTTAGCTGGAACGCAGTATGCGTTACAGCAGTCTGGGTGTAGTTGCGGCCGGATCCGGCGAACCCGGAAGTGCCTTGCATCGGCTGCGAGGTTTGGAACGCACGGCGTACGTTCCAGTGGTCTGCGAATGCGTGGACCAGACGCGGCTCTATTTATACTGGATGATGCTGACACTCTACCTGTGCGCTGTGTCAGCTGTTCAGGCGACTGGATTTCGGTACTGAGTTCCTTGCCTTTACTCCTGTGCTGTTGTTTCTTGGCTGTCCGGAGTGTTTCCTGTCACTATAAGGTAGGATTACCAGTTCTTCTATGTTTCTTGTTGGGGGTTTTGTTTTTGCTTGTCAGTTTGCCCTTTGCTTCTTATTGGAAATTGTGTTTTGAACTTTCCTTTTATTCTCCCTTAGAGTATGGATTCTCCCTCTGCCTCTGCTAGATCCCTAAAACATAGGTGAGCCATTTCTTTTTAATAGGGGGGTTGTTAAAAAGAGTGCCATACTGAGCCTGTAATATATGTTATATATGGCTTTATTTCAGCCCCAGCAAACAATTGGATTCTCCAGCAAGGAAAAAAAAACAATAAATGCATTAATTGTTCGTCACCGGCTCCGCATGAAAGGAACCTTTGCAGGGAATGCTTGTTGGAAGTGGCTAATGTCCCCAGTAGGGGTTCCCCGCAGGACGACCTTAAACTTTGGATTTCCCAAGCTATTGCTGAGGGCTTTAACTCTACCACGGTGTCTAGTGGTCCGAGTAAGAGACGCAGATCGGAACCTCAGTCTTCCAGCTCTGGAGAAGACCCTGACCTGTGGGAGGTCTTGCATGATGGTGAGGAGGAAGTTGAATATACCTCCAGGTCTCTTGACTCGAAGTCTATTGATAGACTTATTACCCTCCTCAGAGACACTCTTAGTCTCATGGAAGAAAAGTCTGAATTGAGAGAAGCTGACAGGTTTTTTGAGAACTTAAAACCTAATAGACCGACTTTCCCGGTACACTCCTCAATTAGGGACATGATCCTTCAGGAATGGAATAAGCCAGAAAGGAAATCCACCTTGAAAAATACATTCACAAGGATTTATCCTTACTCTGCCATAGACTGCTGCCTATGGAATTAGGTTCCTAAGGTTGATGCTGCAGTGATCCATATGGCTAAGAAAACTATGCTTCCTATTGACTCCATGGCATATCTCATAGAGCCTATGGAAAAGCGTTTGGATGGGGATTTGATTAAAGCCTACTTGGCCCTGGGCTCCGCAGTGGCACTAACCACTCTCTCCAGGGCCTTCAGAGTGTGGCTCGCTAACTTGGAGGAGGACATTGATCAAGGTGTCCGTAGGGAACATCTCTTGGAGAGTCTCAAGGACTTTAGCCTTGCCACTGATTTTTTGTACGGAAGCCTCCCCGGACATCACTCACATGATTGCCAAAAGCATGGCCCTGTCTGTGGCCTCCAGAAGGGCTTTATGGCTTTATTCGTGGGGGGCGGACTATACCTCTAAGGCGTCCTTGTGTGGCCTTCCGTTCCAGGGGGATCTCCTGTTTGGTAAGATTCTGGAAGATGCTATTCAAAAAGCTGCTGATGGGGAAAAAAGCATTTTTGCCGCAAGTGAGCAGAAAGAGCTTTTCCTCCTCCTGGAAGACTAAGCGATTTAAGGATCGGTCCTTTTGGGACAGTAGAAGCTACAAACCTGGAAGGGAGTATTCCAGAAATTCTTTGTGGAAATCCTTCTCTCACTCTTCATCCATAAGGCTTCCAGAGGCAGAGGAGCCAGAACCTCTGGGAAGACCCTCTGAAGGTCTTCGGGCCCATCCGGGAACGGTGGGTGGAAGACTGAAGTTCTTTTACCCGGCGTGGGCCGCAAATATTACGGACATGTGGGTCACATCCATCATAAAAGAGGGTTACAGGATGGAATTTTCTGCTCGCCCAAAAACCGCTTTCTTTCAAAGGTGTCGGCAGGTAGCAAACGAAGGGCCATGAGGGCCTGCATTTCCACTCTTCTGGAACAGAAGGTGTTAGAGGAAGTTCCAAAACAGGGGGGGGGGTTATTCCACAGTGTTCTTGGCTCCAAAACCCCATGAAAAGTGGCGTCTCATCCTGAACTTGAAAGGAGTAAACTCTATGCTCGACGTGAGAACGTTCAAAATGGAATTTTTAAAGGCCATCCTGAAAAGCGTCAAAAAGGGAGACTGGATGACTCTATAGACTTAAGGGACGCCTACTACCAAATCTCTATAAACCACAATCATATGCATTTTCTTCGATTCTGGGCATTAGGAAGACACTTTCAGTCCCGAGGACTGCCGTTTGGCCTAAGCTTGGCACCGAGAACGTTTTCAAAGGTTCTTGTCTCTTTGATTGCCGTCATAAGGATGAGAGGTATCGAGATCTTCCATTACTTGGACGACATCCTCATCATAGGTCCATCGTGAAGGATAGTGGCTCATCATACATTGGTGGCAATGAACATTCTTCAAGACCACGGTTGGCTTCTGAACGTAGAGAAAAGCTCCCTAATTCCGTCTCAAACTATCGTATTTCTCGGAGCAGTAATAAACACCATCTCTGCCCATGTGTTCCTGTCTCCAGAAAGGGTCATGAAGATCACAAGCAAAATCGAGAAGCTTCAAGGTCTTGAAATGGCCTCGGTAAGGGAAGTCATGAGTCTCCTGGGTTCTTTAACATCTACGATAGGGTTAGTAAACAGATTGGGAGCAGAAGATATCTCTTCCCCTGCCAGTGAGGAAAGAGTTGAACTGGTGGAAGAGCAAGAAGAATTTAGCAAAAGGCTTCCCGTTGGAAGAGCCTCCATGGAACATTATTACAACAGATGCCAGTTCTTCTGGATGGGGTGCCCACTTCAATTCCTTGTGGACTCAAGGAAGTGGACCCGAGAAGAGAGTCAGCTACACTCAAATCTAAGAGAACTGAGAGCTATTTCCAAGGCTATCTTGGTATTCCTACCAAGGATCAGAGATTCCTGGGTGTTGATCAAAACGGAACCGAGCAGTTGCTTCATATGTAAACAACCAAGGAGTCACAAGAAGCAAATTGCTTTTGAAGGAACTAGCTCTCTTAATTACGATGGCCATGAATAATCTCCAAGGTCTGAAGGCAATCTATCTTCTAGGTTCGGAGAACATGAAAGCGGACTTTCTCAGCAGAACAGAAATTCTTCCAGGAGAATGGAAACTTCACCAGGCAGTCTTCGCATGGATTGCCCATCGGTGGGGCATGCCCCAGATCGACCTGATGGCATCCTTCCAGAATAGTCAGGTGGAGAATTACTACTCCCTCCACCCAGAAAGTCAGGCAATGGGCTAGGATGCTCTCTCTCTTCCTTGGTCATTCAATCTGGGGTATGCGTTCCCTCCCCTTCTCATGATACCCAGATTCTTGCAGAAGGTTTGGTCGGAAGGGAAGAAGGTTATTGCCGTAATTCAAATTTGGCCTCGGAGGCCGTGGTTCCCCCTATTATCTATGATGAGCCAGGAACAGCCTTGGCCTCTTCCTGTTATGGAGGATCAACTAACACAGGGTCCAATATTTCATCCTCTTCCGGAACGCCTCAAATTGGGGGTTTGGGTCTTGAAAAATCAAAGGATCTCCCCTGCCAGCCCTAGTAGGGCTGGCATTATCCAAGCACTGTCCCTGCTGTGTGCATTCATAGGCCGGTGGAGATATATATGTTACCCACTAAACATTTCACTAAAGTAATAGATATACTGCACAATTATCTGTATATATTTCTGTTTTCTTTTGTATATGTATTACATTGGAGAATATAAAGGATAATTGCCTTTGAATCACAGGTAAATTCACTGTGTTTTCACACATTACACAGCGCTGCACTCATAAAGATAGAAGACCTGAGGGGTGGTAACACCCATCAGATCTGAAATCTTTTTCGTCTTTTGGTGTTTATCTTTGTATGGTGGGCTTTTAGGAGTACCCATAGAGTGTAAACAGCAGCTAAAATATACTGTTCACATTAATTACTCAGCGCCACATATTCCACACCTATTGTTAATATATTCAATCTGTGAGTAAAAAATACCTAGGCCAAATGTTTTTCCAGTCAGGTGTTCTATCAAATTTCCCCACCTGATAGAACACCGGCCCTGCTGCAACTCGTACACAATGCTACATAAACAGGCACAGTACACACATTTTAAAGGTTTTTTGTTTTTTTTTGTGATTTAAGGAAATTCCTACTGGCCAATGTGTTTTTTTTTTCTCATGTCACACCCTGAGATATAATGTAACATCAGGTGACATTGTGGGGACATACTAAAAGGAATGACAGATTGGAATGCCCATAGACAATAACGGAGGTAAAAGGAATGCCCATAGAGAATAATGGAAACAAAATATTTCAATTAGAGACAAAACTATTAGACATATGAAATAAATATTTTGCTGACATACTCTCCAGATTCAGTGGCAATTTTTGAAATTGAGATTAGGTGGGGTTATTGATGTTTTCTATGGAATGACAAGGGTAAATGAATAAAGAGAATGCCCATAGAGTATAATGGGATGTAAAATATAAACTCATTTGCAGGCAAATCTGTGTTACATAGCAAATTAACCTTTGCCACAGGTGTTCCCCAAGTACAGCAGCAGATTGTAAAATTAAAAATAACTGGGATTATAGCTCTTTTCTATGGAATGACAGGTAGATGATACAATGGAATGCCCGTAGAATATAATGGGAAGCAATATGTGACTTGGAATCTGAACCGTGAAACATATCAAGTAAATCTTTTGCAGGCATAGTCTACGAGTTCAGTGGCAATTTTTGAAATTGAGATTAGGTGGGATTATCAATATTTTCTATAGAATGACAATGGTGAATTACTAAAATGAATGCCCATAGAGTATAATGGGAAGCAACACAAACTCATTCGCAGGTAAATCTGTGTTATGTAGCAACTTCATCTTTACCACAGGTGTTCCCCAAGTACAGCAGCGGATTGTAAAATTAAAAGTAACTGGGATTATAGCTCTTTTCTATGGAATGACAGGTGAATGATACAATGGAATGCCCATAGAGTATAGTGTATATCAACCCTTTTGTAAGGAAATCTGAAAGACATAGCAAGTTAAACATAGCATCCCTCCTTAGGCTACGTGCTGTTGTCTATTACTACAGCCCCTAACCCTCAATCGCAGCCACTACACCCTACTACAGACCCTACTATAGTCCTTTAATCCCCACTACAGCCCCTATACTATACTTTAACCCCTAACCCCTACTACAGCCCCTTACTGTAAAATTGCAGCCTCCATACCCTACTACAGCCCCAAACCCCCTACTAAAACCCCTTTAATCCAACAGCAGCCCCTAACCCAACTACAGCACCGAACCCCTCTATTACAGCCCCTTATTCCCCATCAGCCCCTATCCCCAAAAGAAGCTCATATCCCCCACTACAGCCCTAAGCACCCTACTACAGTTCCATACCCCCACCCCACTGCAGCACCTACCCCAAACTACAGTACCTACACCCAAATGTAGCCCAGATCCCCCACTACAGCCCCTAACATCCCTACTACAGCCTCTATCCCTCCAACAACTGGGAACCAGCACTGATAAGCTTTTTGGTGGAAAAGCTGGCACGTAGGAAGTGGGTAACATGCTACCTGGTGAAGTTGGGGAGCCCAAAAAGTTAAAGTAGTTTCCACAGAAAATAGGTGTGGTTCAACATGTTATGTTTGTGAAGGGGAATAGTTAGTTATATAGACATGCCTAACTGGGTGGCGCCAGAAGTATTATTGCAACAAAGCCACCAGTGACCCTAGGATCTGCCCTGTCCCTTTAGGAGGGCATGCATTCAGTGGAATGCATGATAAGAGCATTGTGTTGTATATGAAAACCATTACTGTTTTGTGTTCGACAAATGTATCTACAAAAACACATCACACAAATTAAGCATACCAACCCACAACTCTTATTCTTTGCAGTGAGTGTACCTGCATTACCTACGCACCTTGGACGTAAAAACCCTAGGGCATAGTATAGGATATTTGATACCCTACTAACCTCAACATCTGAGGAAAGCATTTAGGAGTAATTATTTCAGATGTAGAAAAGAGCTATATTCCCAGTTACTTTTAATTTTACAATCCACTGCTGTACTTGGGGAACACCTGTGGGTAAAGATGAAGTTGCTACATAACACAGATTTACCTTCAAATTAGTTTATGTGTTGCCTCCCATTATACTCTATGGGCATTCTCTTTAGTCATTCATCCTTGTCATTCCATAGAAAACATTAATAATCCCACCTAATCTCAATTTCAAAAATTGCCACTGAATCTGGTGTGTATGTCAGCAAAAGATTTATTTTATATGTCTAATAGTTTTGTCTCTAACTGAAATATTTTGTTTCCATTATTCTCTATGGGCATTCATTTTACCTCCGTTATTGTCTATGGGCATTCCACTGCCTTGTTAAAGTCTATGGGCATTCCAATCTGTCATTCCTTTTAGTATGTCCCGACATTGTGGCCTTTGAATAGAATGCATTATGCTAATTGGCATGGCCAGTATTTTTTTTCTCCAAAGATGGCAACCCTACTCTACCAGTTTAGTGCCCTTAGCAATTAGGCATTCTTTATTTTATATTCCCATCCCAAGAGCCCAGATATTTAAACCAGAGATGGAAGTATATAATAAATAGCAAACAGTAGGCATACATATGAAAAGCGCCCTCTAACCTTTTCTTTATGTTTTACGTGGGATGACAGGATACAGAAATGTGAATGAGAGGGCAAGGGTACTTCCCATATTCCTAGGAATAAGTGCTAATAATAGCAGGAAACATAGTAGGAGGGGTTCATGTGGTGTTTATGTACATTTTGTATTATATGGTGTTTGGATTTTGCAGTGCTGCTAATGTGAAAACACTAGCAGCTTGAAATATATTTCTATGTTTTTAATTTTGGAATGAAATAAACTGTAGTTTTTAATTAAGTCCTGGAGATTCTAATGTGTTTTACATCCACCATGCAAAATAAACGCTGCACTTGTTTGCCAGCATAGCTTTAAAATGAGTCATGCAGAGGCGGGGTATAGGAAGCTTAAAGCTCAACCATTTGATTATCCTATTGCCAAATGTTATCCTTCACTCAGATGGTGTGGAGCTTGCTTTCGTATTGTGAGGACTCTGTACTCTTTTAATTAACTTCAAATTTATGCAGTACTGACAGTACCCATGACAAATGGGCCCCACTGGGGTGATCTCCAGTCAAGGCATGTCCTGGTGGCTCCCTCTAAAGACTTTTATTTTCCTGACAATTCTTCTGGTGAGTAAGCCATAGTGTGACTATTGTGATTCTTGAGTGCTTCAAAAGTGTTACATTTATAGTATAAATATGACAAAGTATTCAAAGTATTGAACGTTTTTTTTCTCTCTTTATTTTTGTGTGCTGAATACCTTTAGAGTTTAGGAACCACAATTCCCACTAATGTGCATTTGTATACTTTGTGTCATTCAATTACAGTTATTACAGGGCTACTAATGGTAGGACAGGACTACCAATTATTTCACTTTATTTTTTGCATGTTAGTAAATTTACTGTCGCTAGAATCCAGCGTTATAAATTTCTAAACTCTGTTAACCTAATTAAAACTTTGTGAATTTGGAAAGTTAAAAATGCTAAGACATGAATTTACCTTAACAGCTTGGAGAATGATGATATGTTTAGGAGTCAGACACATTCATCTGAATTCAATGTGTTACATATGGGGGATATTTATCAAGATATTGGTAGTATTTTCCTTATTTAGCCAACTGTAGAACCTGTTAAAAAGCGTGAATCCTCTAGCTATATTGGCAGCAGGTCCAATTCAACCAATTAATTTTTCTTAGTTTGATAAAATGAGCATGATTAATCTTAATGAAATATAAAGAAAAGGAAACCTGTCAGAGAGAAGGTGTCAGGTCACTCTAAGGTTAGGGGGGATAACCCCCAGTATGAATAAACCACAGTATAGAAAAGAAAAACAAAAGGGTAAACAGTTTAGTAGGTGAGCCCCTTTGTAAAGCGAGTAACCCAAATAAAACGTAACTTTTAATAAGTATTGTATAAAATATACGTGAAAAAACTAAGTCAAATATATAAAAGTTGTCAGCAGAATAAATATAACTTCTGCCTATATAAGAAGAAATAAATTCCCCCCAAAATGCATAAAACACTTAGAGTAAGAATATATAGAGTGTCTCCCCTGGAAGAGCCTTAACAGCGAAACGCGTGTCGGGACGTTACTTTGCATGGTGTTGGTTCAGTTGATAAGGGGACATGCCTTGACACCATTAGATTATACCACCCATGCAAGATTTTTTTTACTTTTTATTTCACTATTTCTTAATTCATTTCTTTAGTTGTTTTGCTTTGGTTTCTCTTGTTTGACGCACTGCATTTATTTAACTTGGAGAAGGGGAGGGGGCAACCAGCACCTTTTTAACCCCTTAAGGACACATGACATGTGTGACATGTCATGATTCCCTTTTATTCCAGAAGTTTGGTCCTTAAGGGGTGCCCTCGAAGGCACAGCAGAGTAGGGAAGATAGCCTTTCCAATTTATAATTTTCTCTCCTTGATAATTATCACGATCTCTGGCAGGACCAATAGTTTTGCTACAATTAATGTTATCTTCCCCTTCTGGGTTAATAGACTGGCAACATATGTGACTCCCAGCATGTAGTTACACTTGTTGCTAATCTTGTATTAACTCATTGCAGTACTCATCAAAGCTTCTAATTACCACTGATTGAACAGTGAGATATTATTGGACTTATTTTCAAACTCTTTTTTTTAAAATGTTATTATTTCCTACTTTAATTGTCATTTATTTTTCTATCTATTTATTTTGAATATTTATTTAAACAGTATTACTTAGACACTCTATATATTCTTACTCTGTGTTTTATGCATTTTTGGGGGAATTTATTTCTTCTTATATAGGCAGAAGTTATATTTATTCTGCTAACAACTTTTATATATTTGACTTAGTTTTTTCACGTATATTTTATACAATACTTATTAAAGTTACGTTTTATTTGGGTTACTCGCTTTACAAGGGGGCTCACCTACTAAACGGTTTACCCTTTTGTTTTTCTTTTTTATACTGTGGTTGATTAATCTTAATATTACATATTTACCCATGATACACGAAAATGAGATATCATTTCAAAGTATCCCTCCTTTAAAATATTATCAGCTGCAGGTCTGGGTAAGTGCTAAATCCAAAGAGGAATAGACAAGTTTTATCTCCGTTTGGCAAAGATCAGCTAGAGCTTCAAGAAGTCCTTTCAGTGCTTCAGATGGCAGCAGACTCATGGTGTACAGAGCAGCACAAACAGACTTATTCACTAAATAAAGAATTGTCAGGAATAGCAAATTAAAGGCCAAAGTAGCCAAACTAGAAGCATCGTTGATTTGGAGAATGTTTCCAGTTTGACTACCCTGGCCTTAAATTTGAAATTAACTTTAAATTCCTGACCATTCTCACTATAGCAATTAACCATAAAAGTTACCTCATTATCAGGAAACATTTTAGTGATGAGGCATGAGTAGTAAGAAAAAACAACAACTTAATTCTGACATACAGAAACTGTTTCCTGGTATGAACCTAATACAATTAACAATCTATGAGTAATTCTTTGGTTATAATTACATAACATGGGCAAAACAACACTAAGCAGTGCATTGCCGTGAATTGAAATCTAATGGGCAACATTTAGGCCGACATAAAAGCTGTGAGTAACTATATAGCTGAATTGGAGTTTTGTGACAATTCAAGTGTTTAGCCAAATTTTACTTTTCTTATTAGAACTCACTGCAATTTGGAGTTTATTGAATACACCCAACATATTTCGCATAGATATTTCCTTAACCATTTGTCACTCACAACAAGTAGCTTTATTAGTAAAACGATATCACATTTGGTCACTGTGGTTTGTTGTCATGTCAATTAGTATGCATGAATGGGATGGAGCACGGGAGAGAGAAAGTTAGCAAGAGAGAGGAGGAATGCAAAATGGTGTACACACGCACGTTGCATTTATTAACTCCAAATATATAAGCCACAGATACAATGTAAAATGGGAACACCAAACGATCTGACAACGGTGTTTTTTAAAAAAAAAAAAAAAAAAAAAACATTTATTGCTGCTGGTGTAAATTAAATCGACAGCATGCATCTAAACTGTTTCTTTTCTTAGATGCAATAATATATATATATATATATCTACAAAAAAAATGGTTATGCGTCACCTGCATGTCTCTTGTTGGATTGTGAGAGTCCTCCTCATGCATTGAAACAGCAAGCTTCCACAATGATCCCAGAGTTCCCAGCTTGACATGCAAATTAGCACAGACATGCATTTCTACAGGTAAATTCCAACTTGAGAAGTTAAAAACTTTATAAGCATGCATTAAGTAGAAATAAAAAGGTAAATGTACGTACATTTTTTTTTTTTTTTTAAAACACCCTCCTTTCAAGCAGAACCCATAGGGACCACCACCTCCGTCCACTCTCCCCCACCCCCCCACCCCACCAATCTAGAAGACCCACGATGATATCACTCGTGCCTAAAACTAATCCTCCTCTCGCTACTCCTTCGCTAGTTTCCTTTCTCTCTCTCTCTCCTCTCTATAGGAGTCCTCACACCCAGCCCTAAGCTGGAACTTCCTTAAAACTACTGGGGTCCACACAGTCGGACACACCACAGAGTACCAAAGGCACATAAAGATGATGCTACCGCAGTCTTTAGAGACCTTATATGTACGGAAAGACATACGAGATAAGGGGCCAGCAACCGACAAACTAAAAGTCTAACGGGGCACGGACTAAGCTAGCTAGCGGCCCACAGAAGGCAATGAACATGCACATACAATTGCATAACTGTATAATAATGTAACGTTAATATAAAGAATGCACGCAATCAATGTAACAAAACAAAGTGCTGATACACTGTTCGATTGTACTAACTAATGTGTCTTGTGCCTGTCTGGATTTCCGGAATAAAAAGAAATAAAGAATTAAAAAAAAAAAAAAAACACCTCCTTTCTAAAAAAATATTCTGCAGTTGCGCGAAAACTGGTGGGCGGTAAGGACATTTTTTCAACCAAAAAGATGCATTAGTGGACAGTAGGTCGAAAAAGGTTGACTACCACTGCTCTAGTGGACCCGAGACACCAAGAGCTCACATTATACGGTTATGACTCCTACCATGCCTGGGTGCCTGGGAGAGGCGGCAGATCTCCCAACACAGACCGTGATGCACGCAACTCTCCTCCTGCAGCCTGCGACACCCCCACCCCCCCTTTGGACCGGTGGGGGTTATCCCAGTCCCTGCTGGGGAAACTTACTTCTCTGCAACAACAGAGTTCTCCGCTGACTGAAAGATTGCATGGCGCGGACAAGATGGGCGCCGCATTGCAGCACTCGCAGCATCAGGAAGCAGAATTCCGCAAGCTTGGAGTGGAGAGAGCACTTTGCAGCCCGTTTTGACAGGCTCTGTCAGAAGTTCTGGGAGCGTATATATGCCAGACCTCAACCCACTATTCAGCCTGAAACCCGAGCTGCGGTGTCAGATCACCAATCCCACTCCAGGAGGAAGGCCTGACACAATAAGCTTCTCAACCTCTGGTGATCCCCCGGGCTTGAAATCCTGCGGAGGGGCAAAGGAATATCCCTGGACAAGCAAAGTGGGCTCCCCTTTTGGCCCAGGCTTTGGGAGGTGTGGAATCATGGCGCAGCGACTTACCCAGGCACGTTTTAGCCGCGAGGCAAACAAGGCTTTCTCCCTGGGGGTCCAGTGGCTGCTGGGCAGGCGGCATTGGCGGGCGACTGGCGAGGGAGCACTTCCTCTGAGCTGTCTGCTCAGCTCCCTCGTGCGCTGCAGAGTGAGGCTCTCTGAGGCGCGCGAGGGAGCTGAGCAGAGTGCTGAGGGGAAGTGCTTCATCGCCAGCCGCCCGCCAACGCCGCCCGCCCAGCGGCCACTAGACCCCCAGGGAGAAAGAGAACCCCCCACCCCCAGCACTCCCAAAGGTAAGGAGGCTGGGGGTTAAAAAAAATAAATGTGTTAATGTGAGTGAGTGTGTGTATGTCAGTGTGTGTGTGTGTGTGTGTCAGTGAGAGTGTGTGATTCTGACTGTTAGTGTGAGTGTGTTTGCCTGTGTGTGTGTGTGTGTGTGTCTGCTAGTGTGTGTGTCTGTTAGTGAGTGTGTGTTTCAGTGAGTGTGTGTGTGTGGCTGTCTGCTAGTGAGTGAGTGTGTGAATCTCTGACGGCAGGATCCTGCTTATTCACAGACAAGCCAGTCTGTATCTCTTTTTAAGTACCCAGTGGCACTATAATGTCAATCTTATACCATGTTTACACTCCTGCACAATTATGGTTTGCATTTTGAATTTCTAGACATTCTTTTTTTTTTATCATATACTCCCCTAGACATGTTTAATTAGCTTGTTCTTTGACACAGAACCTTCAAAACAAAAAATATACAGTAATCCAGACATGTATTATAACCTTCATGTTCCCCCTTTCTAATGCTACCATGTACAATGTCCTTGATTTTCTGTACCAATTACCATGCACTACAAAAATAAAGAATTTAAAAAATACAAAATGAGACAATTACAAAATGTTACAGGAACAATAGGTTGATGCGGACCCTGCTTAAATGATCTTACAATCTAGGGGACGAGTATAAAACACAAAAGAAAGGGTGCATAGTAACCAAGAGTCAGGTTTGTGAATTAGAAGTTACACCGTGACATTAGTCACCTGACCATTCCCTCTCACTACAAACATTGTATGCACATATCACCTAAGGAGTGATACTATGCCACAAATATTCATTTCTATTAAGGTTTTGTTTAGTGGGTGGAACTGTCTGGGAAATGATGTCACGGTGTTGTCACACAGACACTTTCTCACGTCAACCTCACTGTCCATGATCTTTGTGTATATACTCATGGAGACTGAAACGCTGACCTTGACATTTACACATGTAAGCTGACTAAAAGCAGCAATGTTACTTTATTACCAATCCCCTAAGTATGACTTTCACTCAAAAGGTTTAAATTATACAGTAACATTGACAAGCAGTGCCGGACAAAGGAAGAAAAATGCAGATGTACAGGATGTAGGGGAAATAACAATAGGGTGAAAGCATGAAACCTAAATTAGAAAATGCTCTCTTTTAGAAAAACAATCCCTGGCAAAGACTCATATTCCTCAATCCATGCTTCCTAGCTCAGCATTTAGTTTTGTTACATTTCACCGACTTCTACAATCCTAAATCCAGGGCTAAATAAGGGTCTCATGAGCTGAATGTTTTTTATGGGCCTAGTTACATGAGTATGATAAAGGAATATTCCAAGCACCATAACCACTACAGTGCACTATAGTTGTTATGGGGCCAGCAGTGATCTGGCTCCCTCCATTATAAGTAGTCTGATGGTAGTTCGAACGATTTGACTACTTACGTGAGATCTGCCAGTTGCAGCTCCTTGACTCCACTATATCAGCCAGAGAGCCAGAAGCTCTTGCCTAGTAGATTTGTTATCTCTCTTCAGCTAAGCCATGCCAGTGCAGAGTTAACTCATTAGCTGAGAGTGTCTGTCTCAGGTAGTGGAGGCAGTGCAGGCCCAAGGTAAGCAGTTAAGCCATTCTAAAATGGTTTGACTAATTACAATGGAGTGTGCCAGGACATTCCTAGCACCATATCCACCACAATATGCTCTATAGGTTATGGTTCTTGGAACATTCCTGTACCTGTCAGTTTCAGACATATCTAAAACTATACCCAAGTTCCCATGTAAATGTTCATTTGCGGACGTAGGTAAACCCATACTTTCATTCAGATATCCACGCAAGATAGATCAATGCTATATAAAAGTCTTTATCGCAGTATACCCTGCACATTACTGGGAGCTCTGTAATATCCCAGTACTCACTGCACATTACTAGGGCCTCTGTATTATCCCAGTACTGGGCTGTAGAATACAAAACTGCTTCTTTTGCCATTCTCTACTATAAGATTTGCCATTGTCTAACTACAGGGAGTGCAGAATTATTAGGCAAATGAGTATTTTGACCACATCATCCTCTTTATGCATGTTGTCTTACTCCAAGCTGTATAGGCTCGAAAGCCTACTACCAATTAAGCATATTAGGTGATGTGCATCTCTGTAATGAGAAGGGGTGTGGTCTAATGACATCAACACCCTATATCAGGTGTGCATAATTATTAGGCAACTTCCTTTCCTTTGGCAAAATGGGTCAAAAGAAGGACTTGACAGGCTCAGAAAAGTCAAAAATAGTGAGATATCTTGCAGAGGGATGCAGCACTCTTAAAATTGCAAAGCTTCTGAAGCGTGATCATCGAACAATCAAGCGTTTCATTCAAAATAGTCAACAGGGTCGCAAGAAGCGTGTGGAAAAACCAAAGCGCAAAATAACTGCCCATGAACTGAGAAAAGTCAAGCGTGCAGCTGCCACGATGCCACTTGCCACCAGTTTGGCCATATTTCAGAGCTGCAACATCACTGGAGTGCCCAAAAGCACAAGGTGTGCAATACTCAGAGACATGGCCAAGGTAAGAAAGGCTGAAAGACGACCACCACTGAACAAGACACACAAGCTGAAACGTCAAGACTGGGCCAAGAAATATCTCAAGACTGATTTTTCTAAGGTTTTATGGACTGATGAAATGAGTGAGTCTTGATGGGCCAGATGGATGGGCCCGTGGCTGGATTGGTAAAGGGCAGAGAGCTCCAGTCCGACTCAGGCGCCAGCAAGGTGGAGGTGGAGTACTGGTTTGGGCTGGTATCATCAAAGATGAGCTTGTGGGGCCTTTTCGGGTTGAGGATGGAGTCAAGCTCAACTCCCAGTCCTACTGCCAGTTCCTGGAAGACACCTTCTTCAAGCAGTGGTACAGGAAGAAGTCTGCATCCTTCAAGAAAAACATGATTTTCATGCAGGACAATGCTCCATCACACGCGTCCAAGTACTCCACAGCGTGGCTGGCAAGAAAGGGTATAAAAGAAGAAAATCTAATGACATGGCCTCCTTGTTCACCTGATCTGAACCCCATTGAGAACCTGTGGTCCATCATCAAATGTGGGATTTACAAGGAGGGAAAACAGTACACCTCTCTGAACAGTGTCTGGGAGGCTGTGGTTGCTGCTGCACGCAATGTTGATGGTGAACAGATCAAAACACTGACAGAATCCATGGATGGCAGGCTTTTGAGTGTCCTTGCAAAGAAAGGTGGCTATATTGGTCACTGATTTGTTTTTGTTTTGTTTTTGAATGTCAGAAATGTGTATTTGTGAATGTTGAGATGTTATATTGGTTTCACTGGTAATAATAAATAATTGAAATGGGTATATATTTGTTTTTTGTTAAGTTGCCTAATAATTATGCACAGTAATAGTCACCTGCACACACAGATATCCCCCTAACATAGCTATAACTAAAAACAAACTAAAACTACTTCCAAAAATATTCAGCTTTGATATTAATGAGTTTTTTGGGTTCATTGAGAACATGGTTGTTGTTCAATAATAAAATTAATCCTCAAAAATACAACTTGCCTAATAATTCTGCACTCCCTGTATAAGATAAGGCCAGGGACTAATGAAAGTATTTAGAAAACTGGGCAGACTAGATGGGCTGAATGGTTATCTGCTGTCACATTCTATGTTTCTACTACTTAAAATAAAAAAAAATATACGAGGAGGAATTTCAAAAGTATATGAAAATGCTGCACATACCATGAACTTGTAGGACCTTTCAGGACTAAGTATGCTTGTCATGGTACACACATATTGGTCTTAAAGTGACACTGTAGACATTGTCACCGCTTCATTTCATTGAAGTAGTTATATTGTCTAGAGTCCCCTGGTATTGTCCTTCTGTTCAGTGTTAATCCATTTGTAATGTTTTAATGATGAACAAGAGTCCCCAGCAGGTGGTATTTTTCTTTGATGGGACAATGGTTAGAGAAATTGAGCAGGAATATTCACCTCTATTATACATGGCATGTGCATGGTATAGTAGACACACACTGACACACTCACAGTATAAAATACACTGACACACTCAAACACAGCAAGTACATTCTGTTATACACACTTAGACAAAGTATACATACAATCACACGTGCACTCAGACAACAATATTCACACACTGTCATACATACATTTAGAGAACAACACAATGCTATACTCACACTCATTCAGACAGTATAGACATACAATGCTACACATATAAAATGCAACATGCACAGTTAGACAAAGTACACACGTTGTTAGAAAATTTTTCCCTTTCCACGTTTTTCTCTTGTGTAACTCCGAGACGTTACATAAAATTAATTGACGATGTGTCCTGTAACATTGTGCATATATAATTAATTATTCAGATTAGCATAGCTGGTATTTTTTTTTTTTTTTCTCAAAAAGGTGGCAACCCTATGCTTAGAATTATGAGGAAGCATTAGCCTGAACATTAATGGGCAGCTGTTATTGGCTGGGAGTGTCAGCTGATTGGTTTCAGCCCATCACAGCATCTGTTGCTGGTATGAATTGGTATGGCAAGGCTGTGGGAAGTCATGAAACCTTATTTAGTGTCAAACTGAAAAATGCCTTTAAAACTGAATAGAAGGAAAGTACCAGGAGACTTCATGCACTCTAACCAAATCAATGAGATTAAATGGTTATAGTGCCTATAGTGTCCCTTTTATGCAAAAGAGCATTAAATGTCATCTCTACATTGTGCTGGCAAATAGCAAAATGCTAGAAAATCTATAGATTTTCATTTAAGGCTCTTTAATGTTTGAGGCCCTCCCAACCTGTCAATTATCTCCGGCATTGTGTATTAGTGGGACGCAGAGTCTAATGCAGAGGACTAAATAATAGGAGTAGCAGGAGAACCCGCCCCCAGGCAGTTTTCTTATTACCTATCACAGTGTTACTCAGTGAGAAGCTCCTGCTGGGGTAATATGGAAAGTACTGATGGATATGTACTAACAATTAAGTCAGCATATCAGTATGGGGGGGATGTTCCTGTTTGACAAAATATCCCAGGCAGAACTAATAACAGCAGGCTGAGGGAAGCAACGGGTATC
Source organism: Pelobates cultripes (assembly GCA_933207985.1). Lineage (NCBI taxonomy): Eukaryota > Metazoa > Chordata > Amphibia > Anura > Pelobatidae > Pelobates > Pelobates cultripes. Next base: position 136,803,270 of record OW240914.1, on the reverse strand, counting down.
ACAGCACTCGAACACAGTGGTTCCCAAACCAGTCCTCATGGCTCACCAACAGACCAGGTTTTGTCATTGGAATAAAAAAAGGGAAATACATAAATCCTGGATTATTGGTGGGCCATGCGCACTGCTTTGGGAACTACTGCCAATACACACAGGACGTATTCGAATGGCAGCAACTAAGTGACTTTCTACAGGTAAGTAATGTTATACTGCTCCCAACTAAACATATACTTTTATATTTATGATAAATTATATATTTAGTGCTTTGGGAACAGTTATAGCATTAGGTAAGTCTGGAGTGTCGGGTTCGCTTTAGGCCACTGTAGCGTGTTTAATAACCTTAGGGTTGTATCGTATAGGTTCAGTGCTTTTACCAAGAACAACCGGAGGGATGGGAATGGCTGAGAAATGACAGCCATTTCTTGATTCTTTCACATGCTGCCAATTTTCAACAAATTTTATATTTAAAAAAATAAATGAATCTATCGGGTTTTTTTTTTTTTTATACATTACAGCCGCGGCTTCGTAACAACTAAGGTTAGGTCATTTGAACAAGTATCAGTAAAGTTCAGGCCATGTGTGCCGGAGGGGGGGGGGTGGTGGGGGAATTGACACAAGCACAAAACTCTAGATTTCTTTGTATGCACAGCGTTTCAAGCTGAAATACTGCATATTCAGGCTTCTACAACCATGACAACTTCTAATAGCAGAAGTGGTCATGGTGGTTGGATTAATCCTGTAAGAAAGGCAGATGAATATTAATAGAAAAAAAATCCTAAATACAGAGCACATCAGCAAGTATTACAACATATCTTGTTTTATTTTACTACTCCAAAATTACTCAGAAATGAGGGGAAAAAAGGTAGGCGGTGGAAGAAGGCCAAGTGGGTGAAAGCAACAAAAGATCCACTAAGGGGTCCACAGTAAGGGGACTATACAGCTGAATACTCAAAAAACTACTGTGAGTAGAAAAGAGCTTGCAGGTAGAAAGCAAAAACCATTTACAGAAAGTCCTACATGTAGAGAGAAGTAACAATGTACATGATATCAGCGGCCTGCAGTGTCAGAACAGCACACATGTTGTGAGATATAATATCAGCAGTCAGCAGGCCTTACTGTAACTTGCTTACTTGTAACATGTAACATGTTCTCTTGCTGTCATGCAGAAGAGTATAAGATCAAAACCCAGGCTGGTGGCGTTAGAAAAATTATTGGTGCAAAATTCTGACATTAAAGAGATTTCTATTTTCTGCTAGACAATAGGAGCACTTTATGATCTGTCATTCAGTGCCATTCCTCACAACATGACCAAAGAAGGACAAATTAATCGCACAGGGTGTGGTGGTGGTGGTGGAGGGAGGGTATGGAGATATTACAGAAAATGTGAGGTGACTTTATGACGAATATTTTAAATATCTGACATAAAACACATGACTAACATCAATCATTGGAGGTATGCAGCACTGCTAGCCTTTAATAACGAGTTTTTCCCTTTAAAATAACATTTCAGGCTGGAATAAACCCCAATTTTTTGACATAATGCTTTAAAAAATATATATAATACAATTAATATACAATAAATTAATCAATTAAATTAACATAAATGAAAGCAACATTCAGGGGTTGCTGACTTACAATATATATTTACATTCTGTGTCCTTGTGTTCTCGTATTATCCAAGTGACAAACAAACTTTTAAGGACATTATTCTTTACTGGTTTCTCCAGTTATCCTTATGGAATACCTGAAATTGTTATCAGGATGTGTACTCTTACAGCGTGTTTGTTGACACTAGCAGATCCCACTACATAAAGCAATAACAACCAATAGTGAAATATATATTAATCAGTATTGTGTTCAGAATGTTTTTGTTTCACAACTGGTTTGTTGTCTGTTTAAACATAACCGCCAAAGACGTCTAAAAAAAATATCATCAAAAACCACCATCTACCCCAAATCCTTCTGCCACAAATGACACAGGACCACAGAATAAGGAGGAAAGGGCTTGGTCCCAGCTTTATTAATTAAATCAACTGTAAACATAAACCATTTTAAAGTTGAACAACTGTCGGCTAGAGGGCATTGGCCTCCAGGCAGGTTTTTTTTCTCAATCTGGCTTCTCTGCTGTCCAGAACCGGAAGAGAGGAGAAGTAAATTGCAACATTTATAAAAAAAATTAAATTTTTTTTACATTATCCAATCCCCTGTCGCCTTGCTGGACTGTTATATAGGCATGCAAGGCAGTCATGGTCCAACTCACCGAAATGGTGCATTGTTCTTCCTTTTTCCTCTAGTTACCCAGCATTCATATTAAACATCTAAAATAGCATTCTACACTCCACCAGTCAATCATCATACACTTTAATTCTACAAGGTAAAAATACAAAATATGACTGTGCACTACTGGTCAAGCGTTCCATCTGGCCCTATGCGAAACCTCAAATATTTGCTCCAAATCTCAAGGTCTCTAGCATCTGCAGTGAACTCTCACCAAACCAGTAAGTGACTCTGCCAATACTGGGCATATTAATCAAAGACTGTACCCAGCAGGGGTTTCCCGGACATGTCAGTCCAGGTTTTTCTTATTTAAACAGTATTCATAAAACTGCTGCCCAGAAACTGCTTTCTTTGCAGTTTTGGATATGGAACTATTAGACTCTATGATAAAAACACACAGGCTCAGTTTCATACAATTATAAGCATTTGCTGCAGATGCTGGCATATGTGCATGGAGGCCTAATCCACCATATTTTAACCTTTCACTTACTCTGTCCATGTTTGGACATAAATTGAGTAAACAGCCTAGCTACGTCATTGGGAATTTCCATTACTTATCTATTGTGTAAAATGAAGAAAGTAGAACCATCACATTTTTGTCAAAGTTCACAGTTTTAGTAACACTTACACAGTTGTAAAAAAAACGTTCATTCTACAGTATTGCACTTATTCCCTGAGAGGCTGACACTCCCTTTCTGGTACACAAATACACAGCATTGGACAGATAATGAAAAAGACTGGCAGGAAATAATGAAAATTGTTAATCTGTCTATTTCTGGTGAATGATAATTAGTGTTTTTATAGTTGCTCACACCGTTATCTAAGCTTGGATCTAAAACTGTGACCAATTTTAATTACCAGTTGGTAAGAATTAGCAGCCATTATTATCGACAAGTTTCCAACCTGTGCCCCTTGCCTAATGTCGTCATGTTACCAGGGCCGGCCTTAGGGGTGTGCGAGCTGTGCGACCGCACAGGGCGCCATGGAACAGGGGGCGCCCTGTGGCCGACACAGCTCACTCATGGCCGGAGTGCAGGGGAGCTAAAAGAGGTACCTGGCTGGAGGATTAATTATTCTCCACCCGGGTCTATTTAAAAAAAAAAAAAAAAATCGCGGCAGAGGGGGCGGGGTTTACCGAGCGGCGGAGGCGGGGCTTATCGAGAGGCGGAGACGGGGCTAATACCTCCCGAAGCCCCTGCTGTACAGGAAGAGGGAAAGATGCTTCCCCATCAGCCAACTGCATCCACTGGAAAGAGGTAAGTGTGTGTGTGTGACTGTTTGCCTGTTTGTGTGACTGTCTGTCTGTGTGTGTGTGTGTGTGTGTGACTGTCTGTCTGTGTGACTGCCTGCCTGTGTGTGTGTGACTGTCTGTGTGACTGCCTGTCCTGTGTGTGTGTGTGTGTGTGTGACTGTCTGTCTCTGTGTGTGTGTGTGACTGTCTCTGTGTGTGACTGTCTCTGTGTGTGACTGTCTCTGTGTGTGACTGCCTGCCTGTGTGACTGTCTGTGTGTGTGACTGTCTGTGTGTGTGACTGCCTGTGTGTGTGACTGCCTGTATGTGACTGCCTGCCTGTGTGTGTCTGTCTGTAACTATCTGTCTGTGTGTGACTGCCTGCCTGTGTGTGTGACTTTCTATCTGTGTGACTGCCTGCCTGTGTGTGTATAACTGTCTATGTGTGTGTTACTGTGTGTCTGTCTGTGTGTGTGACTGCCTATGTGACTGTCTGTCTGTGTGTGTCGCTGTGCCATTGTTTGTGCCTGTGCCTGTATGTGTGACTGCCTTTAACTGAGTGTGTGTGTACATGCCTGTAACGAGTTTAAATTTCCCCCACCCCTTCCTGTCAAGGCCGCACTTTGACTGACAGACGCTCACTCACTGACAGACGCACACTCACTGACAGACACACACTCTCATATACACTGACAAACAATGACATACACACATACACTATTACTTGGACACACACTGACAGATGCACACTCTCACTGACAGACGCAAGCACTCACTGAAAGATGCACGACTCCACTGACCGACACATACACACTGACTGACACACACTCACTGACCGACACACACTCACTGACCGACACATACACACTCACTGACTTACACACTCACTGACTTACACACTCACTGACCGACACACACTCACTGACGACACATACACACTCACTGACGACACATACACACTCACTGACTGACACATACACACTCACTGACTGACACATATACACTCACTGACCAACACACACATTCACTCACAGACACACACACATTCACTTACAGACACACACAATTACACACTTACAGACACACACACACACACACACATTCACTTCAAAATAAACACTCACAGACACACACACAGACATTTCCACTAACACTCACAAACTAATATTTTTTACATTTATTTTAAATCCACCCAGCCTCCCTGGGAAAGCTGGAGTGGATTTCTTACCAGCAGTCCAGTGTGGCTGCTGGGCAGGCAGGCAGGGGGCGCACAGGCTGAGTAAGCAGCGCTTAGTGATGCCGGGAGCCGGACTGACGTCATATTCTGGCTCCCGGCTTCATTAAGCGGCGCAGAGGAAGCTGAGCAGGAAGAGCTCAGGTGAGTATGCTCCTTCGCTGCCCGCTGCCAGCCTTGGGGGGGCTCAAAAGTGGCCAGCCGGTCAGCTCTTGAGCCCCCCAGGATGCGAGGCAAGCAAGGGATCTGCCTGGGGGTTTGGAGGGATGCTTTTTTTTGCCGCCCCCTGCAAAGTGGCGCCCAAGGCAGATGCCTTGTTTGCCTCGTGATACACACGTCCCCGGTGCCTGTGTGTGTTACTGTATTCAGGCAACTTGGTGGGAGGTGGGGGGGGCGCCGTGAAGACTTTTTGCACAGGGCGCCTAATTGCCTAAGGCCGGCCCTGCATGTTACTAACATCTACTGCAAATGAAAACGATAGCCACATATAGGGTTATGCACAAAAATTCTGATGACCCCCTTATCGGACTGGGGCAAAACCATCCTGCTGCATACCGGGACAATCACACCAAAACAATGTCCGGATTTTCAATCCAGGCTCCAAATAAGCTTCGATTAGGTCTGCATTTCAGCTGGACTGAACACCATAAGAGGCTGAAAGGTTGGTGCATATCTACTAAATATTTAAAACTAGCAATTAGGTAGCCATTGCTGCCCAATTGGTAGAAAGGTTGTATTGGGTTGGGAACTTTAGATTAAATAATGAGGGTGGATAGATCACTGTCTATCCCCTGTCTCCACCCATGGCCAGCAGGTGGGGACAACTTACTAAATAGTTGGGACCTAATGTCCCCACACCCTACCCATGGTGGGGGCTATTATAAGAATGAGAGAGACCTACTAAACTTAGTTTATGGGGGCACCTAATGTCCTTACCCTCGCCTACACCCATTAGCTGCAGGGGATGCTCTAAATAATTATACAAGTTGTGTTGAAAATGCAGCAGTTGGGACATATCTTCTGCACATTTAAAACTAGTGACTGGGCAGCCATTGATGTCTAGATGCTAGAAAGGGAATGGGGCCTGTAAAATAATGGAAGGGACATAGTCAGCCCCCCTCCCCCTCTCTTTGTCACCAACAAACAAAACTGTCCAGTTCCTGATTTGAAATATTTTTTGCAGACCCAAACTGCCTCATGCGGCATATTTTTTCAGTGTTTAAATGTTATTTAAATTCCTTCCATGTTCTTGTTGTATTTAATTTTTTTTTTTTTTTTTTTTTAATATGAGGGCCATGGGCCTCTGCGTTGTACTTGCTCCTTGGGTCAAAAGTTGCCAAACAGCTCCTGATTAAAGTTTACTCATATTGCAAAAACAGGCAACTTTTACTTATCCAGAAACACAATCCTACAGAGCTTAATTGTCTGAACATGTGAATTTTAAATTATCAACAGCTTTTCTGCATAAACAAATGACCATTATTAATTATATAGCAGTTTGACAGTTTGCACACACATTGTATTTGTTATCATTGTTTATGGTCTGAAAATGAATGCTATGCACATTACACTGTCAGTAGGCCTATATAAGCCCAGGCTTGGTTTATGTCAAGTTTGGGTATATAGGTCTAAAATATGAAATCCTCCTACTAACGCTGCTCATATAAGGTTTTATTTTCATTGTACATTGAACATATATGATTATTTGTGTGACTGTGTATGCAACACATTCTATGAAAATTCATCTAACTCCCCCATCTTCCTTTATGTACCCCATTTATTTGTTTAAAAATGCAAAATAGAAACCGTTACAAAAAAAAATAATGGCATTTTCTAGTCAGTTGGAGACAATTTGCAGAATAACCCTGATCATGTCATCAAATTACAATAATTACTTGTATAGCTCCACATATTACACAGTGCTGTGCAATAGGTAAACAAAACAAATATTTAATGCTAACAAGACATCATGTATATCATACAAGAACCGTAGGTGAAGAGGGCCCAGCCAAAACAAGCTTACAAGCTAAAGAAGTTGCAATATTTCCAAAAGAGAAAATATTACTTTCAGGAGTAAAAATGATGCCATGAGGAGGGTTAATGCCATGTAAATGACAAATTCAAAGTATTAATCAAAACATTTCATTAAAAACAGAGAGAGAGCGCAGGTAACTTTTTCTTTTCTTTGGTTTTTACTATATATTGGGGCTGATGTGTACTGTAGTCATTGCTGCCGGCCCAGTAGTGATGGGAGTGAGCGCAGGGCTTATCTTTTTGTATTTGTATTTACTTTGTATCACACAGCCTTGTTACAATGCTGCCGCCCATCCCATGTGTTCCCTATTAAGGGTTAATAAGTATATAGGGGTGTATATAAAAAATAATCCTCTCTGTCTCATTAGAGATATCTTTGCCAGAAGCTCAAGGAAGCAAGGTGAAGGGTCAGTGTTAGGACCTGCTTAGGGGGGTCTGCCTTGACGTTGGCAGGCGGGCATTCCCTCCAATGGCCATTGGAGCAACTAAATGACCTCAATTTGTCTAAATATACATAGGGATTAAGGAGAGAGCGCAGGTAACTTTTTCTTTTCTTTGATTTTTACTATATATTGGGGCTGATGTGTACTTTAGTCATTGCTGTCAGCCCAGTAGTGATGGGAGTGGGCGCAGGACTTCTCTTTTTGTATTTCATTATATAGTTACAGTGGTGTTTTCTTTCCACAGATTGCTCCGGTCACTGATAGCTTGCCACAAAGATTGTTGAGAAACTTGGAACAACAAGACAATGATTATTTCTACACCCATGGGCAAATCAAATGTCGAGTATGTCCTGCAGGTAAATTATGGCAACATGGTTATTAAGGTCAGAAGGCTGTGGCCAGTGTATAGATGGGAAAGGTGAAGCAGGAGACAAGAATAGTTAACCTGTAGATATGGGCAATGCATGAGTACATCTATTCCTATAAATGTGCATTTTCGTGATTTGTACCAATCACAACAACGTAACGGAGCCGCGGCCAATAACCTAAAAAATGGCTGCAGCGCTATTAAAGAGACAGTACCTGAAATAAAAAATTCCTGTATAATGGGGACCTAATGTCTACACGTTTCGTCTCTTGATGGTGCACAGATCTCAGTGCACAGATTGGTGTGCCCCCTGCGCCCCGCATCTTGCTGCACTAGCAGGATAAGGCTGCTTTGATCAATGAGCCCTTTGCAGCATAGGAGGTAGTGGCATCCTCCCTGGCAGTCCGGTACTGGGGACTGTGGGTTGAGCTCTCTGTTCACTTGATCCTCCTGGAAAAACTCGATATCGCAGGATCAGTAGTCCTAAAATAAAAAATGTATCCGGATTCGTGCCCACAGAGGGTTCCATGAGTAAGATCTCCTGTGTCTAGACTTTGGGATTTAGTGAACAGTTATTGGTCCACATCTTTCGATAGCATTCATAGATGGTATATGTTTTTATTGTCCCTGCTATTTATTATTTAGTATATCTGCCCTTCTCTGCATTGATTGATATTATGCAGAGGTTTATGTTACAGTTTATAGTGGGCTTATTGTGCTGGGACTGATACATTCTTATTTTACATCTGTGATTTGCTACTTTATTATAGTTTACACCCTCCCATAACTGGAGATTACCTATATCTATATTAGCAATGCATTTGAGACTTAATTTTTATTGTTCCTGCTTAGATTGTTTATATAATAAAACTTTTATAATATTTTTTCGAGTGCAGACACGCTTTAAATTTATTACACAGAATAATGACATGCCGTACAGGGTTTGATTCATTCAAATGAAATTCCGATCTGAACAAAGTCCTGAATTGCATCCTAACTCAAATTGAGAAACTATTCTCATTTTGATAGGACGCAATTCGGTAGTTTCGCCAGCGTTCTGTCTAAATGACAGGATGTTAGGGAAAAGTGAAAGGAGGCTTCGCGGGAACACGGAGGAAAGGTGAGAATTGTGGGAAAATTGCTCTGACCAGCGGAAATGAAGCACTTTGCTCCTCCGTTAGTCAGAGATGGTCAGGTGTAGGAAACCTCCATAAGACAAGTAGTCCCTACTTTGTCTTATGTTTTAAAGAAAACTAGAGCAGACAGGAAGAAATGAAGAGCAGATAGGGAGAGAAGAGCAATCGATTAAAGAAAGGTAAGTTCGGCAGACAGTGCCGCTTTAAGTAGAGATGATAGGTACACAGAGTTTCCAGATTAATGGTACAAATAGCAGAGAGACAACAAATGGCAATTGCCAAGATATCATTGTTCTAGTGCAGGAAGGAAGTTCAAATATCTATGCTGCTGCTTTAATTGTGTATAAGAACAATGAATTTGAGGGGACATGGAAAAATAAAAAATCAGTCATATGTCATTTGTGGAATTCCAATGTGCTGACACAATTTCTATCTACTATCTACTGTCTAATCCCCCCGTCACATGCACCTGTCTATTCTTATTTGCATACTTCAGTACAGTCACTAGCTTATCAGTCCCCATACACCTTCATGTTCTTATTCTTGTATGTCTGTACTGTTATTAGTGTGTCTACTCACATACATATTCAAATTGGATGAAGAACATGCTATCACAACCTACAAGGGCTTATTAGAAGACCAGCTGACATGTAAAATAGGAAGTTTAAGCTGTAATCAGCGGTCACTATGGCTGAGCCTCCACTGATGCACCCTATATATGAATGTCATAAATGGCTGCAATATTTTATATGGTCGTACACTACTCCTGCTGTCTAGTCAATGCTTGTGGACTTGTGGGTTCCATGGAATGGCATTCCACGTGTGCCAAGCAGCAGTGTTCTGTGTGTATTATACCCAAACATCTTCCTGTTTTTACTTCCATTCCAAGTCAGTATGTGCCTGTTCCCAAATCATACAACTGCCTATTGTTATTCCCATACTTCAATAGAGTCAGCAGTGTGCCCATCTCCATGAACCTGCCCGTTCTATTCCCAATACCTCTGTACAGCCAAGTTAACAACAAATCTGTCTTTTTTTTTTTTTATTCTCCTGCTTCTGATAGAGGTACAAAACCCAAAACTGCCACCCTTGTAAATTTTACTTTGCAGGTTTCCACGTGGAAGAGCACTGTACTATCCCAAACAGTAACAGTACCTGTGAGCCATGTGAAGAAGGCTCTTATAGTGAGGGGCCAACTGGCTTGATGAATTGCCACACCTGCACACATTGCCGGACAGGTAAATACTTTCTCAGGATTATTCATATAGTAAGAATGTATAGATTTTCAGCTAAGAATGTCAGATTTAAGGCAAAAATAGCCAAACTGGAAAATTTTGCTTAAATTGGAAATTCACTTTGAACTATTCTCCTTTTAGTGAATAACTCTGTCTGTGTAATTTAATGTTCGTATAGAGTGCCAGCTTGTTCCATAGAGCTGTACAATGGGAAGATTGTATTATTAGATGTGTAGAATGTCCCCTCTGAATTATTGTATAAAAGTGCTGATTTCAAGAGGGGAAAACAAAAGCTACTCGCATTTAATTCAGCGGTGAGACCATCTTCTCGCCCAACACATAAAACCTGTAATGTTTTAGGGATTTGGAGGGCTACTTTTAAAAGAACATTTCACACCCCTAAAGCACCTTAGCTTGCTGAAATGCTTTATGTGTGAAGCTTGTCTTCTTTTTAGTATTTTAGAAATAGTGCAGATTTTAATAGAAATTTACACCTTTATAAATTTACCTGGTTACACCCTCCTGGTTTTCAAGCAGACAACAGGTCCTTTTACTTTGTGGTTTGGTTAGCTCAGTGGAGAAAGACTCAAAAGGTAGCAATTTCCCAGAACACCTTCCTTGCAAAGGCTTCTCGTTGAGCTTCATTGGGAAGTCTGTGATTGGACAGCCACAGAAGAGGAGAGCTTGCAAAAGCCACAGACAAAGGAACTGCAGGGTTTGCAAAAACTCTTTTTAGATATAGCAACAATGGAAAAAATGCATGATTAAATGCATGCATGTTTTCATTGGGGGTATATTTACTAAACAGTGATGTTTTAATATTAAAGTACCCTGAGATAAGAGAGTAAAATAATAAAAATGTACTTTTTTGGTCCTAGCAGACGGTTAGTGACACACATAATACCATGATACTGCACATCCATCACCCCACACAAGGTGACAGAGAACACTCAAGCGCACCTTTGTTGAAAAGGGTGACAGGAAAAAGTGATTCATTTATAATCTTTGCACAAAGTAAGGGTACAAGTGATGAGGTTGGAATATTGAATGAAAACGAAGTGAGGAAGCTGTTACCGTAGTATAAAACATGAACGTGGAATAGGGTTAAGAGAATAAAAGAATGGTAAAGCTGGCAGTGCTATTGAGATGAAATGCAGAAGTGAGTGATGGAGACCAGTGAGAGCTTGTGTTGAAAGGCTAGAAAGCGACGAGTGGACACTGTACATTTATATAATCACTCAATATTCCCTCATACTTTCAGATCAAGAGGAGGTGTCTGCATGCACTAATAAGAAGAACACGGTTTGTCGGTGTACAAGTGGAAAATACTGTCTACCAGATAACCCATGTGAAATCTGCCACAAATGTTCTACCAGGTAAGGATGTCAGTTTAGAAGAGTAACTGGTGGACAGACATTCAGGGAAATGCATCTCTGTAAGTAGTAAAACACGATACTATAAACAAGACCTGCACTACTAGACTGACCTCAAATTTACTTGCTGCTGCAACACTGGAGGATTCATGGCATACACTAGGGGTGAATTTGTAATTGGCAGGGCTACGTTTGCACTTAACACAAACCAAAAAAGTGTAAAGCGCTTACGAGTACAAATCTACACATTTACAGCAGCACTCGCCAAAAGCGACAAACAAATTACACACAAAGTTAGTATATCAATAAACAGCGTGCTTAAATTGTGTAAAACATAGAAACTTCAAATGTTGTTCTGTAAATAATCAAATAAACACATATCGTGCAGACCATCTGGGTAAGCTTATCTATGCACACAATATAAAGTGCAAGGAGTGTCTGGGATTAAACTCACATTTACCAGAGCCTGATCACTAGACATGTGCAATTCGTTTCATTCCAAATGTCAATTCGGATGAATTTCGGGCAATTCGGACATTCGGATACTTCGGTTACTAAGCACAGTATTGCCGAAGTACTAATATACCTACCCAGTGGAAGAATGTTACACTGTATACAAGTTTAAATAAAACGTATACAAACATAGTGAGGATTCTGCTGTAAGCATTTGCAACACTTACAACAATCAAATAACATACATTCAAATAAAATGTAAGTTACTTAGCCAGTCAATGGAATGACAGGAATGAATAAGTAGATAACTCCCTAATTCCCACGGTATTAGAGAGCTATCTACTAAAAGGCTGAAAGACCTAAATTGGTCTTTTAGCCAAATTTACTAATACTAAGTAAAAATAACTTAGTATTAGTAAATTATGCCCCTACTCACTATACCGCGAGTAAGGGCATGTCTAGTAAACAGTGAGCAGCTCACTGTAAAAAACAAAAAACCGACGGAGGGTGGGGGCCCTAAAGAAGAATAAAGGGGGGGACCTATTGTCATCCTCTCCTGGCACCCACCCCTGTGCGGCTGTGGGGGCCCTAAAGAAAAATAAGGGGGGGGGACCTATTGTCCTTCCCTCCCGGCCCCCATCCCTGAGCGGCGGGTGGGGGCCCTAAATAAAAATGTAACCCCCTGGTGACTAGGGGTCCCCAAACCCCTAGTCACCCCTTCCAAAAAAATTAACCCCTACTTACCCCCCTCATCCTACAAGTAGTGAGGGGGGACACCAATAACTAGATACCTGTAAAAATAATAATAAATAAATAAACTTGCCATTTGATGTTTTCTTTCTTCTAAAATCTTCTTTTTTCAGCCCAAAAAAAGGCCAAATAAAAATCCATAATAACCGCCTCACTTTGAAAAGAAAAAAAAATCCAGAGCGCAAAAAAATAATCCATCTTCACCCAGCAAGGGCTCCGCGCAGACTGAGCTCTGCAGGGCGGGGGAAGGCTTATAAAGCCTTGCCCAGCCCTGCAATTGGGCTCAGAGCATTCTGGTTGGTTGGTTTAAGCCATCCAATCAGAGTGCTCTGACAGGTAAATGAAGAGACTAACAGGTAAGTCTCTACATTTACCTGTCACAGCACTCTGGTTAGCTTGAAATCCAGCCAATCAGAGTGCTCTGTGTCATTTTACACAGCATGGGAAAGTTCTTTGGAATTTTCCCACGCTGTGTAATTTGACTCATAATGCTCTGATTGATTACTTTGTGCTCTGTTTGTTTGTTTTTTTTTTTTTTTAAAGTGCAACGGTGTTTATGGATTTTTATTTGGTCTTTTTGGGGGATGAAAAACAAAGATTTTAGAAGAAAGAAGACATCAAATGGTAAGTTCTTTTTTTATTTATTATATTTTTTACAGGTATCTAGTTAAAGGACCACTCTAGGCACCCAGACCACTTCAGCAATGAAGTGGTCTGGGTGCCAGGTCCACTAGGGTTAACCCATTTTTTCATAAACATAGCAGTTTCAGAGAAACTGCTATGTTTATGAATGGGTTAAGCCTTCCCCTATTTCTCTAGTGGCTGTCTCATTGACAGCCACTAGAGGCGCTTGCGTGCTTCTCACTGTGATTTTCACAGTGAGAGCACGCAGCGTCCATAGGAAAGCATTATGAATGCTTTCCTATGTGAGCTGGAATCACGTGCAGCTCTTGCGGCGTGCGCATTCAGCTGACGGGGAGGAGAAGAGGAGGATCGGAGGAGGAGAGCTCCCCGCTCAGCGCTGGAAAAAGGTAAGTTTTAACCCCTTTTCCCCTTCCAGAGCCGGGCGGGAGGGGGACCCTGAGGGTGGGGGCACCCTCAGGGCACTATAGTGCCAGGAAAACGAGTGTTTTCCTGGCACTATAGTGGTCCTTTAATAGTCCCCCCCTCATTATTTTTAGGGTGAGGAGGGTAGGTAGGGGTTAATTTTTTTTTAATCTGGTCCAACCTTGCCTACTCCAGCTTACTAAATCTTGTCCATCATTCCCATATTCAACTTACTGGATGTGGCGTGGCATCTTCTCTACCATTCAGTTCAGCATCCTCTTCTTAAGAAAAACAGAATTAAATCCCCTCTTCACCCCAAGTGAATTGTTGTGGATTGTCAGTGGAGGCTTATTCACAGGGGCAAGTGGGGCATCGTGATCCATTTAAAAAAAAAAAATTGTGCAGAATTTTTTTTTCAAATCTATTGGCATTATAAGGACTACTGATAAGTGAATGTATCTGTCATGATTATAACTACAGGTTTCATTCTCCCCTTTATTGATGACTGGAGATGCAGTTGGTTTTGAGCAGGGCATGGCATCTCATTAGGTTAAATGAGTAGAGACCAACAAGTCACGGGGGCACTGCCCCACCATCTTTAAACTTCACCAGCCTCCTCCGGATTTACTAGTAGGAAAGTAAAGAATAGTGTATCTAGATCTCTCTTCTAGATGGTCACTGTCTCTGTTGATAATTCTGTAAAAGGACACAGGGAGCCACACTTATTATACCTGGGAAGGTGGACAGAAGGTCAATTGCCCCCTAGGCATCTTGTATACAAAACAACAGGGTATGTGAGCAGCAGCCTCAGAGAACCCCTTTCTTCTGAATAAAAGTAACTTGAGGTATGTCACCAATGACGTAGTCAAACAGATCTGTAAAGGCCACGTGCCTAATAATGATATCCATGATATACATATGACTATTATTCTATGTTTTGTTGCAATGCATTAACTTGGCTCTCCATAAGTTAAATTAATTATCCAGACATAGACCCCATGCTCACTGTTCCTAGAGGGGTATCAGCTACACCTCGCTGACAGGCCCCACAGAAGGCCGAAATTATAATCGTCTGGGATTGCTGTATCTCTCATGCAGAGAGAACTTGTTGGCATTTCAGATCTGGACTGCTGTTATGGGTGGGATCAGTCTGATGTGGAATCCATAATGGCACAAGTGAGCAAAAACCATTTTGAAACTTCAGCGAGTTTAGCAAAGGGCAAGCTATTGTTTCTCAAAGTTCTTTGTTTTTGTTGCTATACACAGCACTATACTAAACTTGGTATGAGAGTTCAGGACGCTGCTACATATAATTCATTGATGACACTTATTCTGTATTACAATATTTTTTACTATAATTCCTTTCTCTTTCAGTTGCCCAGAGGGAGAAGTTGTGAAGCATCCTTGTAATGCAACAGCTGACATCCAATGCAGTCAACCTTCCATTCGTAACAGACTATGGAGTACGTATTTCATATTTACAACTGTATTACTGTATTACATTAACCCGAGGATTAGCCTGCCAGACATGAAGCTGGCAAGAGGAGCAAGGGGCACCTCCCTACCCCTTCCATCCCGGGCCACTAATAAAGGATTGCTGGCAAAGGAGTTGTGAGCTGCAGCTTAAAACCATTCTTCTTTATATGTAAAATAGCAGGAGGTGTGTTGGCATGTCTGTTTGCACGGATGTGCAGGTATAAGGCAGCCGACAGGAATTGTGCAGGGCCTGGATTGGTCCACAGGATATTTCTTGGTGAGTTGCAATATTTGAAACATGTGGTCTCTAGCGCCCTTGGCGACCCCCCCACCTCCCCACTCGTTTGTCCATCTGCATTTTCCAGGCAGGGTAAGGTATAGCTGCACACTCCCTGCACACTTGCTACTACTCCTCTTCCATCCATGTCTCTCTCCCACCCTTCATTGTCTTGTTCCCCGGTCCATCCATGTCTCTTCTTCCCTCCCTTCCATGTCTCTTCTTCCCTCCCTTCCATGTCTCTGTTCCCCACCCTTCCATGTCTCTGTTCCCCACCCTTCCATGTCTCTGTTCCCCACCCTTCCATGTCTCTGTTCCCCACCCTTCCATGTCTCTGTTCCCCTCCCTTCCATGTCTCTGTTCCCCTCCCTTCCATGTCCCTGTTCCCCTCCCTTCCATGTCTCTCCCCTTTTCCATTCATCTCCCTCATACATTCATTCATATCTTTCCAACCCCATGTCTCCTTGCCCCCTTTCATGCATACCTTCCTAACCCTTGCATCTATATTTCTCAAACCCCATGTCTCCTCCCTCCTTCCATTCATTCATACCTCCCTACCAATCATCCATGTCTCTACTCCCATGTCTCCCTCTTCCCTTCCATCCATCTCTCTTCCCCATGTCTCCCTACACCTTCCATCCATATCTCTTCCCTCATGTCTCCCTTCCCTTTCCACATATCTCCCTAACTTGCCCATCCATATCTCTCCCTCATGTCTTCTCCCTATTCCATCCATACCTTCCATTTATACCTCCCTACCACTGCCATCCATAGCACTTCCCCATGTCTCCATACCCCCTTCCATCCATACCTCCCTACCCATTTTATCCATATCTCTTACCCCATCATCCATACCTACCTACCATTCCTTCTATACCTATGTCCCCATTTCTCCCTACCCCCTTTCACCCACACCTCCTTACCCATTTCATCGATACCTCCCCCCATGTTTCCCTCCCTCCTTCCATACCTTCCTACCCCTACCAGCCATATCTCTCTACTTCCATCCATACCCCTTTGATACGCCAATATCCCTTCCATCCATATCTCTCCCCCTCATATCTCCTTACTCCTTCTATCCATACCTCCCTACCCAAAGGCGCAACTAAAAACCACAGGGCCCCAGTGCTAAAATTGCCTGGGGCCCCCCACCCATGCATCTTCCCTCTCCTCCCCCTCCACTACTCCTATATTTGTATAATATAACACATACAGATACATACACGGACACACATGCTAATACACAGACACACAGAATGATACACATTCAGATACAAACACTGATACTCATATAGATGCAAACAGTGACACACATACAGATACACATGCAGACGAACAGATACACATACAGTGAGGGAAAACAGAATTTGAGCCACTCCTATTTTTGAATGTTGGCCCACTGAGAAAGAAATGATGGTAGGTGTACATTATTCTTTGGTCTGTGGTAATAATTCTTGTATTGTGGTTTTTTTTTTTCAGGATGTATCACTATAGTCTCCGCCATCTTGTTCGTTATCATTGGCGTTTTTGCTGGCTACCGGGTTTTAGGTGAGAAAATAATACTTGGCAGACTTCTGGATTGGGGTTGTTATCTAGATATTAATACAGTGAGTAGTGATAGATGACTGTGTGATTAAAAGTAATAATAATTAGCTGGGATTTCACAGGGATACACTAAATGTATTAAGTATATAAGTGGTCATGTCGGCGCAAGGCTAGCAGACCTCATCCATTACATTTTTTTTTCCATGCTGATGTTTCACTAGTAGAAAAAGATGCAGCATGTTATATGACTGAACTATAAATTCCATGATCCTTTGCTATTCTAAATATATACCTCAGTTCCTTTTTAGAAGCTATGTTACTTAAAAAGCAAGCTGTAATAGTTTGTTGGTTTATTCAATTCATTAAAATATGAAAAGGTGAATTTCCTACACCATCCCTACTGCAATCCTCTACAATTGAACGCTACAGCTTTAAGGTACAAATTTTGAACTCAGAAAATGCCCCATCGGATTTCTTTCACCTTTGCCACTAGATTACTTCTTTATAATAATGTTTTCGTTGTTATCTATAATGTATTACTGGAGTATCTTGTACTTGCAGCCACATGCATTAATTAATAATCTGGCTGTTGGGATTTGATTCGCAAAATTCTAAATTGTAAACCACAACTGTTTCTTGTCCCGTCCCACTCCTCCCCCCATGCTTGCCACTCCTAGCAGTAAATACCTTGATATAACGGTTTATCTCTACTCCCTCTCTAGGCCCATTTTCCACATCATCCCTACTGCAAGCCTCTACAATTCTACTCGGCTCAACCCGCCCACCCAGGTTCCCCCTAAATTTATAGCATGCTCCTCCAGCTGTTTAAAATTATCACTCACTTACCTCTTCATTCCCTCTATATTCTACCAATATCTGCAACTCTCTATTTCCTTATTTAGCCATTACTCCCAAATTTTCCCTGCTACCTCTTGTCTCAAATCCCCACGGTATCCTTTAGATTGTACCTCACGGGCTATCTACCTATGCACTTTGTATAAAAGAGCTTAAATGGCTAGATTTCAGCTTACGGGCAGGGCCCTCTCTACCTTTTGTATTTGCGTGTGTATATTGTATGTTCTCCACTAATTGTACAGTGCTGCGGAATCTGTTGGCGCTTTATAAAAACCAGTTATAATAATAATAATTACTGGAGACTATTCTCTGTAAACAAAGCACCCATGTCCAGTCACCTATACACATATTTGCCCAGGTGTAGTTATAAGATAGTTGGAGAAGTACCTGTGACTTTCCCAGTTATAGAATGAATGGATTACACTGTGATCACTACACAAGAGAACGAACGTTGCTGGTTAAGAGGTGCATTAAAGAAATAGTTGTGCCTCACTTTAAGTTCAGTTCATAGTCTGTTACATATGAACATAGCATTTAGTAGCAGACAAGTGGATGGCATTAGTTTATTTGCATCTATGTATTTATGATCACTGAACACTAGGATATCCTAGCCAGCTTTGGGATTAGGAATTTACCATTTTCCTAGGTATCAGCATTTATGTTCCTACTAGGAAGAGTAAGTTCTAAGAAAGAGATATCTGACCCATCGGGTATGATAATTAGTTAAAATTGTCACATTGGTCCTGTTTTCCTGGACAGTTGTAAGATCCCTAAACTTTCAGGACTTACATGAACAAGTAGAATCCGTACTATAATGTAATCTCTAATCAGTCCAATAGAAAAAAAATCACCATTTTAAATGTTTTAAAGGTTCCTCTGAGCACCATGACTTGTTAAGCGCCTGGCATCTGTATGTGCATCATTTTGCTTTAAAACGTACTGAGATTAATGCCTACACTGCTGTAGATGTAACTCAAACCTCTGGCAGCATCATTACCCAGCTCAAAACAATGTTCCTGGCATCAGACGCCATGAACAGGCAGCCTGCCCACCCGCCCTTGTTCTACACTCAGTCAGTCCTCCCTTGCCCACTGGGGATGGTGAGTGACATCAGGCAAGGAGGATCGGGCTGAGGGAGAACTTTGGTGAGGAAAAAAGAGGCAAGGTTTAAATTTGTGGTTTTTTTTTAAATGTTTGGGCAGAGACCAGCACAAAGGGCTTACTACAACCAAAGAATTTTTTTTTTTTTTGGAGTAATCGATAATGATTCACATTCTTCTGAGTTAATATTGTGATATATTAAACTTGTAGCAATTAAACATTACATTCAATTCTGTTCACCTATTTTGGAGGATCAAAGCATTCAAAATACAATATATTATTTAAACAATTAAATGAGCTTGAATCTTCTATAGCATATAAAAATGTAATGGACAATGCCAGTGGGACCAAAATATGGAATGTTTCTATTTAACTATTTTTTTTCTTTTATAGAAAAACGATGGAGTAGAACAGTAAGTAAAACCATCTATGCTCTCATGTCTCCATGGGTTCAGTTGCAGAGAATAGTCAATGCCATCAATGTTTTGAGTTTTAATACAATTCACATCTATAAATTATTCAGTAATCTCTAAATCCCGTACAAATGGATTGGCTATGGGCTTCCCTTGTCTAAAACAACTGCCATAAGTTTTTCTTAGCTATGTATTATGTTTCATATAAGGCCCCTTTGTGGGACCATCCAGCAATGATTTTTAAAACAAATATATTTTGAACAATAGAAGCATAATCAGCATTATCCATTGAGTATCTGCAACATTTGGGAACTGCAATTGCACTTATCATAGCTGGTACTTGAGCAACCAAAAAAAGGGAGATGTACATTTTTATAATATGTATGACGTGTTATATATGCTAAAAGTGCCAGAAATGCAAACTGTGTTCTAGCTTTTAGTGCATTGACTTTTTTACAATCACATCTACTGTATATGTTACACACTGTTTTATAGACACGTAAACTCAGTCGTCTGCTTCCTTGCAAGGGAGGCACGGATTCCCCATTCAATCAACGTTCACTTGTCACATTGGATTTCAATCAAGATCGGGATAAATCTTATGGTAAGTGAACTGCTCCCTGTGGTAAGATAACTATAGCAGATGAAACTGGTGGATTGGTGTTTCCCAGGATTTCCCACACTTCAGGTCCTGAGCTGAATTCTCACTGAAGTCAACGGGCACCCATCTCCAGACCATTTTGTTATCCTTAAGCTGTGAATTATAACTAGAGGGTCAGCGAATCACCCCAGAGAGTAATGGCTTACGCGCGGATTTGTGGCACAATGTGTCCCTTGATATTGTCTTCTACTCTGTGGTGACTTCTAGTATTGGATATTTCCATCAGTGATTTAGACTTGTCTCTTGTTTTCTCAAGTCTGTTTCTAAAACCTGACTTTTCCTTTCTCTACAGCCATGAGCAATTCATTTTACATCTTTCATGAAAAAGTCCCTTTTGATAATTGGAAGAAGTTCATGAGAAGATTGAATTTAGAAGAAAATAAGATTCGAGAAGCAGAATCCAAAGACCCTGGGAATGCCAAAGAACAGCACTACAACATGTTGAACTTTTGGTATCAGAGCTCATCGGGTAGTGTGAATGATTTACTGAAAGCACTCTCTGATCTCAAAATGCATCAACAATCTCTAGACATCATAGATGAACTTTTGAAAGAAAATCTCTTTGTGGTTGCACAAACTGTATAACTATGTAGATATTGTATATACTGTATATTTGTAAATAGCAGTGTTTCTATAAATTAATTTTAAATATATTTTTTAAATACCAAAAAAAAAAATAAAAAAAAATAAACAGTATACCACATGATGGCTCTGGTAACATGATTGGGACACACTATGTGGTATAGCTGCCTGTATTTTGTGAATGCATGGCATGGCTCAAAATGAAGGAAATCCTTTGACCACACACTTTCTTCTGTGGGAAAGGTGGGGGGAGGGTTGAAAAAATAGTATATGGTTGGGCAATTATACATGCCACTTTTCTTATTATGTTCAATAGTTTTTATTGAGGCAGTATCTTTCTTTTTTTGTTCTTTCTTTTTGAGTGCAGAGCAAATTACAGGTGTAAGCAGTGACTTATTCAGTACAATATATTGTAAACAATTGGCATAGGTAGTCAAGAGATGCTGCACTTTTTTTTTTTTTTGTGATAAGATAGGAACATGAGTAAGACAAGATAAGACAGAATAGTGATGTACAAGGTATGAAACAGTCGAGTGTCATTCTAGGCGGGTTTGTCTAGGTTGCAGGCGTTTTAGCTGTACTAAGATGCGAGGAGCTGTTTAATAAAATCATGCTTAGGCAAAGGAACTGGCTTTACCATTGACATTTAAATAGTCAGTAATATGCCTTAAACTATACAAGTCGGTCCCAACCCTATTAAATTCTAAAACATGCCAGACTGCGTGAAGACATTAGTAGGGAGTAATCCCCAAGGCCACACTCCCAAAAATCATAGCTACATTGCCCGGGGGGGCACAAGATTTCCAGACAATGTATAGATAGGGTTATGTGTGAGGAGTAGTAATGCTTACTATAAAAAGAGCTGTCGGGGGGCACTACAAGGCAGGAGTCGAGCGTGGGAGCCCTCCAGCCCCAGGCATTAGAAAAGACCGGCATCACAAGACCTCCAACACGAGGCCAAGTCTCTCCCTTTCAAGGGACGGCCGAAGCTCCTGGTGGTGCATCGCCGCCAGAGGCGGTGGTACTTCAGCCTCTGTGGCAAATGCAAGGGTATTCTATCCCTGGTGGTCTTACGCCCAGGAGGGCCTGATGGAGTATTTCCAGGTGCTTGACGGGTTGCGCCCTGAGGGGACCCACTCATCCCCTGCAGATCGGTGCCATGCCCCTTCACCTGTATCTGGTGCGATGTCTCCGTTTCACAAGCCTCCATTTTTGCCCAGAATCTTGCCAGGATCGTGTCTACGTTTAGTAGTAGTCGCTCAATGGGGTCTGGCATGGGTCTCGCTGAGTGTGGTTTGCTAGGCTGTATGAAGTTGAGTGGGGCCGCCGGACTCTGCCATGTAAAGGACTCAGAGAGCGGCCGTCTCTCCGGAGCCCACGCTTGTGTAGGCCGCAAGCCTCAGTGTCAGCGTTTTGGTAGGTGAGGTGACAAAGTTTGGTGTCGCTGGTTGCGCCGTTGTTCCCTTTACTAGGACAACTTCGGCACTGGTTCAGATGAGCAAGCAGCTCGGCTTTATCGTAGAATTTCTGACCTGGTTTGTGGAGCTCAGGCGATGCACGTCTTGTCAGCTCAGCATCCAGGCCCCGCCCCCGAGGCAGTATCTTTCAATAAACTATGTTGATGTTGTCAAAGCCTCATTTATAAAAGCCTAATTGCTCTAGTGGGGTAAAATATCAGAGTATTGTCAGTTACTGAATAGGTGGCCTTCCAACAATTTGTGCAAGTACCAATTTGTTTTTTGTTTTTTTTACAATATATCTATTTTTCCAACTCCACTGTTGTGACCTCATCCAGGGAATGAATATATTTTTGCCAGGTTTGGAGAATTTTATTTATCTATTTATTTATTTATTTATTTATTTATTTATTTTTACTTAATATGCTTTTGTGTCATCGATTATACCCAATCCATTCTAAAGGAATGGGAAAGTTTGGCTTTCAGTGGTGATATGGTTGGGGCCTCCATCTCGATAAATTTGTGTAAAATTGATTTCCAAGCCACAGCAAGTACTATAGGGATACGTTAGGAGTGGGTTTTATGGATATAGGGCACAATGCCCAATATTGTTATTTTCAGAGTACATGGATAGTTAAATTTGTAATGGAGGTAATACAAGTCGTATCCTTTCTTTAACACTGGCTTACCTCAGAAAATAAACCATAGTAAAGATCCAATGTCCCCCAAAAGGAGAGGGTGCATGAGACAGTTAGCACTGGTATATTGATGTTTGGACTTTTGAAGAGGAGTCAAGATAGGTTTTATAGGCTTTTAAAAGGTTAGAGTGATGACAGTCACATTGCAAAGTGTTTTGTTTTTTAAAATTTTGACACAATATATGAGATATCCAGCATTGCAGTGAAAAGGTTGTCTGCAAGCAGATTGATAGGGAATTGCTAATGCCTGGACTGGGTCAGGAGTGATCCCAGAGATAGAGAAAGGGTTACTAGGGTGTGATCAGAAATCATAATCTTGTGATTATCTTGACTTTGAAGAGCAGGTTAGAAGAAATGAGGAAGTAGTCCAATCTAAAGACTGAGTGCTAGGCCTGGGAGACATGCCTGTAATGTCTGACCTTAGTGTTTAAGAGTCTCCACATATTTGTCAGGTGAGGTAAAAAGTGGAGAGGATGTGTACAGTTGATCACATCAGTTGGATCACATCAGTCTGTCCACCTCTGTCCACCTCTGCATCAAGGACTTTAAGGTCACCTCCCAACAGTAGTTTAGTGTAGACAGGGCTGGAGCTACCATATATCGGCACAGGCGTCCCCCTTAGGGTGCACTAGCTTTGGGGGAGCAAGATCTTGCTGACCAGCTGGAGGAGAGTGCACTGCACAATGCTCCCCTCCAGCCTGTCACTCCTGTATAGCATGCCCAAGCCGCGGACCAGGGGAAAAGAGCTTCGGTAACCTCTACCTCGGTCTGACAGAAAGTGCACACAGGGGACGCCGAACTGTTTCCTGTCTGACTGGGGAAAGATTACTGACGTTCCTCTCCACAGGTCCATGGTTCGGCCACGCTACAGAGGAGTGAGGTGAGGAGACACATGGAAGGAAGGGGAAAGGGAGTACAGAGGGAGTGGAGAAAATTAGACACATGGGGGGGTACTGGAGAAATGAATCACACGGGGGACTGGAGTATTAAGACATGTGGGTAGGGGGAATGAGATAAAATAGGGGGAAGGAAGAATGAGACATATGGGAGGGACTAGGGGAATGAGACACAAAAATTGAGTGGCTGGGGGAGGACCTAAGACACATGGAGGAGCTGGGGGGAATAAGACACATGGATTGGAGAGGCTATGGGAGACAAAGAGACATAGAAAGGCTGGGAGAGAAAGAGACAAGATGCTGGGGAAATGAGACACACAAAAGGACAGGGAAGTGAGAAAGACACACAAAATTGGCTGGTGAGAAAAAAAGACACACAGAGGGGCTGGGGGGCACAAAAAGGAAGGGGTACAAGACACAGACAGGGGCTGGGGAAGAGGTAAAAGACACAAAGAAGTTGGATGAGGGAAAAAGACAGACAGAAAGGCTGGGGAATGGGAGAAAGAGACACACAAAGCGGCTTGGGGACAGAAAGATTCACAAAGGGGCTTGGGGAGAAAGAGACACCCAAAGGGGCTGGAAGAGAGTAAGAGACATAAAGGGTGTGTAAGAGACACACAGCGGGAAAAAATGGGGTATATGATATACTAAAGGGTAGTGTAATACAAAGGAGGACAAGATACATGAAAAACATTCAAAAGAGAGGATAAGAAACACACAAGGGGGTATGGAAATCAGGAGGAAGATTAAGGAACACACAGGTGTAGCCAAAGCTCCTTGCACCGGCCCTTAGTGTGGAATGAAGCTTCAGGAGTGTTTGGAGCATAAATATTCTGTGTTTTTCATCCCAATTATTCCAATTAATATAATGTAACCCCTCTGGGTCTGTAAATCGTTGTAGGATATTGGCATGTAGAGAAGTATAGCCACCTCACTGGAGTTAGATTTACAGAATGTGGTGATTCAGTGGCTTCTCCATTTGGCTTCTAAACCTTCTAAATTACTAGGTTTCCAGTGGACCTCTTAGTGGAAGACTATGTGAGGATCAAAATAAATCCTTGCTCTGTATGACTGTCTGTGTATCTCTGCATTAATGTATGTCTGTGTTTATATCACAATGTTCCTGTATGCATAGATTGTATGACTGTGTTTGTTTGTGTGCCTTTTATGACTGTGTGTCCGAATAACTGTGTCTGCGTGTCTGTATGATTGTGTTTGTCTCTTTGTGCAAGTATGACTGTGTTTGTTTGATTGTGTGCCTTTTATGACTGTGTGCGTGAATAACTGTCTGTGTGCCTGTGTGTTTGTATGTATTTTGCCTGTCTAGCTAGGCTTACATGGGAGAAAGAGACACAGAAATGGGCTGGTGGTAAAAAACCTACACACAAAGGGGCTGGTGTTGAAGTAAGAGATACACAAGGGGTAAGAGACACACATATTGGTGTAAGACACAATAAAGGGGATGTAAGACACAAAGGGACAAAATGGATATATAGTCAAGAAAGGGGATATGAAACACTAAAGAGGGTAAAAAATTCAAAATTGGGGTTACAGGACACGGAGGTGAAAATGCATTTCGGGGGTGGCAAAATGCATCTTCACCTGTGTAACCAAACATTCTTGCACCGACTGTGAGTGCTATCCTGGCGTGTTAGTCGATAACGTGCAGGAAAGAGCAGCATGAACTTAATTTTCTTTTCCGTTAGCTCTTTACAAATGGGAATATATTTTTTGCAAGGCATATACAGTACATTCAAAATCTATCTGCAGAAGATATAGTCCTAGTACAGTAGGTTCTGCTGCAGCAGAAATATTGGTATGAAAAAGAAGAAAATAAGTATTTATCGTTAACTATCGAGATATAGTTTAACTTACAATCCAAGACTGGGGAACAGGTAATATTGATCCCAAGCAGTTCCCCTTGCGGGAGTCTGAGACAGAGGTTCTGGAGGTTGTCAGGTGGTACCTGGTAGGCATTAGGATTTCGAAAGCATGAGTTTACACAAAGCTCCATGCAGTTGTGGCCGCTATGGTTGGTTCCTCTTTGGGAAGTGAGACTTTCCTTATTACAGTGGTAACAAATCCATAGCCAGGAATAGGTATTCAACCCGAGCTTTTTAAAGACAGAGAATGGGTATGGCAGATGGAAGGGGTTTTGCTGAGAATTGGGATGTTATGCCACCACTAATGATAAGCATTCCTACTAAAATGAGTATGTTAGTTTAATTGCATCTCATGCATAGAGCCCTGTTGAAGCAATCTCAGATAAAGAAAATGTTTTTCTAATGACATACTTGCACTGTTAGCTGGTGACTTGTCTCTGGCGTCCATACAAGTGGGATACCAGAAAACAAAAGTAGGACAGGTCTGGCAGAGGGTGTTGTTCATGTGAGGCAGGGGCGGCTTTAGACTTTGTGAGGCCTTAGGCGAAACTCAAAATGAGGCCCCCACTAACACACAAAGTAAAATAAAAATAGGGGTTGCATTATGTGTGTGTAAAAGGAGCAGTCGTTGTATTGAAAGGCAGGCTTGCAGCACTGGATACAGAGAGTTAGTCTCTGCATTCATTGTTCAGATGCTTGCAGTGTCGCGGCTCCCTGTGCCGCTGTAGTTGTAGCATAATTTGCAAACAAGATGTAATTTGCATAAACGAATGCCAGGCTATGTAACCATACCCCATACACAATTTTGGGGTATGGTTGCATAGCCTGGCATTCGTACAGATAAGTGCTGGTGTGAAGGGATTATTGAAAACAAATACGAAAATTTTGTTTGAGCAAAAAAGCTTTAAAAAAATTATTTACTGAATAGTAAACTTACAGATAAACAGTGCTATAGACATTTCCCCACATATTCTATAATCCTGTTCACATCCTATATAATGTACATGTGTTTGCCCATGTGTTGTATATTTTTGTATATTATATATATATTGCCACTTTACCTTTGCATTGCCCATACCATACCACCCTCAAATTGCAGTCACAGACATAAAACACTAAAATATGCACACTCTGAAACACACTGATACACAGAGACACACACATTTACAAATGACAAACAGATACAGTGTATCTGGCACTGTCTAACTGTATGTGCCTGAGAGTGTGCGTCTAACATAGAGTATCCTTGTGTGTAAATGTATGTCTCTGTGAGAATGTGTATGTTTGTGTCAGGGTATGTGTGTGGGGCAGGGCCGGACTGGGAAAAAAATTCGGCCCGGGCATTTTTTAATTACAGCGGCCCACTACAAAGGGGGCGGGGCCAGATAGGGTGTGCTTGGTCATCACCAATGACAAGCACGCCCCATCACAAAGTGAGCATGTTGGTTCAATGCTCTTCCAGGGTAGACCATGCGCAGAGCTCTGCTGAAGAGCTCTGGCATGAGAAAAAGACCCTGTATTTGGTCTGCACAGCGCAAGCAAATTCAATAACATGCTTGCACTGTGTTTGCTTGAAATTTGTCTCTGGTGTCTCCATAGTTGGGATACCAGGAGACAAAAATTCCAGGAAAGCATATTGTGCAGTGTGTGTGAGGGTGTTGTGTGTGTATGTGAGGGGTGTAGTGTGTTAGTGATGGGTGCTGTGTTTGCGTGAGGGTGCTATGTGGGTAAGGGTGCTGTGTGTGCTGTGTGTGATTGGGTGCTGTGTTTGCGTGAGGGTGCCATGTGTGTTTGAGGAAGCTGTGTGTGTCAGGGGTGCAGTGTGTGTGTGTGTTGGTGTTGTAAGTATTAGGGGTGCAGTGTGTGTGTGCTGTGCGTGTCAGGGGTGCAGTGAGTGTGTGCTATGCGTGTCAGGGGTGCAGTGTGTGTGTGTGTGTGTGTGTGTGAGGGTGCTGTAAGTGTTAGGGGTGCAGTGTGTGTGTGTTGTGAGTGTCAGGGGTGCAGTGTGTGTGTGTGTGTGAGGATGCTGTAAGTGTTAGGGGTTCAGTGTGTGTCTCCTGTGAGTGTCAGGGGTGCAGTGTGTGTGTGTGTGTGTGTGCTGTGAGTGTCAGGGGTGCAGTGTGTGTGTGTGCTGTGAGTGTCAGGGGTGCAGTGTGTGTTAGTGTGTGAGTGAGGGTGCTGTGAGTGTCAGGTGTACAGTGTGTGTGTGGAGTGTCAGGGGTGCAGTGTGTGTGTGAGTGAGGGTGCTGTGAGTGTCAGGAGTGCAGTGTGTGTGCTGTGAGTGTCAGGGGTGCAGTGTGTGTGTGTGTGTGAGTGTCAGGGGTGCAGTGTGTGTTAGTGTGTGAGTGAGGGTGCTGTGAGTGTCAGGGGTGCAATGTGTGTGTGTGTGTGTGAGGGTGCTGTGTTAGGGTGCAGTGTGTGTGTGTAAGGGTGCTGTAAGTGTTAGGGGTGCAGTGTGTGTGTGTGCTGTGAGTGTCAGGGGTGCAGTGTGTGTGTGTGTGTGAGGGTGCTGTAAGTGTTAGGGGTGCAGTGTGTGTGTGTGTGAGTGAGGGTGCTGGGAGTGTTAGGGGTGTCTGTGAGGCTGATGTGAGTTAGGTGATTATATCCCCCCTCCCTGCTTACCTTATGCGTGGGAGGGGGGGGATCCTGCTGCTGGGGCTGCCATCCATCCCTGGTGGTCTTAGTGGTGAGTGAACTCTAGCCTGTGAGGCTAGAGTTCACTCTCGCGAGATCCGGTCGTTGCCATGGCAACGCTCAGGATCTCGCGAGAGGAACCCGGCGGAGATGCAAGATAGAGCTCCGCCGGGTCCTCTCTCCTGGCTGTCTCCCTCCCTCTCTCCCCGCCGGCGGCCGCACTATCCTGCATGTGGGCCGGTGAGGGAGATCTCTGATCTCCCCACCGGCCCGCCGTGGACTGCTGCAGGGCCGGCGCTTGGATAGTGCCGGCCCTGCAAAGACCGGCAGGGGAGATCCTGGGACCTCCCCTGCCGGCCTCGGCCCATGGCCACCGCGGCCCACCGGGCATTTGCCCGGTGTGCCCGATGGCCAGTCCGGGCCTGGTGTGGGGTAGTTGCTTGCAGTGTGTTGTGTATATGGGGGTCTATGTGGCCTATGTGCATTGTGTTTATAGCAAATCTATGTTTCATTACTGTGTGTTTATGATGAATGCTGTGACCAGCTGGCATGCTGCTGTGGCTGGTTGGCAGGCAGGCTGGCTGCTGTGGCTAGATGTGGCTGCCTGGCATTCGTTTCTCCAGTACTGGGTACAATACTCCAAGTGAGGTCTCACCAGTGTTCTGTACAATGGTATGAGCACTTCTCTCTTTCTACTGCTAATCCTTCTCCCTATACAACCAAGCATTCTGCTAGCATTTCCTACTGCTCTATTACATTGTCTTCCAACCTTTAAGTCATCTGAAATAATTACCCCTAAATCCCTTTCCTCAGATGTTGAGGTTAGGATTCTATCAGATATTCTATACCAGGGGTAGGCAACCTTTTAGCAGCACTGTGCCGATATAGGATTGTGATGTCCCGTAGCGTGCCGATCCTCAGGCCCGTCGCTACCAGGCAAGCTAACCAAGCAATTGCTTGGGGCTTCCTATAAAGCACTGCCTCTCTCATCACCTCCCCTTCCCTGTAGCGTGGCCGAGCTCCTCTTCCTCCTGTCAGTCTGGAAGAGGTACAGGAGATTCAGTTTCCTGTTCCCGGCTGGACTGACAGGAAGTGCACCCTGAGCTCGGCCACGCTACAGGGAAGGGGAGGTGAGAAGAACATAGGGAGGGGGAGGAGGAGTAAAAAGAACATAGGCGGGGGAGTAAGAAGGATAAGGGGGGAGGGGAGTAAGAAGGACAGGGGAGTAAGAAGGACACATTGGGAGGGGAGTAAGAAAGACATAGGAGGGGAGTAAGAAGAACATGGGGAGGGGGAGAGTAGTAAGAAGAACAGTAAGAAGGGGGGAGGAGTAAGAAGAACATGGGGGCAGTAAGAAGAACATAGGGAGGGGGGAAGGAGTAAGAAGAACACAGGGAGGGGGAGGAGTAAGAAGAACACAGGGAGGGGGGTTGAGGAGATGAGGAGAACACATGGAGGGGGAGGTGAGGAGAAGGGGAGATTAGGAGAACACAGGGAGGGATGAGGTGAGGAGAAGGGGAGATTAGGAGAACACGGGGGGTGAGGAGAGGGGGAGGAATGAGGAGAACACAGGGAAGGGTGAGGAGAAAGAGGAGATGGGGAGAACACAGGGAGGGGGGTGAGGATAAGGGGAGATGAGGAGATGAGGAGAACACAGGGAGGGGGGGTGAGTAGAACGGGAGATGAGGAGAACACAGGGAATTTTCAATTGTTGAAAATGTTCACATTTTATGCACATTATATGCAACAGCAGTATTTGCACTGTAAACATTTTTTATTTGTGCACAGTATATGCAACAGCAGTATTTGCACTGTAAACCCTTTTTTATT
Organism: Pelobates cultripes; assembly: GCA_933207985.1. Classification (NCBI taxonomy): domain Eukaryota; kingdom Metazoa; phylum Chordata; class Amphibia; order Anura; family Pelobatidae; genus Pelobates; species Pelobates cultripes. The sequence continues at coordinate 136,773,386 of OW240914.1, read as the reverse complement.
TATATAAAGTGTGGGTGAACTTAAACTGTATGGCTATGCTGCGGGAGGGGGGGGGGAGAGGTTGAGGGGGCGCCTCCATGTCCATTTTGCTTGGGTCCCCCAAATTCCTTCAAACGGCCCTGCCAATCCTATTTTTTTAAATTGAGGTGTGCGTGCTGCCGTATTCTGCTTGTGTTATTTATACTGTAATTGCTTTGTATAATTGTATTTGTGTGTATATGAGCTATTATATCGTATATGTTCATTAGTAGTTTATGGTATCGTGTATGATACATATGAATGTGGGCTGTGTATGAGGGCTTTGTGCGTGGGTGGATATGTCATATTGTGTGTTTGGTAGTGTATGGTTGCTGTTTGGGGTTTTGCATGTGAGAGGCTACATGTGGGATTGTGTGCATGTATGTAGATTGTTAGTGGTGTTGCGTTTGTGGGGATTGTGTGTATGTTTGCGTGTGGGCTGTTCGTATTATTTGTATGAGGGGAGGCTTATTCTGCAGGTCTGTGTATATCTAGCAGTGTGGGTGGCTTCCCTGGGTTCCAGTGGGGACCAGCCTGGGCAGGTACAGGTCAAGGACAGGAGCTGCAACATCAGCTGTGGCTGCTCTACTACAGTGTGGATTCCCATTCACAAGTGCTGGGAGGAAGTGATCTGAGATCACTTCCTGTAAGTGCTGCAACGCATAAATTGAGGATTGTCCTTCACTACCTCTTTGTATTAGCAGATATCTGAAGTTTCACTGAGACTCCTGATAGGCCAGACCCTGTTTGGCTCTAGCAGCCTTGAGTGCCGTGGAAAGACACCTCGAGTGCCGTGCATGGCACTAGTGCCGTAGGTTGCCTACCCCTGTTCTATACTCTGCCCTTGGGTTTTTACGTCCAAGGTACATTATCTTGTACTTATCCACATTAAATGTCAGTTGCCACAACTCTGACCATTTTTCTAATTTATCTAAATCATTTGCCATTTGGCTTATCCTTAGTGAAGCATCAACCCTGTTGCAAATTTTAGTATCATCAGCAAAACGACATACCTTACCATCAAGATCTTCTGCAATATCACTAATAAAAATATTAAAGAGAATAGGTCCAAGTAAAGATCCCTGAGGTACCCCATTGGAAACTAGACCTTGCATTGAATATACTCTGTTGACTACAACGCTCTGTTGCCTGTCATTTAGCCACTGCCTTACCCATTCAACAATATTGGAATCCAAACTTAAAGATTGCAGTTTATTGATGAGCCTTCTATGTGGAACAGTGTCAAAAGCCTTACTTAAATCTAGGTAAGCAATGTCTACTGCACCACCCTGATCTATTGTTTTAGTTACCCAATCATAAAAATCAATAAGTTTAGTTTGGCATGATTTCCCTGAAGTAAATCCATGTTGTCTCTGATCTTGAAATCCATGTGATTTTAGATGTTCAACAAGCCTATCCTTTAACATGGTTTCCATCACTTTATCCACTACTTAAGTAAAGCTTACTGGCCTATATTCGCTCGACTCCTCCCTATTACCTTTCTTGTGAATGGGTACAACATTCGCTAATTACCAATTTTCTGAGACTACTCCTGTTAACAATGATTGGTTAAATAAATCTGTAAGTGGTTTTGCTAGTACACCACTAAGCTCTTTTAATACGCTCTTTGAATAATAAAAATATTCATTGAGGAAGTCAGCTAGACCTCTTCTAAATACCTTCCTTCTTTTATTTTTAATCTAACTAATCCTTGTTTTACTTCCCTTTTCTAATTTATGTATCTTAAAAATGTTTTATCCCCTAGTTTTACTGACTGTGCTATTATTCTCTCATCTGAGTGTGCTTTGGAGGCTCTTATAACTTGCTTAGCCTCTTTCTGTCTAATCTTATAGATCTGTCTGTCTTCCTCACTGTTTTTTTTTTTTTTTTTTGAATTACTGAATGCTAACTTTTTGGTTTTTTTTACTATTTTGGCCACTTCTGCGGAGCACCACAGTAGTTTCTTAATTTTTCTGCTCTTCCTGACGAGCCTAATGGAATTTTCTGTTGCTTTCAGTAGTGCAACTTTTAAATAATCCAATTTCTCCTGGACTCCATTTGAACTGCTCCAGTCTGATAAGGACTCCTTTACGCATATTCTAATTTTAGAAAAGTCTGTTTTTCTAAAATCTACAACTTTTGTTTTTGTGTGGTGTGGCATTTTTCTTATATTAAACCACACTCACTGGTGATCACAAGATCCTAAACCTTCACCTACAGTAATATCTGCTACTAAATCTCCATTTGTTAACACTAAATCTAGTATGGCTGCCTTACGAGTTGGTTCCTCAACGACTTGTTTTAGAGCTAATCTCAGCATGATCCTAGTGCCCTTCTCACAGTGCAAGAATTTCTAATGGCACTATCTGGGAACAGTTTTCTGTTCCAGTTACTTAGAAATAACCTGAGACAGCAGGGCAGAGGCCCAGAAATGGGACAGTTAAAGAGATACATGATGTCACACCTCATAGCCCATCAGCCTTCATCTGTCAAACACATACTTTGTTTGCACAGTGTGAGAAAGACCATTCACACAGATTTGTGCAAAACATGTCCTCTGTTTCTATTTGCCACTCACAACAAAATTTGCCATCCCTCTCCATGACCTGTTCTACTGCATCAATGGATGAACTTGCCCCTATCTGTAACATAAATATGATCCAAGTCAAGTCCCCTGCTCATTATAGGGTTAATTCATTAATAGTGAATTGTAGTAGACTTGAACCCAGTGTACTAAATGAAAAACCCGAGAGTTTTATTATACTTAAGCATATATTATGGGGAAAATAAAATCATCAAAAGTTTCTGATGATATCATAAAAATGGGTACTTAATGATGATTCCAGTCATCACTCCATGTACCAATCTCGGGCAGGGCCTTACAGTTGTGATCAAAATTATTCAACCCCAACTGAAAATCAGGTTTCTTGTCAAGATTTACAGACTTTCAGCTGTTTGCAATGAACAAATCAAACAAAAGCAATTGAAATAACTCAAGACAATGAATGCTTCAAGTTATTTTCCCACGTTCATCTGTAGATGATGCAACTCAAGCTTGCAGGACTTCTCGTGGGCGGCTCCCTTCCCATGGAATAGCCTGCCTACCGCCATCAGACTCTCCCCTAGTCTTGCATCTTTTAAGAAGTGCCTTAAAACCCATCTCTTTAGGAAAGCTTATGGCCTCCAAAACTAACCTCTACCTCACATACCTGTCTCTTGCTCTCTCCTAAAGAGCAGCCCACCTTATTTGACTGCAAATTCCTGTCCTAATGTGTTTTACACCCCACCTCCTATAGAATGTAAGCTCGATTAAGCAGGGTCCTCTTCAACCTATTGTTCCCGTAAGTTTATTTGTAATTGTCCTATTTATAGTTAAATCCCCTCTTATAATATTGTAAAGCGCTACGTAATTTGTTGGCGCTATATAAATGGCAATAATAATAATAATAATAAAAGATGCAACTTCTAATGACTAGTGACTTCTCCAGAATCCCACACAACAGCATAAATATGCAAAACAGGTGCAGTCTCAAGGACTTCATTAGTTGCAGCAGTGCTGCTTGAGTGGGAACATTTAAAATACCTGAACTGGCTAGAGGTTTGTTGACTGTCACATTTGACTGCATGTTGGCCAAATCAAAAAATGGCCCAAAAAGTTAAGAGAATAGATCATCGCACTTCACAAACAAGGAACAGGATACAAAAAGATAGCAAAGGCACTAAATGTTTCTAGAGGCACCGTTGGAAGCATAGTTCACAAGTTCAAAGTTGAAGGAACAGTGGTTAAACTACCTAGATCAGGCAGAAAAAGGAAGGTATCAATGGCTGCAACTAGATTTCTGAGAAGGCAGGTTTAGAAAATGTATGCTCAGAATGGGTAAAGTTAAGTCAAGGGTGCCCTCTGTCTCCACTTCTCTATATCCTTTTCATTGAAACTCTTGCCAACAAGATAAGGAATAACATTAATATCAAAGGATATATCTGCAGAAAAAAGGAACTAAAAATAAACCTTTACGCAGATGATATATTCCTAACAATTGTGGCTGAAATTGAAGACTATAGTTCAGTAACAAACTATAAGATAAATATCGACAAATCCACAATTATGGACCTAAATATAGATGTTAGAATAAAAGACCATTTTCAGTCTTAATATAATTTTACTTGGATAAAGAAACATATGGAACATCTGGGAATTAAAGTTTCAAAAGATTTAAACAAAATGAGAGAAAAACATTTTCTTACATTTCTACGGCAGACTAATCATCTTTTTAAAAACTGGATAAATTTTTATTTATTATGGCAAGGACGCATTAATACCATCAATGCATATATCATCCCTAAATGGTCATACGTGTTTAAGATGATACCACTCAAATTCTCTGACTGGTAGTTAAGCCTGGCTCAAAAAAGTTTTCCGAATTTTATATGGAGAGGGAAGAAACCAAGATTAAATCAGAAAATACCCAGCACTCCTCTGCCGGAGAGGTGAATTTTCCCTCAATTAAGAATATATACGCAGCTAACATGATATAACATATATATATAATATTCAAGTGAGCACAATATAAGAAGAGGGATGGTACTAATTAGGATGTGATGCATGCCAAGTAAGAGATATGAGTTCCCTTTTATGGCAACTCAATAATGCAAAAACATAAAAAGATGCTAGAAAGTCTAACAATATTTTAGATCATACCCTAGACACTTGGACAAAAACTAAAATTAAATGCGGAATTAAAAATCAAATCCCAGATTATACATACCTCACAGCCCTTGAACATTATGTCCAAGACATAAGACTCGAGAAGTGGAGACAGAAGGGTATCCTATACAGGGCCAGATTAAGTGCACATTGGGCCTGGTGCTGACAAATATGATGGGCCTAATTACGGAATCTTATCGACCAAAAACACTAAAACAGTCATACCTCCCTAGCGTCATGTATCTGATGGAGATGGTGCTGGAGGGAAACTCATAGGATGCAGCTATAGGAAAACACATACTCTATGCTAATCTCTCTCTCTAATTTATGCTTTGAAGTAAATCCATAACCCCTAACAGTAGTGTCCAGTGAAGCAGGAAGTCAATGGGTGGGGTAAAAGGGTGGGCCACTGGTGCGAATCACATGACCAGACCTGCCAAAAGGGGAGAACATGCCCAAAAAGGGGGCATGTCTGTCTAAAGAATTTGAAGGACAGCCTGGCATGAATGCATGTCAGGCTGCCGCCAATCCTGCAGGCTGTCCAACTAAGGGCATACTATGCAGAGAGCACCCTGAGCTTGACATAAATGCATCTAATGATGCGCTCACTCCGTGCTTTCTAAGGACTGTCCCCTAGTACTCGCTGGTCCTCTTGTCTCCTTGCCTTCTTACTAGCAGGCAGAAGTTCCTGGTATATAGTCTGAGAGTGTAGAAGAAAGGGGACATGCCACAGTGCTAGAGAGACCAGCGTCTGCATTACCTAAACTAATTTTATTGTCAGCTAGTCCACACAAGTTTTGTTCCCACACATCCCTCTTAAGCTTCCAAACTTAAAGGGACACTATAGTCACCAGAACAACTACAGCTTATTGTATTTGTTCTGGTAAGTAGAATCATTCCATTCAGGCCTTTTGCAGTAAACACTGTCTTTTCAGAGACAATAACTCCACTGGCCACTCCTTAGATGGCTGCTAGAGGTGCTTCCTGGGGCAGTACTGCCTAGTGTACAGCACTGCCATTCAGTGTCTCCACCCTCTGCATGCAGACACTGAACTTTCCTCATAGAGATACATTGATTCAATTTATCTTTATGAGGAGATGCTGATTGGCCAGGGCTATGTTGGAGTTGTGCTGGCTCTGCCCCTGATCTGCCTATTTGACAGTCTCAGCCAATCTTATGGGGAAGTATTGTAATTTGCTCAGACCACCACTTCTGATGATGTCAACAGACAGTCAATTCCAAGGCAGAGCCAGCAGCTGCAGACTTGAATACAATTTATATTTTACTATACTTAGGGAGGCAAGAGGGGGCCAGGGTGTTGGTTTTAACATAATAGAGTCAGAAATACATGATTGTGTTCCTGACCCTATAGTGCTCCTTTAAGCAAGAATATGTGAAGAGTAGTTAGGGTTGCCACCTTTCTTGGAAAAAAATACCAGCCTTAATCATTTGTATAACCACAAGGAGTGACAGAGAAAATTCTGTAAAATCCCCAACAAACTACTCACAGTTTGATTCTGCTGTATAGATGGATTGCTCCCAGTGTCTCAGTCTCGCAAGTCACCCAGTGTCTCAGTGTCCCTATGTATCACAGTGTCAGTGTCCCCATGTCGCCCAGTCCCCTAGTCTCCCAGTGTCTGTGTCCCCATTTCTCCCAGTGTCCCAATGTCTCAGTGTGTCCCCATGTCTCCAGGATACTGGGGACGTTGAGAGACATGGGGACACTGAGAGACATGGGGACACTGACATTTAGGGAAACAGGGAGAAATGGGGACACAGACACTAGGGACACAGACACTGGGAGACATGGGGACACTGAAACATTTGGGGACACTAAGACACCTGAGGGGACACAGAGACATGGGAACACAGACACTGGGAGACTAGGGGACACTGGGAGACATAGGGACAGTTGTGGGCATAGACATGGGGACACTGGGACATATAGGGACACTGGGAGACATGGGGACACTAGGCACACAGACACTGGGAGACATAGGGACACTGAAACATTTGGGGACAATTAGTGTCTTAGTGTCCACATGTGTCCCCTAGTGTCTCAGTGTCCCCATGTGTCCCCCATTGTCCCCATCCCTCACTTACCTGAGCTGTAGAGCTGCTGTCTGGACTCTGTGCTGTGTTGCTGCTCCCCCACAGATCAGTGAGTAGCAGAGAGAGGCAGGGATATGCTGTAACTTCCTATCCCTGCCTCTCTCCACACACAGTGACCCCTACTGGCTGGTGCTGGTATTGTAGAGTAATCTCCATTTATTCTGGGGAAAATATCTGCATTTGTATTGCCAGTATTACTGCAATACCGGCACGGCCAGGCAGCCTCAAATACCGGCTGTACCAGTAAAATACCAGTCAGGTGGCAAAACTAAGAGTAGTGTGTGTATTTAAAAAAAAAAAAAAAAAAAAAAAAATTTTTTTTTTTTTTAAATGGGCCTAGTCCATGGGCCTGGGCCTGGAGCTGCAGCTCCATCAGCCCCTATGTTAATCCGGCCCTGATCCTATATATAAGGCAAATTCTAGAAACAGGGCAACTGAAAGCATTTCCAGTAATCCAACAAGATTTCCAACTGCAGGGATCTGAGATTTTTTTTATAAATTTGTATTTTATTGGTGTTTTCACAATGTAAAATACATCTGGTACATAATATGAAAAGTTATAAAGTTTACATAGCATCTCTAATAAGTTGAAACGATGATAGGACAACATGTGCACTAGTGGCTGACATTTGGATCGCTGTGTGATGTTGTTCATATTAAGCTATATGGGTAGAAAAAAGGAGTTCCCTTTGTTCGGTCTCTGCTTGGCCCCTCCATTGTATCATGGGAAGTTGGCTCTGTGTCATAGGTCGTTGAGAGGGTTTAGTTACTGCTTACCAGGCATCAAATGGGTACGTATTTATGAAGTGTGGGCAACTATTGTGTGTCTCGCTTCTAGTTACTGGTAAGGTAACCTCAGAGGGCCTCTATGAGTGTGGTGTGTCTCCAGGTGGCGTGGTTTAGCTAGGAGTCGGGCCTGGGGGATTAATGGATGAACTCTGTTGGGTCCCTGTGTATCTGTTCTTGACTTCTGGGCTTCCACTGGGATTGTTGTGTTCAATTTCAGTCCTTGGAGGAAAGTCTCTTTGTTCTCAGGAGATGAGAGGATGAGTACGTCGTTTCCTTGTGCTACCTGCAGGGAGCCATCCACCCCCCACCGATATCTGATCAGCGCCTCTCTCAGCTGTCTGGCCACCGGTGTTAACTGTCTCTTGACTGCGAGGACGGCAAAAGGGAGATCCCCGTAAATGGCTATGTCATAACCTTCGAAGTGTATGGTTCCCAGCTCTCTCGATTTGGCCATAATCACAGACCGAATTGCAATGTCTTTGTTTGCGGCAATTATGTCTCTTGGTGCGTCTGTTGGGGCAGCTGCGGCTTTGCGGACCCGGAATGCTGATGTTAGTGTCTCTGAGCCTATGTTGCCTCCTATGCCCAGCGAGGCTATGAAGCGTCGGAGGAAGGGCAGTGCTGCATCGCCGTCGATGTGCTCTGGGATGCCGCGGAGGCGGATATTCCTCCTTCTGTGCCTGGACTCCATCACTAACATCGACTTGGTGAGTTTCTGTACTTGCTCTGTTAATACTTGCAGATTGTTGTGGTTGTCATGCACTTTCTGGTCCCTGGCTACTTCTTTTGTCTTGATCTCTGTGACCCGTTGTTTGAGGGTCCCTATTTCCGTGCGTGTGTCTAAGAGGTCAGCTTTCCACACACATCGCATATCCAGCAGGAGATTTTTAATGTCTCTCTTTGTTGCCGGCGAGGAGTCTTCATCTGACTCTGACTCGTTAGAGGGGGTCCCCTCCGACTGTGAGGCCGGGGCTTCCTCCTCCTCCTGGTAGTTCTCTGGGGCCTCATCCTCGCTAGGCAGGTCGGGCGCCATTTTGGCTGGGCCCCGCAGTGTAGGCCTCTCAAAGGATAGTCTGATATCCTGCATTTTTGGAGCCTCTGGAAGACGAGGTTTCCTGTTTTTTCGCCCCATAGTGTCTTCTGTGTGAGGGTGGTTGTCGCTCAGCGTGTTTTGGATTCAGTTTTCCGTATTTAAAACTTTTTGGGGGATTCTGGGACGGAGCTCTGTGTAAACACGTCTTCTCTGTTGCTCGGTTGGCCACGCCCCCGGGATCTGAGATTTTTAATTTCCTAAGGATTAAACATTTCCTACAACTAAATCTACTAAGAGAAACCTCCGATCCAATAAACAATCTTCTGGAGATATTACAATATGATCCAGTAGATAAGGTTGTTTCAAAAGGACAAGAACTAATACGCATAATAAACAAACCAGAAAAATTCCCAATCTTTCAGATCTGGCAAAAGGATCTCAACTATATTATAAACATGAATGAATGGTGTGAGGTTTGGTCAAAGGTACAGAAAGTAATGTACTGTGTAAATCTGCAAGAAACATATTTCAAAGTGGTCCATAGATGGTACATGGTTCCTACTAGAATGGCCAAAATATATGAGGATTATCCAAAAACCTGTTGGAGAAGAATCCTTTCTAATGGTACATATTTACACATCTGGTGGAATTGCCTATTGATGAATAATATTTGGAAAAATATCATCTTCTTTATTAAAACACCCACAGGAGTTTATATGGAAGGTCACCTGGCCAAAAGTAAATAAAAAGATTAGCTACCTAATTACCCAAGTTTTTTTGGCTGTAAAGATAGTCATTGCACAAAACTGGAAAACCAATCATGAAGTATCTCTATCAACTGTACTAAAACAACTCACTTCTCAAATAGAAATGGAGAAAGCTATAAGCAAATCTCATGGATATTTATCAGAAACTTGTCAAATATCGGCTTACTGGTCAGAAAAATTAATAGGAGCATTTATAAATACTCTGCCTTGACATGATAACAAAGTAAGTATTCTCTAGCATTAATGACTTAAATGACATAAATGACTTAAACATAAATGGTGATGCTTTGGGGCTGCTTTGCATCCTCTGGCTCTGGAAACCTACAGCTTGTGGAAGGCAAGATGGATTCATAGAAGTATCAGGAAATCCTAGGAGAAAACATAAAGCCATCTGTGAGAAAGCTGAAGCTTTTGGCGTTATTGGACAAACAAGACAATGATCCCAAGCATACCTCAAATTCCACCAAGGCTTAGTAGCAAAAGAAGTCCTGAAAGATTATACAGTGGCCATCAGAGACACCTGACTTAAACCCCATGGAAAATCTCTGGTGGGATTTGAAGAAGGCGGTTGCAGCACGCAAACCCAAGAACA
>OW240914.1:136745869-136760869 GCA_933207985.1 Pelobates cultripes | reverse complement strand
TGCCTGGGCCCCCTCTGCGGTAACAGGGAGCCAGGGGCCCGCGGCTGCACACATAGATAACGGCAGTCATTATAAGTTGCATTTTCAGTCATTATAAGTTGCCGCGGCAACGCTTAGATCTCGTGAGAGGAACCCGGCGGAGCTGCTGGTTGAGCTCCCCGGGTCCTCTCCTGCCTCCCTCCATGCTGCAGTGGGGAGGGAGGCTGAGAGCAGAGCCAGGGCTCGGATAGATCCTGAGATCCTGAGATCTCCCCTGCCGGTCTCAATACATAGGCATGCCGCGGGGATTAGGGTGTGCCCAGGCACACCCGACACACCCCGTGCGCATGCCCATGGCCATTGCTCATGAACAATGGGCTACGATTCCTCATGAACGCTGCTAAAAGCTGGTGTCTGGCTATGTATATCGGATCCCACGCACTCTAGGGGCTGATCCTCCCTGAGTGCTATAGCAATGTGTGTTGCTTTTACCACTCCAATCTTGTGAGTGTAACACCTAAAGGGCACCTCTGTTTGCTTTATTGAATTACTACGCTGCACTAGGAGCTCTCTTTCTGTTTGTGTCTCCTTAATAGGTGTCAGAGTGATTTCCATGTTTGCAAGTATACCTACAGATTATGCTTTGTTTTACCATAACCACTGTTTGGTTTTAAATTATTTATAATATTTCCACTCTGTAAACACCTCATTTCATGAACACAGGGTTACTTTCACTCTCTATAAGAGGTCCATAGTGAATACGATTTTTTGTTGTTGTGCACCTGTAAGTTATTTTATGTTCAAATCGTTTTACCAGGATTTGTTTTTGTTGGTTGCTGCATGTACTAAGATCCTTCTCTCATTTGCGCCATCCTATTTATAATCGTTTTTTCTTTTGGCTATGTATATCGTTTGCAGCAGGTCATAAGAGCAAAATCTTTAGTAAGGAGTATTAAAAATTCTTGCCCTGAAGGTGTTGAAAACTTTAGAGGCTGGAGAAGTCATTATAAGTTGCATTTTCAGTTGAATTTAGGGAAACCACTTTAAGAATTCATTGTGTTCAGCTATTTCAATTGCTTTTGCTTGATTTGTTCAATACAAACAGCTGAAAATCTTTACATTTTTACAACAAACTGATTTTCAATGAGGGTAGAATCATTTTGATTACAGCTGTGTATTGCAAAACCTGTTTAAAATTACATCAGCTGAAGTGAGACATTTTTTGCTCACAGTGTAGGGGGGAGGAGGTGGGTGTGTGTGTGTCATGTGAATGGAGTGACTCACAGTAATGTGACTGTAATAGCTTTGCTTACCGGAAATTAATACAGAAGACCATCCCCTCTGTATTGTTTTTTTCCCAACAGACAGAGAGCAAATTATTTATGTCTTGACTAAAGGAAAGACACCATTAAAGAGACGCTGTGACGCCTTCATTTAATTGAAGTGGTTATAGTGTTTGAAATCCTCTAGCTCTAGCCTTTCATTCAGTTTTAAACCGTAGAATGCTAAAAAAAAAAAAAAGAATCTCCAACAACCCATCCCCACTGTGAGGAAGTATTAGTCTGAGAAGCAATGCACAATGTTTATTGACTGAATCAGCTCTGCACATAGCTATCACAGCTGCCCATTATTGCTTATGAACTGGTATGGCTAAGGAAGAGCGTAATCTCTATTGTGGTGGGTGGCTGTGGGTGGCCAGACACCTTTATTTAGTTAGACTACTTGAAATTATTTAATACTGATTGGAGAGCTGGTGCCAGGGGACTCCAGCAACTATACCCAATTTGATGAGATCAAATGGTTATAGTGAGTGACTACAGTGTCCCTTTAAGTGTGTACATATTTTGACAAACCTTTATCTTGTTTTGCTTGCAGAATCTATATCTTTACTAGTATGCATTTAGGGCCGGTGCAAGGCAAACAAAAATCTGCAGCCCCCCCATATGTTCTGTCCATCATGTGACATCACAATGACCCACCCATATGATCTGCCATATGGGCCAACGCCAATTCTGCACACAGTGTCTTTTATCTAAAAAGACAGTGTGTTTACATTCAAAATACCAGGGTACTCTTTATATAGAAAATATAGGGAAGGCAAGAAAGGAGGAGGGGTGGCCCTGTATGTGAAGGATAGCATAAAATCTAGCCTAATAAAAGTTAGTGAGGCAAACATAGAGTCCGTTTGGGTTACGTTAGAATTTGGTAATCACACAGTAACTTGTGTAGGTGTGATTTATAGGCCCCCAAGACAAATTGAAGAGTTAGATAATCTACTAGTTGAGGAAATAGCTAAAATGACAATGAAGGGGGAAGTTATCATAATGGGTGACTTTAATCTTCCTGATGTAAATTGGAAAACAAAATTAGCTACTTGTGCTAGGAGCACACATATTCTAAACTCCCTACTGGGATTGTCTCTAAAACAAGTTGTTGAAGAGCCAACTTGTAAAGAGGCCATACTAGATTTAGTGTTAACAAATAGAGATTTGGTATCAGATATTACTGTAGGTGAAAGTTTAGGATCCAGTGATCATCAGTCAGTGTGGTTTAATATAAGAACAGTGACTGAGTTACACCACACAAAAACAAAAGTTTTAGACTTTAGAAAAACAGACTTTTCTAAAATTAGAATATGTGTAGAGGAGTCATTATCAGACTGGAGAAATTTAAATGGAGTCCAATAGAAATGGGATTATTTAAAAGTTGCACTATTGAAGGCAACAGAAAATTGCATTAGGCTTGTCAGTAAAAGCAAAAAATTCAAGAAACCACTGTGGTACTCCGCAGATGTGGCCAAAATAGTTAAAAACAAAAAGTTAGCATTTAGGAATTATAAAAAACCCCAGAGTGAGGAAGACAAAATGATCTATAAGATTAGGTAGAAAGAGGCTAAGCAAGTTATAAGAGCTTCCAAATCACACACAGAAGAGAAAATAGCACAGTCAGTAAAAAAGGGGGACACAACATTCTTTAGATACATAAATGAGAAAAGAAAAGTAAAACAAGGATTAGTTAGATTAAAAACAAAAGAAGGAAGGTATGTAGAGGAGGATAAAGGTCTAGCTGACTGCCTCAATGAATATTTTTGTTCTGTTTTTAAGAAAGGGACCCCAGTTAAGAAAAAGGATAAATTAGTCATTTATTACACGTGAGTTTACAGAGGAAGAGGTTCTATTTCAACTGTCAAAAGTAAAGACAAATAAGTCAATGAGACCTGATGGAATACACCCAAAGCTATTAAAAGAGCTTAGTGGTGTACTAGCAAAACCATTAACAGATTTATTTAACCAATCATTGTTAACAGGAGTAGTCCCAGAAGATTGGAAGTTAGCGAATGTTGTGCCCATTTACAAGAAAGGTAATAGGGAGGAGTCGGGCAACTATAGGCCAGTAAGCCTTACTTCAGTAGTGGGGAAAGTGATAGAAACCATGTTAAAGGATAGGATTGATGAACATCTAAAAACACATGGATTTCAAGATCAGAGACAACATGGGTTTACTTCAGGGAGATCATGCCAAACTAATCTTATTGATTTTTTTGATTGGGTAACTAAAATTATAGATCAGGGTGGTGCAGTAGACGTTGCTTACCTAGATTTCAGTAAGGCTTTTGACACTGTTGCACATAGAAGGCTTATCAATAAACTGCAATCTTTAAGTTTGGATTCCAATATTGTTGAATGGGTAAGGCAATGGCTGAGTGACAGGCAACAGTCACCAGTGGGGTACCTCAGGGATCTGTACTTGGACCCATTCTCTTTAATATTTTTATTAGTGATATTGCAGAAGGTCTTGATGGTAAGGTATGTCTTTTTGCTGATGATACTGAGATATGTAACAGGGTTGATGTTCCAGGAGGGATAAGCCAAATGGCAAATGATTTAGGTAAACTAGAAAAATGGTCAGAATTGTGTCAACTGACATTTAATGATAAGTGCAAGATAATGCATCTTGGACGTAAAAACCCAAGGGCAGAGTACAGAATATTTGATAGAGTCCTAACCTCAACATATGAGGAAAGGGATTTAGGGGTGATTATTTCTGATGACTTAAAGGTAGGCAGACAATGTAATAGAAAACAGAGAATGGAGTCAGCGCTAATATATCAAAAAGAGATACAAGGGGCAGCAATCCCAAACAAGGACTCCCTCAAGTGACCTTGGAATAAATACAGAAAGCAAACAAAAAGCAATTTTGTACAGAACACTGGTGAGACCTCACTTGGAGTATTGTACACAGTACTGGAGACCGTATCTTCAGAAGGATATTGATACCTTAGAGAGGGTTCAGAGAAGGACTACTAAACTGGTTCATGGATTGCGAGATAAAACTTACCAGGAAAGGTTAAATGATCTTAATATGTATAGCTTGGAGGAAAGACGAGACAGGGGGGATATGATAGAAACATTTAAATATATAAAGGGAATCAACACAGTAAAGAAGGAGACTATATTTAAAAGAAGAAAAACTACCACAACAAGAGGACTTAGTCTTAAATTAGAGGGACAAAGGTTTAAAAATAATATCAGGTGGGCAGAGCCTGACAGCCGAGCAGAATAGTCGCACAGCAGACAAGCTCCTGGCTTAAAAACCCAAAATCGATCAAAACTACTGCAAAGTTACTTACACAGCCAGCTTTCCAGCCCAAAAACTATCGGTACACGATGGAGAAACAGCAGAACCGAGAACCGGACAAACTCTGGCGACTGCAGCTGAAAAATAGCTCTGAAGCCTACCCGCGGTCTACCCAGACGGCATGGGGAAGACGGCCGATCCCCCAGCCGACTGTGACCAATTACGCCAAAGGCCTGCCCGGAACATCTTCTCCACCCCCCGCCGGTGGGGGTTATCCCGGCAACAAAAATTAGTAGCCCAAAGCAGAGGCACCAACCCCGGCATGCCGGCTGCGCTGGGCCATCGACACCTCAAATGGTGGACACCACGCAGGCCCACGCACCCGAACCCTACCTACTCCCGTTATCGGAAAGGCTGTCCAAACTACTGCCAGACTTCTGGGCAAAGATAGAGGGCCGCAGGGGCACGCCGGGGGGACCCTACCGGCATCAGCCACAAAGGTCTCCAAGCAGGAGCCCATAACAGCAAAACGAGTCCAGAGAGAGACCTGGAAAGCGGGGAGACGTAGGCGGGAGACCCGTCGCAAGCTTGAGCACCTCAACTCTCGACCACGGGTGAGTCGCCCAAAGCCTAAACAGGGGCTCACCCCGGGGCTCCCCCCGCACCGCTTCCCACTTAAGCACAAGCAGCAACATGGGGCACCACACATAACAGATGACCACTCACCTAGACGGCCTCCGCTCTCCCCCCAACAACCTACAGCGACTGCAATGAATAGAGATATAAGACAGAGGCAGAGAGCTCAGCACCTACCTCACCCGTGCACAGCAGCAAAGCAGAGGGAACCGGAGAAGCCAGGGCCTTCTCGGGCACCCACAATATCAGGGGGGACCCCGCTCCAACCGCACGGCCCAGCATTTCGAGACCAGAAGATCTTACGCAGCAGAACACATGGACACAGGGAAGTGACTCCCGATCCAAACCGGGCACGGGGATCGATGCGGCTCCAGCACTGCATGAGAGAACTCAAGCGACACCCGACCAACCCTTGTTCCCATCGGTACCCTGCCACGACAGAAGGCTGCTTAGCAGCCGATGCAGAGAACTCTCTATCACGGCCTGCACGTGGCGTTGGATGAATGGCGTCCGGTGATGCTACCTGTCATCTGTTACTAATAATGCATAGAAAGGTTTAATTTCATGTTTATCATTACATGTATATTATTTTATCATTTTATGTCCACTTCACCAGTACCCAGCGGTATATCTAAAGCTAAATAATCTAACAACCCTACTATGACTAATAGCTACACGCACGTCTTGATGCAGAGTGATTATTTCTGATGACTTAAAGGTAGGCAGACAATGTAATAGAGCAGCAGGAAACGCTAGCAGAATGCTTGGTTGTATAGGGAGAGGTATTAGCAGTAGAAAGAGGGTAGTGTTCATGCCATTGTTCAGAACACTGGTGAGACCTCACTTGGAGTATTGTACACAGTACTGGAGACCATATCTTCAGAAGGATATTGATACCTTAGAGAGGGTTCAGAGAAGGGCTACTAAACTGGTTCATGGATTGCAGGATAAAACTTACCAGGAAAGGTTAAAGGATCTTAACATGTATAGCTTGGAGGAAAGACGAGACAGGGGGGATATGATAGAAACATTTAAATATATAAAGGGAATCAACACAGTAAAGGAGGAGACTATATTTAAAAGAAGAAAAACTACCACAACAAGAGGACATAGTCTTAAATTAGAGGGACAAAGGTTTAAAAATAATATCAGGAAGTATTACTTTACTGAGAGGGTAGTGGATGCATGGAATAGCCTTCCAGCTGAAGTGGTAGAGGTTAACACAATAAAGGAGTTTAAGCATGTGTGGGATAGGCATAAGGCTATCCTAACTATAAGATAAGGCTAGGGACTAATGAAAGTATTTAGAAAATTGGACAGACTAGATGGGCCGAATGGTTCTTATCTGCCGTCACATTCTATGTTTCTATGTCTATGTTTCTAAAAAGCCTGCAGGGACGGGCTATAGACACCAGACAGAACCACAACATTAAGCTGTAGTGGTTCTGGTGACTATAGTGTCCCTTTCATGTGAGGTAAATTTGAGATTAATGCCACTAATAATATACTGGATTGCCTACTTACCACTGAAAGGGTTAATGCTGTTCTGGACTCAACTCCCCTCGATTCTCGATTCTCTGGTCACCACATCAATTGACGGAAGTTTTTGTTTAGCAAATTAAGACACAGACACGAAAGAGTGCTTAACAAGTTCTCAATGAGTATATTTTCAGGGCTAGCATTTATACACAGTTTGTCACGCAAGTAGCGAGATTTATCGTTTCCTTGTAGTTAATAGTACATACTTGTCTGACATTAAAAGCATTTTTTTTAAAAAAGCATTTGAATAAAGACGGGACAGGAACATCCTGAGGTCGAGCGAGGTCATACATCCTGTAGAAGGGAGGCCTCTCAAAAGCATGTTACAGAATACATCTGCCAAGTCAGCATAATTATTTCAAACATTATTTTAAAGCATATAAAGCAAAAATAATTAACTATTTCATATCCTTACATTCCCCTCTTTGAGCAAAAAATTTGCTCATATTACTGATAAAATCTTCCCAGGACAGAGAAACTTCCACATGGTATTTTCAGAGGTGCTAGTCACTCCCTGCGTGACTTTCATTAATTTCTTGACCTTGATTCCCATGTGGTAATTCCTAAGGCCCAGTTTTAAAGATGGGTTGATCCCCTCCAGTGGCAGAGAGTAGAATTTCCAATTGTTTCTATTCTGCATTATGGATTAATTTCTGTATTCTCTTCCTCAATGTATAAGTAAGGTGGCAGTTATGTAAAATCATACACAATAAAATCAGGACTATAATAACAAGAGGATAGAAGAATGATTTCATTATCTGGGATCCAGTAGGGGACCAACCAGTAAAAGCATCGTACCAATGATGGGCTAAATCATTCTGAATTTGTGTACTCACCTTAAGGAGTTCTCCTTTTAGGATATGTGTGGCTACCTGTGTGTGTACTATAGCATCATTATGTGTAACAAGATGTTTAAACATATTTTGTTTTCCTTTCATTAAGGAGACAGTAGTCTCAAGAGGTAAATGGTAATCTTTAAAAGGCAGAGAGCCTAATAGGGCCTTAATATGTTTGTCTAAAGTGATTGTGTCACTGAAATAACATTGGGTGCCATTAAGATCTAACCAGGTAACATTAGTAATGACACATGTACAGCTTGTAAGAAGGCAGTTGTATTAACACATGTGGACGGAATAGGTGTGTGTGTGTCATTGTTGACTTTTGGTTCTATGGTAGAGGATAAAGGACAGTAATAAGGTGTAAAAATATAAGGTAGTGTACAGTTCTCAATTGCAGTGTTGTTCATAATGACTAACATTTGTCCCCTTTTCCAATTAATGGTACCAGTTGTATAATCATTATTAAAAGTAATAAGGCCTGTCTGTTTACATTGATATGCAACCTTACTAATTTTCTTATAATATATATCCCAAACCTGTTGAGGTGTTTTTTTCTTACCATCAGAACTTATATTAAATAAGGTGGCACAGATGCTAGTGTAATTAGCAACCTTAACTGTGCACATTTCTGCATTATAAGATCTAACAATTTTCTGTGAACCTTCAAACAAACATAATGCATCGGTTTCATTAGCTGTGGACACATTCCATATGGGTAACTGGTACTTATAAGGGTTATTATTTGTCCAATTCATCCAAATGCGTTCAGTCAATGAGTGATTGTATATTACATGCTGATAGGTGGTGGAGAAAGGTTCTTGAGGGAGCGTGTGTGACGAATGCTAGATGAGGGGCTAAGGCCTAATTGGGCTGGGGGTATTGAAGAATTGTTCATCGTGTCAGAGTCTTTTCTCCAGAAACAAACAGGTTTCAAACTTCCCATTGACTTGTACTCATAATGGCATTCAAGGAACAATATCAGAGGGAGTACAACAACTCCAGAAAGCATAGCGCAAAACATAATCTTGATCTCAGGTTCGTATGATCCTCTCAATCTACGATATGGTGTGAAAGCCATGATGCTTTGCTAAGGAGAAATTCTTCTGTTTCCGAGTCAGGAGTGGTGTTGTCTTCCTTGGTTCCCCTCTTTGGAAACAGCTTCACTTGGGATACGTGAATCCAGATGTCGTGGGAATCTGTGAGGACAGCGGTTCTGCCTACAACAATCACAGTAGCAGGTGGTCCGAAAGGGTATCCTCCTTTCTTGGTCCTGTTCAGCTGACGGATATACACTATGGATGAGTAGGTTCCTGTGAAGGTAAGGGAAACTGCGAAGAAACATTGCCATATATACCATTCAGTTTTATCAACAATTCCTGTACATATTGTTCTTGTATTAGCTGTAAATCCCCAGACATTATAACAAGCGGTTCCCTGGCCCAGGGTGTGGGAAAAGGTTGTCCCATCAGAATCTCAAATGGAGATAATTTAGTCACCTTGTGGGGAGTCATTCTTATCTCAGCTAAAATTGTCCAATTTACCCATGTTCCTGCAGTAGCTTTCATAAGCTTCTCCTTAATGGTCCTATTCATCCTTTCAACTACCCCTGAACTCTGTGGATGATAGGGTATATGAAACTTCCAGGTAACTTGCAAGAATTTAGCAAATTCCTGGGTAACCTTACTGGCAAAAGCCGTGCCAATATCACTGTTAATCTGCAGAGGGCAGCCACACGTGGGAATAATTTCAGTAGCAAGAATCTTCACTACAGTCCTAGCATCCTCCCTAGATGTCACAAAGGCCTCAGGCCATCTACTAAACTGATCAACTATGACCAGCAAGTATTGCTGTTTCTTACCAATTTTGGGTACATGAGTAAAATCAATCTGTAAGTGTGTAAAAGGAGCAGCTGGAGGGGGCAAATGTTCGTGCTGTGATTTGTGTGGAATATTAGGATGTGTTCTCATACATGGTTCACACGATCTTATAAAAGACTGTACATGCTGCCTGAGATTCCTAATATAAAATGAATTCATGAGGAATTGGATGGTGCTTGCTATGCTTTTGTAACCAGGACCATGTGCCTGACTGATGAAAATAAAGCAGCTGGCTTCAGGTATGTCTATTCTCCCCTCTTTAGAGAAAAGATCATTCTGATCTTTCTCTAAACCTTGTTTAATCCAAAAATCAAAGTCAGATTGCGTTGCAAAGGCTTGGAGCTGCAAAAGCAAACTGTCAGTAGGGCATGTGGGAGGTGTGAGCATAGCAGGAAACATTTCATAGTAAAGAGTCTTGGCTGCAACTTCTTTTGCCACTTTGTCCAAATCACACCAAAATCATGCACTACCCCATGAACATATCGTGAGTCTGTGTAAATGTTCACTCGCTGTCCATAGAAAAGCTGACAGGCACGTGTGAGAGCAATGAGTTCTGCAGCTTGTGCAGACGGCTGGAAAATAGTCTCAGCTTCAATGATTTTATCAGGTAACTGTACCACGGCATAGCCTGTGAGGTACGTACCATCATTTGGTCTGGAGCAAGAGCCATCCACAAATACAGTGCTCACATCTGGGCCACTGAGTGCTGTGGATCAGAGGTCTGCTCTGGGAGATGTGGCAATATGTATTTGTTCGATGCAATTATGAGGCTCAGATGGTATAGACACAGAGTCAGATGCAGAAGGGAGAATAGCATGCAAAACAGACATAGGACCAGAATTAACAGGACTATAGACAGATTCTGAGTATTAAGAAGAAGAATCTCATAACCACTTAAGCACTGGGCTGTCATGTGTTGTGTGGTGAGATTTTTTTATAAGCTGAGTGACCTGGTGACTGGTATGGAGTATTGTAGGATGCCCTAGTGGGTTAGTAGTAGCAGTCTCAACAGCCATTGCACATGCTGCCAATGCTCTGAGACATGCCGGCATAGCCTGAACCGGAGCTGTTACTACTTTGGAAAAGAATGCTATGGGACGCATACCGCCTTCGTGCTCTTGTGCACCGACCACGGCCATGGTTTTACAGTTGTCCCGAGCATACAAATGAAATTGTTTACAATACACAGGTAGTGTGGGGTAGGCTGGGGAATCCACATCGCCTTGGGGTAAGCGTGTCCAGGTATACTGACAGCCTTCAAAAGTAAAAGCCATAAGTAGCTGTGTCTCTTGATCAACAGGTATAGAAAAAAATGCATTACTTAAATCAATGACAGTGAAGCAAATGGCATCATGTGGAATGGCTGTAATGATGTCACATCAGGGACAATGGGTGCAATGGGCACAATTAAACTATTCAGGGTTCTAAAGTCCTGAACTAAGCGATAACCATTACCTTTAGGAATTGGATTAATAGGTGTGTTATATGGGGAAACTACTGGCTTTAGTATTCCCTGCTTTAGAAAAGATTGGATCATGGGGCGAACTCCTTCAACCTTGGCTTCTGACAGGGTGTGCTGTTTAAGGTAGATAGGAGTTACATCTGGTTTTAGTTTGGATTTGTAAGGAGTGCAGTTGACAAATCCTACATCTAACTTAGAGGAAACCCACACAGAGGAAGGAACATCAGACATATCAATAGTTTCAGAACACAACATAGACACATCAATACCACCAGAGAGCATGCAAGTAATGGTAGCTCCCAGAATACCAAGAAGATCCCTTCCCAGCAAACTAACAGGACATTTAGGTATTAGACGAAAAGGGTGCACAGTAGAAGAACCATTAAGAGGACAGAAAACAGACAGTGGTGGTGTAACAAAAGTGGATGTTGACACTCCATTAATACCCAATGAAGATGTAGACTTTTCCCTTGTCCCCTGATAATAGGTGTCACAGAGACTGGAACATGTAGCTCCAGTATCTACCAAAAATGGCAAGGATCTACCTTCTATGACCAGAATGCAAAAAGGCTGATCATCATTAGTAGAGGACAAAAGTGGAAAAGTTGGAGTGTCACCTTCAAGGCAGCTCTATTGGGGCCATGGGATGTGATGAGTGTGCTGGTCAGTGGTACCTGTGAATGGCCCTAGTGCAGTTTGGGTTTGCTGGAGCGAGGGGGGAGGGGGGAAGTGCTGGCTAGTGGTGTTGGGAGTGGGCCTGGTGTTGTTCTTGTCTACCAGGCTTATTTTAAGAATTGTAGGGTTGTTGGGGCGGCTGGGGTTTCCTGGGGTGTGGACCCTCATTCCTCCAGTGGCCATGCTGGCCACAGTTGAAACAAGTGTTCCTGTCTATTCCTCCTTGATTACCCCTGCCCCTATAGCCCTGATTTCCCTGTCTCCATCCCCATTGCCCCTCTTTGACCACCCCTTCCACTGGCTCTATGTGCTCCATCCCATCCTCTCTCTCGGGCCTGTGTAGGTGGACAGTGTTGCAATCCCTGAGCATAATAAGCAACCTTACTTCCCGAATCTTTTCTTAAGTCAAAACAACCTGCATTTTCCTTCTCTATAACCTTGGTAAGAAAATCGGAGCCACCAAAATTGGCCCAGTCTGAAATCAACTGTTTCACAAGCAAAGAATACTCTGGCAACATATTACCAAGGCATGACTGTATTTTAAGGAGATCCATATCATCTCCAGACCTCAAACCTGCCTCATCCTTCCAACACTTGTAAAATCTCTTTACAAAAATACCAATTTCTTCCTTTGCACCTTGCTTACATGCCAAAGCAGTGGATATAGACTGCTTATTCTTCCATAATCTCAACAGTTCAGCTTCCACCTCGTCCCACATTTTAGCACATCCTGCTGAAGTACTAAGCTCATAAACACCATCACTACCAGCCTCTCCAACTCCAGTACCGTTGTCTGTCTCACTGGTAGAGGTTGGGCATGGCCGGGGGTTGACTGGGTAGGGGGCACAATTGGTGGTGGATATGGATTCTCAGGAGGGGCTTCTATGGGAAAGCGGATGGTATTACTGTCAATAGTTCCCTTTCTCTTAGCCAGGTCTTTCTTAGCTCCCTTTAAAACCTTTCCTGTTACACTACAAGGAAACCAATGAGGGGCTATCTGCAACCAATTTTCACCTCCTGCTTTCATATATTCCTTATCCCAATCTGGATCAGGACCATACCACGGCCATGACTTCCTATCTCCCAAACACAATCCTCGAATCATATTCATATGGAAATCATCATTAGCCCCACACCTGGGAAAAGGATCAGATGACTTCATAGTTTCTGTCCATCCTGCTAAATTTGACACAAAGAGGATTGTAGGAAATCCTCCTTGTGCTCCTATTCTAGTAACATAATTTAGACATGACTCCCTGGGTGGGGTAAAGGGTAAGAAATAGACTGATTATTTCCCATATTTCTGGCTCAGGGTAGAGACACTACCTACTTACCAACAGTGTGTATCTACTTAACAAGCAAAATAAACACAAAGCAGACACAGGGTGACCAGAGGAATGAGAAGTTTGGTTATTCTAGATCTAAAAACCGTGTTTCCTAGAACACCTATAGTCTTAATAAACCGGAGACTCCTTTATAGTCTCAAAACCTGTATCTAACTGAGATACCCTGTATCTATCTTAGATACTAACCTGGGTTACCAAGAACCCTATACTAGACCAACTGTCCAGTAAAAACCGGAGACCTATTTACAGTCTCAATATAACTAAAGTCCTTACACCTTTCCTATCTACTGGATACATACTTACTGAACCAAAGGGGGTCATAGACAATCAGCGTCAATAAGACACAAAAAGGCTACTTACCCACAATGGTCCTGCTGTAATCCCACTTCTGACACCAAGCTGAAAGGGTTAATGCTGTTCTGGACTCAACTTCCCTTGATTCTCCGGTCACCACATCAATTGACGGGAGTTCTTGTTTAGCAAATTAAAGCGGCGCTGTCATGCTGTCCCCCCTCCCGCCTCCACTACATCTAACTGACCCACTAGTCACCCCCAAATGTCCTTAAGCACCCCACATTACTTATTTTTTAATCTTTATTTTCTGCCCCGATCTTTATTCAGGGCGCCGCCATCTTTGTGTGGGTAGATGAAGTCCCTGTGGGACACGTCACCTGCCCACACTAGATAGAACTGAGATTCCCGCACATGCCCAGTGAAACACCTGGACATGCGAACGGGAATTTCATCTATTCATTCATTCATCAGACAGACGAATGAATGAATAGAAAAATCAGATGAACAAACAAACACCGAATATCAGCGTTTGTTCGTTCAGTTTATTACAAGGAGGGAGCTACCGGCATGCAGCTCCCTCCTTGTAATATGTAAAGATAGAAGCTGCAGGGAGCAGTGCTCCCCACCACTTCATAAGTCCCCCAGGCCCTCCCTCACTCAATGGGGGTCAATATGACCCCCATAATAGCATAAGGGTGATTAAAATCTCCCCAATGCCCCTACTCGCTATACCGCGAGTAGGAGCATGTCCACTAAACAGTGTGCAGCCTGTGGCTGCTCACTGTAAAAAAAACCAAAAAAAAATATTGGCCCCCACCCCTAAACGACAGATGGGGGCCCTAAAGTAAAATAAGGGGGGAGACCTATTGTCCCCCCCGAACCCCACCCCTGCGCGGTGGGTGGGGGTCATAATGATAATGAGGGGGGGACCTACTGTCCCCCCCGCCCCCACCCCTGGGTGGTGGGTGGGGGCCCTAAGTCAAACTCACCCCCCCCCAACAAAGGTGATTAGGGGTCCCCAAGCCCCTAGTCACCCACCCCCCCACCCAAATAAAAAAGTCCCCTACCTACCCCCCTCATCCTAAAAAATAGTGAGGAGGGAATAAAATAACTAACCTGTAAAGTAAAATTAAACTTACCATTTGACGTCTTCTTTTTTCTCAAATCTAAATTTTTCAGCCCCAAAAAGGCCAAATAAAAAACCATCATAACCATCGAACTTAAAATAAAATAAAAATCCTGAGCGCAAAAAAAAAACCAGACGAAAAAGAAAAAAAACGAGCGCCAAAAAAAAAATTCATCTTCACCCGTGGAGGGCTCCGCGCAGACTGAGCTCCGCAGGGCCTGGGAAGGCTTATAAAGGCTGGGGGGTGCCATGGCCAGCCCCGCCGCCCCCCCCATGCTGCAGCCGCCCGAGCGCTCTGTAGTGAGCCTCGGGCGGCTGCAGCTTTGCCCGGTTGGTGCGTCCATGAGGGCGGACCGCACCGCCTGGGCGCAGCCTGAGGAGAGGGGCTGACAGGAGGGAAGCGCTCAGCGCTCAGCGCTCCCTCCTGTCACTACCTCTGTAGTAGCGTGGCCGAGCCCTGTATAGTCGGGGGGTACAGGGAGCAGCTGTCTCCTGTACCCGGCCGGACTAACAGGAAGTGCACACAGTGTGCACTTCCTGTTAGTCCGGCCGGGTACAGGAAACAAAAGCTACCTGTACCCGCCGACTATACAGGGCTCGGCCACGCTACAGCAAAGGTAGGGGGGAGGGGGGGATGAGAAAGAGAAAG
>OW240914.1:136665985-136745769 GCA_933207985.1 Pelobates cultripes | reverse complement strand
CATTAAGGAGGGTGGATTAATTAAGGGGGGAATTAATTATGGGTAGTGGATTAATTAAGGGGGGATGGATTAATTCGTGTGGATTAATTATGGGGGAGTGGATTAATTATGGGGGAGTGGATTAATTATGGGGGTGGATTAATTAGTGTGGATTAGTTAAGGGTGTGTGTATCAATTAAGGGGGTGGATTAATTAAGGGTGTGTGGATTAATTAAGGGGTAAGGATTAATTAAGGGGTATGGTTTAATTAAGGAGTGTGGATTAATTAAAGAAAACCTTTAAAAAATTTTACAGGTTTTGGGGGTGGGGTGGGGGGGGGGGGGGGGTGCCAAGCACAGGATCCGCCCCGGGTGCCAAATACTCTAGGTACGCCCCTGCAAAGTGTGCTTCATTTCCGCTGGTCAGAGCAATTTCCAAAGAACTTTCCCATGCTGTGTAAAATGACACAGAGCACTGTGATTGGATGGCTTGAAATCCATCCAATCATAGTTCCCTGTGTCAATTTACACAGCGTGGGAAAATTCTTTGGAATTTTCCCACGCTGTGTAAAATGACACAGAACACTGTGATTAGATGGATTTCAAGCCATCCAATCACAGTGCTCTGTGTCATTTTACACAGCGTGGGAAAGTTCTTTGGAAATTGCTCTGACCAGCGGAAATGAAGCACACTTTGCTCCTCCGCTGGTCAGAGCTGGTCAAGCGGAGGAAACCTCCATAAGGCAAAGAGTCCCTACTTTGTCTTGTGATTTTAAAGAAAACTAAAGAAGACAGGAAGAAAAGAAGAACAGGTCCTGAGAGAGGGGGAGAAGAGGAAGAGATTGAGGAAAGGTAAGTTCGGCATGACAGAGCCGCTTTAAGACACAGACACGAAAGAGTGCTTAACAAGTTCTCAATGAGTATATTTTCAGGGCTAGCATTTATACACAGTTTGTCACGCAAGCAGCGAGATTTATCGTTTCCCTGTAGTTAATAGTACATACTTGTCTGACATTAAAAGATAAGCATTTGAATAAAGACGGGACAGGAACATCCTGGGGTCGAGCGAGGTCATACATCCTGTAGAAGGGAGGCCTCTCAAAAGCATGTTACAGAATACATCCAGATTTTTGCCACCCTAGGCAAAAGTAAAGTTTGCGGCCCCCCCCCCAAGTGACATCACAATGCCCCACCCATATGATCTGCCATGTAAACTAACGCCAGTACTGCAGTGCCGCCGTGTTTACATTAAAAGGCCTGCAGGGACAGGCTATAGACAACAGAACCACTACATTAAGCTGCAGTGGTTCTGGGGACTATAGTGTTTCTTTAATGTGAGGTAAATTAGAGATTAGTGCCACGAATAATATACTAGATTGCCTTCTTACAACCAGATGAGCATGATGATGGGCTCTAGCTGCAGTCTGGCTCCACTGGTCTGGTGTAGAACAGGCTCTCTGGAGGCGGTTTGTAACTGTGGTCACAAAAATCAATGTTCTGGGAGAACGGGAAGCAGCTCCATTTTTTGGGGGCCTTTTATACAGCTCAAGGTCTGGGTCCCAGGGTCCACCTTCATGTTCTACCAATGAGTTTGTTCACAGGGGGTGGAGTGTGTAGGGGATGTCCTGATATGTGTGTAAGGAATGCATTGTGTGAATCTGTGTTTGTATGTGTAAGGGCTGCAAGGTGTGTTTCTGTGTATGTACGCGATGCAGTGTGTGCGTCTGTAAGGGATGCATTGAGTGTGTGTAAGTGGTGCATTGAGTGTGTGTAAGGAAAGCATTATATGTTTCTGTGTGTGTAAGGGATGCATTGTGTGTATGGTTTGCATTGCTTGTGTATGCGTGTCTGTGTGTGTAATGCATTGTGTGTGTAATGCATTGTGTGTTTTTCTGTGTGTAAGGGGTGCATTGTCTTTGTGTGTAAGGGGTGCATTGTGTGTGATTGTGTGTGTGTGATGGATGTCAATCTCTCCCCCCTCTCTTGTCACTTTCTTCTCCCCCCTCCCTTGTCACTCTTCTCCCCCCCTTGTCACTTTCCTCTCCCCCTCTCCCTCCCTTGTCACTCTCTTCTCCCCCTCCCTTGTCCCTCTCTTCTCCCCCTTGTAACTATCTTCTCCTCTCCCCCTCCCCCTCCCCACTTCATTCCCCCTCCCTCCCCCGTCAATGTCCGCGGGTACAGGGAGCTTTTGTTTCCTGTACCCGGCTGGACTAAAAGGAAGTGCACACTCAGTGTTAGTCCGGCCGGGTACAGGAGACAGATGCTCCCTGTACCCACGGACCATACAGAGCTCGGCAACGCTACAGTGAGGGAATGACAGGAGGGAGCGCTGAGCACGTCCCTCCTGTCAGCCCCTCTCCTCATGCTGCACCCGGGCGGTGCGCCCTCATGGACGCACCAGCCCGGGCAAAGATGCAGCTGCCTGAGGCTCTCTACAGAGTGCTCGGGCGGCTGCAGCATGAGGGGGGCCGGCGCTCCTGGCTGCGCCCTTTCCCACTGGGCGCCCTAGGCGGCTGCCTAGTCCGCCTAACAGGTAGCGCCGGCCCTGTATACATCTGCCAAGATCAGCATAATTATTTCAAACATTATTTTAAAGCATATAAAGCAAAAAGAGTTAACTTTTTCATATCCTTACAACCACCAGATGAGGACAAGAGGATGATGGTGGGCTCTGGCTGCAGTCTGGCTCCACTGGCCTGGTGTAGAAGAGGCTCTCTGGAGACTGTTTGTAACAGTGCTCACAAAAATCAACGAACCGGAAGCAGCTCCATTTTTTTGGGACCCTTACACAGCTCAAGGTCTAAGCCCCCAGGCCCTGACCATGAGTATGCCTACAAGGCTCACCCATATGTACACCTACATGGCCCACCCATGAGTTCACACACATGGAATGGAGTGCATGTGTGTAGGGGATGTGTTATGTGTTATTGTAGAGGATGTAATGTGTGTGTTCTTATGGACTATAGTGTATAGGGATACCAATTTGTGTAAAGGATATAGTGTGTGTATAGGGGATGCAGTGTGTGTTTGTGTGTAAGAAATGCATTGTGTGTTTCTCTGTGTGTGTGTGTGTGTGTGTTTGTAAGGGATGCAAGGAGTGTTTCTGTGTATGTAATGTAATGCAGTGTGTGTGTAAGAGATGCATTTTGTTTCTGTGTGTGTAAGAGAAGCAGTGTGTGTGTGTGTGTGTGTGTGCGTAAGGGATACATTGTGTTTTTAGGTGTGTCTGTGTGTGAGTAGGGATGCATTGTATGTTTCTGTGTGTGTGTGTGTAGGGATAAATTGTGTTTTTCTGTGTATGTGTAAGGATGCATTGTGTATGTGTGTGGTGTGAAAGAGAGGGTTTGTGGGGTGGGATAGGGGCTGAGAGGGGAGCCACACTTTATTTTCTTTTTATAGTGCTTTTCCCTCCCCTTCTGTCAATTTGTGATCCCCCCCCCCCGTCCATGAGTGCTCTCCCCAGCTTTCCCTCAAAGCTCTCCCCTCCTTTCACTTAGTGATCTCCCCTACCCATCTGTCCCTTAGTGCTCTCTCCTCCCCTCGCTTAGAGCTGTCCCCTCTGTCCTTAGAGCTCTCCCCCTTCTTAGTGGTCCTACCTCTCCTCCCCCTTCTTAGTGGTCCTCCCTCTTAGTGGTCCTCCCTTCCCTCTCCCCACCCCCTTAGTGTTATCCCCCTCTCTGTTGTGCCTCCTACCTATCTTTGTAGCATAGCTGGGCGGCGTGGACCGTGGTACAGGAGCGTCTGTTTCCTGTACCCGCCTGGACTGACAGGAAGTGCTCTCTCAGTACCATGGTCCACGCCACCTGGCTACGCTACATTGAGTGACTGGCAGGAGGATGCCTTGTGCGCTTCCCTCCTGCCAGGTCACTCAAATCTGGCGCCCCCTGGGCCAGTGAGCCCTAGGCGACTGCCTAAGTTGCCTATAGGATGCGCCGGCCCTGTATGCAGTGCCACCCACCTCAAGGCTATCACATAGTGACATTTATAGTTTACATTTTTATAACATTTTCCCAAAGGATAACCATTTGCAAAAATGAAGCAACTATAGTAAGATATATAGTAGTTATGGCATCTGGAGAGCCATTTCCCCACCACTCAATGTAAGTAGGCCCAGAAGAGCAGCTCTTAATTTAATTTGCTAGTTCCAGATCCCTCTCGGAATTTGTTAGAGCCTATTATTGTGCACCCAAGCATTGCCTTGATGAACCCATTAAGCGCTGCCTGTCTTACCGTATGCTAAGCCAAGTCCTTCCTGCGAGATGCATAGACTGACAATTTTTAGGGATAGTTTTAGAAAAAGGACAATTTGGATCCATATAACACCTTATAACCTGAGCAGTGATCCCCACTCTGAACCAGCAGTTAAATATTAGACAGACAGTTCTCTAAAGTGCTCTGTCTTCTGGTTACACTTTTCCCTGTGAGATGTTGCCTATTATATGCATAGGAGCTCACAGCAGCTTTGTGCTGGATCATCAGGCTTGCAAAAGAAGAAGTCACCGAATCCCAGTGAGTCCAAGTATGTTGTTGAAACTGTAGGCACCCAAACCACTTCAGCTCAATGAAGTGGTCTCGGTGCCAGGTCCATCTAGGTTTAACCCTGCCTGCTGTAGTGCTCTAGTGCCTCTAGTGATTTTTACAGTGAGAAGATGCTTTCCTATGGACTGATTTAATGCGCGTGGGGCTCTTGCCGCACATGCGAATTCGGCAGAAGAGTCCCCAGTGCCCGGTGGGAGGGGGGCCATGAGGGTGGGGTCACTGTAGTGGTCCTTTAAGGGTTGCCAGAGCACACCTGGCAATATAACCACTACAGGGAAGACAACTTTTTTACAACAAAGAAGAGATGCCCATCAAAACATTGAAGATAAAATACTCCTGATATTAATACAATAATACTTTTTAAATTAAATCTAGATAAAAATTTTATATTGAAAGCAAAATTACGAGGATCCTTTTTAAGTGCAGAACGTTGTCTTGATGAATTGACATCTGCAGATTGCAACTCCCAGGATGCTCAGCTTGTGCATCATCCACAGCAATTGAAAAGGTTGACGTTTTCTACGTTGTACTAACTCACCAGATATAGAGGTAATAGGGAGGTAAATGTGTTCTATTTAGAACTCTGGGCAGTCCAACTTACTCATGTTTTTGTGCAAAACTCTAGTACCACATGGATCTAAGGACGCCAAAAGCATCAGAGGCCCGTCTGTGAGCTCACTGAGATCCGATCAAGCTCTCTGCTGCCACTTACTGACTATTTATATTGTAAAGTAACACTTTAGGTACATATGTTCCTGGATATTGAAGAAACAGGATATTTTTGGCATCAGAAAATTGTGTAGGAAAGATTTCCACAGTGTTGAGTCTAGATTTGACATTTTTCTAGATCTACATTTCTGGAAATAAGAGACTAAACCCTCTTTGAATGCTATGGTTTTACATATCAGGACATAATAATAATCATCTGTTTCTTAGCCGGTCTTAAAATTAGGTAAATACAACTTCAGATGAACAACAACACATGACATATTACACCGTCTCATGATTTATTTAACAAAAATAAAGCCAAAATGGAGAAGCCATGTGTGAAAAGCTAATTAGACCTTATAATTCAATAGCTTGTAAAACCACCTTTAGCAGCAATAACTTTAATTAATTGTTTTCTGTATGACTTTATCACTCTCTCACATAGTGGTGGATGAATTTTGGCCTCCTCTTCTTTACGACATTGCTTCAGTTCATTGAGGTTTGCTGGTATTTGTTTGTGCACAGCTCTCTTAAGGTCCTGCCCCAGCATTTCAATCGGATTGAGAATCAAGGTGTTGCCATTGCAACACCTTGATTCTCTTCTTTATATGTTATTCTGTTGTACATTTGCTGGGATCGTTGCCCTGTTGCAAGACCCAATTTCGGCCAAACTTGAGCTGTCGGTTAGATAGCCTCACATTTGAATCTAGAATACTTTGGTATACAGAGAACTTCATGGTCAACTCAATGACTGCAAGGCTCCCAGGTCCTGTGGCTGCAAAACAAGCCCAAATCATTACCCCTACATCACCGTGTTTTACAGTTGGTATAAGGTGTTTGTACTCATATGCTGTGTTTGGCTTTCACCAAAAATGGCGCTGTGCATTATGGCCTAACATCTACACTTTGGTCTCATCTGTACAAAGGACATTGTTCCAGAAGTGTTGTACTTTGTTCAGGTGCAACTTTGCAAACCTAAGCCATGCTGCCATGTTCGTTTTAAAGAGAAGAGGCTTTCTCCTGGAAACTCTTCCAAACAAACCTTACTTGTTCAGTCTTTTCTGTTGGTATTGCCATGAACTTTAACATTTAACATGCTAACTGAGGCCTGTAGAGTCTGAGATGTAACTCTTGCATTGTATTGCACAGTGTAACCTTGGGGTGAATTTGCTTGGATGTCTACTCCTGTGAAGATTGGCAACTGCCTTCGAAGGTTTTCCACTTTTCCCATGACTGTGGGTAGAAAATTCACAACTGTCAGTCATACAGTTTAGAATGTATTATTTAGATCTGTGAGTCCTGCATTTTTAAATGTATCACATGTATAGTCAAAAGACCAGGATATTTGTGCTCAGACACTAAGTGTGATTGTCTAACTAGTATATTAGTTTAACTGAGTGCTCCAGAGTTATAAATAAATACATTTATTTATACTACTTGAGTATTCTTAAGTGTACTGGGTTCCCTTTCCCTTAATGCCTCGGTGGCTGCAAGATAAGGCAATAGCCAGAGGTGTAACTAGAAAACATAGGGCGTAAATTGCCCTTAGGCCCCCCCATCTATCTCATTCTCCCCCCATTCTCGCCATGTGTCTCATTCTCCCCCCCAGCCCCTCCATGTGTCTAATTCCCTACCTCAAGCACCCTCTATGCCTTTGATTCCCCAGCTTCTCCATGTGTCTGATCACATCATGTGTCTGATCCCCCCCATCAGCCCCTCTGTGTCACATTCTCCCCCAGTTCCTCCATGTGTCTCATCCCTCCAGCTCCTCTATACGTCTCATCCCTCAAGCTCTTCCATGTGTCTCATTCAACCCTTTCAACTCATTCCCCATGTATCTTTTTTCCTCCCCCAGCCCCTCCATGCAGGGCCGGCGCCACCGTTAGGCCTGCTGGGGGCATCCACTGGGATTTTCCTGGTGGGCTGCCCCTGTCTTGGGCCCCAGCACTGGACGAGAGGCTCTTGAGCCTCCAGGTGCCCGAAAGTGGGGGTGCCCCGAGGAGTCCTGTCACAGGGGACCCAGGAGGTGTTCATCTGGCCACCTCAGGGCGCCCTTGATGCAGTGCTGTTAAGGAATGGCAGAGCCGGCACCTGCTTACCTTGATGGCAGGTGACTGTTCTGCCGTGAAATGCCAGAGGAAAGGGGACAGGAGGCGGGCGGCTGTTCTTACAGCTTCTCACTCATCCCTTGCACACCCTCTGTGATGCCAGGAGCCAGAATATGATGTCATTCCGGGCCCAGCATACTAAACAGCACGCTGGAGGAGTGAGAAGCTGCCCCACACTGGACCCCAGGGAGGCTGAATTTGCCTAAAAAAAATAAAATTGTGTAAGTCTGTGTGTCAGTGAGTGTGTGTTTGACAGTCAGTCCGTGAGTGTGTATGTATGTGTCTGTCAGTGAGTGTGTGTGTGTGTCAGTGTCTGAGAGTGACTAAGTATGTGTCTGTCAGTGAGTGTGTCTGTCAGTGTGTGAGCTCGTCTTAATTAAATTCACCAAATGCACTGAAAACATAATTTATCACAGCGATAAATTATGTATTCATTGTACAATGTATCTATTAGGCAGTTTGTGTGTATAGATGTATGTATTAGGCAGGTTGTGTTTGTGGCAAACCCTGCCACTTGGACTAATTATCCTATGTGAATGGGTGAATTTCACCAAGGGAATAACCACACAAATTGACTTTCATGTTATTGTACTGTTTTTATGCGAATGTCCGAAACTACCGAACGGGAGACCACCCCGGGGTGGTTGTGTGTTTCCCATTAAGTGAGTGATACATTGTTGCGAAGGGAATTAAGTACCTGTATGTGTAGCCGCCATTTCGCCTACTGAACACGTGGCGGCGGCCATCTTACGCACGAACAGCGGTACTTGGTTGTCGAACGCCTGGAACTCAAACCCGGCATTTGACTAACCAAGCACCGCTAAGACCTCCAGCATGCTCCAACAGTACGAATCTAACACACGAACGCCCCGGCGTTCGGTAGATAGATTCCCCTAAACGAAGGGAATCATACGAATGGTAGCAATCGCATGGATGGCTAACTGTTCGGTATTTGTGATTCACTAAAATAGACCGAACGCAGGGCCAGAATTCATGGAACTGTTTTCGGCTACTGAGTCCCTGCGGTCGGTCAAATCTTTAACGGTCTGTAACTCCCGAACCCCTGGTCCGATCTGGGTGAATTTCAAGTATGTTGCTCACCCAGATCAGACCTACCAGGGGACCCCTTATTTGTCCCTGTACCCCCTGTATTTAGGGGACATCCAGAAAGTGGGGAAAACTCTGTCCCCACTAATCTGTTTAAGTGCTAATCTAAGGGGAGGAGAGGGAGGGGAGGTGACCGGGTTACAATTGGTTACTGTACAAATTATGAAAGTTACCTCCCTTGTATGGGAGAAATGCATAAAAGCAGACCTGTGAATAAAGCTGACAGTTGACTCCCAGACTATGTGTCGTCTAGTCCTTGGGGAGGTAGATTATGCTGTGTTCCTGAGATTTTGTATGCTGAATCTTTGTTCCCAGCGGAGAGCCATTGGATTAACCCCTGCTCCTCCGCTACAGTGTTTATGGATGTACGCATTAAGCAGTATGTTTGTATGGATGCATATATTAGGCAGTATGTATGTATGGATGTAGGTATTAGGCATTGTGTGTATGGATGTACGCATTAAGCAGTATGTGTGTATTAGGCATACCTAACTGGAAACCATATGGCAAAACTTAGGCCAAAATAGCTGATGTAGAAGAATTCTCCAATTCGGCTACAGTCACAGTTCAGCTGTTTTTGCTTAAACTTTGCAATTTGGTTTTCAACTCACTGCAATTTAGAGTTTAGTGAATAAACCTCTGTGAGATTGTATTTGCTTTCATGAGGGGGCGGTAAAATGGATCTTTGCCTAGGGCGGCAGAAATGCTTGCACTGGCCCTGCCTCCATGTGTCTACTTTCCTCATCCATGAATCTCTCCTCCCCCTCCTCTCCAGCATGTCCATATATCTCCTCCCCCTCCCCACGATCTTTTTAGAACGCCGGCGTTGGGAGGTTTGTATCACTGAGTGTATGAGTGTGTTCATGCAGAACAGTGTGTG
This sequence comes from Pelobates cultripes, assembly GCA_933207985.1. Taxonomy (NCBI): domain Eukaryota; kingdom Metazoa; phylum Chordata; class Amphibia; order Anura; family Pelobatidae; genus Pelobates; species Pelobates cultripes. The sequence continues at coordinate 136,736,449 of OW240914.1, read as the reverse complement.
TATGTATCAGTGTGTGTAACAGAGTGTATGAGTGTGTGCGTGTAAATGTGTAAAAGTGTGTGTATGATTTTTTTTTTCTGTGAATATATATGTGCAATAGTGTGTGTACATGTTATATAGGCTGAAAAAAGACCATCAAGTTCAGCCTTTTTCACATCTGCCAAAAGAATACAAAAAAACTCAGTTTGAAGCACATTACAAAAAATCCTACTCAACCTTAGATCAAGAACCTGTTAACCCACATATTAAAAGTGATATCCCTGAATATTATGTTTTTTTTGCAAGAAAACATTACTACAGATCTGCATTGTTCTTACTGTGAAAGCATTTGTGTATGTATCGGTAAAAGCATGGTCTGCAGGCCCAGATTTTCCAGTAGGTTGAGTAGGCACCTGCATACAGGCACCTGTCCTGTAGTGGCCACCTGTTTCCAGAACTTATAATGTGCATTTTTACAGTTCAAGTGGGCCGGTTGGGAGAAATAGGTAGCAGGAGTCTTGGCCAGTGTCTTCTGCAGTTCAGTCAGCCTCCTATGCTTCAGAACAGGGCTGCAGGAACAATTACAGAGAGTGTAATACTTAGTGCTGTTCCAGCTCCTCCCATGTATGTGTGTGAGGCTGGAAAGGAAGTGTAAGGAATGTTTTCCCATCTGCCCACTAACAGCCTCTCATACAAAAAGCATACCTCCAAACTTTGCAATGGGGCGAATCTGGACCTGAAATGTGGGTGTCTCCAGTGATGCAATTTGTGTCACGTCAAAAATAAGCCACACAGAAAGCAGCCAGCCTCACCCACTGAAGAGGCATGTGAGAGAAGTGCCAAACATTCTAAGGTCACAAACAGCTTACCGACTGGCGCCCTGTACAGAGATCCATGCACAGAGTACTGCTTAAGCACTTTCTGCATGGTCCTAGTGACCAGGGCACAGCATATGTGAGTCTGATGATGCCCTTGCATCAGGACACCAGGGAACAATATTTGGACAGGACCCCGAAATCGAGACTGTCCGCCAAAGAACAGTTGGTAGGCATGCAGGAAGTGCCTCGTAGGATGAGCAGGAACAGCATTGCGTGATGCATAATGTGCAACGGCTCATGCATTTTTGTTATTATTCACCAGAGGCTGAATAGACTACAGAAGAAAGTGAGTACTTTGCAAATAATCCATCAATGGAAGCACATCTGGTTCATGGCGATATGAGCTATGAAGCGCGCTTGCATCACAGGGAGGTGGTGGATTCCAGATGCACGAGTAGCAGACTGCAAGCGGAGACTGTAAGCTAAGGCGCTGTGGACTTCATGGAGCTTTTTCCTTAAAATGCTGTTTGTTTTTTATGAAGTAAGAGTTTTTTTTATCTATACTGTATAATAAAGTTTTTTGGTGGTATCATGCTATTGGCTCTCTCCCTGCCTTTCTCTTTTATGTGTTGTGGGATATACACTAAAGTAACGATCATTAATGGGTTTTTAAGGGGTGTATTTATTTTCTTAGTTTTTTTTAGTATTTCAGGCTCATGTGTATATATGTAATATACAAGGTCTAAGTATTAAGATCTTTTGAATAACTTATTAAGTGCAGCACTTTTTGTGGTGGTCTATTGTGATATGCATGTGTGTGCAATTTGTGTGCTTGCAACAATACGTGATTATATTCATATACCAATATTAATCACATTATGTAAATAAAGCTCATCTTTTTTGGTTGTTTTTGTTTATTTTCACATTATCTTCCGCTTATTGTTGTGGGAGGGGGAGCCTTAGAATTCAGGACCTACAGGCACCTGACATGTAAATGCAGCCCTGTATGTCCATGTGTAAAAGTGCGTATATGTGTGTGAGTAAGTGACAGTGTGTGCGTCAGCATGTGCTAGTTGGCACTTAACAAAAGCAATATATGATTATAATAATAATATACAGTCAATATTTCAGATGTTTCTCTCCCATTACCAAAAGTCGAAGAAATGGGACTGAAACATTGACTGCCTACTGTTGCATATTTTCATAAAATAAATTGCAATTGTTTGGTTTATTTGAAGTCTTTGGAGTACACTCCTTCATGTTAACATTTTCAAAAAAAATTTAAGTTGCTAAAGAACAGTGAAGGTTCTCAGCTTGCTGAATTACAGTTAGAGTAGAACTTACATTGGAATGCTACAATGGTCATCTATAATGAATCTCCACTCCCCTTCTTTGACTTCACACATTTTTGAAATTGTGCTTCTTTTATAGCCTGCTTTATTGATTTACAGACTGTATGTTGTACAACATGCGTCTAATTTGTCACATATAAGTTCTTCAGAAACCTCTCTTTCAAATCTGTCTGCTGCTGACCGCCCTTGTCCCTGTTTTTAAAAAAAATATATTTTTTACATGAACTAAAAAAGTTATTTTTTTTAATATTTTTGTCCTTTTTGCCATCCAAGCGAATTGTAATTGTGACGAAATGCCTTTTGTCACTGGATTTTTAGGTGACAAGCTGCCCTTTGCTCCTGGCTGTTGGAGGAGCCTGATTGCCAGCCTCCTGCCTCATGACTATGGCCCTGGGTTGTATGGCCCTTTACAAACATTATTTGGGCGAATGGATTTATATTGTGCTGCTGCTGGCCCTTTAAGAACTGCATTGTGGCTTATGGACTTGTATTGGACCATGCAGGCCGTTTAAGAACCGTCTAGGGACATATTGAGACTTTGTGTGACAATGCCCCTTTAAGACGGTGTCCCCAGTGTCCCCAGACTTGGTTAAAATCCTTTGTTCATTGCTATTTTCCACTTGGTTCCGTAAATGGGGCTTACTGAATGAAGTACCACACAGGCGGACCACCCAGAAGTGGAAGTGTGCAGGCAATTTACCTCCCAGGCTGGGAGCCTGCTGTAGATAAATTGCCGACCGCTGGTTGGACGCAGTTCGTGCAAACGAACACGTGGCGGCGGCCATCTTTGTTTATTCGAACGAGGTCAGCGGTATGTGTAGCCAAATTCATGGAACTGAAATCGGCTACACATTTCAACGAACACCGCTGATCAGGGCCGGACTGGGAAAAAAATTCGGCCCGGGCATTTTTTTATCACAGCGGCCCACTAAGAAGGGGGCGGGCAGAGAGGGTGTGTTTTGTCATCACTCATGACAAACACGCCCCCTCTCAAAGTGAGCATGTTGGTTCAATGCTCTTCCAGGGCAGACCATGCACAGAGCTCTGCTGAAGAGCTCTAGCATGAGAAAAAAGCCCTGTATTTGTTCTGTGCAGTGCAAGCACTGTGTTTCCTTGCAACTTGTCTCTGGTGTCTCTATAAATGGATACCAGGAGACAAAAGGGCCAGGAAAGAGTATTGTGCATGTGTTTGGAGCCTGCTTAGGGTATTGCGTGTGTGCAGAGTGAGCTGGTCGTGGTGTGGTATTGTGTAATAAGGTCGGTTTTAGTCGTGTTGTGTTTGTGGTGTAATGTAATGCATATGTGGCTGGGGCTTTAGAGAATGTGTGTTTAGGGGATGTAGCAAGTGTGTGTATACAGGCTATAGTGTGTGTGTGTGTAGGTGATGTAGTGTTTGTAGAGAGTGTGTGTTCAGGGAATGTAGTATGTGTTTGCTTACAAGGAATCTAGTGTGCTTATAGGGGATCCAGAGTGTGTGTGTGTTTGAAGGACCCAGAATATGTATAGGAGATCTAGTGAGCGTGCGTATATAATGGATTCAGAGTGTATATAGGGATCTAGTGTGTGTATGTGTGTAGATGATCCAGAGTTGGGTAGAGGATCTAGTGTGTGTCTGGAATAAAATGTGTTTAGGGGTGCTGTGTGTGTGTGTGTGTGTCTGTGAGGGGTGCTGTGTATATTTATATGTGTATATATATTATATAAATATGTTTGGAAGTATTGTGTATGTGTGTGATGCAGTGTATCGGGGGGCTGTGTGTGTATGTGAGGGGTGCAGTATGTGTGTGTGATGGATCCTGTGTGTGAGGTGTGGGTGCTGTGTGAGGGTGCTGTATGTGTGGGTGCTGTATGTGATTGATTTGTATGAGGGTGCTGTGTGTGTGGGTGCTGTGTATGATGTGTGTGAGAGTGTTGTGAGTGCTGAGTGTTATGTGTTTGAGAGTGATGTGTGAGAGTGCTGAGTGTGAGAGTGTTGTGTGTGATAGTGCTGTGTATGTGTGTGAGAGTGCTGTGTGAGAGTGCTGTGTGTGTTGTGTGTGAGAGTGCTGTGTTTGTTGTGTGTGAGAGTGCTGTGTGTGTTATGTGTGAGAGTGCAGAGTGTGATGTGTGTGAGAGTGCAGAGTGTGATGTGTGTGAGAGTGCTGTGTATGATGTGTGTGAGAGTGATGTGTATGATGTGTGTGAGAGTGCAGAGTGTGATGTGTGTGAGAGTGCTGTGTATGATGTGTGTGAGTGCTGAGTGTGAGAGTGCTGTGTATGATGTGTGTGAGAGTGCACAGTGTGATGAGTGTGAGAGTGCTGTGTATGATGTGTGTGAGAGTGCAGAGTGTGATGTGTGTGAGAGTGCTGTGTATGATGTGTGATGTGTGTGAGAGTGCAGAGTGTGATGTGTGTGAGAGTGCTGTGTGTGATGTGTGTGAGAGTGCTGTGTGTGATGTGTGTGAGAGTGCTGTGTATGATGTGTGTGAGTGCAGAGTGTGATGTGTGTGAGAGTGCTGTGCAGAGTGTGAGAGTGCAGAGTGTGAGAGTGCTGAGTGTGAGAGTGCTGTGTATGATGTGTGTGAGAGTGCTGAGAGTGCTGAGTGTGAGAGTGCTGTGTATGATGTGTGTGTGAGAGTGCTGTGTGTGAGAGTGCTGTGTATGATGTGTGTGAGAGTGCAGAGTGTGATGTGTGAGAGTGCAGAGTGTGATGTGTGAGAGTGCTGTGTATAAATGTGTGTGGGGGGGGGTAAATAAAGAAATAAAGAAATAAAAAAAACTAAGTAGGCATTAAATCCCCCCTCCCTCTTACCTTTAGCCTGGGAGGGGGGGACAGGCACGTGGTAGCTGGGAGGAGGGGGACCGGCACTCGCACACATCCCTGGTGGTCCAGTGGTGAGTGAACTCTAGCCTGAGGGCTAGAGTTCACTCTCGCGAGATCGGGGCGTTGCCATGGCAACGCGCCGGATCTCGCGAGAGGAACCGGGCGGAGCTACAAGATAGAGCTCCGCCGGGTCCTCTCTCCCTCCCCAGCCGCAGGTCTGTTTAAATGGGCTGGTGAGGGAGAGCTTTGATCTCCCCACCGGCCCTCCATGGCAAACAGCGGGGCCGGCGCTCGGATAGTGCCGGCCCTGCATAGACCGGCAGGGGAGATCCTGAGACTTCCCCTGCCGGCCTCGGCCCATGGCCACCGCGGCCCACCGGGCATTTGCCCGCTGTGCCCAATGGCCAGTCCGGGCCTGCCGCTGACCCTTACCTTCTCCTACACTCAGTTTTCAGCTACAGAGACTAAGTCCCGTTCGGTAGTTTGAACTCACTGTTATACTGAGCCAAATGCACGAACGGCCTCGTTCGTGCATTCGAATGGGACTTAGTCATTTTTCTGCATAAAATTGACCGGCCGCACAACCCAAATCTATGGAACTGTTTTGGGCAGGAAAATGTGCTTGCGGTCGGTCATAAAGGACTTCCGTCCAACTTTTTATCTACTGGATGGATTTGTCTGATTTATGAGAGTGTTTATATTTAAAGTGTGCCGATTCTGAATATGTGATTTGTATGAAGATTGGACGTATATTTTTAACGTTACAGTGTATGTATAAAAATGTGTGGGGGATTGCTATAATCACTATACTCACCAGGGTATAATCACTAAGCTCTGCTAAGAGCTTGTTCCTGTTCCTGCTCTCTGGAATTCGGAGAGGTTGACCTACTGGAAACTGGACCCTGGTCTTGGGTCCAGAGTGGGTGGAGACGGCGAGACCCCAACCAAGCTGCGGCGGTTTGTGGGAGTCTACTGTGGTTATGGTGTCTGGCGGAGTACTTCGAGTCCTCGGAAAGCACTAGGAGCATCCATCAACGGAAGGTACCCGGTCGGGGTGCCAGCGGTTCCGTTATAGTAATCTGAGAACCTCAAATAATAATGTATAGGGGCAGAGCTTCGTCAGCACAGTCAGACACATGAATGCAGAGCTCTGGATCTTACTTTATTAAAGGGACACTGTAGGCACTATAACCATTTTATCTCTTTCAATTGATTATAGTGCCTGGAGTTCCTTGGCACTGTCCCACTATTCAGAGTTTGAGCAGTTTAATACTAAATAAGGGTCCCTGGCCACCCACAGTCCGTCCCCTTCTGGCGTTTTGGCTAAGGCAGAGATTACACACTTCCTTGTAGCCATATCCATTTATACTGTCAATAGGAGTTCTGATAGGCTAAAAGCAGTCAGCTGACACTCTTAGCCAATCTGCTCAGGCTAATACGTTCTCATTTGCCAAAGCAGCATATAGCGTATGCTCTGCTGGTCTATCTCGTTTAATATTAAAACATAAAAACATTAAAACTGTTTAATGCTGAATGGAATGATGGCAACAGGGGCTCAACAATCACATTTTATAAAGGGAAGAGTGTGTCAGGCTTAAATTGACTGTGGGGAGTAACTTAGATAGAATAAACTTAACAGCAGCAAGTAGAGAACCAGCCCAAAAATCTAAAATATAGCCTTTATTATATCATGTTAAAAATCCAAGAAATCAACATTTCAATCTAAAACCTTATAAAGAAAAAACATAAAATCGTAGGTAGAATTGAGTTATTCAAAGGCTTAAATAAAGAATTCAACTTCACACCCTTCATACATGAAAGGTGATTTAGTGAATATATACACTTTTAGAATAGGTATATCTAGTTCTCTCTCTATATATTTTTATTATTTTAAATTATTTGTGATTTTTTTTTGTTTTTTGATATACTACAGGATCAGGTTATTGTGATTCATTATTTATTGATTTGTTTCTGGTGTTTAAGTTTACATGTTGTTTATTTGGGGTCTTTATTTGATTTCAGTTTTACTTTATGCTTGTGACTGGAATCTAAATTATGACTGTACTGGTGTCCCTTATGATACTTTATGTGTACAGAATTTTCTTATTATTAATAATTTATTTATTTATTGTTTTACTTTTCAGCACCTGCTTTGGGGAGGTGGAATTATAATGTATCTTTAGACACATGCCTCTTTAGTATATTTTGTTGAATTTGATAGAAGTTCGTCTCAGGAACCTATTAGGATCCTACATAGACAGGATTAAGGGCTGTTGTAACACGCCCCATACTGCAGTAGTTTACAGGTTTCCGCTTACAGTCAATCAGCATTCAGGGAGACGTGTCAAGAATCATACTTCTGAGAATTTCACATCACTTGTTTTGACGCGGCTGATTTTGATTGGAGATCGAACAAACACCAGTCAAATTTAAAAGTCACCACTATTTAAACCTAAGTGTTCACTACATCGGTTCCCCTTGAAGAGAGTTGAGGCGAAACGCATGTGAGGACTTTGTTTTTTTCATATTTGATATGGCTATTTTTGTTATTTATGTTTGATTTATCACACATAATAGAAGTGAGATCATTTTCTTATTGGATGATTTAATTCCACTACTTTTGAGTTGTATTTTATTTATGACTCCACCCTTTACTAGCCTTAGTATTTTTCTTTTTATTGTTTCTTGTAAGACAAGATTCTATATTGAGAAGAACTACTTACTTATACTCTCACCAGAACCATACTTTTTCTGTACAAGGCTATTGTGAGTCCATGTACTTTAGATAATCTCAATGATTGAAATGTTGATATCTAGGATTTTTAACATGATATAGTAAAGGTTATACTTTGTATTTTTGGTCTGGTTCTCTCCATTTTGTCCTTAAGTTTATTCTGATGGCAACAGGGTACTCCAGACACTGTAACCAGATTAATTAGATGAAGCAGATACAGTGCCTAAAGTGTTCTTTTAATCCACTGAACATTGAATTCATCAGACTCTCTAGCTCTGAATAAGCTTCAGAGAGTGGAGGAATGTTTCTGGATTGTCTTAACCCCAGTCTTTGCACTAACCCAACCAGTTTGCCATCTCGGGTTTTGGCTGGTTGGACTACTGCTCTGGAACTTACGGACAGCTGCAGTATGACATAACTGCACTGTCTTTCCAAGGCTCCCATTTGGCTGCAGAGTGCCACATGGTCCATTACCAGAAATCCTGTTCTGTAACAAGTGTCCCCTTTTGGCGGATTGGTGAGGCCCATGTCTACTGGGTGTAGAAAGCAGCATCCTCTTGCACTTTTACTTAGGGCTTCATCACTGAGACAAGTCTGCTAGCTCCCCCTTAATCCAGTTAGGGTTATTCTGGAATAATAATTAACTTTTTCAGTTGCTCTATAATCAGGCCTGGGGTACATGCTCCCTTGATAAAGGCGTACACGCCAAAACATTGGGGGCTAATCTTTGACTTTTTCACCCTCCTCTCATTCAATTTGAGAGGTTCAATTGGTTCTGGTATGTATTATTTGGTGAATATTTGTATACAGGTATCCATCCTCTTATGTATCTGGATTAGTACTATTTATCCTGCATATCCAGGAATGCTTATTTTTATTTTCTGATTGGGTTATAGTCTTCACATTGAGTGTATATGTATGATTACATTTATACTGAGATTTACAGTTAGATATTTGGTGATACCTCTTACTTTTGTACCTGTATAATAAAGTGCTTTTTATCTTAGTTGGTTGTGCTCCTCATTCAGTACTGGGGTACACCCCTTTTCATTTCTTAATGTGTTGGAGGCATTACGCCACCTGAAATATATGCACCCACACTTCTGATCTGCACCATGTCACTTATTGAGGACTCTCCATTGAGTATGACCTTTACTCTTAAACTACACACTTTTTTGGAGATATTCTGTGAAGCTCTACAGATGATGCAATTCTTGCTGCATCTAGCAATTTCTTTTGAAATGTAGATTGTGTATTCGGATACACAGAGCCAGAGAGCTCATGGCACATCACATTCATACCTACGGATCGTCCATCTATACCTAGAAGGATCCCTTATGCGCTACCGAGGCAATGATTGCCTAGTCTTGGTCAATACAGAAGATCCAGCAGTGACAGGATCAATCACAAGCATTCTTGAGGTTGATGATGGGGGAAGTTGCATGGGTTGTTTGAGTGGGGAGGACCCAGGAGTATCAGTCACATGAGGAATGCCCTTGTCTGTCATTGGCTTCCTCCTTGGTCTAACCATATTCAGCTCCAACCCAGGGACAGTCCTCTCAGCATCCTTTTTTTTATTTTTGCTTTGCTGGCCTATGCTCATGACATGTTAGCCCTCAAATTATTTGGATGGAATAAATGTAATTTGCAAACACAGTATCTTTATTGACTGTTACCTAACACATTTCTGTAATGCATGTTGGGTCCTTATTCAGTTCATATTACTGCATAAATCAACTTCTACTTACTTGTCCTCCTTCCCTTTGCGTCTCCTCTTCCTCATGTCCTGTTCCCATATTCCACGTCTTCTCTCCACTTCCCCTATGCATAGCCTTTCTTCATTCTTCATTATTGTTCTAATGGGACACACATTTTCCAGTGCTTGGACTCTTTTTTGACATGCAGACTATCTAGATACCTGATTTCCATTGGAAACTTAAGAACTGCAGCTTTGTAAGCCCTCCACTTTTTTTTCCTGGAAGAGACTAACAGTATATTTATGAGAAATAGCCTATCAAAATGCTTCTCATTAATAAGCGTCTATATCTTCCCTCCATGTGCCTCCCCTCCTCATGCTTCGAACGTTCGTCTTATCTGAGGAGGATCAAAGGATGTATGTAAGGGGAGGCAGGCACGCTCAAGTAGAGCTAACGGAAGCAGAAAGAAACCTCCCTGGCTGCTTGATTGACAGCTAGAAATCAGCACTTTTATAAAGTGCCTTTGAAATTGCACTCTCCTCACCCATAAAGCACTTCAGCAAGCTGAGGTACTTTATGGGTGTGGAGTGGTTCTTTAACTGTATCCTAGGCGAAAACTGGTATTTGTTTAAATGATGGAGATAATAATACAATTGGTCCCAGCTAATATAAGACTCGATTTAATATTTTTAGATAAGCTTTCAAAAGATTTTTTCTAAATATTAAAATATCAAAGAATATATTATATATATAAGAAAAGACATCAACATTAAGTTGTTATGGTGCCAGGTGGTCCCTGGTGCTGGCTCCCTGCCTTTTTAAGACCGTTTTTTTGAATGGGGAGCCACTGACTGGCTGAGAGCGTCAGCTGACTGCCAATCAGCAACGCTGCTGTCCAATTCTGCAAGAGCCTTCCGGTTTAAAGATTTTGAGAAAACGGAAGGACAGAAAGGCAGGGTGATTTGGCGCAGAAACACAGACTTTGGGGTTAAACCATTTAAGAATGGCTTAACCCCTTGAAGTGAGCCAACGATTGAATTGTTATGGTGCCCAAAATTTTATTTATATGTTGTTTACTGGTATACAGCAACACTTAAACTCAGTATATAAGACTTCCCAGAACTGGACACATGAATTCTTGTCAAAGAAAAAATCTCTTTACATATATCACACACGAGGAATCATTTGTTCAGATTTTATTACAAAAAGAAATTATTACTTTTCCATAAACAGAAAATTCAATCCAACCATCCCAAAATATACAATGAGAATCTAATTTATATATAGCTTGACCCCTCTTGCAGCTGCATAAATTAATCTCTGATATTCACACAGTGTGTGTCAATAATCGCACATACCAAGAGAAATATTTACACAAACAGTCACACATATGGTGACTGGTACGGCATACAGTCATCCTGATGCCCATTAGGAAATCACTGCACTAGGTTAATAACATTGTACAAAATTAAATCAGCTCCTACGATATTCTACAACAGGGATTGGCATCCTGTAGTCAGCACCAGATTTACACCCTGGACACAAGAGGCACATATACTAATCATGTACTCTCTCCTCAGCAATCAATGTAGTGTTAACACAAGTATTTAAGTATACAGAGCAAACACACAGCAAAGAGTTAAAGGTAGTGCTATCACCATGCAGACCAATGGACTTGCTCCATTTGTGTAACCTTGCCCCTGAAATGCTCACTTTGCTTATTTGTCTGTGAGGCACAGACTGGCACTAAAGGGCCTGATTAGAACTGGGCAGAGGATGGAGATGAGTGAATATGGATACCAATTTTTCATGGGCAGTTGCTTCACCTTTCAGTCTGCATCACACACACAGATACAGATCACACTATAGTCAGATACTGACACCTAAACAGCCACACTTGCATTCATACTGACAACCCTGCTTACATACACACTCAGACACACTCCTAAACCCACTTATACAACAAGCTCTGTCAAACCCTACAAATCATACTAGATACAGAAATCCTGCAAGTTATATAAACTGGGTGTACTTAATAGTACAATCTATTGCATTTGCAAGGGTAGCTATGTCCCCTTAAAGGAACATTATAGTCACCTAGAAAAAATTATCCCAATTAAGTTGTCTGGGTGCAGTGTCCTGGTACTCTTAATCCTGCAATGCAAAACATTGCAGTTTTAAAAAAAAAAAAGTTAAGTCCACCTCTAGTGGCTGCCATTATGACACTCATTAGAGGCCCTCCCACTGCACTGACAAAGTAAAACTCATATGACATGGAAGCCCCTTATTCAATGCTTGCCTATGATAATGTTTGAATTCGCATACGGCACTCGCAGCAGATGCGCTTTAGTTTCGAATAGAGGAGCACTGGATTGGACCAAGCAAGAAAAGGGCATGCCTCCCCTGTGATGTAGGTAGCAGCAGAAAGGTAAGCAGCACTGAGAACCCCCAGGCGTTGGAAAAACATAAGTAAAACTTTTAACATTTTACTGCACCTGGTGAGGGGGGAGACTATCGTTAGGAATACAGATTTGTATACCTAACACTAAAGTGTTTCTTTAAAGGCCAATGACATTATAATTCTGTCATAACAAAAAAAAGCTTTAAAGATGCTTGATCAAAAATAGAATATTTTATTCAAATCACAATAGATTAATTAAATACACTTTAGCTTATTTAGCACTAGCACTATTTAATTTGCCTCCCACGTTTGGAATTAGTGTAGGACCTACTGATATTGTGCTTAACACAATTTAGCCATATGGTGGAACTGAACCCCCATATTTGTTTGTTGAGATAGGCGATTTTAAGTAGACTTATAAGATTTAAAAATGTAACTTAATCTGTATTAAGCATGAATTTTGGTCACTACGGCAGCACCATTCCTGCAAAATGCATGTTCAGGGTGTGCTCCCAATTCCTTTTTGTGTTTATTAAAATCTGGACACACAAAATAAATAGGATATTCCATACTAGCACAGAGTCTATAAGAGTAAATGGACTTTAATTCATTTTGTTTTTGCATTGCAAAACAAAAAAGACCTAAGCCACTTATACTCATTGTTGCCAATTACAGAGTTAAGAAACCTGACCAAAAAAAAAAAGATCACTGCATTATTTGAAGAATAATGAATATGGTCTGTAAAAAGATCTCCAAACTAATTGAATTTCTTATCATGTGACAATTTTTTTTCCTTATGTGCACAAGCATGTTTCTGAAATTCTAGTTTAAATAATAAATCAACCACAAACATACCGACAAAATGACACTAGGTAACAATCACTCATTAACCCATACACCTTTACACAATTTTGCAGGTAAAATGCTGTAATATATCAGGGTTGCAGAGCTCGCCTAACTGCTAGTACAGAGTTAACATGTTCAATATCTCATCAAGTTACTTAATTGTAACCTTTAGTGAGCCTAAAGACTGCACACACTTTATTACAATGTATACATGTTTTAATGTGTCCCTCCCTCTGCCCAGCCCATGAAAAAAGATTGCAGTATTTTTACAGAACAGTCAGGGCCTATAAAACCTTGGTGAGATTTATATTTTTATATTTACCATAAGTTGTTTGTGTCCACCTTATAGTAATGGATGTACTGACCGTAATTGTATATGATGGTAAAACGTATTTGTAAGTCATTATGCTGTATTGGTGAAGTTTGTGTCACTGGTATGTCTTTACATATTTTTAAACAATAAAATTATTTGCCATTAAAAATTTGGGGAGAATATGCAAGCAGTTATTTAGAATTATTATATCAGATGAAGCCTGTCAACTGATTGGTTGTGCGTTTACAAAAATGGTCATTTTACTCATAAAAAAAAATATTCTATATGTGTTTTCATAATTAAAATTACTAAAACTATTTATATATATTTTTCCAAAAAAGCTCAATGTTTTCTTTCTTTAACTTTTTGTTTAACCTTTAGCACTGGTGCTGAGTTATGTTTATATGACATTGTTTTTGTCTTTATATTCATGTCCACTCCAGTATCTTCCTCACAGTAAATTTAACTATATGCTCATTCATTTACACAAGTCTCAGACACAAACATGAGTAGTACACCCTTTCTCAAGATACACAGCTTGTTGTTAAGGGGAGAAGCTTTTGAAAAAGGGGGTTATGTCTCAGCCTACAGCAGATGAAGGAGTAGTGGGAGATGCAGGAGAACCTGTGTCGGAGCTGTTCCAGAACAACCAGCGCCTCTTGGGTTGTCTCTTGTGATGCAGGGCTGCCTCTTTGTCACGTTCTCTCTGAGCCCTCTGGAAATGGTCCTCTTCCTTAAGGTACCACACAGGAGGCCAGCGCTGAGCCTCCAGCATCTGCTGGTTCTCTGTAGATAAAAACAGAGAATATATATCACTGCAAACTCATATAGACGCACAAAGCAATATGGTGCATTGAACTGCATCTAGTAAATAAAAATAATTGTATGTACATAAAAGTGGAGCACAATTTCATGTGTACAAGGCATACAATAAATAAAGAATACTTCTATAGCGTAAGATGAGTCTACTTTAAAATTAATCTGGGACGTCCATGTATTGTACATGAAGAAAAAAAAACACAACAAAAACAAAACACAATATATAGTGCAGATAGTTTAGAGATATAGTGATCAAATTGAAGGAACACTGAAGTCACCCAGACCACTTCAACTCAGTGAAGTGGTCTGGGTACATTGGTCCTGTCAATTCAAGCCTTCGTTATAAAACATTGCAGTCTTATAAACTGCAATGTTTACATTGAAGGGCTGAGTTCATGTCTAATGGCTGTCAGCATGACATCTAATAGAGGCGCTGACCAAGTAAAAGTGACGTGGCAGCTCCCATAGGAAAGTATTGAAACAATGGTTCCTATGGTGGTTTCAATGCTCCTATTTAAAAACCATTGGATTGGACCAGGGTGGAGGAGCTGTTTCCTCATCCTTCTTGATGTTGTGGTAGGCAAAGAGGTAGAAAGCATCAGTGCTGTAAAAAGTTGATTAAAAACTTTTTTTTTTTTAAGTTTAAGTTATTGCACACAGGGAATCTAAATACAAGTAGGGACCGGATCACTATAGTGTTATGAATATAGGCTTGTATTCCTAACATATTAGTGTTCCTTTAAATACAATTCAGATGGCTGTCTACCTGACAGCCACTAGAGATGCTTCTTCCACTAAAGCCTCAGTCCTGGAATTAAATGCTTCTGACAACTTTATTTGATTGGAGGAGTGTAATAAATATATTGAGTGATGTCAGCTTGGATGCTGACCTTTATTTAACATTTTACTGAGCAAAGAATTAGACAGTGATTACATCTCTATAAGGGAACCAATAGTCCAGAAATAATGATTATTATTTTTGGAAATATAGGTTTCATTTAACAAATATTCCTTTTCAATTTTTCACTCATTTATTAGAGCTATTGTATCAAACCTAATTTTATATACACAAAGGATTTTTAAAGATAGTCACAACACCTCCTCGTCAATTCCTTGAAAATCTCTGTAGTATTCACATCAGATTTATTTGACCAAATAATATCTATTTTAGAATGGTTTGACATGGGGTATATTCCTACCTCCACTACCTCAGCCAGAGAGCCAGAAGCTCTCTCTCTGAGCTAAGTCCTATGCTATATGGTTTAGCTCATTGCTGAGACTGATCATTTAATGCTTTCAGCCAATAAGCTAAATCTGCATTGCAGGGCTTAGCTGAAGAGAGCTAGAGAAGGTCCTAAGCAAGAGCTAATGGCTCTCTGGCTGAGGAAGTGAAGTTGGGAGCGGAGCCTGGCGGATCCCAATTAAAAAGTAAAACCATTCTAAAACTCCTGGCACCATAACCACTATAGCACGTTGTAGTGGTTATGGTGTTTGGAGTGTTTCTTTAAAGGGACACTCCACTGCCCAAAAGAAAAAAAAAGAATGACTATTTAGTAGATATGCCCACAGTGGAAACATACATGCATTCATTTATGCATTTTTACTGGGAGTATATCTAAAAACAGATTGCAAAAGTTGCAGATTTCTTTTCTGCAGCATTTGCAATCCCTCCCCTTCTAACCCAGCCCAGACTTTCTGTTACTGTCCAATCACAGACTTCCTAATGCAGCTCAATGAGAAGTCTTTACAAGACAGGTGCTCTGTAAAATTGCTACCTCTTGAGCTTAGCTTCACTGAGCTAACCAAACCAGGAAGTAACAGGACTGGTTGTATGAATTTATGTCAAGACACGGAGGCGAGTATTGCTTAACCCTTTCTTTACTGTCCACCAATAGCAGCAAAGAATACAAACCGTAAGAAAAAACGGTAACCATAGTGATAGACCACTCCCATACCAAGTCCCAGTATAATAGTCAGTACCTCTCCACACAATTCCTCTTTCTTTGCTGCTACCAAACAGATAAGTACATGACTAATTTCTTCCATATTATCATTGCCTTATGGTTATGTATACTGTTTATTTACATTATTGACATCATCTCAGTTTGTTTCTTGTACCATTCATTTGCCTTATTGCTTGTAGTTTCATTATTTACTTATTTGTTTTCCATATTGTTATGTTTCTATGCTTCTGTCCTATTGTGGAATTTTATTGTGTATGTTATCTTTGAGCCCAGGGTTCCAGACCCCTTTTGGCATTATTTTCTGAATCACCTATAACTTGAACTTCCCCTGTTGCTCTTATCTTTCCTCCGTTGCCCCTTATCTTTCTCAGGCTGTTTGTGCCTCCATTATTCTTTCTTCTGTCTCTTTGGTGCCCTTTGCGCCTGTTTTTTCTTCATTCCGTTTGGCACTTTTTTTTTCATGTATGTATCATGCTGTTCGGCTAATTCTCACGAAAACCTTACTATTCGTTAGTTTTCCTTATTCACTACCTGGTTCGCCAGTTTGCCACGTTCGACTAATTTTCATTCGAACGGCCGGCTAATTCGTCTGTTTTCCCTTCTATGGCTTTCATCTATTTTATTTCACGAATTTGTCTCTTTCCGCCGAACGTTCGGCTCTTTATTTGACGATTTGTTAGAATTTTACCGCAAATCTTGCGAGATTGCCGGCGGCCATTTTCTAACATCCTGTCTTACAGTCTCTTTGCTATTTCTCATGTCCTCTTCCTGTCTGCCGGTCTGGACCCTGGTGAGCTCCCTAACTTTACCCTCTTATAAGGTATAACTAGCCTGGGGTGATTAACTCCTGGTAGTTGATACTATCTCTGTCAGTTTAAACTTAACGTTCTATTCAGCAGCATACATTAATATTTTATACCTCTAATTTATATTTGTGTCATTGGGATAATTCTCACAGCTATTTTATTATGCCCAAGTCTAAGGGGTCTGCCACCCCACTTTCCCTTGGGGAAATGGATGTACCCCATGTGCTGGATAACCTCAACTCTGCCAGCTCTGGCCCCCCTTCCTCTGCAGGTGACCCTATGTCGGTACCTAATGATGCCCAAGCCCTGGCACTGCAACGTTCCGTTACGGACGCCATTATGACTGCCATGGAAACCATGTCCTTGGCCCTTTCCCAGACTATTTCTCAAGCCTTACTGGCAAACCCTGTGCCCGCAGAGAGCTCAGCCATGCCGACGCGCTTAGCGCGTTCTGCTTTAAACCCAAATCCAGACACTAAAGCCCCCCTGCCTCCAGAAGCAATACGACTGGTGTGACTATATCCACCCATGACAGCGTGCCTATGTCACGCAAGAGAGCCTTTACGCGCCAGGCATAACGGGCGCTGGACTGGAAATGTGCCAGAGCACATGCATAGAGCGACTCCGACTCAGAAATCGGGTCTTGTGAGGAGGCTGAAGCTGAGTCCATAGATGACTCCAATGATGGGAATGGCGGGCAGGACACTGACCCTTTTGCCCCTGCCCTATCAGGGTTGTTAATGAGTGGCTCTCGCAGCGACTCCCCCGCTGCCGCGGGTTCCACCCTCATGGATCCGTCTGGGGAACCTATGTTTGACCCCCGATGCACTGCATCACCTGAGGTCGGCAGAATGGCTCCCAGCCAACCATGTAGCAAAGTACCTTGAGAACTGGGTACTTTAGCAAAACGGCGCGCAACAAACTCAGGGCAGAATGTCCTAGACCCCTGATTCCCAGTAAAGTCTGTGAGACCCCCATTGTTGACCCCAAAATGACACAGTTTCTTTCCAAGATGGGTTGGAATCCCCGCAAGAGATTGAATTCCGCGCTAAAGTCCTGCCAGGACAAACACCTGGACATTTTTGGTCCTTTGGCTAAATTATTTGACCTGGCTGAACTAGCCAGAGCTGAAAACAGGCAGGTTGACCCGGAAGAACTCCGTGGCTGGGTGCAGAGGGCGATCTGCATAGCAGGCAGTGTGAACGCCTCCCTGTCTATAAAGCGGCGTAAAGCCATCCTCTTTAAAATTGAACCCAAATTGGCTAACCTCGCCCTCACTGAGGCGGGCAAAGATGCCCAGGGCCTGTTATTTGGAGAATCCTTTATTAAGGATCTGGGGCGCTTTGTGGGTGCTTTTACAGCCCTGGACAAGGCCCAATCCTCTATGAAGAGGGTATTTCAGGGACGGGTCTCTACCAGGGCCGGCAGATTCAGGGGCCATCTGTCCAGCCAGTCAAATTACCACGCCCATGGATCGGGACGGGGCTCCTACAACCAGAGACCACCTTACCAGGAGACGAGACACCAGTCCCTTTCTTCCCCTCTTGTGGAAGACCATGGCGCTCCAGAGGCTTCAGAGGGAACCCCAGTTCCAGACACCCTTACGGTAAGCTTACACCTACCTCATGCTTTTTCCAATCTCTGTGTAGGGGGCAGACTCCGTCATTTTTTCCATGCCTGGTTAGACATCACCTCAGATGCCTGGGTTCTGTCCACAGTGAGGGGGTTTCACATAGAGTTGGTAGACACCCCGTGTCATATTCCTCCCCCTCACGCTATTGTACTTTAAGGACAGACCGCGCCTTAATAGACGAGGAGCTATCGGCCCTCCACACGAAGGGGGCGATAGAACGGGCCCCAATGTCCCCCACAGGTGTTCTCAGCAACATCTTCCTTGTGGAAAAGAAAGGCGGCCATTTGCGCCCAGTTATCAACCTTCGGCCCCTGAACACCCTAGTGCGCTACCGCCACTTCAAGATGGAGGCATTCATCTCCTGCGGGATTTACTCCTACGAGGAGACTGGATGGCGAAATTAGACCTCAAAGACGCGTACTTAACGGTCCCAGTGGCCGAGACATCCAGGGACTTACTACGCTTCCTCTGGAAAGGCGACACTTGGCACTTCACATGCCTCCCCTTCGGGCTCGCGTCAGCTCCGTGGTGCTTCACCAAATTGATTCACCCTGAAATGGCTTGGCTGCGCAGCCAAGGAGTACGACTGATAGTCTATTTGGACGACATCTTCCTCATGGCAAAGGACCGTGGGGTCCTCCTGAAACACCTAAAGTGGACGATGGATCTATTCTCTCGCCTGGGTTTCCTCCTCAATTGGGAAAAATCCTGCCTGTCCCCTCGGGTTCACGGTGGACTCAGAAGCGGAATCTCTCAGCCTCCCTCGACTAAAATACGCTCCATCCGCAAGGAACTACGCCGCGCCCTTGCACGTCCCCAGCTGTCGCTGCGACACCTGGCACGACTCATTGGCCTACTGGCCTCCTCAATCCAGGCGGTGCTTCCAGCCCCTCTCCATTATCACGCCCTCCAGCGTCTGGGACTGGGGCTTCATATGCAGACTTGGTTTCCCTGGATTTGGAAACCCGAGACGAGCTGACCTGGTGGACCCACAACCTATCCGCTTGGCATGGCAAGGCCATCTTCGGTTCACAACCGGAATTCACGGTGGATTCTGACGCAAGTCTCCACAGTTGGGGTGCCCACTGCAACGGTGTGACTATCAGGGGATGCTGATCAGAGGACGAATCCCGGCTCCACATCAATGCCCTGGAACTCCTGGCCGGCTCCTTCACGATCCGGAGCTTTGCGAACGGGACCGCCAGTGCGTGCATCAGACTGCGCGTGGACAACATCTCAGCAGTTCGCTATGTCAATCACATGGGTGGCACGTACACAGCTATGCTGGCCCACTTGGCGAAGGACTTCTGGGCCTATTGTTTGGCCAGGGATCTGATGGTCCAGGCGGAATACCTCCCCGGTCTCCACAACACCCATGCGGATTGGAGCTCACGCTATCTGTCGGACAGCAGCGATTGGAAATTGGATGTAGGGGCGTTCTCCGCTATCTCGTCCCTCTGGGGACCCTTTGCCATCGACCTCTTCGCTTCCAGGCCGCGGAAGCAGTGGATGCCTTCCAGCAAGACTGGTCCGGCTCACCCCTTTACGCCTTCCCTCCGTTTGCCATGATCCCTCGGGTTCTACTCCAAGTACGACACCAGATGGCCGACTTGGTCTTGCTGACCCCATTCTGGGGTACCCAGTCATGGTTCCCACAGCTCCTGGAACTGGCAATAGACGCACCCAGACTTCTGCCATCCTACCAGGACCTTCTGCTGGACCCATTGGGCCAACAACACCCCCTCCTACTGAACGGATCATTGCGGCTACTCGCATGGAGGATTCAGGGGCCCCTGGGAAATCCAAGGTGTTTCGGACGCAACTCGATGCCTCCTGGCAGATGCATGGGCTCCCGGCACTAGACGATCATATGGGACCGCTTGGAGAGCTTGGACTGGCTGGTGCCTGGCTCGGGACTTGGATCCCGTTTCGGCACCTGTGACGGCGATACTCCAGTTCCTCACTTCATTATTCGAAACTGGTCGGGCATATTGCACGATTAATCTGAATAGATCAGCCATCTCTTCGGCTCACCAAGGTTTCGACGGCTGTCCTGCAGGCCAACACCCCTTGGTGTGCCGCTTACTTCGGGGTTCACACCTGTCGCGTCCCCCCAGGCCTCGATACACGGCTAAATGGGACGTCTCCTGCGTCCTGTCACTGTTTACTTCCTGGCCTTCTAATTCGGACCTCACCCTGCAACAGCTGTCGGACAAATTGGTTTCCCTGTTCTGCCTCATTTCGTGCAAACGGGTCTCGGATGTACGGACCCTGGACTACGATGCTAGGTCTTTCACCCCGGACGGAGTGACATTTAACATCTCCAGACGGACTAAGACGGCCATACGTTCAGTCTCGTATCCGAGTTTTCCAACTACCCCGACGTTATGCCTAGTGACCTGTTTGAGAGAATATGAACTTCGGACGAAGGCCCATCGGTCGGCATTGTCCCCTCAGCTCTTTCTCTCGATTCGTCAACCCTTTGCCCCGGCATCCAGCACTACCTTGGCTCGTTGGGTGAAATGGGTAATGTCCCTGGCTGGTGTGGATACATCCATCTTTAGCGCTCACTCCACGCGAGGTGCATCAGCCACATCTATGGCATCTTCGGGAGCACGCCTAGAAGACCTGATGAGGATGGCGGACTGGTCCAGAGAATCCACTTTCAGAGAATTTTACTTTCGGCCTCCGCCACGTTTTCTCTTCGGTTATTGCTCAGCTTTAAACTTGCAATATGAGCCTCCGTGACATAAAATTACATGATTTTGCTATTTCATGAAAATCATGGAGGCGAGTATTGTCCCACCCTATAAATATTTTTCTATCTTTGTGTTTTCCCCCCCTGTTGTTTTTATATCTCAGGTCGGTAAGTATTGCATTGTGCTCCACATTATATGGCCTGCTATGTGCATCTTAACTGTTTACGTTATGTATGCCTGGGGGTTCTTAGTCTGGCATTATGGACACTGTGTTGTCTTTTGATTTCCAATATATTGTGTCTTGGCATGCGCAATTGGTTTAAGTACCGATTTAACGTTTGGGCTCCTGTTTTTATGTTTTCACAGGTTGATTCTGCGCTGTTGGTGCTGTATAGAGATCCTCACTTCTTCCCAAGACTTCACCACGTTGGCTGGAGATCTATGGATGGTGCTGTGATGGACTCCCTGTCGTTGACGCTTCGTCACTAGTTGTTGGTTTAGTTCCAGTTCACAGATGGTTCCTGATAGTATCTGGCTGGACTTTGGGAGGTTTTGCCCTTCTATGTTCTGGACTGTTCCTCGGTTCCTGTTGGCTGGTTCGGTGTTGCATCTCCAAAGAAAGAGGAATTGTGTGGGGAGGTGCTGACTATTATACTGGGACTTGGTATGGGAGTGGTCTATCACTATGGTTACTGTTTTTTCTTACTGTTTGTATTCTTTGCTGTTATTGGTGGACAGTAAAGAAAGGGTTAAGCAATACTCGCCTCCGTGTCTTGACATAAATTCATACAACCAGTCCTGGTACTTCCTGGTTTGGTTAGCTCAGTGAAGCTAAGCTCAAGAGGTGGCAATTTTACAGAGCACCTGTCTTGTAAAGACTTCTCATTGAGCTGCATTAGGAAGTCTGTGATTGGACAGAAACAGAAAGTCTGGGCTGGGTTAGAAGGGGAGGGATTGCAAATGCTGCAGAAAAGAAATCTGCAACTTTTGCAATCTGTTTTTAGATATACTCCCAGTAAAAATGCATAAATGAATGCATGTATGTTTCCACTGTGGGCATATCTACTAAATAGGCATTATTATTTTTTTCTTTTGGGCAGTGGAGTGTCCCTTTAACCCCTTAAGACCGGAGGGCGTACTATTACGTCCTCTAATAGGCGTCTCTAAACGCCGCCGGGCGTAATAGTACGCCCTCCGGTCTTTCTGTACTTACCCGGTCGCCGGCGGTCCCACGCCGGCGATCGCGGTGGGGGGGACTCCCAGGGAGCCCCCCGCGGCACGACCGTCCTCCAGGAAGCCCCCCGGCCGTGTGAGAGTGGGGTCCTAGCGAGGACCCCACAATCACATGGCCGGGGATAGCTGGCTTCTGTATTGCCAGCAGGGGGGCTGCCTGTAATGACAGGTGGTCCCCCTGCTGGCTGAAAATAAAAATGAAATAAATAAATAGTGTAAAAAAATAAATAATATATACTTAGATCATATATATATATTATATATATATGATCAAAGTATATATATACACATATACATACACACATGTACACCGTCTAGGTGTATTTTACTATTAATATATATATAATTATATATATATATTAATATCAAATTACACGTACACTGATACTGATTAAATATATATATAATTATTGTTATATATATATTTATATATATTATAAAAAAAATTAAAATGTAAATACGTTAAAAAATAAAATTACAAAAATAATTAAAAATAAATAATTAAAAAATATATAGATGTGTGTTATTTCGTTCTAACTGTATTGTGAAATTAATATATATATATATATATCAAAATACACATAGAACGAAATAATATATATATTTATACACATAAATATATACGTATATATCACTATATATATACCTATATATAAATAAAAATATTTTTTAAAAATTATATAGATATATACATATATATACACATACGTATATATATACATATATTGATTCTACATATATATTTATGTAATATTTTTACATAATTAGGTATCTTAATTAATTACAATTAGCAGGACCTGCATGACAACCCATGCCGAAAGTAAAGGGAATTTAATTTGCTAGCACTATATTTAACCCTATAACATTCCGAGACACCATAAAACCTGTACATGGGGGGTACTGTTCTACTCGGGAGACTTCGCTGAACACAAATATTAGTGTTTCAAAACAGTAAAATGTATTACAACGATGATATAGCCAGTAAAAGTGACGTTTTTTGCATTTTTCACGCACAAACAGCATTAAACGGACAATATTATTGCTATGATACTTTTTACTGTTTTGAAACACAAATATTTGTGTTCAGTGAAGTCTCCCGAGTACAACAGTGCCCCTCATGTACAGGTTTTATGGTGTTTTCAAAAGTTACAGCGTCAAATATAAGGCTTGCGTTTCATTTTTTTCACATTAAAATTCACCAGATTGGTTACGGTGCCTTTGAGACCCTATGGTAGCCCAAGAATGAAAATTACCCATATGATGGCATACCATTTGCAATAGTAGACAACCCAAGGTATTGCAAACGGGGTATGTCCAGTCTTTTTTAGTAGCCACTTAGTCACAAACACTGGCCAAAATTGGCGTTTTTTTGCATTTTTCACACAAATACTAACGCTAACTTTGGCCAGTGTTTGTGACCAAATGGCTACTAAAAAAGACTGGACATACCCCATTTGCAATACCTTGGGTTGTCTACTATTGCAAATGGTATGCCATTATGGGTGTAAATTTCATTCCCGGGCTACTATACAGTCTCAAGGCAACGTAACCAATCTGGCGAATTTCAATTTCAAATGTAACGTGCTATATTTGACCCTGTAACTTCCCAAAACGCCATAAAACCTGTACATAGGGGGTACTTTTTTACACGTGAGACTTTGCTGAATACAAATATGTGTATTTTATTGCAGTAAAAGCAAACAGTATTATGACACTGACCGTTTAATTGTCATGTAGAACTAAAAAAATCCAATAAAATCGTATTTTCTCCCATTTTTTCATATTAAATTATGTTTCATAGCTAAATATTTGATATTAAATGAAAGCCCTGTTTCCCCTGAATAAAATGATATATAATAAGGGTAGGTGCATTTAATATGAAAGAGGTGAATTACGGTTGGACAGACATGTAGCGCAAATGCCAGGTTTTGTTTACATTTTGTTTTGTTCACAACGTGTACATTTGGCTCCGTCCTTAAGGGGTTAAAGAAACACTCCAAACACCATAACCACTACAACGTGCTATAGTGGTTATGGTGCCAGGAGTTTTAGAATGGTTTTACTTTTTAATTGGGATCCGCCAGGCTCCGCTCCCAACTTCACTACCTCAGCCAGAGAGCCATTAGCTCTTGATTAGGACCTTCTCTAGCTCTCTTCAGCTAAGCCCTGCAATGCAGATTTAGCTTATTGGCTGAAAGCATTAAATGATCAGTCTCAGCAATGAGCTAAACCATATAGCATAGGACTTAGCTCAGAGAGAGTAAAGAAAGGGTTAAGCAATACTCGCCTCTGTGTCTTTCATAAAATCATGACTTTTCGTCATGAAATAGCAAAATCATGTAATTAACAGCCAGGAGGGTGTAACTTAATTTACCAAATTGCCACTTTCTTTCAAAAACTACACTTTTTGAAAAATGAAAAAAAGAGGACTCACTCTTTAAACATAATGTACTTTGGCAAGCTGAAGCACTTTTAGCTCCAGGCCCATGAGACCCTTAATCTGGCACTGGTGAGAAGTTTGTCTGAAGATGCACCCAGCTTATCTTAACTATTCAGCTTCAGGAACAGAGAAGGTTACGCTTTTTTCCCCCTATTGTGTTTTTTATTGCATTATTTTCTAAATCACTAGCTACAGAATACATTAAAAATGGAGAAATATATTTAGCTGAATGATTCTTTTTGAATATTGCACTAGGGCTAATTAAGGTTGGTTTAAAATATTATACAGGGTTATTCAGTAAAGTGAGAAATCAAATTAATTTCAAATGTAAGGCTAGAATACCTGAACTGAAAGGTAACCTAGAGTAATTTTCCAGTTTGGCTATTTTGACCTTATATTTGAAATTAAATTTGAGTTCTAACTTTAGTATATGACTCTGATAGAGATTGAGTGGTGTTTAGAAACAATAAAGACTGGCCAGAGTTGTACAAGGAGCTTGATGAGTTGCACGGGTTGCAGCTTGTTTCTTTGCAAAGATAATGGTTATAGATGATATCACTAACCTGCAGACACAGCCTTGATGTCCCTGGGAAATTTTCTGCACACACGATTGTAGTTGGTTGAGATATGATGCATGCACCAAGCAGCTAGCTGTTGTGCTCCATGAAACTATAAGAGAGACACATTTCTCACTTGTACCATCATTTTCTTTATCTCTGAACATAATATAATATAATGTACAATAAGGATCTAGAGTAGGAGCAGGTAACAGAGGTAACAGACTTAATAGCAACTCTGTCTTACCCTTGATCCCAGTCCAGTTTTTTGTGCAGCATCCGGGAGGTAGAGGATTACAAAACAGCCTATAAAATGCCAGCCTACCCATGAGAAAGTGGTGGTGGAAGTGGGTATGCCAAATGAAACAAAAATCCCCTGCAATGATCAGGTGTTATAAACCTGAACGGAAGAGAGATCCCTTGTACACACTGTATGGTCACTACTCCCAAGTGTCCTATGTTGAAGGGACAGTCCCTATTTTGGGCCTTAACCTCTGTCTCTCCTTTTTATCCTAAAGTCTCTCTTTTCTAGGAGGTCCATATTGTTGGTGTGTCTGAGTGTATAACTGAGCCCCACAGCAATAACACTTACAGTAATGTGTCTTTAAACTAAAATAAATGTATTTAGGAACCACTCTGTGTAAATAAGACACATTGTTTTTGTTTTGAATTGCATTTTAGCTGCATAAATTGTTATTAGTAAGTCACCTAAAGTGTCTCAGAGCAGCTGCGCCCCTGGCCACACCCTCATCCCCAACCATAAAATGAAAGTGTCTTTCTTGGTCCATGTGAAAGTTTGGGGGCTACGTATTGTATATAGATTCAGTGATTAGATTTCATAAAATGAAGTCAGTCCTCATAGTAGGGGTAAGATCTGCTATTTATGATTTCTAATATAGTACAGCATTCTCAGGGATTGATTTGGACTCTGCAATAATGGTTTGTCATTATTCAACATAATATAAAGAGAGGTTAAAATCAGTCCTGTGCTGTTTTTAGCAATACTCACCCATAGCCTTATAATGAAAAGGCATATTAGAATTGGTCAGGTTTACTTTAATAAAGAATGTACATTGACCCATCTACATAAATGAACCCAATAGAGACCATGAGTTAGCCAAATCCAGTTTGTAAAAATTGTTAATTTGGACATTCACTGGACCATAAAGTCAACGATTTAAGTGAATTTGGAAATGTGTCCAAACATTTACCCATCTATAAACTATCCTTATATTATGGTTTCCATCTTTTTAAAGGGACAGTTACCTGTGCAGCCTCCAGTAACATGAGTGCCTCTCCATCAATGTCTTTATTATTGAGGGAGGCGTCCAGCATGACCGACACGGTGTGCTGCTCTGTGACAACATAAAAAAGTCATGTTATATAGAAAAAAACACAGAAACTACCATACAACAATGCAGTAATATAATATTGTCATATAATAATTACACATTGTCCAACAATATTAGATTTATTATTATTAGTTAACGCAACATGATACACAGTGGTACACAACCAGTATTAAGCAATATAAATTATTCTACTAATAAAATGACTACTTAGAGCTTAAGGCTGGGTTGCAGTGGTGTTTGTGCTAGAAGACTATGGGTGTATTCTCAAATATGCTAAGCCAACCCTCCCTTTGTTTGAAGAATAATCAAAGGAGAAGTAAAAGGTGTCATGCACAAAAAATGTACAGTGGGGGTAGACACAGGGGTACAAGCTATTCTAGTGTGCACTACATGATACAAAGAGATACACACTGAGAATACACTGTATGATAACGGTGTAGCACATATAATCCAACAGATACAATTAGAAAAGGTACAGTGAGAGGTACAAAGGATATGCTAAGGGTATGCACTAAAGCATGTGTCAGCAACCTATGGTACACAAGGTGCCTCTGCACGACATGGGCAGATCTTAATCCACTTGTCTGCTGCTAAATAGTAAGCAAAAAAAGATGGCAACTAAAAATAATGGCATTGTAAATTTGTGGGTGTAGTAGTGTGTATTTGTCTTTCAGTTTGTGTCTACTATAATTATGTATGTAGCCTTGTGTGTGTGTGTTTTGATTTGTGTATAATATAGAAGTGTATGTGGCAATGTGTAACTCTGTGCTATGGGAGTGGGCATTGGAGGGCTATGCCTGTATAAGTAATCCGTTTTAAAAAAAGAATAGAAAAGGAAAATGGAAAATGTCTGAGTTATCACTATGTTTCTGTCTCCAATTCTGACCTACACTGAATATAACTGTAATTATTATCTCTAGTTAGTATAAAACCATACTCCAGTTCGCGTAACCATATACTCAAGTTGTTATAGAAGCAAATTCTAGCTACTATAGATGTACGTTCACTGGAAAGATTTCTTTCACTGGAATGTTAAGGTTCCTATTTATTCACTCCTTCACTGCCACCTAAAGTCACCCGTCACTGGTACCTGTTAGTGCCACAAGGTGTGGAAGGCAAAGCCTGTTTGCCAGTATGATGAGGTCCAACGGTTCTAGGTCTGACCCGGCAGTGAATTGCCCAGTATAGAGATACTCCAGCACTGCTCGCATGCTGCTTCTGGAGGTGTAAGGAACCACCACCTGTTGGCATAGAAGAGGTAGAATGGTAAGTTGAGAAGATCACATGGACAGTCAACAAACACTGGAATATATCTCAGAATGCTGGTAATTAATATGTTCATGGTGGTAAGGGCCAGGCAAAGCTAGATTCTTCACTAGACATTGTGAGTGGTGTGCCAGGATGGATGCAAAACCTACTGTGCAAAGCAGGAAGCAAACTTCAGGAAAGTTAACATGTTAATATATACATTTACTGAAGATATGTCTTACATCAATTGATTACATTTTATAAAATTACTTCCATGTTTTGGATGAAGGTTAACTTATAGAGCATTTATGATGACTACTATTTATGGTTTTTGTGTAGTTGAGCTTCTGACACATTGGTCTTGGTTCAGAGTTCATAGTACAAGTCTGATAAGACACTATCATTTCAAAACTATATCACTGTTGGTTTTCCAAAAAAATGAATAGAAGAACAGCACTCCAATCACGTGAAGAAAAGGGTGCTAAAACTGGACCAAGGGCCAGCACCAACCTAGAGGAGTAGATAGTAGAGAGAAGATCCAGTCACTCTAATATCTTTAAATATGTTTATTGGAACATGTGAGACACCGCAATGTTTCGACCTTCAACAAAAGACCCTTATAGGAGTCAAAACTTTGCGGTGTGTCACTTGTTCTAATAAACATATTTGAAGATATTGGAGTGCCTGGATCATACTACGGTTGGTTTTTCAAGTTGCATCTTTATGGAAAGTATGATTTCATCTGCTCTAAGCCCTACCCCATATCACCTCTTTCACTCCCCTCTTCCCAAGTACATATTATTTCTTCCTAAGATCTAGGTTTATAGAAGAGCAGTTAATTCTTCTTAGAAAAGACAAGGAGATATTGGGTTTATGTTGTCAGACACTTTTAAATTAAAACATGCAAAATGAAGATCCTCTGTGCACTTCATTTTAAGGATTTAAAAAAAAAATGAATTCTTAAATTTTTATTGAAATTTTTTTTCCATAACAAGAGAGAGTCAATAGACATGTAACAACACAAAATATATTCGATTGATATGAGAGACACGACATCTTGTAGAAAATCATCATGTATAAACAAGTTAAATTGAATACTTAAGTACTGCTAAAGATATAGACTAGACAAAGACAAAAAAATAACCCTTCACTTATACAGTGCAGAGAGGTTTTCTAATAATATATCGCAACCTTCTAGATACAAATCTTATTAAAATATAACAGTACAAAAATTGCCCACTTGTAACAAATATTGTTACTGGATACTTTTACACTGTTCGAGACACAAAGCCTATGAAAGATTGTTAATAACCATAACCCTGTTTAACTGAAAAAGCAAAACCAGAAATGTATTACCGATAAATGTTGGAAAGTTATTGGAGCCAGTTGGAGTACCAATCTCTTTTTTTGGAGAAAACTATCCTATTACTTATGGTGTCTTTTTCCATTGTCAATTGAAATATGATTTGATCAATCAAACAGGATTTCTGGAATGGGTTGGAAGATTTCCAATGTCTGGCAATAATAATTTTAACTGCAACAAAGCAGTGTATAGCAAAACAAATATATTTATGCGACTTTAATTGCCAATTCAAGTGTAGAAGGGCTGATGCCGGATTTTTATTGGGTTTATTAAGTGTAACTGTATAGAAGATATTAAATGCCCACGCCCAAAGCGATTTAACGACTGGACAGGCCCACCATATATGAATGTATGTGCCCGGGTACGTGCCACATCTCCAGCAAGTAGAGTCGTGTGTATCATACATTTTGGCCAGTCTTGTTGGGGTAAAATACCATCTGTGTAAGACCTTGAAATGGCATTCAGTCAAATTAAGACAATGTATATATTTGTTAGCATATATTAAGCAATGTATATATTTGTTAGCATTAAATTTAATTCCTTCTCCCACGTATTAATCAATTTCTGGGGGGTGACATTAGAACCATCAAACAGAGAGATAGCAAAGGAAATGACCTTAGAAACCACACTGCATTTTAAGGATTATTTTAAATGATTTAATTTTGTGAACTTCTGCATCTTTTATTTAATGTTTTTGTGTTCTTAATATCTATATGAGGAGCAGTTTGAAGAGATGGTATCTTATTATTGTTCCTATTCAGTAAATAAATATTCAAGTTAAATTAGATTGCAGGACTGACGTTCGGAGTCTCCACACTCTGCATGGAGATGCTGAACTCGCCTCATAGAGACTTATTGACTCAATGCATCTCTAAGAGGAGATGTTAATTGGCACAGCGTGAGATTACTGCACATGTGCACTAGCCTCACACTGCTTCCCACTGGAGAAGCATTGGACTGGTTGAGATAATCTGTATTGATAATCTAAGGCAGAACAGGCAGGCACTTTCTTCTTTCTACTCGATTCCTCTATATTTAAATTCATTCTTTAGCTTTAATACTCCCTGATCTTTTATATAAAACTGCCCTGACCTTCTGTATGTCCTGTTTAAGTAATGTGCTCTTTAGCTGAAGTCCATGTTTCTTTCTGCCTCTTATATTATTATTATTTTTTCCCTTCAAGACCTTCTTTATTTAAGAATCCATACTCATCACTGCAGCCTTTTACCTCACATTTACCCTCCCAAGATTTTCAGCCCATCTCTTACCTCACTGGTGCTGCTCTCCAGGAAAGGTCCACCAAACATAGCTGCCATCCAGTCACAGCCAGAGATAAGCAGAGGTTTGTGGGCTGTAATACTTCCATCATCCAGCACAAAGGTGACATCTAAATGTTTAAAAAGGGAACAATTAAGAAATTATTATTATTATTGCCATTTATATAGTGCCAACAGATTCCGTAGCGCTTTACAATATAATAAGAGGAGGGATTTAACTATAAATAGGACAATTACAAGAAAACTTACAGGAATGATAGGTTGAAGAAGACCCTGCTCAAATGAGCTTACAGTCTATAGGAGGTGGGGAATAAAACACATTAGGACAGGAAATACCAATCAAATAAGGTGGGAGTGAAGCAGAGCTGGAGGAGAGAGTAGAGTGCTGCCCTTTAAGAGAGAGCAAGAGACAGATATTTAAGGTAGAGGTTACTCTGGGAGTCCATAAGCTTTCTTAAAGAGATGGGTTTTAAGGCACTTCTTCAACAATTGAAGACTAGGGGAGCGTTTGATGGTGGCAGGCAGGCTATTCCATAAAAAGGGAGCAGCCTGCGAGAAGTCCTGCAAGCGTGAGTTGGCCATACGTGTGCGAGCAGTGGACAGGAGAAGAGGAGAAGATCACGGGCAGAGCGGAGAGACTGAGAAGTGGTATACCTATGGATCTGTGAAGAAATATAAGCGTGGCTAGAATTGTTCAGTGCTTTATAGTTATGGGTTAGCACCGTGAATTGACTCCTATAGGATAAAGCAAGCCAATGTAAGGACTGACAGAGGGGTGAGGTGTGAGAGGACCGACTAGAGAGGAAAATCAGTCTGGCGGGAGCATTCATTACAGACTGTAGCGGGCAATACGGCTTTTGGGAAGACCAATTAGGAGAGGTTTACAATAATCCATGCGGGAAATTACTAGAGTATGGACAAGCTCCTTGGTAGCATCTTGCTTAAGAAAGGGGCAGACGCGGACTATATTTTTAAGATGGGATCTACAGGATTTGGCAACATACTGGATGGAAGGCTCAAACGTGAGGCCAGAGTTAAGCACGATGCCAAAACAGCGCACTTGCAAGGATGGACTTATGTGGATACCACTAACTTGAAGGGACAGTGAAAGAGGAGGATCAGTATTAGGAGGAGGAAAGACAAGGAGCTCAGTTTTAGAGAAATTGAGTTTCAGAAAGCGGGAGGACTTCCAGTCAGAGATGGAAGACGGGCAAGCAGTGACACGCTGCAGGACGGCAGGGGAGAGGTCCGGGGAGGAGAGATATATCTGGGTGTCATCAGCGTACAGGTGGTAGTGGAATTCAAAAGAGGTAATAAGTTTGCCAAGAGAGGCAGTATAAAGAGAAAATAGAAGAGGACCAAGGACAGAGTCTTGGGGGACTGAAATGATATTAAGCACCCAAATACCTGAGAATAAAATTTTCTTCTCTAGGTTTATTCTGTATTGGTATATAACAGAATAAAATTATATTAAAATGAGACTTTTAATATAACTGGTCCTCACCAGAAAAGGTCCCCTTTGCCAAACACTCTTTAATCCGGTTACTCCTCCTTACGTGGAAAGCTCTAGTGATCTCCTGGTTCATGAAGGCCTCGCGGTTCAAAATATTGGCTACCATCATTCGCAGATCAAACACCTCCAAAAGTTCTGCTATGTGTGCCACTTCCATTAGTTCAGGTTCCCTCTCATCCAGATGTCCAGTGTATAGATACTTCAAAACTGCTCTGAATGGACCAGCCCTCACTGAACTGTCCATTTTTACAACAGTCACTCTTCGTGCCCTATATCCTGGGGGCTCTTCCATGACACCACTGTGGATGCTTTCAAAAGCCCTGCTCCATCCAGATAGATCCCGGCCTCCATCCCGCCCCAACGTGCCATCACTGGCTGATGTTCGCATACCTCCTCCCTCTGTTTCCCCAGGACCCTCACAAGCATCAAAGCTGGAGGCCCGTAGTAAGGGGTCTCTGGCTTGTGCTGGAGGGTCACTGTCCTCCATTAGAAAAAGGTCACAAAATTTGGAAGAGGCTGTAGAGAGGTAGATGCGATGGGCATATATACGGATTCTCTCTTGAACCACCAGTACCACATCAGCACAGGATGCCTCTTCCAATAGCCGTGCAGGGTGATCTTCACTTTGGGCAGGGGGGTCAGGTACAATGATAACAGGAGGAGGAGGCCGAGGAGGCAAGAAGGGGGCCTGCGGAAGCGGTCTGCGCACACTTCGTAAATGTGACTTCCAAAACTGTAGATGGCGGCGAGATATGAGGGCTGATCGAATGGCATTATCAAACACTTCCTTTATGCCGCATTGCGCCACTACACTTGTCTCGTAGTATGGTATTCCCAATTCTTTGGCTACTTCACGGCCCTTTTCTGGTGGCAGGATCTCCTGTGGGCGGATTGGCCTGTGTAGAGAAGTGATATCTGTTAGAGCCAAGCCATGAAAAATAAACTAATTTGTTCAAAATTATGACTATTCTTGGATTCCAGATGAATCAGTAATTAGTTTTAAGTTGTCCACATTGGAAGCATACAAACTCATACGAACTCACCCAGTGTTCATAAGTATGCTTCCACCAAAAATACATTTATTATGCCTATCTAGTAGAATGAATACTATTGCATCTTAAACAGGTGCTGCTTGATAAGCAAAAATAAGCTTATGACAGGTAAGCAAGCTAGACAAACGTCAGGAAACAGAAAGCCATGGTTCCTAAAAATTTCCATGGAGCTAAACTCGGGGAAGAAATAACTCCTCGCTGTCTGATAACCATGGAGACGCAGTAGGGTTTTATATATAAAAGTGCAAATTTAGCAATCAGCACCTTTATAAAATTAAAAAGAGGAGACATTCTTCACACATAAGGCACTTCAGCAAGCTAATGTGCTTTATGTGTTTGGAGTATCCCTTTAAAATAATCACAGTGGTGTACAAAATACTGAAGGTATGTTTGGCTACTACATTATTCAAACCGATTTCTAGCTCTGAAGGTGGGTAACAAACTATGGCCTCAATTTGATATTTATGCAAATAATTCTAAATGTATTTAATATTTTTATATAGTGATATATTTCTTGATATTTTAATATTTAGAAAAAAAATCTTAAAGTTTATAAAAATATATTAAAGTATTTACAAAAGCATATCAAAACTCACTATTAAATACAGATTAAGGAACAGCGCACACACAAATATACAATTTTAAATGGCTACATAAAATCACCTATCTCAGCAAACAAATATAGGGATTAAGTTAGATGATATGGCCATAACATGTTACACTCACCACTACACAACAGTACCCCAATATTGGTGGGTCCTACACGAATTTTAACATGGGGGACAAATTAAATAGTGCTAGTTCTAAATGAGCTAAAGTGTATTTAATTAATCTGTTGTAAGGGCATTGTGCATATAAATATATAATGGAAAATTAATGTGATAAAAACACAATTTAAAAAATGCAGTGACAAAATGAAATAATTAATGTGATAGTGCTTTGATGTATACACTCACAATGCATATCGTATCCACGATATGGCCATATGGTAGTCCCTATATTTCTTTGCTGAGATAGGTGATTGTAAGTAGCATTGTAAAATGTAAAAAACTGTATTTTTGTGCTTGTGCTGTTTCTCAAACAGTATTTTGTATAAATATTGGTCTCTATGGCAGCACTACTTAAGAGCAATGCATGTTCTGGCTGTGCCGCCAATTTCCTTTTTTCCCCCCTCTTATCCAAAAATATTAAATTGAGGACCATTTAAAAATCTGAAGAGGTAAACATTGTCTCTATTTAAGAACTATAAAAACGTGTTTTATTCAATAACCAGAAACCATATCAAATAAATGAAATTAAAAAAAATAACAATTCAGCATTACAGATTCACTTTATCATAAAGTCAATAATCAAAAATCATTCTACGGCCATTATAGTAACAACTAAAAGAACAAATTATCCGTATAAGTTAATGAGCCTAAAATATGATGTAGAAAGAACACTCCAATGCTAGAAATAAATTCATTTATAATGTTGGAGTGTTCCTTCTTTATTATAGATTTAGCTCTCCCACATAGGGTCATACAAAAATTATTTACTTACATCTAATCCAATGATGAGATAGTATAGTAGTCGTGCAGCAGCTCTGCTCCATCACCAGGAGCTCATCACTAGTGATGATCTCCCAGACACGATACATTTGAAGAAACCTCTCTAATGCAGAAGCACCAAAGCTAATGCTTCTCTATGAGAAACCCTCACTTCCACTTTAAGCAAGTGAGGAGTGAATGAAGCAAGTTAGAAGGCAAATCCTAGTTCAAAGCTGGAAGGTATTATATAATAATAAGCAAAGAACCTTGCAAGCGGGCGACGAGCACGATTCACAGCCTCCAGATCTGCGTAGCGTAAGTCTAGTTGACATCCAACCAGTATGACAGGAGCACGGGGGCAAAAATGCTTGATCTCAGGGTACCACATAGTCTGTACATGCTGGAGGGAGTTTGGATTTGCAATAGAAAAGCAAAGAACCACCACATCGGATCTGAAATATACCAGAAAAGATTATGGCATGTTTATATTATATTCATTAGGCAATGATGCAATGCATTATAGAATGCATTGAGATTATTTATGTACATGTTCCTGTCAACCCCACCTACCTTCCATAGGCAAAACGTCTGTCTTTATGATGATCACCAAATGTGTCCCAAAGGCGCAGTGACACACTAACATCATCTACTACATCACGGGATCTTTCTAGCACCTATCATAATGGAAAAATTGGTCTTTGTAAAATGAGTACAGGAAGACACTGATTGCAGTAACATTTATGAAATGTGCTCACAAACAGATAATAGCAGAGCATTAAAGAAAAATAAAAAAAAGGAATTATTGGGCTAAAGCAACAGGTACACATAACAATGTGTCTGTACTAAGGAATTATGCTTAGCGTACCCTTTATTTGAGTAGGGTATAAAATTAACTGGTCTTACCTCCTGACATACTCTGTACTGATCTATAGCCCAGACAGTAGGGACATGGGTAGCCAGGAGCTGGTACTGGGTCAGGGTGGCATTACATGCCCTAGCACAGATCAGACGCGTTTTCCCCACTGCATTGTCTCCGACCACAACGCATTTTATTGTCTCAACGTTTGGGCGCTCATAATCCATATCAGTGTCCAGCAGCTGGGATCTGACCAAAAATAATAAAAAAGGGCAAAAGGAAAATGTCAACACACAATTTAAGATGGAAAACAACAATGAAAGAAAAATGGGAGCGGTTAAAGAGATAAAGTTGGATGTTGAAAATAAACATTATTGCATTTTTAATCATAGAGTACCTTCATTCTTTGTGCAATAAACCTGTCTTAAATAAATCCATAACTCAAGCCTGAAAGGGATATGTTTGGTTATCTAATAACCAATGCACCGTATACTAGGATAAAAATACAGAATAGGAAATAGGATAATGTATTAGACTAACATATTGCTTGTGATTTAATAATATAATAACCTCACTATTATGGCTACAGATATTGACAGGTTTGTTGATGAAATGGGTGGGAAATGCAGGGCTAAAACAAGAAAATATGCATCCACAGACAGTTTTGGGGATGCATGGAATGGCCATAAAGCATGTGTGGTTTCTATTTTATCAGACTGGCTGTTAAAACAAATGAATTTAACAAAAATGAGGTGAACATTGAATTAAAGTGTAAGCTGTTATTCTTTTCAAATGGGAGATTAGAGGAGTCAGATGGGTTTTAATGTACATTCATTATTTAAAGGACCACTATAGTGTCAGGAAAACAAACTATGCTTTCCTATGGACGTCCAGCGTCTTCTCACTGTGACTTTCACAGGGAGTATCGCGGAAGCACTTCTAGAGGCTGGATTAACCCACAGTGAAACATAGCAGTTTCTATGCAACTGCTATGTTTTCAGCTGCAGGGTTAAAACTAGAGGGACCTGGCACCCAGACCACTTCATTGAGCTGAAGTGGTCTGGGTGCCTATAGTGGTCCTTTAAACATTCTACGTTAAAAAAAAAAAAGTTGTGATGGTGCCTGGAGTTTGCATGTGCATTGTTTCACTTTTAAACACTGTTCATACAGAGATGAACTACTTTACTGCCAGAGGTATAACTCCACCTGCAGTTTGTCACAGAGTTCTGGGCTGGCTTGTGTCAATTCTGTACAAAATTGGAGTCTGAAACCAGCACACACAGCATGGTGGCGCCAGACACCCTCCAGCATCTAGTCACATCAAGCAAAAAGGATCAGGCTACAGGAAGAACTTGGACTCAGCGATGGAATAAAGGTTATTTTTTAGCCTTTTTTTTGTATGGACACACACACCTCTGAAAGGTTTCTCTAACTAAAACCTTTGCTTTATGAAAACACTTTTTTGGTTGAGGTAACCCTTTAAAATGTAAGCTACCTTTTTATTGAGACTATTATATGATCTACACTCAAGATTGCTATATTAGGGTTACTTTTTTATTTGGAGGCCAAATATGTATTATTATTTTGTACAGTCAGTGCTAACACATGATAATCCTACCAATGTGGTTTCCACATTATAACGTCTTGTAGATTTCTTAATGTCCTCATGAAGGTGAGATAAGCTGTTAATATTTAATGGGCAGCCTTTGTTGATTTAATCAAAGTAGCATAGTAAACAGAATGTCATGAGACCAGAATGTAAAGTTCAGAAGCAATAAAAAAAAAAAAAAAGACTGCAGACAGTTTTAATAGAAAGAAAGTCTAACAGAGGAATAAAATGCATGTCAATCAGTTTACATGAAAGTTGTACATATACACATATGTACACATCTAGAAATGGATATCTATTTCTGTGCAAGTATGCCTGTGTTTGTATATGAGATTTACAAAAAATCTGTAATTAGTTAAAAGCCTTTCTAATCCCTTGTCACCACAGCAACAAAATCTGTTCCTGAATTGCTTCCTAGCAACCCGGAATGTTTCAGTAGCTGGGCCAAGACCACCTATCACATTACAAAACTCTAATTAGCTAAATATATATTACAGCAGACAAAATAAACTAACCCTCACGTTGCTCCATGCTCATATTTAAAGGAACATTTTCCAGGATTCCTTTTGCCCATCCATCCCTGTCCCCTATTGTTTTCAGGGAGAATTTGTATTTTCATGAAATTCCTGCCCAGCAGAGGTTTATGTGTGATGTAATTCAGAAATTCCAAGTGGTTTCATTAATGAAGACATGAATGAATTTACATACAAGCTTATAATGTCCACAGTGATAAATTGTGTGTATATATCTCTAAACAATGCCACACAAATATTTATGTTTGGTTAGTTCTAATCATTATGGGGGAGGGATGTATCAGGCGTTTTATATGGTGCAAAGTGCTAAATGAAGGGTAATATTCTATTGGTTTGCATTGGGATTGCTCCTTATTTAGCACATTGCTCCACAATAGCAACTGGGCT
Organism: Pelobates cultripes; assembly: GCA_933207985.1. Lineage (NCBI taxonomy): Eukaryota > Metazoa > Chordata > Amphibia > Anura > Pelobatidae > Pelobates > Pelobates cultripes. The sequence goes on along the minus strand of OW240914.1, from coordinate 136,698,636 downwards.
TGCCTTGATAAATGTCCCCTTACTAGTCTTGTTAAGGAATATCTGATCTGTGTCTAGATTTGCTAGGGCATTTTTGTCTATTGTCAATTACAGCACTTTCTATGCCAAGATGCACTTACGGAAAACTCAGTAAAATCTTGTGCCAAACCTACAGACCTGCATGGAGCAAACCCACTATAAAATTATTCATTAACCCTTTCAAGAGAAGTGCCCAAGTCAAAAAATACCACCTGATTAGGGATGCAGTTGGTAGGGATATTGTACACAAAATGTAGCCCGTGGAGCAGCGTAGCTAAGGGGAGTGGGCATTGACATTGCCAGGAGACAGGCCATCTAAAGGTCAGTGGTCAGGGATTGGTCATTGGAAATGGTGGGGTGGAGTTATAAAGGGGAGTATAAGTAGTGGCCATTTTAGAACCAGGGATCACTTTAATTTAAGTTACTTACCTGTTGTTGTGGCAGGATTTGTGTGGCTTTTTTCTTTTGTCTCCTGTGCAGGTTGTCAGCAAGATGGAAGATTGGCTGGAAGGAGTCCGGGCTGCTGTGCAGGAGAGGGGAATCGAGTGGCTGAGGGATCGCCTTGGAGATGCTCTGCCATCCGGATCTGGAGGTTGCCAGGGTCAGAGGCTCGTCAGGAAGACGAGGCCTCCGCAGCAGTTGACCCCCAGCGTGGTTCCCGGGCCCCAGCATCCGAAGAGCCCTTCCGGAGGTCCCAATGGTGGTGAGGAGAGTGCCGGCGGGGAGGCTGCAAGCGGAGGAGGTAGAGGACGGCGTTGTGGTGCAACCGCGCAAAAGAGCCGTCAAGCGATGCTGGAGGTGCAGGCTGCTGGTTCGGGAACCGAATCCGATACTGCTGAACATTCGGGAGGTGAACGTGGAGGTATGCGAACCAGCGAACGGGCGGAAACTGCCGAACGTTCGGGAAATGAACGTGGAGGTAGACGAACTGGCGAATGGGCGACAACTGCCGACCGTTCGTTTTCCGAACGGGGAGGGGAAAAAACTGCCGAACGTTCAGGAGTTGAGCGGGGAGGTAGCCATACTGCCGGCCGTTCGGCTGCCGAACGGGGAGGCAGGAAAACTGCCGAACGTTCGTTTTTTGTGTCCTCTATTGCAGGGAAGGAAGGAGAAGCGGCTGCAGGTGATAGGAGTCCTGGAAAGAGGCCTGTACAAGCACGGGCCAGCGGAAGAAGGACGAGCGGTACAGTAGGCTTGGCAGCAGGTCACAGGAACGCTAGAAGCGCTGTTGGAGGAACAGGGACAGCGGCTATACACCGCCTGGGTGAGTCGACCTCTGACGCCAATGCCCCTCCAGTTGCTGGGCCATGGGTTACCCCGGGGGTGGGCCCAGGTGTTGGCATCGTTGGTGACAGCAGGGTGGCAGGAGGCAGACAGGGGATGGCCAGGGCACGGAGTGGTCCAGAAGGGTATAGCGCTGCAAGACGGTCGGTCAGCAGTCGGGGGAGCATCTAGATGACATTAGGCAGTTAATTGATTCTTGGTGTGTAGGGAGAAGGCGGGACGGCGAGTGCAGTCAGGTTTGGGCTCGGGTGGGGGAGGTCACTGGGTCTAGTCCGGTGAGGGTTCCTGGGGCAGCATAGTTGGGGACGGGGGTGCGACCCCCACAGTGGAGGCGCCCCGGGTTGGCAAGTGAGAGAGAGAACTTGTACGGGGGCGTCCCGGAGGCCGCGCGGCAGAACGTTCATGTTTCTTTCGCAGGCCCACTGGGCTGTCATCTCAAGATGGAGGTAAAGGAGAGGATATGGAAAGAGGAGTTTGTGGAACTCTTTTCGCTTCTCCCCCTTGAGGACTACATTGACCTCAAGGAGGAGGATAAAAAGGATGCTAAAAAGGAGGAGGAGGAAAAGAAGCGGAAGTATAGGAAGATCCCTAAGACGTTTGGGAACTGGCTGAGGGCATTCTGCATCTTGACCAGCGTGATGGGCGAAAAGGCGGAGGAGCGCTGTTCACAGCTCTTCTGTTGCCTGGATGGTATTTGGGAAGCATATCGGACATACAGGGGTCTGGCCTGGTGGCGGTATGACGAGCAGTTCTGTCAGCGCCTGGCTGCTAATCCGGGGATGCGGTGGGACCAGATGGACCTACCTCTCTGGATAAAGCTTATGATGGCGCAGAAGGCGTCTCCCTTTCAGACAGGGGCCGGCACGGACGCTTCCACCGCCGTGTCGGCCAACCAAAAACGGGGCTATTGCTGGCTGTATAATGAAGGACAGTCCAAGTGGGGGCCACTTGTCGATTCAAGCATGAGTGCTCCGGGTGTGGAGTCACCCACAGACTTCACAGGTGCTTCAAAAAAGGGAAGTCAGCCAACGCGGCGGGGGTGCCTGGAGGTTCAGCCGGGCCCCCTGCCACTGGGGGACACGCCAGTGAAGGTCGGCGTGATGCGGTCGTGGCTAAGCCACTACACTAACCGGGAAGATGCGGCGTTGCTTGAGGAGGGGTTCACCAACAGGGTTCGTCATCCCGTTTCGGGAGCGAGTGGTGGCTCATCGTCTTCGCAACCTGAAGTCGGCAGGGGAATTTCCGGGGGTGGTCAGGGAGAAGTTGCTTAAGGAGGTCCAGCTGGGTAGGGTGGCGGGGCCGTTCAGGGAGCCCCCTTTACCTAACTTGAGAGTATCACCACTGGGGGTGGTACCCAAAAAGGAGCCCGGCAAGTACCGTCTGATACATCATCTGTCCTACCCCAAGGGGTCGTCAGTTAATGACGACATTGACAGGGCTCTTTTTTCGGTATTGTACGCTTCATTCGACCAGGCGGTGAACCTGGTGCAGCGAGCGGGCCTGGGGGGCGTTTTTGGCAAAGGCGGACGTGGAGGCGGCTTTTCGCCTTTTGCCGATTCACCCGAAGTGCCATCACTTGCTGGGTTGTCACTTCGAGGGGGAGTATTACGTGGATCTCTGTCTGCCCATGGGGTGCTCTATATCGTGGGCGTACTTTGAGAAATTTAGTACATTCCTGGAATGGGTGGTAAAACTGGAAGCGGGCACTAAGATGGTAGTCCATTATCTGGATGATTTCCTATGTGTTGGGCCTCCTGGATCGGAGGAATGTCGCAGGGGACTGAGGACGTGGCGCACATTATTGGAGTCCCCTTGGCAAGTGACAAAACGGTGGGGCCTATGACAGGCCTGAGTTTCCTGGGCTTGGAGATTGACTCGGTAAAAGGGGAGTGCAGGCTGCCACAGGACAAATTGCTGGCACTCTGGCAGGTGGTGGTGGAGGTGCAGGGAGCTAAGAAGGTTACGCTCCGGGCGCTTCAGTCTCTGCTGGGTCAGCTAAGCTCCGCCTGTTGGGTGATTCCCGTCGGATGGGTTTTTAACAGGTTCCTAGCCAGGGCGACGGGGGGTGGGGGAGTGGTGTTCCCGCACCACCTTATTCGGGTGTCAGGGGCCATGAAGGCCGATCTGGGGGGAATTCTTGCGGGACTTTAACGGGAAGGTGTTCTTTTCAGGAGTTGGAGCTGTTTGCGGACACGTCGGGGAGTGTTGGTTTTGGGGCTTACTTTTCGGGTCAATGGTGCGCGGGAACTTGGCCAGGGCCTGGAAGGCCAGCCCACTGATACGCAACTTGGCGTTCCTGGAACTGTTCCAGTTAGTAGTGGCGCTGTCACTATGGGGTCCGCAGTTGAGGGATAAGAAGGTGATATTCTTTTCGGACATATGGCAGTGGTAGATGCAGTGAACAGGCTATCAGCATCCTCTATCCCGGTGGTGCGGCTTCTTCGACGTTTTGTCTTGTTCTGTATGAGGTTTAACATTGTTTTTCGGGCATGTCACGTGCCGGGACTGTTGAATTTTATTGCTGATGCGTTATCTCGTTCACAGTGGGAGAGGTTCCGGCAGGTGGCACCTAGCGCGCAGGAGGAAGGGATGTCTTGCCCGGACGAGATGTGGCGGCTCGGGACATCATGCTTGGCGGACTGATCAGGGATTCCCTGGAACCCGCTACCTGGACGGCGTACAGTAAGGTGTGGGGGGAATGGGACGAGCTGGTGCAACAGACGGGGGTCAGTTCTCAAGGGAGGCACAGTTGGACGCGCTGCTGTGGCTCTTGTGTAGGTCAGTCACTACAGGGGTTTCGGCAGCAGTGGTGGGGCGTAAGCTGGCAGCGCTAGCCTTCTTGTTCAAATTTAACGGGTGGGAGGATGCTACTAAACATTTTCTTGTTTGGCAGGCACTGAAAGGTTTCAGGAGGGGTAAGGTGTCGGTGGATTCTAGGAGGCCGGTGTCGTTCGGATTGCTTCAGCAGGTGGTCCGGGTGCTGCCCGCGGTGTGTTTTTCAGGATACGAAGTTACGATGTTTTCCGTGGTTTTTAGCTTTGCCTTTTTTGGGGCATTTCGTGTCAGCGAGCTGGTTAGCAGCAATCGCCAGGGGGCCGGGGGGCTTCAGGCGGTGGACGTGGAAGTGTGGAGTAACAAGGTAGTGATGAGGCGGTTCAAAATGGATGTAATGGGGAAGGGAACGTTGGTTACATTATGGGAGCTCACGGGTGGGAGAACTTGCCCGGTTAAGTGCGCAACAGCCTTCAGGGAGGTGCGGGCAATGGCCGGGGGTTCATATTTTAAGCATGAGGACGGCTCTTCACTATTGAAGTTCCAGTTCCTCAGGGTTTTTCGGAAGGCGTTGGCAAGGTTGGGGGTGGACCCCGGCCAATTCGGGACACATTCTTTCAGGATTGGTGTGGCTACTGAAGCGGCGAAGCTAAGGCTTGGGTGACGAACGGATGAAAAAGATTGGCAGATGGGAGTCGCTGAGGTTCAGGTCTTACATTAGGCCAGACAAGTTGGTATAAGGTTGAGGGTGGTTAATGGGGAATGTTAGTTGGTGGTTGTTTTGTGGTTGTCTATGTTTGCTTTATGTTTTACAGGTCGGATGGCATGGGTGGTCGGCCACTCATACGTACACTGGGCGCAACGGAGGGCCGCAGTTCGACGTCATGGTCTACAGCTGGGCTTTCCAAGTTCTGTGGTGCAGCTTCGGTGGTTTGGTTACTAGGGTTGGGGTTGGAATGTTATATGTGAGGAAATGTTTCACAAAATTCTTTTGGGACAGGTTCCGGGCATAGTGGTGCTTCACGCAGGTGGCAATGATGTGGGGTCGTTACCTCAAAAGGTTTTGCTCGAATGTATGAAGAGGGATGTGGACAGATTAAGGGAGTTAGTGCCAGGGGTTATGGTCGGAGATGGTTCCGAGGTTGTACTGGCGGCACGCGCGGAATCCCTCCGTGGTGGCGAAGATTAAGGGTAAGGTTAACAAGGCAGTGTACGTGAGGCGGTCAGTGGGGGTTGTGGTCAGGCACAGGGAGTTGGAAGACATGCTTCCAGGTTATTATAGGAGTGATGGGGTCCATATGTCCGATGTGGGTTTGGACATTTTGTTGCTGGGTTTCCAGGAGGGCCTCCAGAGGGCGATTTTTTCCCTGGGGAAGGGTAGGGGTGGGGGGTGTCGCTCAGGAGCTCGAGGATTCGTGCTCTGAGCTGTGGCGGGGGATAGAGAGTAAAGTTGGGGGGAGAAAAGAGTGAGATGGGGAAAAAGTTTGGAGTTCAGGGCTAATAGGTAGGCCTTTGGACTGGTTTGGTAGGTTCGAGCTCGTAGGTAGCTCCGAACCGGGGTGTGTATGGGGTGTCTCGGTATGCCCCTACACTTGTGGTGCCCTTTGGTGGCAATGGATGGTACCCTTTGGTGGCAATGGTCATGTTACGTAAAATGTTCAATGTTTGGGTATTATGTTATGTGGGGGTGGGTCATTGTCAAGAGGTTAAATTGTAAATGCAGGATGTTAATTGTGCAGGCCAACGTTGGCCTGCTGTTGACAATAACCTTTAAATTTATGTTAAAATATAAAATAAAGCTGTGACATAATTTTGCCAAAACCATGGTTTCAGTGCTTTATTGGGGATTGGGTATTTGGTAGGGGTTTTAAGCAGAGGCCGACAAGACGACTGTGCCCATGTCAAGCAAGACAATATAAGCCCTTGTAGTTGCCAGGACTGTCCAAAAGTGCCCAGAATAAAAGATGCAGACCCACCATCCTCACTTTAGGCTACTCTGTCAAGCTTTTATGAACAGTGATAATAACTTGTTACTTTTACAAATGGAACATTCATTTTATAGGGTTTCCATTTTTGACCAAAATATATTTGATAGAGTTGTATTGGGTATTTTGGGAATGCGGTGTACTCTTGTAGTCGATGAGCTCATATGCTACTGGACAGAGCTTCATGTATGTGAAACCATTATCAATAGAATTAAGTACTAATTACCTTTTAGAAAAAGTGATCTTTAGCTTAAACAAAATTGATTACTGAAAGATATGTTTTCATTTTAAAGGACCACTATAGTGCCAGGAAAACATACTCGTTTTCCTGGCACTATAGGGCCCTGAGGGTGCCCCCACCCTCAGGGACCCCCTCCCGCCCGGCTCTGGAAAGGGGAAAGGGGTTAAAACTTACCTTTTTCCAGCGCTGGGCGGGGAGCTCTCTGCCTCCGATCCTCCTCCGTTCCTCCCCGTCGGCTGAATGCGCATGCATTCTCACAGTGAGAATCACACAAGCGCCTCTAGCGGCTGTCAATGAGACAGCCGCTAGAGGCTTTGGGGGAAGGCTTAACCCATTTATATTCACAGTGAGAATCACACAAGCGCCTCTAGCGGCTGTCAATGAGACAGCCGCTAGAGGCTTTGGGGGAAGGCTTAACCCATTTATAAACATAGCAGTTTCTCTGAAGTGGTGTAAGCTGAAGTGGTCTGGGTGCCTAGAGTGGTCCTTTAACTACCATATGCCCATTTGAGTAGTGAGTTTCTGTAATCTATTTCATAGAATATTAAAGTTGACACAGTTACAATCAGACAAAGACTAATTTTTAAATAAATGAAATGGCCAGTTAAGCAGAAAATGTTAACCCCCTTCCTTGCCAACACTGTATCTACAGGTTTGTTTTCGTGTTGCATTGTCCGTGGTAAAACCTGCTCCCACGCCCTTTATTGGAGTCTAAAGGGCTCAATCAGTATAGTGCTGCAAGAAGAGGGAGGGTTAGAAGGCCCTGGGACAATGTCCAGTGTAATGAAAATGATCACAAACACAGTTTGGATTCTGCAGGCATTTGGGGGGAATCCTTCATTATAAATACCAATAAGCACAGTATATCAGACCAATTGAATTCATATTTTTTGTCACACCGCCTGCTTATACAAGGCTACTTGTGCTTGTTTGTAATATGTTACACAGTTTCCAAAATAATATCAAAGCATGAAGTTTAGTTTTGGATACATTATGTACCCCTCTCCAAATATCTCACTAAAAAGAACACAAACTGGCAAAAAATGAAATGTCTTTAAAGGCACATGATTTCAGTCTATACACAAAAGAAAGAATCTCTCAAAATTATATATGCTAGATATTAATTCTACATTTCAAATATTTATCTCCATATTAAAAAAATAATTTGTGAAGGTATTACAGGAGTAAAATATAACATGTAATCTGCAATACAGAGGTAGAGTCACACCTGACTGCAACATGGAAACTGGGATCATGGTAAACTATTCAGTAAACATGCTTAGGTCAGGCGAAGGAGAATGCAGAGAAAAGGAGGAGAAATAAGAATAAATGGAATAACTTACTATGTTATAAAAATCTAAATGACCTGACCTCGAAAAACCTCAAAATATTTATCTCATTTCTTTCCAAGGCATTTCAAACCTATGGTTCCTGATATGGTGGGCAAAAAGCCAGATATCTCCTTACTCTATTCTTCAGCCAGATTCAGTAAACATCTGTGGAAGGTCCCATCTTCTATTTATTACATTAAAAAAATGGGTACCTCTTTCAATATGTGACCTTTGATTATTAATCATTGTCATTTCAACAATAGATAGATTTAACAAATCTAATCATTGAGTGTCTTCCTCCTCTTACTTTTTTCTATGTCCCCATGTCATTAAACACAAAAACACAATATTGGAAAAGACCACTGATGACATAGCATTACTAGATTTGCCACTTTTAATCCTGGAAACAAATGCTTCTTAATGCTCGTGGGCAACACATAAAAAGTGCTGCCCTGTAGGAGGATGATATGATGTTGGAGGAAAATAAATCAGTCAAAATTACTCTTTTGGGATCCCTCTTTGATGAAATAATTATTCTCTTTCTTGCAGCATATGAATGCTACAAATTGTAATACCGTACTCTTCATATATAGAATATGCATTCTTAGCTGGTAGCCAAATGGTCAAAAAGATCACAAGAACGTCTAAATAAATTACAGTTGTAGGCATCATCTATAGAATTAAAAAGGAGACACTATAGACAACCAGACCACTTCATCTCAATGAAGTGGTCTGGGTGCACTGTCCTTGTCCCTTTAACCCTGCAATGTAAATCATTTAGAGGAACTGCAACATTTATATTGCAGTGTAAAGACTACCTCCAGTGGCTGTCTACCAGACAGCTGTTAAAAACCCCATAGGAAAGCACTGGAAGGCCTAATGCGTGAGTGGTGCTTTCTGTGCATTCACATTATGTTCCCCCCCATCAGCTGACATCAGAGGAGGAGGAGACCGTCCCAGCGCCTTGGGTTATTGGCGCTGTAATCAGGTAAGTGGAAAAAGTTTTTATTTAACCCTTTACATGGCTAAAGGGGTAGCTTTGAATTTCTATACACTATAGTGTTTCAGTGTTGATATGTTTTAGAAATTCAGAGGGGGAATTTTTTTTTTTCTCAGGTGGCTCTGGATAGCTGAGCAGAACACTGCATTCTCTCTGAACACATGGAAGTTTTGTGATAGACAAATGCATATTTGCTACTTTACCTAAGCTACAGGGAACAGATCTGGGTGAACCAAATATAGAAGCACACAGTCAGCAAACTACAACTCCACCCACTCTCCACAAATTATCTTAAACTCTTCCTGAACAAGTACCCATACCAATTTTTTTTTTTGTCTACTAGGTGAAATGCCTAAGGAGCACATGCAGTCCCTTTTCTATATTATTGGTTTAATAATTTAACCAGTGACTCCGATGGTAGAAGAGGCATTAAGTCCCAATACAGTATGGCTTAATCGGATTGGACATTATAAACAAACAGAAATAAATCAGGAGGACCTGTTTTCCAGAAAAACAAAAACAAAACAGGATATATCAGAGGGCCCATATTATGAGTGACATAAGTGAGCTATATTAAGACTTTTTGCCTGCATGCAAACGGCCTACTGAAAACGCCAAGTCTTGTTTTGCACCTGCTAACCACACCACATGAGACAGCAAAAATCCATAGACACTCATACACAGAGACAACTGGAATTTACTGAGAACTACAACACTCAGCTATCCCACACCTATCAGACTGCACAATCAGAACATATAAGAAAAGTACATTCATGGTTACAATGTGTTCATGGCAATTTAGATAATATATACAAGGATCAATTATGGAAGGATTCCTATTGTAACTAATTTACAAGTCCACCTCGTGCATTTTATTAGATTAGTAAACCATTTTTATGCTTTCCAGTTAAAAACAAAGTTGAGAAAGACAAACTAATGAGACATCACAAGCCTAACAATCATTAAAAAATAAATACAAAAAACCCCAGAGATTTTTTAATAAGAGGTTTTTTTTTAACAAGAGTAATAAAACACGTAGAGCCCAACTCTAAGTACATGAAACCTGGAAAGGCCACCCCCAAAAAACCCTAGACCAATAAATGTCAAGAACTCCTAAAAAAACAAAACCTGAATTATTTAATAGAAAACAAAATTTATAATAAACAAGGAGACTGACGGAATCTAAGTTTGTGATACTTGTGCTGTTACCACATTGCACTTATTGTACACTACATTAAAAATACAATAGGAAGGCCTGGATGAAAAGAGCAAGAGCCCATCAAGATAAAACCATGAGACTAGCAAACAATACTGATATACAAACCCAAACTGAGACAAACAAGCAAGAACCTACAAAACAAGACACAAGAGCCCACCCACTTACACATTTAAGGTTTCCAAGCTGACACCATGAGAAAAACATAACCAAGGGCCCATCCAGCCACAAACCAGAGTCTAATTGACAGCACACAAACCTGAGCTTAACCGACATAGCCCAACCCAATCCCAACACTAACCAGCAGCCCACCCCAAAGCGAACGCTCACCAATAGCCCACACAGACAAATCACATACTACACAAACCCAACACTAACAAGAACACATCTGACACAAAACAAACACAACAAGAGTACAATCTGACACAAACCAGAAATTAACAAACATGGGCACTTCCATACATAAATACGAGACAAACAATCGAAAAAAGCACACCCTCAACACAAAACCAAGACTGACAAATCACAACAGACAGCTCTGACACACATTTTAAACGTACAATAAACAGTTCACCCACACAAAAAACAGAGATTAAGAATTAACAGCCCACACCAAAACAAACCTGAGACTAACCAACAACAGGAACACAACAGAAAAATCTTAGAGTAGAACTCTAAACAATCTACACACAGTTTTGATAATCGATCAGCCAAGCATGACAAATGCCTCTCTACACATAAATAGGATAAGACAGTTTTGAAGAAAATTCAAAGAAACAGCAGCATGCATACCTTAGAGGGAGAAAAAGGAAGAATCAGAAAAAAAAGTGGACCCACTTCATGTGTTATGGTAAAAATGCAAACATATCTGAGACTACAAAAAGAAAAGGGCTTCCTTAACACACACACCAAAAGCATAAATCTTAAACCTTTCAGTTAAGAAGTAAGAAACCCACTGAAGCATTAGAGAGAAGAAACCAATTAAAACATGAGCAATCACACGACTGTTCCATGCATCAAAGAAATACCAGCCCTCCCTGAAGATCTGCCTAAGACTAAGAACCCACTACTCCATCAGCATCTTTGATACAACCAGCTGACACTATACCCCAATCCCAGTTAGGCCTTGTCCCATACATGGCAGCCATGGTGACGTCACCCACGCATCTTCTCCTCAGATCTGAAAACGGTGGTCAAGGGTTACATGTGTGTTAATGTAAATCTATTTACAAGTGTACAAGCATAAGCTTGGCTATGTGTATGTGTATATAAATATGACTTGCTATTAATATATAGTTGTGTTTCTGTTGGTCTATATGTATGTGTTTGCATTTGTGATCATTTTTATGAAGATGTGTGTGTGTATGTTAATTTATGCTTGGTTGCATGTAGATCATTATTTAGTACCAAATATATAAATGTGTCGTTATATTTCTAAATATATATCTATACAGCATATTTCTATAGATCTATGTGAAATATATTATTAATATTTAAGTGCATCTGTGTTACATTGTGGCAATATGAGTGTATGTGTGTGTGTGTGCGTGCGTGTTCTGTATGTGATGAAGATGGTGTGAGTCACATTGTACGTGCATGTATCTCTGCCACTGTGTGTCTAGATCTTAATTATTATGGTTTTATGTATCAATATGTGTACCTGTTTCTGTGTGTCATTTTAAGTATAGCTGTTTCTGTGTATCATAGCGTCTATAATCCTGTGTCATTGTGAGTGTGTATATAGCAGTGATGGGAGCAGGTTGCGACTCCTGATTTCCAGCAAGGAGGTGTGTGTGTGCGTCTTATGTGTCCAATGGGAGGTGGGTTTCATTTGCAACTGGAAGACAAAGCCTTGAGTGCCATCTGCAGACCCTTTTGGGTAATACACATTTAAATTCAGACATACAATTGCATTACTATATTCATGCATACTTATGACCTATATTTGTGTGCACACAAATAAAACTATTTAACTATTAGCTGAATATGGATGGAAACAGGTAGATTTTACAGTGCATGTAGGTTTAAGTGCAATAAGTACATTTTGGAAGTATGGATATGTGTATTTATCTGTGATCTCTTATATATGTATATATACTGTAACAACCCACCTCTTTTACAGGTAGGATTGTCACAGATCTTGCAGTAACCACAGCCTTCTAGGGTATACAAAGTCCAGGACACAGTCAGCTCGGTTTTCCTTTTTATTCAGCAAGAAAACAGGTGCTTTAAATAATAACAAAACAAACAAAATCCCTTGCTCTTACTTGAGCTCTTACTAGACAGTAATTGCTATCTGCAATTGGGTGGCTTTCCCACTTACCAATTTTCCAAACAAAAGAAATGTCTTTGCAATACACACAATCTCTCCTAGCTGTCTTTTTCTCCCTCACTCTGCAGCAGGCTGCCCTCTTCTTTTAAAGGCCTGTCTACTAATTGACTGGGTACAGGTGAGTGCCAATTAACTAACTCGTAAGTCAGATCCAAATAGTGGTCTGTTACACAGCAACTAATGCTGTTGGAGCATTGGCCCACCCTGCTCTCCAAATACTCCGCCCCAGGGACCCATAACATGTTTTGCAGAACCTCAGCAATGTAGATTGCAAACTCTAACATCTCTCCCTGGGGCATTTAACTGAAAATTCTCAGGTTGCTGTTTAACAAATCAGGCCTGATGTATCTTCCATCAAGCACAATTCCACTTTTACGCTCACAATACATATATACACATACACACGTGCATATGCACATGTATATATATTTTTTTGTTGTGCACAAAGATTGACAAACAGCCTTGGTACGCCACAACAGCGGTGTCAAGGTATATATATCTTCAGTATGCAATACATGTCATGGTATTTGCTAGTCAGGCACATTTTAAATTTTTATAGGAGTTTACATTCAATTGATAGGTACCGGCATTTACGAAACATAGATCTATCTGCATTCTAGCTGATGTTTTGTTCAGACGCAAGTGTGTATTCAAAAGATGAATAAACGAGATGAATTAGTGTGACATATAGGTATTAAAGGCACAGTAAGTAGATTAACATGTTATTAAACAACCTGAGGTAACTGTATACTGTGTAATGGTAACTGATTGTTTGAGTGCATGTCTACTGGATGTATGAAAAGATTTGAATGATATGCTATACCAATAAACTCAATATATAAGCATGCTGGGACTAAACAGTATTCTAAGTATATGCAAACAATACATGCCAAGCTTACTGGTTCCACTGTCATGCTTAGCCTTAAAATAGTAAAATAAAAGCAAGTTAAGCAATCTGAGGAGATTCTAACAAGAAGAGTGTAACACTCCACTGGTGCCTGTACCGCTCTGCTAGGGCTGAGGTGAGTAAGGCAAGCTTAGTAAAATGATAGCAAAACAAGTGCTTAAGCGTTGATAGGAAACATGAGATGAATCACATGAGTAATCAGGTGAGGTGCACCTCATTTAGTATGCTGTGGTAGGTATGCTAGATAGTTAAAGTCTGGTTATCTGCTGGAGTATTCAGCAACCTGATATCAGACAGTCCCCTTTTCATAGGTAATTCACCCAATGCCTTGGCTGGGCACAGCTCTGAGGTTACCGCTAGATCTCACAATCTGGGCCATGCTGATGTCTAGGAGGTTGCTTTCTGGGTTCCTCTCAGGGTATCCTCTGTGTTGCAGCAGTGTCCTTTCTCCCAGCGGGTTAGGACCGAAGTGCTGTAGTTTGCGCTGGATTTTCTGCCTTGGACTCTGCGTTGCCGCACATGGACCCCCTCTGTGTTGTTTGCTTTTAATGATTTGCCTGAGCCATGTGTGTAGGTGACTCGGCGGTATGTGAGGCTATTTCGTTGATCACCGCGTGAGCTATGCCTGCCATTTGGGCAGACGTTGTGAGGGGTGCTTCCTTCCAGGTGGAGCCGCAGGCTTTCGCATTGGACCCTGGTGTGAAGGAGCAGTTGACTTTACAGCGGTAGGCACACGCAACATGCTTTCTAGTCTCCGCCAGAATTCCAGGAACCGATTGTCCAGCTAGACGAGTATGTACTCGAGCACAGAGTTAGGTTCTGGGAGCCATGTGGCCGCCGCTGGATGCACCCGTAGCTGGGGGCACCCATAGCCGGGAGCTTGATTGCTGGGGTAGCGCTGCCCTCTGGGGGACGGACACCGGGGTCACCCCCATGGGGGGGATGTTACAGGGCACAGGTTTATGCTTATCTGCAGCTCGGATTCCTCGAAGTGGCGAATCGGCCGCTTCCCCTGCCTGGCCGTTTTTCCCACGGGTCAGCCTCCTTCCCGCTTTGTAGGTAAAGCAGGTAGCTTAGGTATCGAGTAGAGTAGCTCAGTTCGAGTAGTAGTTGGTTGTAAAGTGCCTTTTTTGGCATATTGGTGGAGGAGCTCCTCCGAGATGCGTCCTGCCGCCATGCTGGTTCGGCCTCACCCCCATATATTTCTATGTATGCACGCACACGCAAACATATGTCTCACAACATTTCAAATGGAAAAACAGGGATACTAATTTTAAAGGTTTGGCTGAGGCAAGGCTGTTTTGTGAATTTAAAAAAAATAACAATTTCATTCTTTATTTTTGTAGTGCATAGTGAGACAAGCATGCTTATCCGGATACATCAACAAAACTAAATGCAGCAAAGAATCAGCACATATGTTAGAGGACATGTCGAGTGACTAGCACTTTTTTTTTTATGAATTAAACATCACTAGTACAACTTATGTCTAAGTATGTGACCATTTAAGTGCGTAAGATCAGGAGGCTTAAAATAGACATGACTTTTAAGCGCTAATAATAATAAAATACGTAAAGACTGCAACATATGGCTACATGAACAAAGACATGTAATGGACAACTATATCTCGGTGTGGTCTGAATAAAAAGGCAACCACTGGCACAGCAGGCTAAACTGGAGCCCAAACAAGGTCCTTGATATATCCTGAGAGTTGTAAAGACAATTTAAAGGACTACATAAAACTAAACTTAAAATCAAGGGTGAAATCTGCTGTTGTGCAGGAACATAAAAACAAAGGATTGAGGGGGGCGGAGCCAGCACCCGAGCAAGCTGGATGTGTACTCTTGCAGCTCTGAGAGTTTGCCCCGATTTCAACGACTTCCCCTAGCTATTACCCTACCTACTGGGTTTCAGAGGGGCTCCCTGGACAGCTGATCACATGGGGAAGAAAAATAAAAACACTGTGCTGACTCTGGCTTGGGCTCCAGAGTTATTGAAGCTTTTCTGTGACCTATGCAGCGAACCGTGCTTCCCAAGAAGGCGCCGGCTGCGGCCTTCTCCACATCAATGTCGGATGACGACAGCCTCCAAGATTTCCCTCATGCAGCATCCCAGGTACGCTTGGTGCCGTGGGCATCTCTGGAGGAGGGTGACTCGGCTTCCTCGACCAAACCCGACAGACTGGCGGTTGAGGCAAGACATCAAAGCCATGTTTCAGGCAGATATAGCACTGGTTAGAGAGGAGGTTACCACACTTGCCAGTTGAGTGGAGTGGAACATGGGAAGTGCTAAACTAGTGCAGTCCGCCACAGATGCTGCTCTGGGTTCACTGCAGAAGAAATGTGCTGATCTGACAGCGCAACTAGCCAGCATTATTTGAAGAACGAAAGATGGAAGCGTAAATAAATGAGGCAGTGAAGGGGTTAACCCTACATAGATTAAATATAATGAAAAGGAGAAAGGCACTGCCCTAGTATATTTAAAACATAACTTTTAATAAAGAATCTGTAAAATTATATAACAAAATGTGAAAAAAAGGTATATATATATATATAGGTGAAAAAGAGAAAAAAGAAAACTTAGATAAACCTCAAATTTCCACAGAAAGGTTATCACTGTAGGAAAAATTAACTAAAATTAGACAGACAGACAAGTAATTGTACTTGATAACATAGAAAAACCAAGTTGGTGTGGAATGTATATAACTGTGTAACCATAATTAGATACTTAAACAGAAAATGTCAACTGGATGCAATTTAATGTTGCAAGGTTTGTAATGTGTCAATTAATGTATCACAATTATTTATAGAATCCAAACCAGTCTGTCTGGTAAAAACGGACGTATATCTTGATAGATTGGCTGAGCCTTAGTCTATCAGCAGTTGATTGGCTACGTCTTTAGTCCGTCTGCTATATGTATTTGAAATATAAGATCTATAAAGAATCCTTGTCAGCTGAACTAGTTCGCTGCTACGTTTTTAGTCCGTCTACTATATGTATTATAAATATACGATCTATAAAGAATCCTTGTCAACTGAACTAGTTCACTGCCACATGCTAACGTTCATTTACACGGTGTAAAGGAAAAAGAAAAAAGAAAGAAGAAAGGAAGGTCTATGAAAAAACCTTTATCAGTCTGACTCTTTCTGAAACTGCCGTATATTTAATCCGATTCAATTATAGAGGGTATAGAGAGTACGAGAGTTAAATAAAGTTATATTACAGAATCAGAGAAATCTCACTGTGCCTTCGAGGGCACCTGCCTCTAAACGGAAAGTTATGCTGGCAGTATTGACTGTAAGCAGCCGGCTAGAAGGTGTCCCAATAAATGTCGATAGGAACTAGAGAAAAATATATACATATATAAATCTTCCGCCCAATGTATATTGTGCCTTCAAGGGCACCTATTGCTAGATAGATTGAAAGTCTGTGCTGGCTGATTGTAATGCACAAGTCAAAACTGAATATAAGCCTAAACCTAAACACCTAAATACACGTGGTAGAAAAAAAAAAAAAAAAAACAACGGCTGAATTTCAGCGCCCGCATAGACGAGAAAAGACAGCGTAAGCTCAATCAAATAGTCTAAAGATTAAATCGATTCAAAAGCTATCGGTAAATTCCACTGAAAGTTCTAAAGAGCTAAGGTTGAGATGACAAGATTCTCCTAAAACCCCGACGCGCGTTTCGCCGGTAAGGCTTTTCAAGGGGAACTGACAAGCTGTCGGCTGGGGTTTAAATAAGGCGCTCTGTTAGCTGATTGGAAATTCAGAAAGATGACGTCATACTACTATAGCTGACTGTGTATGGTGGTCAGCTAGGGACAAAAGGACTCTTGCAAATAATCAGAGAGTCTCTATTTGGATATGCAAAAACGAATAAAAATTTGTTTTATAAGATTATTAAATTGTAAATAAACTGTTCAATGTATTGAAATCTAGTCGACACTTATAACAGACTATATAAAGATATGTAAATACAGAAGCGCTTAAATAGTATAGTGTAATGTAAATTCTGCTTTTAATAATAAACAGAAGTCTTAGATAATTAGAAAAAGATATCCATAAATATTTTTCTTGACATAAGGAAATAATTTACAATGCTGATTCAAATGACTGAAGAGAGACAAACCTGTCCAAGTGGATATAAAAGGTATTGTCATAGGAGAAATAAATTAAATACTGACTCAAAGAAATGAAACGGATATAAGACTATGAAGGTAAATATGGTCTATCAGTGTATAAAAGGTGTGTAGTTAAACTCCTCGTTAAGCCCTTGTGGAGTTAAAGTCCTAAATGAGTATATCCATTTTGATTCTTTTTGTAGTAGTTGTTGATTAAAATTGCCCTTTCTGGGATTGGGCAATAATTTCTCTATTGCTTGAAACCTGAGATTGTCGGTATTTCCCTGATGAAAATTCATGATATGCCTTGCCACAGGTGTAGGATTGATGGTGTTTTTAACGGAATTAATGTGTTGAAGAATTCTGCGGCGGAATGGTTGGTAGGTCTTTCCAATGTACTGGATGCCACATTTACATGTAATCAAATATATCACACGAGTGGTATTCCAGTTTACCAGAGCATTGGTTTTAATGGTAATGTGAGATTGTGTAGATGTGGTAGATTGAGAAGGAGTGATAATCCAAAATCCTCCAAAGATAAGCCTAACTCATTGGCCATAAACAGATCTTTTTTCGAATGCATTAAATTTAATGCTAATTTTCTACCAAAAAGGTTTATGTCTTTAGACCAACTGAATTTATTATGAAGTCCAGTATATGCATTTGTAAACTTTGTGGAAATTTTGAATAACAACCAAATAAATTTAGCACTAACTCATGTCATTGACGAGAAAGAATTGGTCTTTCTAGATTTGAAAATTCTACTAATGGAGGATGGAACCGTCCAAACAGAACTTTTTAGGAAATCTACATCAACTAATAGCCTCCTCCATTGGAAGAGCCACCATCCTTATAGATTAAAAGCTTCAATTCCATATGGCCAATATTTAAGAGCCAGGAGAAATTCTCAAGACTCCGCTTACTATCAGGAATGTCAGGCTCTCAAGATGCGCTTTAAAGCTTTGGGGTACCCGAATAAAGTCTTAAAAAGGGCATACCAACGTGCTAGTGAAACAGATAGACTGGCAAGCCTAAAATCTACACGCACTAAACCAAATGCATCAATTCCCAGATGCATTGCCACATTTGACAGTGGTTGGAACAACATGACAAAAACTTTTTCAACACATTGGCCTATACTTCTACATAATCCTATATTGAAGAAGTCATTGCCAAACCACTCTACAATTACGGCTCGTAGATCAAGAAACCTCAAAGACCTTTTAGTTCACAGTTTTCTGGCTCCTATCTCACCAAAATCAAACTGGCTCACCAGTACGAAAGGAACATACAGATGTGGCCACTGTAAGGCCTGCCAGTTTATCACTCCTTCTCAATCTACCACATCTACACAATCTCACATTACCATTAAAACCAATGCTCTGGTAAACTGGAATACCACTCGTGTGATATATTTGATTACATGTAAATGTGGCATCCAGTACATTGGAAAGACCTACCAACCATTCCGCCGCAGAATTCTTCAACACATTAATTCCGTTAAAAACACCATCAATCCTACACCTGTGGCAAGGCATATCATGAATTTTCATCAGGGAAATACCGACAATCTCAGGTTTCAAGCAATAGAGAAATTATTGCCCAATCCCAGAAAGGGCAATTTTAATCAACAACTACTACAAAAAGAATCAAAATGGATATACTCATTTAGGACTTTAACTCCACAAGGGCTTAACGAGGAGTTTAACTACACACCTTTTATACACTGATAGACCATATTTACCTTCATAGTCTTATATCCGTTTCATTTCTTTGAGTCAGTATTTAATTTATTTCTCCTATGACAATACCTTTTATATCCACTTGGACAGGTTTGTCTCTCTTCAGTCATTTGAATCAGCATTGTAAATTATTTCCTTATGTCAAGAAAAATATTTATGGATATCTTTTTCTAATTATCTAAGACTTCTGTTTATTATTAAAAGCAGAATTTACATTACACTATACTATTTAAGCGCTTCTGTATTTACATATCTTTATATAGTCTGTTATAAGTGTCGACTAGATTTCAATACATTGAACAGTTTATTTACAATTTAATAATCTTATAAAACAAATTTTTATTCGTTTTTGCATATCCAAATAGAGACTCTCTGATTATTTGCAAGAGTCCTTTTGTCCCTAGCTGACCACCATACACAGTCAGCTATAGTAGTATGACGTCATCTTTCTGAATTTCCAATCAGCTAACAGAGCGCCTTATTTAAACCCCAGCCGACAGCTTGTCAGTTCCCCTTGAAAAGCCTTACCGGCGAAACGCGCGTCGGGGTTTTAGGAGAATCTTGTCATCTCAACCTTAGCTCTTTAGAACTTTCAGTGGAATTTACCGATAGCTTTTGAATCGATTTAATCTTTAGACTATTTGATTGAGCTTACGCTGTCTTTTCTCGTCTATGCGGGCGCTGAAATTCAGCCGTTGTTTTTTTTTTTTTTTTTTCTACCACGTGTATTTAGGTGTTTAGGTTTAGGCTTATATTCAGTTTTGACTTGTGCATTACAATCAGCCAGCACAGACTTTCAATCTATCTAGCAATAGGTGCCCTTGAAGGCACAATATACATTGGGCGGAAGATTTATATATGTATATATTTTTCTCTAGTTCCTATCGACATTTATTGGGACACCTTCTAGCCGGCTGCTTACAGTCAATACTGCCAGCATAACTTTCCGTTTAGAGGCAGGTGCCCTCGAAGGCACAGTGAGATTTCTCTGATTCTGTAATATAACTTTATTTAACTCTCGTACTCTCTATACCCTCTATAATTGAATCGGATTAAATATACGGCAGTTTCAGAAAGAGTCAGACTGATAAAGGTTTTTTCATAGACCTTCCTTTCTTCTTTCTTTTTTCTTTTTCCTTTACACCGTGTAAATGAACGTTAGCATGTGGCAGTGAACTAGTTCAGTTGACAAGGATTCTTTATAGATCGTATATTTATAATACATATAGTAGACGGACTAAAAACGTAGCAGCGAACTAGTTCAGCTGACAAGGATTCTTTATAGATCTTATATTTCAAATACATATAGCAGACGGACTAAAGACGTAGCCAATCAACTGCTGATAGACTAAGGCTCAGCCAATCTATCAAGATATACGTCCGTTTTTACCAGACAGACTGGTTTGGATTCTATAAATAATTGTGATACATTAATTGACACATTACAAACCTTGCAACATTAAATTGCATCCAGTTGACATTTTCTGTTTAAGTATCTAATTATGGTTACAC
Source organism: Pelobates cultripes (assembly GCA_933207985.1). NCBI lineage: Eukaryota > Metazoa > Chordata > Amphibia > Anura > Pelobatidae > Pelobates > Pelobates cultripes. The sequence continues at coordinate 136,678,178 of OW240914.1, read as the reverse complement.
AGTTATATACATTCCACACCAACTTGGTTTTTCTATGTTATCAAGTACAATTACTTGTCTGTCTGTCTAATTTTAGTTAATTTTTCCTACAGTGATAACCTTTCTGTGGAAATTTGAGGTTTATCTAAGTTTTCTTTTTTTTCTCTTTTTCACCTATATATATATATATATACCTTTTTTTCACATTTTGTTATATAATTTTACAGATTCTTTATTAAAAGTTATGTTTTAAACAACTAGCCAGCATGGAAGACAGGGCTAAAGCATGCAACGTACGAATAAGTGGAGTACCAGAGTCGGTCATTAAAGCCAAACTGTCTCACTACTGCAGGAGGCTTATTGCCACCCTTCTACCCCCAAAACAGGCCAAACAGCTAGTGGTGGACACCTGCTTCCACCTCCCGAAGGCTGCCAAAGCACCCTAAGAAGCAGAAGCAAACGGACTCAGACCGAGGGGCCCTCATGGGTGCCACAAGAGGCTCCCCATCAGTATCCTTTGAGGGAGCACACCTGGTCTTTTTCAGAGACATATCAAGTAAAACCCTCACATGGAGGAGATCTCCCCGACACATTACTCAACTGCTACGTGAACAAGACATCTCATACAGATGGGGCCCACACAGACTGCTTGCGGACAAGGCCGGCAAGACACACCTCCTGTCACACATCTCGGAGGCACCTGGCTTTATACAGTCCCTAGGCCTACCAGCAGAGCCTGTCCAGAAAAACGCACATCCAATGTGGGCTGTAGAGGGGATTACTCCCTCGAAGGGCAGTGCCGGTGGCGACTGGCTCTCCTACTTAATACCCAAAGTGGCTGCTATAATATTAATGTTATGTTGATATCCTTAATTAATATCCTAAATATTAATGTTCAGTTCTACTTTTTCAATGTTTCCTTTGTTGCATTCACCGCTTACTTACCTCACACCTGGCTCCGTAAGCAAATGGCTTGCTTATTGATATAGCTATTATACCCCTCACCACATCACTTCAGAACGTGTCCTTTCCTGCTCTCTTATTAGCATGAGCACTTCCCTACACATTCCACCCCAGACGTACACCATGTTTATACATTCCCCTGGCAGGAATCGGCTAAGCCTATAAGCTATCGGAAGGTTTTTCCCCGGAAGTCATATTCTTATAAGTGCCATATGCACCACAACCCTCACTTAGGAAGCTAAGTTCAGCCAACAGGCACATATAGCTCATATAAGCTTTCCCTAGTTCGCCGTTAGAACCTCTTGGGTTAAGGAAAGCAGGGTTTTACAGTATTTAATAATTTAAAACAAAAAGTCAATTCTGCACCTGTGTTGAATGTTGTACTTCTTATTTCACCTATTATATGCTTATTATACACATGTAAATAAAGAATAAGAAAAAAACAAAAGAACAAACAAACAAACAAACAAAGGATTGCAGGGGTCAGCCTATGCCTTGGCTAGGAAGGTCTGCTGCTGTAGACCAGAGTAACGATCCGGAATAGCTTGGATGGAATTGCCCCTTTATGCCACTTCCTCCAGTTCCAGGACTCATATGGATCTCCAACAGACCCTTGCATCCACTGAGTACAGGCTAATAGCCTTGTAGAGTCCCTCTTGTGAGAAGCCCTTCCAGGTACGTAGAGAGTCCAGGATGAAGTCTCTTCTTTGTTCCTATCCCAGAGTACGTAGTACAGGTCTTGTCATCCTCTGGATCTAGTTGCCTTACAGGTGAAGCTGCTTGCAATGTTCATGATTGGACTCTCAGCCAGAACTGTCTGCAGATGTTATCATCGGCAGCTCTGCACTGCTTCGGACATGGAGGCCTGTGGTGGTATGCTGTCACCACCATTTTGTGGCTCTGAAGACCGTGCATCACTTCAAATTTGTGGAAAAGCCCAGGATGGAGGTAAGCTGGAAGTAAAGTTTTGACAGGGCTGTGACTATCCCCAATCCAGCGCAGAGTTCCACAGCGCTGGGTGGGAAAACCCAGCCATGTAAAATGATGGTGCTTCTGGTTAGTACATGATGCTCACTCAAGTCCTGGATACTGTTCAATGCCTCACCACCTCTTCTATTACGCCTCCAAATAGTGCTCTGAGACTTAGAGCGCCCTCAACAAAGTTTTACCAGACCGTGGCATCTCCATGATCCGCTCAGGAGCTAAAGATGATATGTTGTTTTCTACCTGCGGGTCTACGATGATTCTTGGGCTGCTAAAAAAGGTGCTAGGCAGGGAGGCACGGGTTGGAGAAGTAAATGAAGTGAATATAGTGCTTTTAACAGGACGGTGGTGATTGGGAGACCAGTATGTGAAGGAATATCCCCATCACTTTCGGCTCCTTTTGTTTATTTTGATTGTGGAAGCCAATTAGAACACGGAACGTTATGTATCTGTATTAAAACCGCAAAGGAAATCATTAATAGAATGCTCCACAATGTGGCTTGTCTCCTGAACGCCGGCAGCAGGACTTGGTCGTCGAGTGCCTGGAACTAATTTCGGCCAGGTAGTCCCACAAACGCTGGTCACCATGGACCTATGGCCCATTCCAGTTCCAGTTCACCCATACGAACGGCATTCGGAAGTTACAGACTACCGAACATGGAGAGCATTCTACACGAACCAGTTTTCCTCTATCTTAGGTGATTTTCGTACAAAACCCCACGAACGGGGACCGGCTCTTGCCATCATTTCTATGGAACTATTTTGGGCTTACTCCTCGTGGCAGACCTGTCAGAACTTCCCTGCGATGGTGATTCAAAACTACTGAATGGATCTGGGTGATTTTTGGATATATTGTTCACCCAGATCCAGGGATGTGACTTTTGTGGGGTTTCCCTGTATTTAGGGGTGTTGCAAAATTGTGCATTTTTCTGTACCTGGAGATAATTGAGTTTAGTATATTTACTGACTCAATTATTTCTCAGGCACAGAGGAGGAGTTTATGGATTGTATAAAGTTGATGCCTGTACTTCCATTAAAATCAGTCTTTACCCAGCATTAAGCCTTGGCTCATGTGTGGGGGGGTTATTCTACACCAGTGATATTTTGCATGTGGGAATTAGTTGCTGTTTCTATGGGAAAAGGGTATCAGTGGCAGTGATACCTTGGCCACAATGTATTATTTCTGAGTGACCGGATGGTCTGTCACACGGAGTAGAGCCCCAACGATCATTTTGCCAGTCAGGCATCTCTTCAAGGGGACTTGAAGAGCTGCCTGATCGGTGAAACTATCATCTGGGCTCCACTTCAGCCGGTTCTGTCACTTTGAGCATGCAGCTTTCTTCATAGCACATGGAGTGACTCTCCATACCCATACAGTCTAGTATAGTTGCCCTCGAAGGCACGCTCATGGACAGATTCTTTAGGGCCACATCTATCCTCCTTCATTGCCTCTCCATGATGCTGTTATTTTCCATTATTAGTGTTTCTTCTGTCTGGTTCTGATACAAATTGATACTAATTTTACATTGTGTCCTTATTTGGATACTTACTATTTGATTTGTGTAGAAACTGCAAGTCTTGCCTGCTATTAGCATTACACGAAACAACATGTATTTATGACAAACTAGGTTGACATCCATATGGTGGCTGCGCTGGACCAAAATTATCGAGAGAAACAATTTAAGGTTTACATTCGCACAAACATTCAGTGTGCAGAAAATGTAAAGAAAATTTCTGCACACACCAACCAAGAAAACTTAGAGGAACATTGATCTTGGGACATATTTCTTGTTAGTCATTGTCTTTCCCCACCTTTATATATATATATATATATATATATATATATATATATATACACACACACACACTGCTCAAAAAAAATAAAGGGAACACTTAAACAACACAATGTTACTCCAAGTCAATCACACTTCTGTGAAATCAAACTGTCCACTTAGGAAGCAACACTGAGTGACAATCAATTTCACATGCTGTTGTGAAAATGGGATAGACAACAGGTGGAAATTATAGGCAATTAGCAAGACACCCCCAATAATGGAGTGGTTCTGCAGGTGGTGACCACAGACCACTTCTCAGTTCCTATGCTTCCTGGCTGATGTTTTGGTCACTTTTGTATGCTGGCGGTGCTTTCACTCTAGTGATAGCCAGGGGCGTACCTAGAGCATTTGGCACCCGGGGCGGATCTTGTGCTTGGCACCCCCCCAAAAAAAAAAAAAAAAAACCTGTAAAAAAGGTTTTCTTTCTTTTTTTTTACAATTTGTAAACTTTGCAAAACCGCAGTCAGCCCCTCCTACAAAACCCTTGTCCTGCCCCGCCCCTCCTACAAAACCTCTGTCCTGCCCTTCTACAAATCCTGTACTGCCCCGTCTACAAAACCCCCGCAACCCTCTTCCACAAATCCCCTGCTTATCCCCCCTTATAAAGACTCCTTTCCCAATACAAAACCCCCGCACCCTTCTACAAAATCCCTGCAGCCCCACACACACATTTACAGGCAGTCACACACTCAGTTACAGACAGACAGTCACACATACACATTTCCTCCGTGCGGTCAGTTTATCAGCTGTTTGCTTGTGTGAGCTGTACTGGCCGCACGGCACCCTAACTACCATGGGTCACTGTGCGGCCACAGCTCACACAGCCCCCTCCAGCCAGGGCCGGTGTAAGGATTTTTGCCGCCCTAGGCAAAAGTAAAGTTTGCCGCCCCCCCATGTGACATCACAATGCCCCACACATATGATTTGCCATGTTAACTAACGCCAGTGCTGCAGTGCCGCCGTGTTTTCATTAAAAGGCCTGCAGGGACAGGCTATAGACACCAGAACCACTACATTAAGCTGAAGTGGTTCTGGGGACTATAGTGTTTCTTTAATGTGAGGTAAATTAGAGCTTAGTGCCACGAATAATATACTAGATTGCCTACTTACAACCAGATGAGGATGATGATGGGCTCTAGCTGCAGTCTGGCTCCACTGGTCTGGTGCAGAACAGGCTCTCTGGAGGCGGTTTGTAACTGTGGTCACAAAAATCAATGTTCTGGGAGAACGGGAAGCAGCTCCATTTTTTGGGGGCCCTTTACACAGCTCAAGGTCTGGGTCCCAGGGTCCACCTTCATGTTCCACCAATGAGTTTGTTCACAGGGGGTGGAGTGTGTAGGGGATGTCCTGATATGTGTGTAAGGAATGCATTGTGTGAAATTGTGTTTGTATGTGTAAGGGCTGCAAGGTGTGTTTCTGTGTATGTACGGGATGCATTGAATGTGTGTAAGGGGTGCATTGAGTGTGTGTAATGAATGCATTGTGTGTTTCTGTGTGTGTAAGGGATGCATTGTGTGTAACGGTTGCATTGCTTGTGTATGTGTGTCTGTGTGTGTAATGCATTGTGTGTTTTTCTGTGTGCAAGGGGTGCATTGTGTGTATGTGATGAATGTCAATCTCTCCTCCCATTTTCTCTTTCTCCCCCTCCCTCCCTTGTCACTCTTTGTCCCCCTCCCTCCCCACTCTTTGTCCCCCTCTCTCCCTCCCTCCCCACTCTTTGTCCCCCTCCCTCCCTCCCTTGTCACTCTTCCCTCCTACCTCTTTAGTGGCCGAGTTCTGTATAAGGCCAGGGAGCAAGACTAACAGGAAGTGCACACACTGTGTGCACTTCCTGTTAGTCCGGCCGGGTACAGGAGACAGATGCTCCCTGTACCCGCCGACTATACAGGGCTCGGCCACGCTACATAGAGGGAGTGACAGGAGGGAGCGCTGAGCGCTTCCCTCCTGTCAGCCCCTCTCCTCAGGTTGCGCCTGGGCGGTGCGGTCCGCCCTCATGGACGCACCGCCCGGGCAAAGCTGCAGCCGCCTGAGGCTCTCTACAGATCATGGCACCCCACACCCTGGTGGCACCCGGGGCGGAATGCCCCCTCCGCCCCCCCCTTAGTACGCCACTGGTGGTAGCATGAGACGGAGTCTACAACCCACACAAGTGGCTCAGGTAGTGCAGCTCATCCAGGATGGCACATCAATGCGAGCTGTGGCAAGAAGATGTCTGTCAGCGTAGTGTCCAGAGCATGGAGGTGCTACCAGGAGACAGGCCAGTACATCAGGAGACGTGGAGGAGGCCGTAGGAGGGCAACAACCCAGCAGCAGGACCACTACCTCCGCTTTTGTGCAAGGAGGAACAGGAGGAGCACTGCCAGAGCCCTGCAAAATGACCTCCAGCAGGCAACAAATGTGCATGTGTCTGCTCAAACGGTCAGAAACAGACTTCATGAGGGTGGTATGGAGGCCCGACATCCACAAGTGGGGGTTGTGCATACAGCCCAACACCGTGCAGGACGTTTGGCATTTGCCAGAGAACACCAAGATTGGCAAATTCGCCACTGGCGCCTTGTGCTCTTCATAGATGAAAGCAGGTTCACACTGAGCACATGTGAGAGACGTGACAGAGTCTGGAGACGCCGTGGAGAAAGTTCTGCTGCCTGCAACATCCTCCAGCATGACTGGTTTGGCAGTGGGTCAGTAATGGTGTGGGGTGGCATTTCTTTGGGGGGCCGCACAGCCCTCCATGTGCTCGCCAGAGGTAGCCTGACTGCCATTAGGTACCAAGATGAGATCCTCAGACCCCTTGTGAGACCATATGCTGGTGTGGTTGGCCCTGGGTTCCTCCTAATGCAAGACAATGCTAGCTCTCATGTGGCTGGAGTGCGTCAGCAGTTCCTGCAAGACGAAGGCATTGATGCTATGAACTGGCCCGCCCCTTCCCCAGACCTGAATCCAATTGAGCACATCTGGGACATCATGTCTCACTCCATCCACCAATGTCACGTTGCCCCACAGACTGTCCAGGAGTTGGCAGATGCTTTAGTCCAGGTCTGGGAGGAGATCCCTCAGGAGCATGCACAGGCGTTGTAGGGAGGTCATAAAGGCACGTGGAGGCCACACACACTACTGAGTCTCATTTTTACTTGTTTTAGGGACATTACATCAAAGTTGGATCAGCCTGTGTTGTGTTTTTCCACTTTAATTGTTAGTGTTACTCCAAATCCAGACCTCCATGGGTTGAAAAATTTGATTTCCACTTTTTAATTTTTGAGTGATTTTGTTGTCAGCACATTCAATCAACTATGTAAAGAACAAAGTATTTCAGAAGAATATTTAATTCATTCAGATCTAGGATGTGTTATTTTTGTGTTCCCTTTATTTTTTTGAGCAGTGTATATATATATATATCTATATATATATCTATATATATATATATATATATGAAGAATCCCCCTCCATTCATTCGATACTTTCCCTCCCTGCTACTTTATTCATGGATTTATTACTGTGACGAAGTGCCCTTCGCCACTTGTGCCTGGAGAGGACTGCTTGCCCGCCTCTTGCCCTGTGACTATGGACCCTTGGAGATTTGGCCCGTTCAATTCGGTATGATAAGAGTTATGTATTTTTGTATCCTTTAGTGTTTTACTGGGAACATGTGCTCAATAGAGTCTGCCTCATACCTGGATAACTGGATTATTTCCCCCATTGTCTCCAGGATAGAAGGCTCTGTAAAACCGGTTTGGGCCAGATAGCCATGCTGCCAGCCAGGCCCCAAAAGATACTTTACTAACTTCTGAACCCCTGGTCTGATTCATGCCATTTTTTGATATGTTGTTTCCCTGAATGGATTGATTGTGAATATATAATTTATGTGAATGTGATGTATATTTTAGAAGTTATGAATATGCTGTAAAAACTGTATTTTTCCTACCTGCGATAATTGCATATTCTATTGTATAATATAATTGAATCACAGGCAGTGGGGAGGATTTTGTGTGGGCTGTAACCTCTGTTTTATTGGCTACTGTAGATAACGTGTGTGTCCCTCCCCTGCATGGGAGCAGGGCATAAAAGAAACTGTAGCTTGAATACCTGTTGTTGTTACTTACAGTAAAGTCTTGTTCCAGCATTAAGCCTTGGCTCATGTTTGGGGGATTGGAAAACTACACTCTGGGGATTGCTATAATCACTTACTCCCCAGAGTAAACTCTTGCAATAGCTTGATTTGTTCCTGCTATGCTCTCTGGATTTAGGAGAGGTTCACCCACTGGGAGCTGGATCCTGGTCGTGGATCCAGGGTGGGTGGAGATGGCGAGACCCCGGCGCAGCTGTATCGCTGGAAGTGGGGTCTGCAGTGCTGATGGTGTCGGTTGGAGTGCTTGGAGTCCTCAGCGAGCACTAGGCGCATCGATTGGCGGAGGTACTCAGTCGGAGTGCCAGCGTTCCGTCACTATATATATTTCCTGGCTAATCATGGCAGCATATACACATGGGTTAGCTCCTCCCCTACAGCCATGTGTATATGCTGCCATGAATAATAGCCAGGAAAAGAAAATTACGGTAAGTATGAATAAATTTTCCACTTTCCTGGCTAATCATGGCAGCATATACACATGGCTGTAGGGGAGGAGCTAACCCATGAGTATATGCTGCCATGAATAATAGCCAGGAAAAGAAAATTACGGTAAGTATGAATAAATTTTCCACTATATATATAGTGTTATGAGTACCTGTGTGATTCCCCTTATGATTTTCAGAATAAATGGAGTGCTGCACACAAGTGTTGTGTGAATTGGAGCTTTGTGGAAAGGAGTGCGCTGACCACCAGGAACAACTCAAAGATAGTAGTACACAGCAGTCATAAAATAGGGTGAAAGCAAATATAGTATTTATTACGGATCATTAGGACAAAAAAGGAATTCAACGTTTCAGCTGTGAGGCCTTAGCCATGTATATATTATATGATTTTGTTATATGTATTGGATTGAGTATGCCGCCATAAAGTAAATGTTGATCCTCACGACGAGTTAAGAAAGAACTAGGCCAGAGAGCCATAGGTGCCTTTGTTAAGACAGTAGTTAGAGACAGTATAGGCAGACGGATGATAACTGCCTAGAAGGAGAAAGCTGTAGCCTGGTCCATACCCGGCTGGAGAGGCACAGGGTGCGGACGGTGCCATTTGGGGTATTCCAGAGCCCGGACTCCGGATTCGCATGCTGGCAGCGGCAATGTGAGTGGAGTCTGCTTGTTGGCCAGAGGGGATTTAGTATAGGGGGAGGACTGGGATTTAGTATATGAGGGCGGTGGGACTGGGATTTAGTATCGGGGGGTGCTGTGGTTTAGTAAAGGGGGATGCGTTTTTTTTTTTAAATACTGTAATTTTCTAGCTAAACCTAAGTTTCTATGAAAATTTAAGTTTTGGGGTTTTTTTGCGCACCACATAAACTTAAACCTTGTTTATGTGGCCCGTGTTAGACTTTGAGTTTGATATGCTTGCTGTACACCTTCTTACACCAATTACCCAGACTTTGTGCCACCATTAGAGCAGTTTTCTTTTTAAACGGACAATCTATGCAGCAAAACAACATTAGCTTAATGAAGCAGTTTTGGTGTATAGATTATGCCCCTGCAGCCTCACTGCTCAATTCTCTGTCATATAGATGTTTAATCCCTTTTGTTTCTGATAATGCAGTCCTAGCCACATCTACCCTGCTTCTGACTTTGCCTCCATTAAAAAAAAAGGCAGCAGAGGAGTTACACTCTGTATGTGCAGCATTTCCCAGCAAAACAATGCACACACAGACTCCAGGCACCATGATCAATTCAAATCATTGAAGTGATTGTGGTGCTTTGTGTAACCCTTTAAGCTAAACTTTTTTTGATGCTTAGAGTGTCCCCTTATGACGTAAAATTTTCAGTATTCACGTTTGTCGTCATCACACAATGTTGCAAATGGTTCTTATATAGAAGCATTGGAATGGAGGTGAATGGCAAATATTGTGCATGTGCTGTAGGTCTGCAAGGCTTCTCAAAGAGAAGCATTTGATTGGGCCAGAGATCATCAAGAACATCATATTTCTGTTACTGGAATGGTCATTAAAGTGATCTGGTTATGAATAATTTAAACTTACCTTAAATCGCTCCCATAGACAATGAATATACACCCTGTTCCAAATTATTAGGCAAATTCTGTTTAACCCCTTCAGGACGGATGACGGACGAGGTCCGTCATCCTGGGGATGCCCTTAACGACGGGTGACGGACCTCGTCTGTCACGCGGTAAAATTAACCCCTCGATCGCCGCAGTGCCGGCGATCGCGGGGTTAACGCTGTTGCTGGGTGCCTCCGAGTCAGGGGCAGACCAGCAACAGCAAATCGCGATGTCCCAGCACATGTGATCGCTGTGACAGCCAGTCACAGCGGTCACAATGCTGCTGGGACATCTGATCCGCCTCCCTCCACCTCTTGTGGGTTTGTGAAGTGGAGAGAGACGGATCGGTGCTACATTGTTTCCCTGAATATTAGCTAAGTTATAATAAAAATTACCTATCCCTTTCCCCTGTCAAAAAAAAAAAATTAACCCTTTCCCTGCTGCTTGATCACTGCTAGCAGTGATCAATATACAGGTCACAGTACTTTACTGTGATCTATTTTTTTTTTTACACTTAAGGGTTAAATTTTTTTTTTTTTTGTAACCCTAAGGGGTTCAATTTTATTATTTTATTTTATTAATTTGTGATTTAGTTAGTTGGGTGGGTGGAATTTAGTGTTAATTGGGGAATTTAGTTAGGGGTAAAAAAAAAAAAAAAAGTTTAGTTATTTAGTTAAAGTTTTCTTGTTTCTGTGTTAACTGTATTAACAATGTTGCGAAAGTATAGCGCAGAGGAGGCTTATGCCCTGTTAGCCGCTGACTCAGAGGTGACCGACACTGCCTCAGAGAGTGACGCAGGGAGTGACGCAGGGAGTGACGCAGGGGACAGGGACTATGTGCCAGATTCTGCAGTAACATCAGAGGAAATCGCTGATTCCCCTAATGTTCAATATGGCACAGATGACTGGGTACCCCCTAATCATTTTTCACCAGACATCCCAGTGTTCACTGCCAATCCTGGCATACAGGCTGACCTGTCTGGCTATAATGCGCTGGATTGTATGGAGCTGTTTTTGGGGGATGATTTTTTTGGGGAGGTAGTTACCCAGACAAATCTGTATGCGGAGCAATATCTTGCACGCAACCAAGACTCCCGAATCGCCAGGACAGAGAGATGGTACCCAACCAGTGTGCCAGAAATTAAACAATTCTAGGCACTGACAATGTTAATGGGGATAGTTAAAAAGCCCACAATTAGAATGTATTGGACTAAAAATCCTATTTTTAATACCCCCATTTTTTCCCAGACAATGCATAGGGAGCGATATGAGGACATACTGCGTTTTATGCACTTTAATGACAATATGAAGTGCCCCCCAAAAGGTCATCCACAGTATGACATTCTATATAAAATACGCCCCCTAATTTCCCACTTAAATGAAAAATTTGCCACTATTTACACCCCCAAAAAACACATTTCAATTGATGAGTCCCTCATGAAATATAAGGGAAGACTGGGATTTAGACAATATATCCCATCCAAAAGATCCCGGTATGGGATCAAATTTTATAAATTATGTGAAAGTGGCAGTGGCTACGTATACACCTTCCGTGTATACGAAGGAAGGGATAGCCACATTGATCCCCCAGGTTGCCCAGATATAATAGGGACAAGTGGGAAAATTGTCTGGGATTTAATAATGCCCTTACTTAACTATGGTTATCACTTATATATTGATAACTTTTATAACAGCATCCCACTCTTACAAATGCTGTACTGTTTTGAGACCGTGGCCTGTGGAAGAGTCGCACAGGTTTCCCAAAGGCTCTAGCAGAAAAAAAATTAAAAAAGGGGGAAACAGCAGCTCTCTGCCAGAATGAACTGCTGGCACTCAAGTACCGCGATAAAAAGGAGGTTTTCATCCTAACTACCATCCACGGGGAAAACACTTGCGGGGTCGCAGTTCGTGGCAGAGAGGAATATAAACGGGTGCCAGTCTGCATACAGCAATATAATCGACATATGGGGGGAGTTGATCTGTCCGATCAACTAATGCAGCCGTATCTAATCATGCGCAAAACCAGGGCATGGTATAAAAAAGTGGGCATATATATAATGCAGACAGCAGTCCACAATGCCTTTATTATTTTTAAAAAGGCAAATGCTCAGCTGAAATGCACATTCCTTTCATTTCAATTTCAGCTAATTTCTGGGTTACTTGAGTGCCACAGAGGGGGACCATCAGTCGAGCCTAGCAGAAGAATGGAGGTAGGTCACTTCTGCTTCAAGATTCCATCAACCCCCAGAAAGAAAACCCCCCAGAAAAGATGCAGGGTGTGCTACAAGAGG
>OW240914.1:136545725-136665885 GCA_933207985.1 Pelobates cultripes | reverse complement strand
CTTTAATGCACATGTGGGTTAGGCATAAGATGTTGGGTGGGGGAATATTCAGAAGATAAGTTATTAGATGGTGATCAGAGAGAAATAATCAGAGAGAAATTAGGGCATGTTTAATGGCACCGGAGATGGAGCATACAATGGTGAAGATAAGGTCAAGAATATCAGCAGCTGTAAGTGTAGAAGAAATAGTCCACTGCAACATGTGTTGGAGACTGATGAGCTGAAATGTAGAATAATTAGGATGTTGAAATTAGACTTCTGCATGGCAAAATAAAATAGGTTTGCTTTTATCACTTTGTCCAATAAAAATGAATTTAGTTCAGGTAGCCTTATAGTCATCCATGTGATGGTTGAGCTTTTCCGAATATCGTCAATTTTGAAACAAAAGGGCATGAAAATAGACCAGTCAGTGTACTGCAAAATATTATGTATATATGTTTTCAGTACACTGCTATGTGCATGCTATTAATAGAGGGGGAAAGAGGTGACGCAGTTAGAAATATATATTTATTATTATGTTATATATAACTATAGATTATTAAACTGCTACTCCTTTTTTTCTGTCTATTGCTCACTTGACCTGTCAATAAAATCAACATTTAGCTAGTGATTAGTAATCTTTTTTTATCCACCTCTTGATTGGACAGCAGATAAAGCTGGGCTTTTATTACTGGGCATACCTATTGTTAATCATGGTAAACTATGCAGCTTTTTTGCCCGCGCACTCCTCCACCCAAAAAAATAAATCATCTTCTTCTCCATTTTCTTCCCATTTGTTTGGCTCCATGAATGCCCCCTTTGGTGCGAGGAACAGAACCGTAAACAATGAATCAAACAAACATACTTGCTCACTTAGTTGTTTATTTGGTTATATGTGACATTATACATGTAATTTGGACAACCCACTTATCAGACCGAAATTCAGACAAATTCCAATTCGGCTAAAAAAGAATGCTCAAGTCTAGTTGATATCACCAAGAATGAGGGGAATTAGTGTATCAGGGGACACGGGGTAGGCCATGCAAATGTCCACGTTTTCTAGCATGTTCCCTGGTTGAGCTGTATAATATTCAGTACTTTGAGGAATAAATCACAAACCAGATATCAAGTCATTATCCTCTCTTGCACAGATCTTATAGAAGTTACACTTATTATACACTATATAATTTATGGACACATTTATATGTTCTTTCTCTACTTGTACTATTTAAAAGTATTTCACAATCAACAATGCACTGTAACTTGTGATCTTCAAATAGTGTAACTGAGTTGATTTTTTTAGCAGTATTAATCAGTGTCTTTGCCAGAGTCTGCATTTGACCTTTCCTGAAAATGTTAAGTAAAGTCCTGAGCTCATAAATAATTTTTCACCCCAATTTCTCAAGTGGTTATTTTATATTAGCTCTATTGAAAAGGGTGAAAAACATGTATTTAGTTGAAATGAACCATAACAACAAGGTCATGATACATGTCCTCACTAAGGAAAATAACAGTTAAATACAGAAAATACAGAAAATAACAGTTTCAAAATGAATCTTATTAATTACATAACATAAAAAGTTTCGAAGTTATACAAATGTGTAGTTGTTAAGCATGACTTTTGTTTTCCCAAGCATCGCTCTGCTGGAATGTACACAGGATGTGGACAATATGCCATATATTTTCCTGATTTGCTATGTTTTGATTGCCTTATGGCACTTGGTCATTAAGGGACCAAAGGGGACATATATTTTTGAAAAATGCATTCGTATAACTTGAAATGTAGCACGGCACCCATCAATTTAATCTAAATCACTGGGAAAGGAATTAAGTAGATCCATGTCAGAGCCACATTTCATATTGTATTATTTATGTTTATTACAAAAATCATTTATAGCAGGTCATTTATAACAATAATATACACAAGGAAACATTCATTCAATTAAACTATGCAGTTGAAGAACATCAGACTGATGCAGCAATAAAACATTTGCGTGGATTTTGCTTTTTTTTATTTCAGTGGACTCAAGCCTCTCATTAGCGTGAAAAAAGATGGATTGAGACAATAAGGCAGGTAACTAAGGGCTGCAAATTAAAAATCCCCATGAAAGCTACAATGGAATTTTGCAGCCTGTGAAAAATACATACCAAATTCCCTTATTGAAGCTATGGGAAGAAACTCCAGGAATCTGGCAACACAAAAGAGAAGGTATGCTGCTAGCTACATTTACGTTACCAATCAAATCATGTGTTGCAACAATTAAAAACCGATAGTGTGAATGGTAGTTTCAGATGTTGTTATTTCTTTAGAAAATATTTAGGAAAAAAAAAGAAAGATTAGCATTTAGTTAAGTGTTGGTTTTTTTTGGAGGGTCTTTGGAGAATTCATTATGAAAGTATGAAAATTAAGCTTGACGTTTCATAATACAAAATGTGCATTACAATACTGCTATTGTTTTTTGCACTATACAGTAGTAAAACAGTTAAGGAGGGGAATCACTGTAAACAAACAGTTTGCAGGGAAATAACGTATAGTCAATGTAAATTGCAGAGAATGACCAGTGTAAATATATCTTTTATAACTTCTTCATTTCCGAACACCAAAGAACAGAAATCAACATATCACTGCTCCTACACAGTACTTTTTCCAAACCAAATATTTAGATTTTTTTTCCTAATTTAGTGCACATGTACATACTTTTCTAATCAGTATCTTCAATTTTACATTACAGGTGAAATAATGTACTCTAATGTGACCCTTTTTCTTCTAAAGTAGGGCAGGCACAGGCAACCTTCAGCACTCCAGATGTTTTGAACCACACCTACCATGATGTTTTGAAAGCATTTTGGGTATAAGAGCATTGTGGGGGATGTAGTCCTTAACATTTGAAGTGCCGAAGGTTGCATACCCCTGACGTAGGGTATAGACATACTTTAGAGACATATGAAGTACTTTTTTGGTAGAGAGGTTAGAAAGCTCTACCTCAATATCGAAAAGTTTCTTGTACTCCTGAATTTCAGCCATATGTCAGTTTGGCTAGGCAGAACTTTGATATTGAAAACCCAATTTGGAAACGAATCAGACGAACCAAAAGGCTATGAAAATGGGCCAATTAGTGTACTGCAAAATAAATACATAATATAATACTATGTTTATAATTTGCAGTACACTGACAGGAGAATTTTCCCACTATTTGGTTCATAGATCAATAGAGGGAAAAACAGGAGGAGTATAAAAAATATACTATATTTATATATTATATATTTATTATTCAATGTGTTACTTCTCACTTGAAATTTCAATAAAATGTACATTTAATGATTGCCCCTTTGCCATCAATCATTTATTTTGGATCAATCAACTATTATTTTGGTATCAAGGGCAAAAGTCAGAATCACAAATTACAATTAATATGTTCAGCAATTGTGCGACTTGTTTGGTTCATGTTTCATGTTTATATTTCTGCATTGAGTTCGTAAATTAAACCAATCAGTTTAAATTCTGACGAATTGCAATTTGCACCAAAATGAATCTTTAAGTCTAGTTTAAATGACATAGCCCCAGTATATTAATGAGTCCCTCGGATAAATTACATAGCCCACATATCTTCCAGAGACCCTTAATGTAAAGGACGATTGCCCATCTCAAACATACACATTTGTATATAATACCACCTCCATTCTCTCAGCCATATAAATGCACAGCCTACATGGATTCTTAGAGAGCCAGGAAGCATTAAACTTTGCAATATGATGCATTGTAAATGCATAATTTCTTATACAGTATAGACAACACATAGGAAGTGTTGGGGGAGGGGGAGTTATCAACTTTTTAGTGTTGTCTTTGTAATTTTAAAGCATGTTATTTTTTCCCCAACAATTATATTATCTTCTTATTTATTAACAAATTCCACATATAAAACACCTCTTACAAGTTTGCTTTGTTTACATCTAGACCAGCATCCATTAAGTGTGAATTTTTGGCCTCTTTTTGTTAAAACATATTGTTTTGGTTTAAGCACTTAATGAAAAGCTTCTTTTTTTTTTGTTTTTATTTTGTTGTGGTTCTGTTTTTTTTTGGTTCTTTACTTTTTTACTTTTATGAATTCAGTTCTGGTATTTAGATCCTCTCAGGCTATTTTCCTTTCATTTGCCTTATTAGTAGACAGGTCACTGGTTGATGCCACCCACTGTGGGTATCTAAAGACTTTTTTCTGTTCTCATTTTTCATCCATGCCTGAGAAGGTTCTGCTTTTTTCATACATATAACCTATGAAAATTAATCAGGAAGTGAATTTACTGCAGGAAAAATGGATGTTGTTTCTGAAGTAAAAGAGAAAAATGAAATGCTGTAGGAAGAAAGAAAATCCATGCAAAATCAAGAACACAGAAAATAAAAGACTTAGCTTTTGAAAGTTAGCACATTCCATCAACTACTTCAATCAATGGAAAAAAAATCTATGGTCTGACTGCCTATGTGAGTTGCATTTTTTGCTTTAGAAGATAACTAAAAACTTAGGGCAATTATCAGTTGTCGTTCTATTTGTTTTAATACAATAAAATACTGAAATGGAAAACAGTGCATGTATTAAAATTGGGGTTGTGAATGTAATTGCCTTATATATAAAAGTTAAAGGGTTTCTCCAACCCTTATTCAATTTTATCATAATAATGCCCTTTTGGCATTATTCTGTAGGTCACCCCCTAATAAAACACTCAAAGAGTGTTTTAATTTAAGTTATTACTCACTTTAATCCATTGCCGGGCAAAGCTTCCCGGCGCTGATTGGTGCGCCCCGTTCTGATGTCACACTTCAAGACTTCACATAGAGTGCATGCATGTGTTTGGAGTCCACAAAACGAGGAAAATAGGGAGGGAGAGATAAAAGGAGGAGGGAGGGCAAGATAAAAAAAATATCTGCACAGGGGTAAGGTAGGCGGGAGGGGAGACAATCAGAAATGGAGGCAATCAGGGAGGGAGAGAGCGGTGACAAGAGCTTCTCTCTTGATAAGTCACGTGTGCTGGGAGTACAACTGGCCCCCAGCATACAATTAAGAATATCTCTGGATTTGCAGTGTTTCAAACAGAAACACTGCACATTCAGACTCCTTCAACCACCATGACTTCTTCAACAAGCAAATATGGTCATGGTGGTTGGAGTAACCCTTTAACCCCTTAAGGACACATGCCATGTGTGACATGTCATGATTCCCTTTTATTCCAGAAGTTTGGTCCTTAAGGGGTTAAACAAACTGTAATTTATTTCACTTTCCAATATATCTAAGGACAGTGCAACATTGAAACATGCTTGGTAAAATGTAATAATGCAAGTATTTATACAATTCCAATTGTACACCATAGCTCCACCATCTTGCCTCACACATCAAAGAGGAATGGTGGTCTTTTCAATTTTCTCATTGAAATGATTGGCCTCTAGGCAATCCCAGTAGCAATGTTTCATTTACTTTTCAGAATGATTAAGGACCACTTGTGCAAGTGAATGGAAGCATCCATACTACAAGAGTTGTATATAAAATTAGAAGGATTCTTCTGTGGTAGTATCTTAAATCAATATAACAGTGCCTGCCTCATCTATTTGCTGTGCCCAACTAATTTACTAAGCTCTGCATCCTTTTTTCATTATGATTATTATGATTATTATTTATTATGAAAATGTGGTTGTGTGATAGATGCATGGAATGGTTGCACATTATACCCATGTTAGACTTATGAGCTAAATTGTGTTTGGGAAGCAATGAGTAAAATATATTTTATTTTCCTGTTTGTAAACCAAATATGATATATATGTATATATATATATATATATATATATATATATATATATATATGTCTAGTCATTGATTCTGAGGTCCAGTAATGTATATTACTGTGGCCTTATCGGATAAGTTGTCTGAGTTAAAGACATCATAACACCTGCAATACATATTGTAAGTTCAATGCAGGGTCACTTACTTAAAGTTTTGGAAGTGTTTTAGATGCCATTTTGTTTTGGTGCATTATGTATAAACTCTATATTATATTTCAAATTAAATATCTAGATTAACCAAGATTTTTGGATCTGGTCCCAACAAGATCAGAAACACCTGTGCATAAATATATTATATATACTTATGTATATTGTGCATTTTACATTAATCACCACTCATAAAATTGGAATTCCTACAGTCACCTTGCCACTCAAATGAGAAGAAATGTGTATATAATATCCACTGAAGCGTAAAAACTTTGTAATCCATTTTGAGAGCCAAATCACATTTCTGGTGGATTTCCATGTACCTTACCAAAAGATCTATTTGGAAAGAACTGCTGGTATCTTGCAAGTACAGTTAGTATTAGGGTTTTATGTTAATGTATTCCTTTATTATTTTTATCCATTTGTTGGTGTAGGTCATTTGTTTGTAACATAGTTATTTGTATGCACTGTGACTATTTTATGTTCATAATAAATGCCCTTTATTAACCCCTTCAGGACGGATGACGGACGAGGTCCGTCATCCTGGGGATGCCCTTAACGACGGGTGACGGACCTCGTCCGTCACGCGGTAAAATTAACCCCGCGATCGCCGCAGTGCCGGCGATCGCGGGGTTAACGCTGTTGCTGGGTGCCTACGAGTCAGGGGCAGACCAGCAACAGCAAATCGCGATGTCCCAGCACATGTGATCGCTGTGACAGCCAGTCACAGCGGTCACAATGCTGCTGGGACATCTGATCCGCCTCCCTCCACCTCTTGTGGGTTTGTGAAGTGGAGAGAGACGGATCGGTGCTACATTGTGTCCCTGAGGAATAGCTAAGGTGTAATAAAAATTAACTATCCCTTTCCCCTGTCAAAAAAAAAAATTAACCCTTTCCCTGCTGCTTGATCACTGCTAGCAGTGATCAATATACAGGTCACAGTACTTTACTGTGATCTATTTTTTTTTTACACTTAAGGGTTAAATTTTATTTATTTTTTGTAACCCTAAGGGGTTCAATTTTATTATTTTATTTTATTAATTTGTGATTTAGTTAGTT
This sequence comes from Pelobates cultripes, assembly GCA_933207985.1. Taxonomy (NCBI): domain Eukaryota; kingdom Metazoa; phylum Chordata; class Amphibia; order Anura; family Pelobatidae; genus Pelobates; species Pelobates cultripes. The sequence goes on along the minus strand of OW240914.1, from coordinate 136,658,873 downwards.
GGGTGGGTGGAATTTAGTGTTAATTGGGGAATTTAGTTAGGGGTAAAAAAAAAAAAAAAAGTTTAGTTATTTAGTTAAAGTTTTCTTGTTTCTGTGTTAACTGTATTAACAATGTTGCGAAAGTATAGCGCAGAGGAGGCTTATGCCCTGTTAGCCGCTGACTCAGAGGCGACCGACACTGCCTCAGAGAGTGACGCAGGGAGTGACGCAGGGAGTGACGCAGGGGACAGGGACTATGTGCCAGATTCTGCAGTAACATCAGAGGAAATCGCTGATTCCCCTAATGTTCAATATGGCACAGATGACTGGGTACCCCCTAATCATTTTTCACCAGACATCCCAGTGTTCACTGCCAATCCTGGCATACAGGCTGACCTGTCTGGCTATAATGCGCTGGATTGTATGGAGCTGTTTTTGGGGGATGATTTTTTTGGGAGGTAGTTACCCAGACAAATCTGTATGCGGAGCAATATCTTGCACGCAACCAAGACTCCCGAATCGCCAGGACAGAGAGATGGTACCCAACCAGTGTGCCAGAAATTAAACAATTCTGGGCACTGACAATGTTAATGGGGATAGTTAAAAAGCCCACAATTAGAATGTATTGGACTAAAAATCCTATTTTTAATACCCCCATTTTTTCCCAGACAATGCATAGGGAGCGATATGAGGACATACTGCGTTTTATGCACTTTAATGACAATATGAAGTGCCCCCCAAAAGGTCATCCACAGTATGACATTCTTTATAAAATACGCCCCCTAATTTCCCACTTAAATGAAAAATTTGCCACTATTTACACCCCCAAAAAACACATTTCAATTGATGAGTCCCTCATGAAATATAAGGGAAGACTGGGATTTAGACAATATATCCCATCCAAAAGATCCCGGTATGGGATCAAATTTTATAAATTATGTGAAAGTGGCAGTGGCTATGTATACACCTTTCGTGTATACGAAGGAAGGGATAGCCACATTGATCCCCCAGGTTGCCCAGATATAATAGGGACAAGTGGGAAAATTGTCTGGGATTTAATAATGCCCTTACTTAACTATGGTTATCACTTATATATTGATAACTTTTATAACAGCATCCCACTCTTACAAATGCTGTACTGTTTTGAGACCGTGGCCTGTGGCACTATCAGGAAGAGTCGCACAGGTTTCCCAAAGGCTCTAGCAGAAAAAAAATTAAAAAAGGGGGAAACAGCAGCTCTCTGCCAGAATGAACTGCTGGCACTCAAGTACCGCGATAAAAAGGAGGTTTTCATCCTAACTACCATCCACGGGGAAAACACTCGCAGGGTCGCAGTTCGTGGCAGAGAGGAATATAAACGGGTGCCAGTCTGCATACAGCAATATAATCGACATATGGGGGGAGTTGATCTGTCCGATCAACTAATGCAGCCGTATCTAATCATGCGCAAAACCAGGGCATGGTATAAAAAAGTGGGCATATATATAATGCAGACGGCAGTCCACAATGCCTTTATTATTTTTAAAAAGGCAAATGCTCAGCTGAAATGCACATTCCTTTCATTTCAATTTCAGCTAATTTCTGGGTTACTTGAGTGCCACAGAGGGGGACCATCAGTCGAGCTTAGTAGAAGAATGGAGGTAGGTCACTTCTGCTTCAAGATTCCATCAACCCCCAGAAAGAAAAACCCCCAGAAAAGATGCAGGGTGTGTTACAAGAGGGGCGTAAGAGTTGAGACTAGCTATTACTGCCCTGATTGCCCCTCTCAGCCCGGCCTATGTATTGGCCACTGTTTTAAAGTTTTCCACACCCAGGCCGAATAAGCAGACCAGTTTTGGGGTCTGAATTTAGTCAACTGTCTGGTTACCAAATCTTGGCTTTGTCTCCCGTTTATCCTGTCTTCTCTGATCCTTGACCTCGGCTTGTCCTATCGTTGTTCCGTTTCTCTTTACCCCTTTGACCTCGGCTTGTACCTTGACTATTCTCTGCTTGTATAGCCCGGCCATTCTAAGGACCGGTATTACAAGTGTCTCTCTCTGTGTTCTCTCTCTTTGTAGTCTGTCTGTGTTTTGGAATCCGTGACAGCGTTGCCCGTGACACAGATCACTGGGTACTACCCCCAGATAGGATTAAGCCAACTATTCCCCCTTTTCACAGCAAATAGTATGCACTTGTTCATAATTTGAATTGATGAGCTGCTTATACTTAAAAATATATGTGGTCTTTGAGAGGTAATTTGCAGTCCTGGGCTGCTAAAATAACACTTTGGCCCAGCATCCACTTTTGAAAAATATGAAAGTGATGTGTCTCCAAGGTGCCCCTTCAACATCCACATATCCCTGAAAAAGGTACACATGGGGGTATTGCTGCACTAAGAGGACATAGCTGAGCAACATATTAGGTGTTCTACTGCCATAGCACACATAAGGATTACAAAATATACAGTAACAACTCCAAGTGTGTGTCAAAAAGGCAGAAAAAATGCTCATTGTAACTAGACTTGGTACAAACTAACAAAAAAATGATCCAACGCTAAGGTTTAAAATATGCCTTTTGAAATGCCCTGGGGTGTCTACTTTAAAAAATGGTAGGCCTTTGTGGGGTAATTTGAACTTAAAACCTGCTAAGATGCTTGGAAATTGCACATGGGCCGAGCGTCAAAATTCAAAGTTCGGTAAAAACTGATATGGCTTGGTCTCCAATGTGCCCCTTCAACATCCACATATCCCTGAAAAGGGTACACATGGGGGTATTGCAGCATTAAGAGGACATAGCTGAGCAACATATTAGGTGTTCTACTGCCATAGCACACATAAGGATTACAAAATATACAGTAACAACTCCAAGTGTGTGTCAAAAAGGCAGAAAAAATGCTCATTGTAACTAGACTTGGTACAATCTAACAAAAAAATGATCCAACGCTAAGGTTTAAAATATGCCTTTTGAAATGCCCTGGGGTGTCTACTTTAAAAAATGGTAGGCCTTTGTGGGGTAATTTGAACTTAAAACCTGCTAAGATGCTTGGAAATTGCACATGGGCCGAGCGTCAAAATTCGAAGTTCGGTAAAAACTGATATGGCTTGGTCTCCAATGTGCCCCTTCAACATCCACATATCCCTGAAAAGGGTACACATGGGGGTATTGCAGCATTAAGAGGACATAGCTGAGCAACATATTAGGTGTTCTACTGCCATAGCACACATAAGGATTACAAAATATACAGTAACAACTCCAAGTGTGTGTCAAAAAGGCAGAAAAAATGCTCATTGTAACTAGACTTGGTACAAACTAACAAAAAAATGATCCAACGCTAAGGTTTAAAATATGCCTTTTGAAATGCCCTGGGGTGTCTACTTTAAAAAATGGTAGGCCTTTGTGGGGTAATTTGAACTTAAAACCTGCTAAGATGCTTGGAAATTGCACATGGGCCGAGCGTCAAAATTCAAAGTTCGGTAAAAACTGATATGGCTTGGTCTCCAATGTGCCCCTTCAACATCCACATATCCCTGAAAAGGGTACACATGGGGGTATTGCAGCATTAAGAGGACATAGCTGAGCAACATATTAGGTGTTCTACTGCCATAGCACACATAAGGATTACAAAATATACAGTAACAACTCCAAGTGTGTGTCAAAAAGGCAGAAAAAATGCTCATTGTAACTAGACTTGGTACAAACTAACAAAAAAATGATCCAACGCTAAGGTTTAAAATATGCCTTTTGAAATGCCCTGGGGTGTCTACTTTAAAAAATGGTAGGCCTTTGTGGGGTAATTTGAACTTAAAACCTGCTAAGATGCTTGGAAATTGCACATGGGCCGAGCGTCAAAATTCAAAGTTCGGTAAAAACTGATATGGCTTGGTCTCCAATGTGCCCCTTCAACATCCACATATCCCTGAAAAGGGTACACATGGGGGTATTGCAGCATTAAGAGGACATAGCTGAGCAACATATTAGGTGTTCTACTGCCATAGCACACATAAGGATTACAAAATATACAGTAACAACTCCAAGTGTGTGTCAAAAAGGCAGAAAAAATGCTCATTGTAACTAGACTTGGTACAAACTAACAAAAAAATGATCCAACGCTAAGGTTTAAAATATGCCTTTTGAAATACCCTGGGGTGTCTACTTTAGGAAATGGTAGGCCTTTGTGGGTTTTTTTGAACTTTCCAACTGCAATAATGTCCCAAATTGAAGCATAGGCCAATTAAATCCATCTCTCAAAATTGTACTGTAAATACTGAAATGGATAGGTCTCCTATATGGCACTGTAACTTCACGAAATAGTGCCAAAGACATACAATGGGGGTGTCATTTTACTCAGAAGACTTAGCTGAGCATAATTTGGGGGGTTTGAACTTAGTGGCACATGTGAAATACACAAAATGCCTAGCAAAAATGCAATCCATATGTAAAAAACGCACAAAATTATTTTTTACCACATAATTTGGCATATATTGGTGAAAAAATGGGAGCACGTTAAGGCACAATATGCACCTTATGAGATACCCTGGAGTGTCTACTTTTACAAATGGTAGGCCTTTGTGGGGTTTTTTTGAACAGTCAAACTGTTATAATACCCCAAATGGACGCATAGGCTCATTAAATCCGTCTCTCAAAATTCTACTTTGAATACTGAAAAGGATAGGTCTCCTATATGGCACTGTAACTTCACGAAATAGTGCCAAAGACATACAATGGGGGTGTCATTTTACTCAGAAGACTTAGCTGAGCATAATTTGGGGGGTTTGAACTTAGTGGCACATGTGAAATACACAAAATGCCTAGCAAAAATGCAATCCATATGTAAAAAACGCACAAAATTATTTTTTACCACATAATTTGGCATATATTGGTGAAAAAATGGGAGCATGTTAAGGCACAATATGCACCTTATGAGATACCCTGGAGTGTCTACTTTTACAAATGGTAGGCCTTTGTGGGGTTTTTTTGAACAGTCAAACTGTTATAATACCCCAAATGGACGCATAGGCTCATTAAATCCGTCTCTCAAAATTCTACTTTGAATACTGAAAAGGATAGGTCTCCTATATGGCACTGTAACTTCACGAAATAGTGCCAAAGACATACAATGGGGGTGTCATTTTACTCAGAAGACTTAGCTGAGCATAATTTGGGGGGTTTGAACTTAGTGGCACATGTGAAATATACAAAATGCCCAGCAAAAATGCAATCCATATGTAAAAAATGCACAAAATTATTTTTTACCACATAATTTGGCATATATTGGTGAAAAAATGGGGGCATGTTAAGGCACAATATGCACCTTATGAGATACCCTGGAGTGTCTACTTTTACAAATGGTAGGCCTTTGTGGGGTTTTTTTGAACAGTCAAACTGTTATAATACCCCAAATGGACGCATAGGCTCATTAAATCCGTCTCTCAAAATTCTACTTTGAATACTGAAAAGGATAGGTCTCCTATATGGCACTGTAACTTCACGAAATAGTGCCAAAGACATACAATGGGGGTGTCATTTTACTCAGAAGACTTAGCTGAGCATAATTTGGGGGGTTTGAACTTAGTGGCACATGTGAAATATACAAAATGCCCAGCAAAAATGCAATCCATATGTAAAAAACGCACAAAATTATTTTTTACCACATACTTTGGCATATATTGGTGAAAAAATGGGGGCATGTTAAGGCACAATATGCACCTTATGAGATACCCTGGAGTGTCTACTTTTACAAATGGTAGGCCTTTGTGGGGTTTTTTTGAACAGTCAAACTGTTATAATACCCCAAATGGATGCATAGGCTCATTAAATCCGTCTCTCAAAATTCTACTTTGAATACTGAAAAGGATAGGTCTCCTATATGGCACTGTAACTTCACGAAATAGTGCCAAAGACATACAATGGGGGTGTCCTTTTACTCAGAAGACTTAGCTGAGCGTAATTTGGGGGGTTTAAACTTAGTGGCACATGTGAAATATACAAAATGCCTAGCAAAAATGCAATCCATATGTAAAAAACGCACAAAATTATTTTTTACCACATAATTTGGCATATATTGGTGAAAAAATGGGAGCATGTTAAGGCACAATATGCACCTTATGAGATACCCTGGAGTGTCTACTTTTACAAATGGTAGGCCTTTGTGGGTTTTTTTTGAACAGTCAAACTGTTATAATACCCCAAATGGATGCATAGGCTCATTAAATCCGTCTCTCAAAAATCTACTGTGAATACTGAAAAGGACAGGTCACCTAAATGGCACTGTAACTTCACGAAATAGTGCCAAAGACATACAATGGGGGTGTCATTTTAATCAGCAGATGTAACTGAACACAAGATAAAACTTTGTACAGGAATAGCACACACCAACTTTACAAAATAAACATGAGAAGTTCTTTGTTATAAGTTTGTGTGCCAAAAACCCCAAAAAACTAAATTTTACTCCAATATTTAGCAGAGGTTGGCGGTGAAATGGCTATGTAGAAAGTGTCAAAACCACCTTAGGTAAATAGCCTGTGATGTCTACTTTATATAAATATATACTTTTGTGTGGCAATTTTGTTTTCTTTTATGGCTATTAAGCTTACAAGACAAACATACCAAATTCTAAAATCGCTCCACATTAAAAGTTTATTTTACTCCTTGTGCTTTGTGACCTGTAACTACCAAAAAAAACTTAAAATCCCAGACACATTATATATTCTGTAAATCAGAACAAATAAATAAATTTATTTTTAATTACTTTCCTTAACCTGCACTAATTATGCACACATTATTATTGCAAAAACTGTAAAAAAAAACAATATTTTTCATTTTTTTTGCATTTTTCTGTATTTTTTTTATAATAAGTAAGCATTTATATATATGTATGTTATATCAAATTAAAGCCCTTTCTGTCCTTTAAAAAACAGTATATAATATGTGTCGGTGCAATAAATGAGAGAGATGCACATTGCAGTTGAACGCAAACAGCAAGAAAATGCAAAAATTGCTTGTGTCATTAAGCGTAAGTCAAGCTTCTGAAGCTGTGTCCTTAAGGGGTTAAGTGTCACAAAGATTAAATATTGTTTTTCAGTTTAACTCATGGATGGCATTGTGTCTCAGGGCTCTTTTGATCACTGAAAGCAATCTCGGACACCTGTGATAATTAGATTGCCAGGTGAGCCCAATTTAAGGAAAAACTACTAAAGGAGGGTGTTCCACATTATTATGCAGAGCACCATTTTCATGCAATTTGGGGAAGAAAAAGGATATAGTGAAATAGTTCAATGCCTTGGACGAGGTATGAAAACATTAAATATTTAATGAAAACTTAAGCATGATCATCAAAGAGATTTGTGGCTGATTCAGAGCACAGACGGGTGTGTGCAGATAAAGGCACATTGATGAAGATTTCTTCCAGATCCATGCATCAGATCAAGAGAGCAGCTGCTAAAATACCATTACATAGCAGAAAAACAGATATTTGAAGCTGCTGGTGCCTCTGGAGTCCCACGGGCATCAAGGTGTAGAGTCATCCAGAGTCTTGCAACTGTGCATAAACCTTCTATTCGGCCACCACTAACCAATGCTCACAAGCAGAAACGGCTGCATTGGGCAGAAAAATACATGAAGACTAATTTTCAAACAGACCTGTTCACTGAGGCGTGCCGTGCAACCCTGGATGGTCCAGATGGTTGGTGGACGGCCACCCTGTTCCAACAAGGCTGCGACGTCAGCAAGGTGGAGTCATGTTTTGGGCCAGAATCATGGGAATAGAGCTGGTCGGCCCGTTTAGGGTCTCGAAGGTGTAAAGATGACCTCTGCAAAGTATGTGGAGTTTCTGACGGACCACTTTCTTCCCTGGTACAGAAGGAAGAATTATGTTTTCCGTAATAAAATCATCTTCATGCATGACAATGCACCATCTCATGCTGCAAAGACTACCTTTGCATCAATAGCTGCTATGGGGATAAAAGGAGAGAAAGTTATGGTGTGGCCTCCATCCTCCCCTGACCTCAATCCTATTGAGAACCTTTGGAGCATCCTCAAGCAAAAGATCTATGAGGGTGGGGGGTATTTTGCGTCCAAACAGCAGCTCTGGGAGGCTATTCTGACATCTTGCAAACAAATTCAAGCAGAAACTGTACAAAAAACTCACAAGTTGAATGGATGCAAGACTTGGTGAAGCTGCTCTCAAATAAGCAGTCCTATGTTAAAATGTAACGTGAGCTGTTAAAATGTTTAAAAAGTTAAAATGTTTTTATAAATTTGATTGAAATAGCTTTTGATTTCAGTAAATATGCTGCAAACACAACAAATGACAATTTTCAGTTCTTTACAACCTATAAAGGGTTTTGAAACTTACTGTGCGTAATAATTTGGAACAGTGCATTGTAAGTTGTTTTTTTTTAAAATCTTTATTTTATTGCGCATAAAGTATTACAAGACATGGGTGATAGACGCCACAGTAGTAAAACAATCAATAATCCAAGATATGCAGGCATCAGAGTCTACGCATTTTTTTTTTCACAATTGTAACAAATTAAGGTAACAGAATATAGTTCTAGAGAATCTAGTCATTGAACATAAAACCAGTTTGTTCCAACGGCATAGATTCATCTCTTAGTGTTGTATATTTGGTAGTGCATAATAGGGATGGATGGGTGAGGTAGAAATGGTGTAACTAGTGAGAAGGTCGTATATGGACAGTACTCAGATGACCCTATCGATCTAGATAGGTCAACCATGGTTGCCATGTTAGGATGTAAACGGTATATTTATTTGAGTATGATGCGTCTAATTCTTCCATGATCCGTATGAATTCCACCTTCTGTATCCACTACCATACTGATGGGGCATCAGTGCTCTACCATTTTAATGGTATCAACATGTTTGCTGCTGTCAGCATATGGTTGACGAGCTTGCTCTGGTGACTTGGCATATGGGTGGTGTGTATGAGGAATAGGAAAGTTTCAGGTGTGATAACTGATGACCTGTAATAGCTTTTATTAACCTTCTCAGTCTCTGCCAATAAGTTTGGATGGTTGGGCAGAGCCACCAAATGTGGGCTGTGGTTCCTTTAGGTTGCCCGCATCTCCAACATATATCCGGCACTGTTGGGAAGATTGCATGGATCTTAGTGGGTGAGTAATGCCATCTGGATATTCTTTTGTACGTGCTTTCCCTTACTGCTGTGCTAATAGACGTGGCATGGGCGTATGTGAATATTCTATGCCATGTTTCCTGGGGGATGGTGATACCCAGCTCAGCCTCCCATGTTGCCGTGAATGTGGGTGGTAGAGTGTGGCGCTAAGGAGTTTATAGAATGTAGATAAGTGCTTGGTCTGGAGGCTATGAGTGGTGCAATAGGTTTCATAATTGGTGTGTGCTCTTGTTCCCCAGAAAAGGTGTAAGTCCCCCTTCAGGAAGTGGGCCAACTGAGCGTATTGGAAATGTTGTTTGGTAGTGGGGCGGTCTGTGGAGGCTAAGATAGATAATGAAGCTACTCCTGCTGGTGTCACAGCCGTGCCAACCATCGGGTATCTTGTTTTTTTGGGTTGGTGGGAATTGAAGGAAGAACTGGGGGCGTATGCCTGGTAAAAACTTTGGGTTGTGTGACAGAGGATAGAAGGGTGAGGGGTGCGGTGAGATGTCTTTCTGGGAACTAATGCGTGACCACTGACGTAATGTGGGTAGAATCGTTGGGTGATGCGAGTGTTGGGGCAGGAGGAGTGTATGTCCCTCGTCATGCCATGGAACTGTGTATAGTGGGGATTGGAACATTGAGCCTTCTATGTGTACCCATTGCTTTAGTGGGTGTACTGCGGTCCACTCGTATATTCTAGTCAGTATGACCGCTTGGTAGTAACGTTCCATGTGAGGTAGGCCCAGTCCTCCCTGTCCTCTATGTCTAGTCAGAACTGAGTAGGCTATTTTCGGGCGCCTATTTGCCCAGATGAAAGTCGTGAAAATTTGTTTGAGTTTGGAGAAAATGGAAGGGGGAATCGCAATGGGGAGTGTTTGTAGGAGGTCTAACACTTTAGGCAATGTATTCATCTTCAATATGTTGATCCTACAAAGCCAGCTGAAGACGGGCCTCTGCCAGTCCCCGAGATCTTTTGATATCGGGGTGAGTAGTGGTATAAAGTTCAGATCATATGTGTGCTTTAGGTATCTGGGTAAATGGACCCCCAAGTAAGTAATGGACCTCTTAGCCCACGTGAAGGAGTATGTGGCTTTAAGCTCAAGTTGTGTATGTCTGTCCAGTCGGAGGGGTAAGAAGAGGGGTCTTTGTGTAGTTGTGCATTGTAAGTTTATGTTAAAAAAAAATTACTGTTCTCATTAGGAGGTTTGTTCAATAAAATTTAAATTGTACTCTTAATAGTTGATAACATGAGAATTATGCTGACTGTTATTTACATCAATTATTTAGGTAAATGAGAAAAATATAATTTGCATAATAATTTGGAACAGGGTGAAAAAGCCCAACCTTGACCCTGACTCCCCATTGAACTATTACCCTATCTCACTACTGCCGTATGCATCCAAGATCCCTGAGAGAGTTGTGTATGTGAGATTGTCAGACTTCCTTGAATCCAACTCTCTGCTTGACCCGTTACAATCTAAATTCTGCGTTCGTCACTGTCGAAACGCCGATTACCAAAGTATCCAATTATCTAATTGTTGCAAAATCTCATAGACACTATTGTATCTTAATTCTCCTTGACCTTTCTGCAGTTTTTGACACTGTTGATCATCAACATTTTCTCATCCACCACAATCTTGTTCTATGAGATACTGCTCTCTCCTACTGCTTACTGTCTCACCTGGGCAGAGAGGGGGAGGGGAGGGAACGGGACTCTAGTGCCTACCAATAGTAGCTGGTATAAAACCGAAATACCTCTACATAATGGTTTCCTTCGTATACAAAATTCCTCAAATCGAGTGAGGGGTTTCACAAAGCATTTGTGTACAGACAGAATGTAGGAAGTCCCGTCTATCGAGCTAGACTGTTCCAGGGAGGCCGTACCCGACTCCTCAATGATAGATAAACTATAAACAATAAAACTCTGCGGTACATCTGCATTGTCTGCGAGTGCCTTGGGTACGTGTTCGACCGCCATGTCGGGCTGTATCAGAATATCTAATCCTCAGTCCTGTCAAGTTTCCAACTCCCTGGAAGTGGTAGCTCTGCGAATGTGGCTGTGTTGACGGGGTCCTAGGGGGTCCCGTCCTGTGATGTTCTCCCGGGCTAATCTTCCATGCCTAACGATGTTAGGAAAGTGGGTATTTTTGCCTCAGATTCAAGCGTGTGAACAGCCCTGTAATGCGTAGCTAACAGAGTTCCGTGGGGGGGGACCCATCTGTATACCACCCCAGCGGTTCTAAGTTGAGAGAAGGGATTTGCGCCATAGCAATGTGGCTTGTATAAGGTCCTGGAAGAAGGTTAAGGATGCGCCCTCAAAGGACAATGGTGTTTTACCCTTCAGGGCCAGCATAATTTGGGCCTTATCTTGAGAAGAGGAGCAGCGGAATATGACGTCTCTTATCTGGTCTGGTCTTGCCTTGGGTGAGCCTGTTATTCGGTAAACCCCTTTGATGGACAGTTACCTGGCTACTGGATGAGGTAATATAGTCGCTAGCAGCCGTCGAGTGTAGTGTGGTAGCTCTTCGGCCGTGATATTAGCAAGGACGCCTCTGGTCTTAACGTGGTGACGGCGTTGTCGGTCTTCAAAGGCTGTCATCCTGAGTGACAAGGCTGGCTGATGGACCTGTAGTTGTGTGACTGAATCTTTAATTATGGTCAGATCTGAGCGAATGTCAACAATGTCTTTTTCAGACGTTATCACTCGGCCTGTGATTGCCTGTATGTCAGCTTTAAATAGTTTGAGGTCTGCAGCCCAGACCTTGTGTATGCCTGCCAGCAGTGCCTTTAAATCATCTTTGGTTGTGGGGGCTGTGCCGTTATAGGCTCTGGGGATGGAGTCTGACCGGGCTGATGGTCATGTGTGGCCCATACCTCGTCGCTCCCCCCTCTGGCTTCCGGGTGTGCGGGCTGCTGTGTCTCCACGGGAGGTCGTTTTGATTGCGCTGGCCTCTGCGGCATGGAGCCGATATCTCTACACTCCGCAGCTGTGTTTGGTTTTTGGGAACAGCGTCCCATCGCCGGCATTTGGGTTGTCGTGGGGGCTAGGTGTCGTGAGTGTGCAGACTGTTTACCCCCGGGCAGTCCTTGAGGATAGCTCACAGGCTGTAGGCTGACGGTGCGTGGTAGGCCCCAGACTAGCGCTTTATTTTTGTCTGCTTGGGCAGCTGAAAGAAGGGCATCGGGAGGTGCGGTATGTCTTTGTGAGGCAGGTCAGTTGGGTTGTAGGGCTGGATGTGGAAGGATGGTGGTGATATTTAGTCAGATTTGGGCTAGTTGCGAGGAGCTGGTCGAGATGGCATCCGACCCTGTTGGTTGCAAGCTCAGCCCCTCTTCTGTGTATATTTTCACCTGTATTTTCACATGCTAATATGAGCACTCTCAGCATACAATGATGCTAAACAGACACCACCACCTAATTATCATACCTACAAGAGAATGACTAATCAGTTCTGCCATCATTATGTACAACAGGGACATATAGCTGGTGAAGAATCTGCAAAGTGCTATTAGATCAGTATGCTCCATTACAGCAGTATTAATATACTCTGTGTTTGGCACAGCCAGTGGGGACTCACCGTATCCCATGTCAATCCCTTTAGCAAAATCATGGACTTTTAGATGTATAACTGTTGTGTCTTAAAACATGAAAAATAAACTGGTTTGACAAGGTTTTCATCAGTCTCAGTCCCTCCTTACAGGGAGTGCAGAATTATTAGGCAAGTTGTATTTTTGAGGATTAATTTTATTATTGAACAACAACCATGTTCTCAATGAACCCAAAAAACTCATTAATATCAAAGCTGAATATTTTTGGAAGTAGTTTTTAGTTTGTTTTTAGTTATAGCTATGTTAGGGGGATATCTGTGTGTGCAGGTGACTATTACTGTGCATAATTATTAGGCAACTTAACAAAAAACAAATATATACCCATTTCAATTATTTATTATTACCAGTGAAACCAATATAACATCTCAACATTCACAAATATACATTTCTGACATTCAAAAACAAAACAAAAACAAATCAGTGACCAATATAGCCACCTTTCTTTGCAAGGACACTCAAAAGCCTGCCATCCATGGATTCTGTCAGTGTTTTGATCTGTTCACCATCAACATTGCGTGCAGCAGCAACCACAGCCTCCCAGACACTGTTCAGAGAGGTGTACTGTTTTCCTCCTTGTAAATCTCACATTTGATGATGGACCACAGGTTCTCAATGGGGTTCAGATCAGTTGAACAAGGAGGCCATGTCATTAGATTTTCTTCTTTTATACCCTTTCTTGCCAGCCACGCTGTGGAGTACTTGGACGCGTGTGATGGAGCATTGTCCTGCATGAAAATCATGTTTTTCTTGAAGGATGCAGACTTCTTCCTGTACCACTGCTTGAAGAAGGTGTCTTCCAGGAACTGGCAGTAGGACTGGGAGTTGAGCTTGACTCCATCCTCAACCCGAAAAGGCCCCACAAGCTCATCTTTGATGATACCAGCCCAAACCAGTACTCCACCTCCACCTTGCTGGCGTCTGAGTCGGACTGGAGCTCTCTGCCCTTTACCAATCCAGCCACGGGCCCATCCATCTGGCCCATCAAGACTCACTCTCATTTCATCAGTCCATAAAACCTTAGAAAAATCAGTCTTGAGATATTTCTTGGCCCAGTCTTGACGTTTCAGCTTGTGTGTCTTGTTCAGTGGTGGTCGTCTTTCAGCCTTTCTTACCTTGGCCATGTCTCTGAGTATTGCACACCTTGTGCTTTTGGGCACTCCAGTGATGTTGCAGCTCTGAAATATGGCCAAACTGGTGGCAAGTGGCATTGTGGCAGCTGCACGCTTGACTTTTCTCAGTTCATGGGCAGTTATTTTGCGCCTTGGTTTTTCCACACGCTTCTTGTGACCCTGTTGACTATTTTGAATGAAACGCTTGATTGTTCGATGATCACGCTTCAGAAGCTTTGCAATTTTAAGAGTGCTGCATCCCTCTGCAAGATATCTCACTATTTTTGACTTTTCTGAGCCTGTCAAGTCCTTCTTTTGACCCATTTTGCCAAAGGAAAGGAAGTTGCCTAATAATTATGCACACCTGATATAGGGTGTTGATGTCATTAGACCACACCCCTTCTCATTACAGAGATGCACATCACCTAATATGCTTAATTGGTAGTAGGCTTTCGAGCCTATACAGCTTGGAGTAAGACAACATGCATAAAGAGGATGATGTGGTCAAAATACTCATTTGCCTAATAATTCTGCACTCCCTGTATATTAGGGAGGACTGAGTACTCCTAGGAATCCATGGCAAGAGGTGTACCAAACCAAATGAAATTCCAATTATTACAATTCAGCAAGGCACGGAACCACTACATTTCTAACAATCAAATGTTATCAGGTCAGTTAAAACTATTATAAATTTGAATTTTCAGACTAACATTTTCAGACTGACGGAAGCTGAGGAATCAATACAGTAATTTTGTGAATGAAAATGTTTTACATTCTTCTACTAAGCACTGTGCAAAAACATTATCTATATTTCATAATGTGAAAATACAGCATACATTTCCAACATACTATGGGCAGGTTGAGAGTAATAGGAATTAGAACATTTTGCTACCAAACACCGATCAGTACAGATCATCTACTCAATGTTTTGTTGCTTAATCTAATACATGCAGGGTTATTTAAAAAAATTTTCATTTTAGAAAGCTGACTTAATCCATAACAAACTTCCAATTCAGCTATTATGGCCTAAAATTTAGCTTTGAAAGTCCTGGCAATTTACACCTTAGCGAACAACCCTGTCAGTGTGTCCAAGTAAAATAATTCACAAACATATGTAGTTTACACAATAAGCTGAACTCACATATCGTTTTACCAGATTCTGATCGGTGTCAGAATTTACCTTCTATTTAGTGTGTGCAAATTCCCTTTACTTTATTATTTTTTACCATATCTGCTTACACTCTAAATTTTCTATGTTTTCTAATAGCACAACCTCTTAAAATATTACCACCTCAAGTGCTGCGTAAGACTTTGCTAGACTATGAGAAGAGACTAGCAGAGCACCTTATTGTTTGAAAACATTGCTGCATGCAAGTATAAAAAGTGTGTTCCATGCACACTTATCCAGTCAGTGCCAGTCACAACTCATATGAGTCGGAAACCAAAGAAGGGGAGGGGAGAGGAGTAGAAGTCAGAAGGGTAAGTAATTTGAAGAAGAAATATGAAAAAAAAAAAAAGAGAGAATGAGCAACACAAAGCAATAAAGTTGCAGAAGAACAAGGGAGCAATGAGATTAAAGGGATGATAAAAGGTGAAATGAAAAGATACGCATGGAAGACTGTAGATGCTGGTTAAAGAGAGGTCGTGTGACAGGCTATAAAAGGTGGTTTGGGCAATATAAAAATGTTGCATTAAAGTCTATAGAGGTCACATGGAAGGATAATTATGTTGATGAGAGATTTAAAAGGCAGGATGAAAGCATATTGAGACGTTGGATAAAATGTGGGTTGTTCAACAGAGGTGACAGGGAACAATGCTGGGTTGGAAGGATAGAAAAAGGTAGATTAGAGACGTGATAAAAAGCTACTGAGTTAAACTGGACAACATAAGAGGTGAATTGAAGTTGGGTTGGAAGGAAACAGAATAGTGTAATGGAAGGCTGTAAAGATGTGTTGGACAATACAGGTAGGTGGAATAAATGGTTATGACAAGGAAACAATGCTAAAGAGAAGCAATGACAGAATAAAGTTGCAATCAATGTGGAATATAGGATAGAAAGCTGGAAGATAAGGTTATTGAGGTAGGACAGAAGGCTACAAATGAGAGATAAGAGACATGGGATGCAAGTAAGAGAGGTAAGGACAAAGTGGTGGAATTGAAAGGTAGAGAGCTTGAATGGAAGACTACAAAGAGGTTACAGAGGAAAGATGGAAGAAATTTTATTTTTGGGATGTTGAATAGAAAGTGAGCAAGTTTAATGATGAAAGATCTTCAGAGCTTGGAGGATTGAATAACAGGTGAAGAGCAAAGATAGAGAAATCAGGATGGAAAATGAGATATGGTGGGATGTTGGTGAGAGGAAATTGGATGAAAGGAAATTGAAAATTTCCAAAGGTGAGAAAATGTTCTCTGCCATTTAGGAGTTAAAGCTTTTTTTGTTTATGCAGCCCTAGGCACACCTCCCTGCATGTGACTTACACAGCTTTCCTAAACACTTCCTGTAAAGAGTCAGATAATGTTTATACTTTCTTTGTTACAAATTCTGTTTAAATTAGAATGTATCATGTCCTGCTCTGTTAAGAGCTTGCTAGACCATGCAGGGGCCTCATGTGTGTAAATAAAGTTCAATTTACAAAGTAGGAGATTAAAACTTTTAAAGCAAGTTACATTTGATTGAAAACGAAACCATTTTGTGTTCATGCAGGCTGCATCAGTCACAGTCAGGGAAGGTGTGGCTAGGGCTACATAACCAAAAACAAATGTTATTTACCTCATTAATGGCAGAGTATTGAGCTGTGCAACTTTAGAGGGATGATCTACACACAAAAACGGCTTCATTAAGCTAAATTTGTTTTGGTAATTATACTGTCCCTTTAAGAAGAATGCATAGCTAAGTGTTTTTAAAGGATCACTCCACTTCCCATATGGCAGAAAAAAATCAATTACTGTTAAGTAGATATACCCCCAATGAATACATGCTTGATCTTATGAACTGCAGCCTTAGCTAGCCCTCCCCTTTTTTCCCAGAAGAGACTCACAGTCTCCTCACAGGAAAATAACCAACCAGGGGCTTCTCATTGAGAAGCCCCTGAATTGGTACACACGTGCACAGACTCGTGCACACGCACACAGCTGCATGTGCGCGCACCGGCTCATGCACACAGATACGTGTGCCAGCATTGGCTCGTGTGTGCGCATACACGTCTATTCTGAGGTCAGGGCAGAGGAACTGGTGAGTGGGGGAGGGGGTGGGGTGCACACTCAAGTAGGGCATGCCTGCCATTTCCAGAGTCAGATTTGAGCAAAGATCATCACAATATGTATCAAAATAATATACTAAGTAATCATGCCAATAGTATCGTTACTACTAGCAGGTGTTACTTCTGATGTTGTGATGGTATTTGCAGTATGGTACCAATATATGTGGAAAGCTATACGTCTGTCTACAATTGTTATATGACCAATTATTAGCGATGGTTTCCGCTCCTGTGCGGATTTGCAGTAGCATATGTCAATTGGAAGTATTTCTATTGGAAGTTTTCTATTAGCTCTGTATGCCAAGATGCCTGTACACCGAGGTGGAGATTCTAGCAGCACCTCAGGCAGGTACTGGGAAGATGCCCTTTAGAGAGGGAGAGAGTTAGGGAAAAACTGGGGATAGGACAACGTACCACATGTGACTGAGAATTTAGGCATTTCAAGCATTTTCAGAGCAATAGGGAGACATTACGAGCTGGGATGATCCTGTCTAAACCTGCTTTTTTTAGTATAGGTCAGTTTAATCTCAAGAAGTGTCCCTTTTCTCGTGTTGTTCGTGGATTATATACCATTTAGAACCCCTGGAGTGTGATGCGTGTACCATTTGTGAGATCATTCTTATGCAGTGTCTTATAATCGTAGAACGTTTTTGTATATCATAGTAGAGTTTATCTATTCCCAACAATTGTGGGTCTCATTTCTTATTGTGCTGAGATAGTGAAGCATCTATGGAATTTGGGCACAATGCGAGTTTCAGTCAAAGAGATAACATACAGGTATATGTGCATAACGCTGTGACATTACCCCCTACAGGAGTGGGCTCAAGTCAATGTATCAGCTTAAGTACATCTGTTTTGTATTTTAAAACCAAAACAAGAACCAGGGAAATGAGATTGGGCAAACGGGGCAAGGGGGAGGGGTCTCCAAGTGCCATAGTGTATTATAGTATAGTATATTGTGGGGGTGTGTGTGGGCATTTGGGTTAGGCTACAAAGTGCACTCATAAGGCCCATAATTGGCTGGGTCAGATTTTTGATTCCCAAGACCCTCGCAGCCGCTCCCTCACAGCCTGTTGTGCCGTAGCTGCACTAAGGTATTTAGTTACTCCCATGGCATCATCCCTAGCTTGCCAGAGAGAGAGGAAATATACCTAGCATGTGGGTAGATTCAATCATCTGGTCTGGACATGTTGCCATGATGGGCTGCAGTGGCTGCGACCCCAGGGCAGGGTGTGGTTCCCCTAGGAGGGTAGTGCTGGGAGTCCCAGAGATCCCAAGCCTCCTTCCAGAATCGTTTGGGCGGATTGGTTCTTTTGGCCATGATTTCATAGAGCCAGGTGCTCGATGAGCTAGGCCTTGCTTATCGTGGATAGGGCTGCTATGAGAATGTGACAGGTCAGGTATTGTTTATGTTTGGGTATATCTGTGGGGAGAAGCTGCAATTGTGGGGAGAAGCTGCAATAGGTATATTTCTGGGTTCATTGGTAAGTCCACTCGCACGGAGGTCAGGCTCAGCACCGCAACCCCACCCCAGAATGGTGTGAGCTTAAGGCAAGACCACCACATGTGGTACATGGTTCCAGGCGCCGATCCGCATCTCCAGCAGAGATCCGAAACTCCCGGCTTCATGTGTTTCAGTTTTGTGGGCACCAGATACCATCGATAGAGGATTTTCCTAGTCAATTCAATGTGTGCTATGCATAATGTTAATTTTTTATTTGCCAAGAAAATTTGGGATCGCTGTGTGTCATCCAGTGTTTTTTTGTAAGTCTGTCTCCCAGGCTTTAACAAAGGGGGGTGTTCAGTGGCCTGTCTCTGTGTGGCAACTTCGTATAATGAGGAAATTATTTTGGTGGGGGTTGTCTGTTGAGTGTAAACGTTTCCCCAAGTCTGACATCTGGTGCCCATTTACAAGGTCATCCCTTTGAGCCACCTGTCATTTAAGCCAGGATCGTATCTGTAGGTAGGGAAAAAAAGCTGCATCTGGTAGACCATATAGGGTTTGGAGATTTGCAAATGTGTGTATGCTTTGAGCGTGTATCAGTTGGTGAAGGTGAGTGATTCCATGCATGGACTAAACCACACCACAGAAAGTTGGGTAGAAGGGTCGCGACAGTGGTCAGTGGCATTACTAGGGAAACGGAGTCTTTCGTGTGGGGTGCAGCATGGTGCGCATCCCACATCGATAGGGTTAGAGATGTGGTAGGTAACATGTGTTTGTGTCGCGATTTGAGATGTTGTGGGAGCCACACTAAGGTAGTAAGGTCCTGTCCCGCCGTATACGTGGCTGCTATGTGTAGCCAGGCCGGTTGGACTTTGTGATGATGGGCCATGATCAGTGGGTTTAGTTGGGATGTTTTGTAGTACCTAGTAAGGTTGGGAACACCCAGTCCACCTCCTCTGAAAGATCTGTAAAGCACCTTGGCCGCAACACTGGGTCGTTTGTAGTCCCAGATATAGTCATTGAGCATTTTTTGCATGCTTTTCAGATATGGTGGTGGAAGTTTGATAGGCAACGTGCGGAACAAATATTGCAGCTTAGGAAGGAGGATAATTTTTACGGCCGCTATGCGGCCCATCAAGGACAGCAGTTGATGTTTGATATAGTTGGCCTTGGAATAAGGTCTGGGTTTTGGCCGGGAACTCTACACCTAGAAAGGTGAGGCTATTATTGTCCCACTGGTATGCATATTCGGCTTTCAGCCCGCACAACAATGTGTTGGGCAAATTTAGGTGCATTGCTTATGTTTTGGTTATGTTTAGCTTGTAATATGAACAGGCACTATAGGTCTGCAGGAGGTTGCTAAATTGTGGTATGGACACCCCTGGGTCTGTGAAGGACAACGGAATGTTGTCCGCAAACATCGTAAGTTTATAGTCAGTTTCTCCCACCTTGACCCTTGTGTAGGTTCGTGCATATGAGATTTGCCAGGGGTTCCAAAGCCAGAATGTAGAGCAGGGGGGACACCCTGGGGCTTGTAGGGAGATTGGGGCTTCTAGGGAGCCTCGTTGTTGCATAGTAAGGGAAGTGTGGTTCGCGAGAGGAAGGTTTGTATTTCAAGGTCCGTTGGTTAATGTGTGCTTGGGTCGTTTCGTAAGTTGTATAGTGTTATGTAATATTTTGCCATGGTGTTGTTCATCTCCTGCGGGTTAAACACTTTGGTGCCATCCGGTAAAATTAAGTATGGGATTTTGGATTGGCTTTGTTTGTAGTGCAACAGGGAGGCCAAAGCCTTGCCCGCTCTGTTACCTTGGCTGTAGGTGCGTAGTTGTTGCAGGGTGTACGTGGTTTTGGCAAGAAGGAAGCTATTTCGTTTTTTGTTGGTTTGGGCTATCTCAAGCTGACCCGCCTCCGTTGGTTGAATTAGCTGTGCGCTGGTTTGGTCCCGAGCATTTTCAGGAGCGTGTTGTATTCCTGTTGTGAGGCGCGCTTCAGAAAAGTGGCTTGGCTGATTGCTAAGACTCTCATAACTGCCTTATGGGCCTGCCACACTACAGTGTGAGGGTGACTGGGGCATGATCGGTCCAGACTATGTCCCCGATGTGGCAATCTGTCAGAGAGGGAAAAGGTTCCCAGCAACAAGGATGTAATCTATCTTTGAGCGCGTTTTGTGCACTCTGGAGAAGTACGTATATTCTCAATCATTTGGGTGTCTGATCTGCCAGGCGTCATATAGGTCATATTCAAGGAGCAATTCGGTTAGCGCTTTACAGTGTGGTACTAGGCTAGGATCCTTATACAATCTTTGAAAATGGGAAGTGATGTCAGCTGAACCGAAAGAAGTGAGACCAGATATAAAGAACTAATGGAGTGAATACTACCCTCTCATATTCCCGGAAGTGACGTCACCCGCACGACCGTATGTACGTGCGTGATGACGCCACCGTTAAGGGATAAAGCATTACAGCTGGAACACCATGCCCTCCCTCAAAGGGACGTCTGTGATTGGTTGGTTTTCGATCTTTTGCCACCAATCAGGACGAAAGGCGGGGATTAAAATCGGAACAGAACAGGATGGAAGCGACCAATTGAGAAAGCCGAATGGAATCGGTGAAACGCGCTTTGGACTCACCTATATACTGTATGTATCATATTGATTTTAAAAGTGTATGTAATAAATATTAATTTTTATTTTGAATACATATATTTGGTGCATCTTCTATCCTGCCAAAGAGGGAAGGAGTCATCCCAAAAGGACTCATATGCCCATTTACTCAGAGCCAGGTTACAGGCACTCACCCAGGTGAGAAGCAATCTTCACTTTTATATGCATGTTTATGTATTGTCATCATAAGGATTTCAACACCAGGGCGAGTTTTCCCTGTTCTCTCTCTTTTTATTTTTGAGGATTACATCTCATTTGGATTCAAAGGTGTGTGTCACCTTAAGGACACAAAGCGAGAGTGATTAGAGCCAATCCCCAATAGGCTCTGAACCACGTGAGTGCTTCCTATTATATGGTGTACAACTACGTCTTTTATTACAGAGTACACTATATATCTCTCTATTTATTCCATAGATACCCGAATATCTCCTATACCCCTAAAGAATTCTGGGGAGTAAGTGAATACTATCTAGCGCTACACACTCTCACTACTGCATACTGGTTATGTAAATAGTGTGTTTTTCACATTTGATCACAATAGGATTGGAGAGTTCCTATTTTTTGTGTGAGAGCTGCTGTATTAAAGAGCACTTGTTGAAATTTGTTTTAAGCGCCTGTTAACAGAACATTTTGTTATATCCTAAGGTAATAATGGTTGCGCACCCAGGGGTCAGCACCGCCCTCCAGTTGTCCGCTTCTGTCCAAGGCCCTCCCCATCCCACCCTCTTTGCCGGGACATGGGCCTCATTAGCCCCCCCCTCCATCTGCAGGAGGGAGCAGGGGCCCAAGGTGCCCACCCCCGGCCCTGCGCACATGGGGAGCCCACTCGCCTAAGGTTAATGCGTGTGGTGCTGGGAGAGCAAGCGTGTTCATATAATAACATGATCCCCTAAAAGCATAAAGACCTCTAACCATGAGCACTTCACAAGCCATATCCTCCCATTCCATCAGACATGAACAGTTGTACATACAGTCCCCAATAAACTGAGTCCCAGTGGCTGATCTGGTGGAATCATCATGGGCAGCCGAGGGTTGCCTGTGGTATTCCCTGCTGTAAGCCAGCATCAGGCAGCATCACCTGCTTGGTGAGATGCCCTGCTTGTCATGCCATTTCCGGGGGCCATCTCCCAGCTTGCCCCACTGACCACCCCCAAGGTCCGTCATTGTGACCTGCCAGGGCCCGGCGCCCCCCCCTCCCCAGCGAAGGGGAAGGGAGGGCCAAGGCACTCCCCGACCCAGGCTCCCCAGAATTTCGTCCCCCCGGGCCCAAATAGGCAAACTCATGTTGCCCTCAGCAGTAAGGGATGGCTATATGTGTAAGGCGACCCCTGCGGTATGTGTGTGAGCAGGGGGGCCTGAAGTGGTGTGGTGTGGAGCGGTGAGCCCTAAGGCTCAAGGTACTTGCAGCATCGTCCCCTGGGTCAACGTGCTTTAGCAGCTTGTAGGTGCTGCCGACCGCTCGAGCCGGAGTCTCGGCGCAGGTGAACTTTCTTTGTTGTCATGGTGAGGAGCTATGCCCCAGGCTTGTAGCTTTATCACGCCTTGCTCTGGGGACATAATTAGTTTGAGACCGCTGTCTTTCATTGCCAGGGGTTTCGTGGGGAAACCCCACCTGTATCTTATTCAATTTGCCCTTAGGGCCTCCGTAATAGGTGCAAAATCTCTTCTCCTGCGAAGTGTAGCAGCGGAAAGATCCGCAAAGAGGTGCACCAGCAGCATGTCAGCAGGAACCTCAGGAGCATATGCATGAAGCAGGCCCCATACGTATGCAGGTAAGTCCGCTGACACTATAGATACCGGCACCCCTCTCAGTCTGAGGTTATTTTGCCACGCTCGATCTTTGAGGTCAGCTAGCTTTTGTTCTATGAGCGCTAGTTTGTCCGCCAGGCTCTCTAAATGATCGGCTAGATCATTGTGCGCCGATGCAAATTCATCCATCTTGGATTCCACGTGCGTCGTGCGGTGGCCCAGTTCTTGGACATCCTTGCGCATAGTCCATGGAGTGTTGTCAGGTGGTGATGAGCTTGTGGGACAGGGCATCCAGAGCCTGCGTGAAGTAGCTTGGGGAGAGTGCCTCTTCCCTGCAGTAGGGTGTAGGTGAGAGATCATTATAGTCAGCACCCTCAGCGTCATCTTGGATAGGCGTTTGTAGGCCAATTGCGGCTAATTGCACCTTCTGATTAAAGAAATTGCATTTTTCTGCATTGGCAGCGTTCTTCTTGGTCTTGTGTTGTGACATCTTCAGGGTGCACCGTTTGTCAGTGTTCTGTGTGCTAGGATGGGGATGGATTCGGAGTCTGGGTGCCGGAGCTAGGGATTATGCATCCATTTGGTCCGGTGGTTAGCCACCCCCCTTTTTGTATATAATTTTGATACACATACTGTGATGATCTTTGCTTAAATCTGACTAATATACATACAGAATCTACCTTACACTGGACCTCATTTTTTTTTTTTACCAACAATTAAACCAGTCATGTATACTGTGTGGTAGACCTGTCTAAGCTAATATAGTAATAGCCTTACAAGGCTAAGGAATTTATGTATATAGCCATTTTGCTTATAATTTAAGTTTTAGTTACATTTGTCTCCACAACAGAGATCACAGCATTGCTTTATCCAGGGAGCCCTCTCCTCACTTAAGATTTTGGCTTACTCTTTTTACTTTTTTTTTTTAATTATCCCTGGCTGTTTGATTGACAGCCAGGGGTTGTTCCCTAGCAAATTTATAAAAGTGCTGATTTCTTGTAGAAATCAGCACTTTTATAAACTGGACTTAAACTAGACTACTCCTCACCTGTAAAGCACTTCAGCAAGCTGAAGTGCTTTTGGGGTGTGGAATGGTCCTTTAAGATCTTGGTGGAAGAAATGTTAATTATTATTTTCATTCAGGTTTTACTAGTATAGTATTTTATTGGATATATATTGAGACAGCATATCCGTGAATTGTGATATTTAGCTATAACTATACTAGAGTATGGAGAATTTTTCCAAATCAGCACTTTGCTATGTTATGTTTAGTGAATGAATCCCAACATGGTAAGTGGTGACTTTGAACGGATAAAGTTGTTGTCATGTTATAAATCTAGTTAAAAAAATTTGTTGATCATCCTACTTGCTAACTTGAGATTTTATTTCAATATCATAAACATACACGGGATGCTAATGAGTCAGGTGTCTATAGATCTGATTTATCAGAATTCTTGGTTAGGAATTCTTTATCCGATTGTTGGAGGGTTTTGAACCCCTGTGAGAGAGATTATACATTTTTCTCTCAGGTGCACCAGACCTACTCACGTATCGATGTGTTTTTTGTTAAAGCTGGTTCTCTAGGTTTAATTATGAAAGCTACCATTGGCTCCATGGCAATTTCCGATCATGCACTAGTATTTGTACAAATTAAAATAAAAAATAGTTTTAGACGTAGGTCACGGTGGAGACTTAATGAAAACCTATTGAAAGTACAACATAATAGGGATTTCCTGATCTCTGAAATTGAGAATTGTATAAATATCAATAATAACGGAGAAGTTTCAACACCTATGGTCTAGTGTGCGTTGAAAAGCTTTGTAAGAGGCTTATTAATTAAATATGGCACAGAACTTAAACGTAAGAAAGGAGAATCTCTACAAGAAGTGAGGATAAACTTGGCTAAAAAAGAACATCTAAATAAAATATGTGTAACCAAGAAACTAACGGAAGAAATAACTAAGATAAAGACATCTATTAAAGAAAAAACATTTGAGCTGATCAATAAAAATATTGTCTTCCTCAAACAAAGATGGTATCATAATAACAATAAAATTAATAGGGATCTGTCAAACAAATTAAAGAATAACCTGAAAGATAAATCTATTAAAATAATTATTCTGGGGGATACCCATTTAACATCACCCAATGATATTGCTAGGGCCTTTTTTGATTTCTATAGTTCTTTATATAACTTAGATGTAGGAGGAGTTAACAAGAGCGAGATAGATAATTTTCTAGAGAAAATTAACCTCCCAAGAATTAATACAGAGAAACTGGAAAGCCTAAACGCTCCTTTCTTATTATCAGAAAAAAATAGATGTAATAGATAATCTAAAACCAAATAAGGCACCTGGCCCGGATGGCTTTTCTGCTATATTTTATAAAACTTTCTCTAAGAATATCACCTCTATTCTTTTAGAGATGTTCAATAATATCTCGATAGAGTCTCCTTTTCCAAAAGAGACGATGTTGGTTTCAATTATTCCAATCCCCAAGGTCGATAGAGAACCTACACTTATCACTAATTATAAACTGATATCTCTAATTAGTATAGACATTAAAACATTTTCTAGTATCCTTTCTAATCAACTTAAAGGGGTCATAGGAGACTTGATTGACTTAGACCAGTCCGGTTTTGTGAAGGGAAGAAGTTCTACCGATAATACACGCAGGATATTTAATTTGATACACAGATTGAAGGAGAAGCAAATGGAATCAGTTATTATGGCCCTCAACGCCAAGAAGGCCTTCGACAGGGTCAGTTGGAGTTTTCTTGACTCTGTCTTGGGCCGGTTCGGCCTAGAGGGTCAATATAGGAACAAAACCATGTCATTATATAGGGATTCCTCAGAAAAAATAAGCAATTCTTATTTTGAATCTGACCCTTTTGAAATAAAAAATGGTACGAGGCAGGGATGCCCTTTGGCCCCCCTCCTATTTGTTTTCACAACTGAGCCCTTAGCTTCCATGATTAGACAGAATAATAACATAAAGGGGGTACAGTTGTAGGAAGGAAATGTTAAGATATCTCTGTTTGCGGACGACGTCCTCCTTACTCTGGTAGATCCAATGGTGTCACAATTCCATATTTACTGGATGATATTCATATTTATGGTAGTTTCTCTAATTATAAACTTAATTTGAAAAAGTCTCAAACTCTACCTTTTCTTTTATCCAAGACTCAGAAAGATCTTCTTTCTTCCCGCTATAACCTGGTATGGGCTAGCGACATTATTATTTGGGGATCACAATATCTTTTGAAATTAATAGTGCAATCCAAGTGAATTTTGAGAACTTATTCAATGAACTGCAAATTCAGGTGGCAAAATGGAAGAGATTGGAATCTTACTGGATAGGAAGAATGAATATGACCAAAGCATTTTTGATGCCCAAACTTCTATACCTCTTCAGGGTGATCTCTTATAGAATCGGGAAGGGAACACTTAACCGCTTCCAAAGCCTGTTCTCTAGTTATATTTGGTTGGATAAACCACCAAGGATAGCGTTACAGAACTTGCGAAGAAGCTATCTGAAAGGAAGTATGGCATTCCCGGATGTGGTTAAGACTCATGACTCTTGTAAAGCAACTCACCTCCTTTTATGGTTGAATCCGGTTCAATGCCCCCCCATTCATGGTTCAAATTTGAGCAGGAATGCAGTCCTAGGCTTAAGCTATCTATTTTAGTGTGGTTAGGCCTCCTGAATTTGTCTGTTTTAGTACCAGTACAATTCTCTAATAGAATTCTGGATGATATGGTATCTACCGCGAAATCTTTAAATAAGAAATTAAATCTGGAAGGTAAACTGCTTTATGATACCCCCATAGAAGTGCTTCAATATGCTATGCTCAATTTAAATATAAATTATTGGTTAAACTTAGAAATACAAATGATTGCTGATATATGTGAGGATAATAGACCGGCTTCATTTGTATTTTTACAATCTAAATATAATCTTCCATCTAGAGATCTGTTCCAATATTTTAGGATTAAGAACTTTTTTATTATTAACTTTTTATTATCTAAAACGATAATTATAAACCATCAGATTGCTCCTCTGCTGGCGATTAGTCAAAAGAAGGGAGGAATCTCTAGATTTAACAAATTATTTTACTCTTTAGAACAAGTCCCCCATGTATTATCGTTTACTAAGTGGGAGATAGACTAAAGCCACTCTGCTGGTAAAGAGATGCATTCACAATGAAGCCTTGGTTGAAACCCACTCTAACCCCTTAAGGACCAAACTTCTGGAATAAAAGGGAATCATGACATGTGTCCTTAAGGAGTTAAGCGATTGTATAGATGGTATCTGGTCCCAGTTAGACTTCATAAATTATCACCAGTTCATCCAAAAGATTGTTGGAGATGTGGGAAGGAAGAAGGGACTATGTACTATATCTGGTGGACCTGTAAGGAGCTTAATAATTTCAAAGCACAAATGTCGGCCCTTCTAAATCTTATATTTGAGAAAAATATAGAAATCAGTCACCAATTATTTCTGTTTAATATTGATTTTCCTACACTTGATAAGAATCAAATATATCTCCTGACCCACATTTTGTTTGCAATTAAAATTAATATCGCTAGGGCATGGAAATCCCATGCTCTTCCAGCTTGGCACCAGATATTGGAACAAATAGAGTTTCAACACAGGATGGAAGTGAATTCCTTTTTAAATCCTATTAGGAACTTGAACGAGCTATGGTCTCCCTGGACTTCCAAATAGTCTATACTTTAATAAGTGGTTTAACTCGGGCCTGCCCTTCACCGAAAATTAAGAACTGCTTGTTGTTTCTTCTTCTTTTTTTTTTCTGTTGTTAGGGGGGCTTAACAAAAAATGTAGGTAAAATTCATGTTGTGATGTTGTCTATGTAAGACTACCAGCCTGTATATATACATATTTTGCTGGCAACAGTAATTAGCCATTGATATATTGTATAGGGCTGTATATTTTGAAAAGTATTGTATGAGATGTATATTTTTATGTCCAATTGACACTTA
Source organism: Pelobates cultripes (assembly GCA_933207985.1). Taxonomy (NCBI): domain Eukaryota; kingdom Metazoa; phylum Chordata; class Amphibia; order Anura; family Pelobatidae; genus Pelobates; species Pelobates cultripes. The sequence goes on along the minus strand of OW240914.1, from coordinate 136,630,949 downwards.
TATATTTGTTATTCTGTGACAGACAATATTGTGATATGGAAAATTATAAATAAAATAAATATATATATATATATATAAAAAAGTATTAAAAGAGCTGTCTGTATTACAATCATACAGTATGGATAAAAGTGGAGAATCTAAATTTATGTTGTCTTGTCTAAATATGTCTTTTGTGATATGTTATAGATTAAATCCCTAACGGAAAAGTAATGCTCAAAGTGTGTATAGGTTACGACGATGCTTTCCAACATCACTGGCATTAGAGCCATTTGGTAACAGTAATCAGGGAGGATAATGCATTAAATCGTTGAAAAAGAGTAATAAAGGGTTAATGTGTTTCAGGAGTAGAGGAATCAACTCATTTGAGAAAGATGCTGACAGATGATAGACAACATAGAAGCTCCTTGAGACTCACTATGGAAAACACAGGCTGCTTTAAAAGTGTTTGAACAAATTCATATTGTGTCCCAGAACCGTCTGTCTTCAAGTTATGATCTTATCGGGGGAAAGAAGCAGCAAGGTGACATTCTATGACCAACCACACACAACCTGTTCTGACTGCCTGCCACTAGTACCCAGTACTACTTTGGAGGCGCCAAAAGGCCACCAGGGGGCATGTGAACATAACAAGTATTTGCATAGGTCAAGGCAAGACCTGGTATACCCGGAGGAATGCAAAAATGCTGAACATTATGTGTACATAACAATAAGGGTTCCCAACCTTCTTTAAACTATGGTACACTTTAATTATGAAAAAAATATGAAAAATCACCAAAGCATACCTACTTTGTTTTTCTTTTTATAATGATCAGCAGTTTATAAATGTTATGCGTAGATTTCTAGCCAAATGAACGTATTTGTTTTAATCCCTTAAGGATTGCCTTTCAATTCTAAAGCTGTGTCCTGGCACATTGATAAAATATCTTAGGGACTGTATTCAACCCATTACAGTCCTAAATCCAGTGGGAGGATTTATTATTATTATTGCCATTTATATAGCGCCAACAGATTCCACAGCGCTTTACAATATTATGAGAGGGGGATTTCACTATAAATGGGAAAATTACAAGAAAACACAGGAAGGATAGGTTGAAGAGGACCCTGCTCAAACGAGCTTACAGTCTATAAGATTATTAGCATGTTCTAAAAGGTTTTGCAAAACAACAGCACATGGAGAGACAAAATAGTATAAGAACAGCCAGGTGCAAACCATATAAACACTCCCTCAAGTGCTTTAAATATTCAAATGTATATAGAATATAGAATGCACACTATAACAATCTCAAAAAAACAACTTTGCTTTATTATGTACAAAAAAGTACCAGAGTGAAAACATATAAGAAAAAATAAACAAAGTGACAGAAGCAAGGGCAAGCACAATAAAACAATAATAAATTACCACAAAAATTCTTACAAGCCTCAAGACAGAAACACGAGTCACCAAACCCCCCAACGTTTCGGCACCAACTGGCTGCCTTTATAAACTGCCTTTATATACCCTTGATAAAGGCAGCCAGTTGGTGCCGAAACGTTGGGGGGTTTGGTGACTCGTGTTTCTGTCTTGAGGCTTGTAAGAATTTTTGTGGTAATTTATTATAGTTTTATTGTGTTTGCCCTTGCTTCTGTCACTTTGTTTATTTTTTCTTATATGTTTTCACTCTGGTACTTTTTTGTACATAATAAAGCTAAGTTTTTTTTTGAGATTGTTATAGTGTGCATTCTATATACATCTAAAAGGTTTTGCAAACATGTAAATCATTGCAATGTGCCTGTTGGTTTTAAAGGACCACTATAGTGCCAGGAAAACATACTCGTTTTCCTGGCACTATAGTGCCCTGAGGGTGCCCCCACCCTCAGGGTCCCCCTCCTGCCGGGCTCTAGGGGAAGGAAGGGGTTAAACTTACCTCTTTCTCCAGCACCGGGCGGGGAGCTCTCCTCCTCCTCTCCGCCTCACAGTGAGAAGCACGGAAGCCCTCTAGTGGCTATCAATGTCATTAACCCGAAACTTGTGTCTGGTGTGAATTACTTCAGGAGCGTGCATGCAGTATTTCTTTAATTTGGCCGGGGGGCAGATACGCAAGATAATCAATTAATTAATTGATATCCACATCAAAAAGCATTCCACAAGTTTCAGCCTATTCATAGGAACCATATAATGTGCACTGGTGAAATAACAAGTGCTTCAGGAGGAGGGGTAAGATCAGGTCTATGAGTCTCTTTGTTCTAAAATTCCCTCAGCCACACTTTTTCATATGGTGTAGTGGAAAGTGGGATGTCTGTTCAGTGAGTAACTGGTCGACATGTTGACCCAGACATCTGGGCATTAGGCCGATCATTTGTCCTGGGCCAATCTCATTTACATTACTATACAGGTGTTTAATGTGGGGAGTGAGAAGGGCGAAATACAATAAAGTGATACAGGAAATTAATGAGGAACAGGTGGTCAGCATTGAGAATTGAGACAAGTAAAAAGTAGTGGGAAGATGAAAGCGAAGCGTGTAGTTACATGCGAGTAAGGTAATTAAGAGTGAGAAAGGAAATAAGCAGAAAGAAAGACATGTGAGATGAGCACCTTCAAGAAATACATCATGTTTATTCTATAAAGTAACACATGGTCCAACCCAGGAGAGTTACCTGCTGAACTGATGTTTTACCATCATAGATCATCCTGATCTAATCTATTGGGATGAGTGCAAAAAAATCTGGCAACATGCAGCAATTTATCTAAGTTCATCTAGAGTAAGTAAAGCAGTAAGAGTTATTTCACATGTTTCCGTTGAACAATTAAGCTTTTAGTGTAATATTTATATGTACCGTGCCTCTCATACAAACTATGTATAGTTAGTGTCCTTACTGCACCTGTCTTGAACCCTGAAAATGTCCAAGAACATTTATTACTGATATTTAAATACAAGGAAAGGTGTATTTAAACCAGTCCATGCAGCCCTAGGGTACCGGCTAGTGGCTAGACACGTATGGTGTGTCCCGATTTCACATAATATACAGTAATACTGTTTGTTTAGCATTAACAAGAAGTAGTAATAAAAGGTAAATTTTTTAATTGCTGCCCCCGGCAGAAGAATAATTTGACATTTGTTAGATTCTAAGGTGCTTATCTTCCAGTTATAACTTTTTACTGCTTGTTTTATTTTCTGTGTAAATGCCATTAAAAGAGCGGTAGAAGGTCAAACTTGGAACTCCATGTTTTTGGCATATGCTATGGACTCAAACTCCATTTTAGTCTTAGTACTTGTGTATCACTTTATACAACAGTGAAAGTCAGTGTCATGGTATTTAACTAAATGTATGCAGTCATATCATACATCATTATTTGTCAAGCTAGAATTGTGGTTTTCTACAGTATATCAAAATGTGTGTCAGTGCATATCTGTGCGAATATCGCACGTATAGTTCTAGATATTCAGTACGATACATGTATTACATGTACATGTGTTTGCAAGCATTATGTCAAGCTGTGTGTTAGTTTATTTTGATGTGTCAATTCACACCCACAACAAATTCAATAGGAACAAAGAGTCACATTATACACTCGTAGTCTCAGAATCCACAGTGTTTGAATTTTGTAGCATTATTTTCCAGCAGTTCCAAATGTGGCGACATCTGGTTGATATTCTAGTAGCATTTCTGTGCTATCTGCACGGTTTCTGTACCCACAAGCATTCAACGCAGTAGGTCAAGAAGAAATGTTATAGCAGCAATGGCCAAACGAAGAGATTGCAGCTGTTGTGCAAAGCATTATGGAGAAATTTAGTCAAAACAGCTGAAGCTTTAAAAGTTATTCATTGCAGCAAATACGGCTGTTTACACCAGATTTGTCTTGAACTCCCAAGGTTCGATTTGCGACCCTTTGTTTACTAGTATATTTCTCAGTGATTTGGAATACAGAATTATTTCTAACAAATGTTTGAGCTGTATTTTTAACCACTTAATGGTTCAAAGATATAGAAACATACTGTGATTACTACAACTCCCAATGATGCTTTCTCATCTACGCAACTAACTGAGGGTAATAGGAGCTACACATGCTGAGTTCTTCCATTTTTTGTCCTTATATGTATATAAAATGAAAGCTAGCTTTATATCAAGTGCTGGAAATTTGTGCGGCCTGACCTTTTATTACACATAATCCCTAGCTAGATGAGGAGAGTTTAAGTCCACCATAAACTTCATGGCTGCAGATTGCCAGCCTCGTTGAGACGGGTAATTAAAGTCTCAGTATGTAAAAGTGTGTCAGTGTATACATATGGGTTATTGTGCATTCCTGAGAACATATTGATAGCATCGTGTATCATGGCGAATAAGTTTCATCATTTGGAAACAATGGATATATTACTCACGCTTCATACTGGAAGTCTGTTAACTCCATCAGATCCAAACTCCCCTCCTCCATCTTCAGGCAGCTATAAAAAGAAATCAGCCTGAGTGTGAAAATTTGTAGCACATTTGCACAGCTCTGCGACTATGAAACTATGCCAGGAAGAACAGTCATATACTTACATAAGAATAAAACAAACATTTTAAGAGGCAATAAATGACAAATAAAACTTACACTACTACAATGATTATTTTTCAATTGAAAGAAGGTTTTGTACTACGAAAGCAGTTCCTATGTCAGGCAGAAAATGATGGTAATACCATGTAAAAATACCCTGGTAGCACAGAATAGATAATTTAACTAAAACAGGCACACTAAATACAACTCCTACATTCTAATGTAGTGGTTTTGGTGCCTGGAGTCCTTCAGTGCCTTCAAACTATTTTTGAATGGTTTGACACTAACCCAAAGTCCCCAAGGGCTAGCAGTCTGGCCCATCTTCATATATATTGCAAAATTGCAAGTTTCTGTTCTGCATTAGTGATAGCAATTTTGTCTGTCTTTGATAGAATTCACTGTCTCTCAGCAATTAATTAAATCCTTATAGGAACAAAATTGAGGGACAAATGGTTTGGGACCGCATGTAAAGCTCTAGCTGACAAGTTAGGGGCACTGCATTTTTTTTTTAAAGGACCACTCCACGCTTCCCACCAAAACCCCCCCACAGTTTAGTGGATATACACCCAATGAATACATACATACATACATATATTCATGTATGTATTAATTGGGAATATAGTTTAAAATAGCTTACAAAAGCTGCAGTTCTTATGATTGCAGCCTTTGTAAGCCCCTCCACTTTCCCCCAGAAGAGACTTGCAGTCTCTTCACAAGGAAATAACCAATCAGAGGCTTCTCATTGAGAAGTCTCTGACTTGGTCCCCACGTGCACATGCGTGCTGGCTTGTGCACAATGTTGAGTGCATGTATATCGGACCGTGCATGTGTGCAACCGGTCACACATGCAGGGATGAAGCTGTCGAGCTGGTCTGAGGTCTGGGAGGGAGGGGGAGGAAGGCACACTCAAGGAGAGCTTGCCTGCCACTTCTGTTAGCTCTCATAGAAATAAGCACTTTTATAAGCTGGGCTTAAACTAGGCCACTCCTCACCCATAAAGCACTCCAGCAAGCTCAAGTGCTTTTGGGGTGTGGAGAGGTCCTTTAAGTACCGGTACTGCAGAAACTTCATGTGTTCTATTTTATGCATTCAATCTCAGGTAGCCTGATATATTTCAGGAGAGAAGCAACTATGACAATGACTTCGTGTGCTGTGCTTGCCCGTGTCTTGTTTCTATATATCTGGTGTTTCTGTGTATGTGTCGGTTGCCTTTCACAGAAGCGGGAATGGCAGGGATTAATCTCTGGCATTCAGGCTGTTATGGAACATAAATCAATCCAAATATTTAAAAAGGAATTAAACATAATGCAATGTAAAAGATACATAACAATGCACTGTGTCTTGTGGGTTGTGAGAATGAACCCTGCAATGGCATTATTGTCTCATAATGCTTAAATTTTTATAAATCTCTAATGTACTATGTAATATTATTTATGTTCATTATCAACCATATATTAATTATAATCAGTTATTTTCTTCTTCTTTCTGAAAAGGTATACATAAATTGTGGTTTACCATGATCCTCTGTCTGGTGCAAGGGAATTGTGAGTGTACAAAGTTGGTATTTTTTGTACTCTTCCCAACATGGGGTTCCCAATTTCTGCAAATTACTTAGGTCTTAGTCAAACTTTAACCCCCTAAGGACACATGACATGTCATGATTCCCTTTTATTCCAGAAGTTTGGTCCTTAACCCCTTAAGGACACATTAAAAAATAGAAATGTTTATTCCTAATGCTATAGTGCCCTAGTCCCATTTTAGTTGACCAGGCCACCGCAAGAGTTAAAAGTGATCTAATTGAGAGTTAACTTACCTTGCTTCCTATGCTATGCTGCGTTCCCCATGCCTACTTCGAGATTGATGAGCTCTGCCAATCCAATGGGAAAGCATTAGTAGGCTAGTGAGCACGCCATGCATGCCAATCAGAGAGACTGACTGAAAAGTGGAGTTTTACTCAACTATTTAATGGAAGCGCCTCAAGGGGCTGTTATACTGACAGCCACAACAGGCATGTTAAAGGACCACTCTAGGCACCCAGACGACTTCAGCTTAATGAAGTGGTCTGGGTGCCAGGTCCTTCTAGGGTTAACCCATTTTTTTATAAACATAGCAGTTTCAGAGAAACTGCTATGTTTATGAATGGGTTAAGCCTTCCCCCTAATCCTCTAGTGGCTGTCTCATTGACAGCCACTAGAGGCGCTTGCGTGCTTCTCACTGTGATTTTTCACAGTGAGAGCACGCAAGCGTCCATAGGAAAGCATTGTAAATGCTTTCCTATGCGACGGGCTGAATGCGCGCGCAGCTCTTGCCGCGCGTGCGCATTCAGCCCAGGAGGAGGATCTGAGGAGGAGAGAAGGAGGAGAGCTCTCCGCCCAGCACTGGAAAAAGGTAAGTTTTACCCCTTTCCCCCTTCCCAGAGCCGGGCGGGAGGGGGACCCTGAGGGTGGGGGCACCCTCAGAGCACTATAGTGCCAGGAAAACGAGTATGTTTTCCTGGCACTATAGTGGTCCTTTAACTCTGCAAAGAAAACCTTATCATTCCTGCAGAACAGCAATGTTTACAGCAACAGGGTTAATACAGGAGGGGAGGCGGGTGCAGATGGCACCTAGACAACTTCATCACTTCATAGAGATGGAAGGGTCTGGATGAGCATAGCATTCCTTTAAGTCAAAGAAGAAACAACTCCGGGAAAAACATATGAAAACGAGGTAATTAAACTTCATTCTACCAAAAAAGCAGGCTACATCGTATGAAATGCCCATTTCTGTGCTCTCGGCATACATAATACAGGAACTACTTGTATGTGCTGTTTTGCAAAAAAATAATATGTATCCTACAGAGGACAGTTCTTCTTAAATGACAAGTCTTTTCATTGTCCCATTCAGCATTGCATACTCATGTAAGCAATCCGTGAACACACCTTTTATTATATTCCTGAACTGTCACTGAATTTCAGTCCCTGCTGGAGCCTTGTAAAGCACCTGCTTTGTTAGGTGGCAAATAGACCAGTGGCTTCAGCCCAAGAGAAAAGGTTATGATCTCTCCCACATATACAGGTCAAAGCTTCTCCTAAAATCAGCCCCTCTATCATGCCCTAAGTCCCAACATATTCTATAAAATACATAAAACACAGGACTCGCTGTATAAATAAAAGGGCTGGAACAGCTAATTTCCAACGCTCTTAGCATGCATCTCAATCATCAGCTGCGAAATTGCAAAAGATCAGAAAGAAAGCCCTTTCTAGCTTGAAAGAACACAATTTATCACTCAATATTGCAGAAGTATTCATAAATAACTTTATAGGCAAGCTTTTGCAAGTGCGCTTCCCCTTAAAATTAAGATGCACTAGGTGAAAAGTCAAGTCATTGAGAACTTTTTAAGTGTAGTAAATACCTACCATTCTTTTTTTTTTTTTTTTGCTTGAATTATTTTTGTTTCAGCATTTAAGACAAGTTTTTTGTTTTTTAAAATTCTTTATTTTTTGCAGCTCTAGGCGGGGTCATCAAGTAGAACAATTCAGTCTTCAGTAACATAAGAGACAATTGTCACATATAATACATTTTGACAACACTTTGATTGCGCAGTTAATGTAACTTAGTAGTTATAGTTATATTTGTAGCTTTAGAAGTTGAGAGACGTTTGGCAGCGGTTATTGAGGTTGGGTCTACTCTTTAGGTACGTACAATTGTACATGTCTATTTGTTGATATAATCAAGCCCAGCGGAGTTGCAAGTGGCAGTCAACCAAGTAGGAAGATGCATTATTCTACCGGCAATACCTATCTACATTATTGCCATGAATACGAATGTCTCTGCGTTTGCTATTTTGGACCCGTCTTATGAGGGTTTTTCTGTTTGATATTTTTCTTTCTGGTATACGTGTTTCAGTGTGAAATATTAATAAAGTTAACGGTTTGTATTACGAGTACCATTGTGAATGGGAGAAAAAGTATACAGAAATGATAGAAGAATAGTGTGATGTAAGACTGAGACTAGTCAGAGAAAGTTACAAGATGAAGAGATTTCCGGGTCGCAATCGGCAGAGGCATCAGGTAGGCTAGCGAGGTAGGAGGACAGGGAGCAGCCAGGCAGGATCCCTTGGGTGCCCAGAGACGGAGTGCACGCGGAAAGGGTGTTGTGGTGTAGGATTAGCCTGACCAAAATAGCTGAACCTTCCAATAGCATCTCTAACTAAACTAAGTACCCACTGTACTGTTTTCAAACTGTGAGCAAACTGTTTGAGCTATTGCATTGAAGGTGATGGGGTGGTGGACACAATGCTGTAGCAGTTATGGTGCTTGGTGTGTTCCTTTAAGGCATGCTGGCCAACTGTCACTCCATAACAGAATTTACTTGAGCTAGAGTGTTATGGGGAAAACAAAGTTAAAGTAACTCTAGAGGATCAGGAACACAAACATGTATTCCTGACCCGATAGTTTTAAAAACAGCATTTAGGTGGCTCCCCCCCTTTAGAAGGGGTTAAAACATACCTTATTTCCAGCATCGCTCCGGCCCCAATCCACCTCCTTGGTGACATCATCAGAATTTACGATTTTTCATACAGGGAAAGCATTGGGTTGGCTGAAATCAGCAAGGAGACGAGATGGGGGTGGGGCTAAATGCCCTTTTGGCCATTCAGCACCTCTTCTATGAGGAAAATTTTGCGTCTCTATGCAGAGCGTGGAGACGCTAAACGTCAGTGCTGCCTACTGTGCAGCACTGCTCCAGGAAGCACCTTCAGTAGCCATCTGAGGAGCGACCACTGGAAATGTCCCTAGGGGGCAACATAAACACAGTTTATGTGTCTCTGAAAAGACAGTATTTACTGAAAATGGCTGTAGGGACTGACTAGACTCACCAGAACAACTTCATGAATCTGTAGTTGTTCTGGTGACTATAGTGTCCCTTTAAGAATATATGAAAAATGTATACATTAATAATAAAGCAGATGAACACTCACATTTCACATTCACGCATGTGCTGCTAATCCCCAAGCGGTGCAGATTCTGCAGTGACTTGTTATCAGACCAGAAAGTGATTTAGCCAGTAATTTTACCTTTCTTACAGCACCGCTGAGTGTATCCCATAACTTGTGCTTTATGGGCATAGCAAGGGCTTTGGAAGTTATAGTTAAATTTTTAGCTTTCTACTGTAGAAAGCGAACAGCCGAGCTACAACTCACAGAAACTCAAGTCATCACATTATGAAAGGGACAAAAAGAAATGATGGGGTTATTAAACAAAAGTAATTTTTGTTTTCGAACCTAATGTGGGGACCTGGAGTTTCCCTTTAATTCACCTTTGAGGGTAGATGTTATCTTCTAGGTTGTTTTACTAAATAAAATACATAATAACCGTACCCACAAGCACAAAAATAAGCAGGCAACATATTTAACTGCTACTTCCATGTGCTCAGACCAAAATACATTTCATGTGATAGCGAAAAATGTGATTTAAACCTGATCACTATTATAAGGACTTAAAAGGTAGTAAAAGGTGTAAACAAAAGTGTGATAATAAAAAGTTATCTGAGAATGCTTCCAGCTATTTGGGTCTAAACTTTTAAATTTGGTTTTCAATTCACCACAACTCCTTGTTGAGCAAATAAATCCCTAAGAATAAAAGCAAGAAGACTATATGAGAACCTTTTTTGGCAGTTAATGCACATTGCCATTATATCATGGTATATTTAAATAATCTATAGAATGATACTTTAAAATAGCTTTATTTTTTAACTGGCAGTTGTAGAGAATTGAAAAGTAAAATTTTAGACCAAACTAGCTGAACTATAAAAATTCTCCTAATGCATATATTTGTAACATCTATTTTGAGCTAAAATTTGCAAAACGCTTGTCAATTCTCCACAATTCTCAGTTTAATGAATAAATCTTGAAAATACAGATGACATGATTATCAGAGTTAGTTACTAAAGTGAGAATTGTGAGGAATTCAAAGTGAATTTCAAATTTAAGACCAAAGCAGCTGAACTGGAAGCATAGCAGACTTGAAGATTTTTTTCTAGTTCGGCTGCTTTGGCCTTAAGGGGACACTATAGTCACCAGAACAATAACAACTTAATGTAGTTGTTCTGGTGAGTATAATGGCTCCCTTCAGGCATTTTCATGTAAACACTACCTTTTCAGAGAAAAGGCATTGTTTACATTGCCCCTAGGGACACCTCCAAGTGGTCACTCTATAGATAGCCACTGGAGGGGCTTCCTGGCTCAGGGCTGCACAGTAAGCAACCTTGCCATTCAGCATCCCAATGCTCTGCATGGAAACACTGAATTTTCCTCATAGAGATGCATTGATTCAGTGCATCGCTATGAGGAGGTCCTGATTGGCCAAAACGGCATTTGGCCCCGCCCCAGTGCCGATTTTAGCCAATCCAATGCTTTCCCTATGGCCATTTTGATGATGTCACAAAGGGGGAAGAGCCAACACCGGCGGACCCGCGCAGCGCTGGAAATAAGGTGAGTTTTAAACTTTAATAAGGGGGCAAGCCACCTATATAGTGGGTTAAACACTATATTGTCAGGAATACATGTTTGTGTTCCTGGCCCTATAATGATCCTTTAAATCTGGAATTCACTTTGCTTTCCAGACAATTATCACTTTAGTAAATGACCATGCTTATGAAATTTAAAAGAAGAAACATTTATGAAAATACATCAGCTCTACTATTTGCATGTGGAGACATCATTCAGAAACAGTTACAAGTTAAATGAAAGTCCCAATGATAAACTTCATGCACAGTACCTGTGGGATATTCTCTGCGGGGTGCTGAGTGGGGAAAGATGTTCTGAGATTTGATCTCATTAGCAAGGGTTAGAGTCCTGATATCTACGGTCCTGGGTTTTGAGAGATTTCCTGAGCGCCTGTGTTCAGTGCAGTGAGAGATGCTTGACTGAGGTATGCAGGTGTGTTCTGTCACTTATCAGGGAGCTGCTGTATTCTTGGGTCACTCTCTGAGTACACCTCCCCCACGTCACACAGGTGTCAGTCTTAAGCTGTCCAATCCAGTCCAGGGGGCGTGCAAAGCCATCACATCCAACCTGCTCGGCTACAATCCTCTGCCCTACAGAGCCATGAAAAAAATGACAGAACGTACACTACGGATTGAGAGGCAAAATAAAAAACACATACATAACAAACACACGTAATGCTGTCTCACGTGCAGGTGTATTGTATGAATGAATGCACATGGCTGTCAGTTAGAGGACCTGTGCAACCTACAGTGAGCCTGGTAATTAAAATGCAATGAAGGGGGGGCAGGGCTGGGGTATTTTCAAATGCTAAAATAAATTACTATGACTGACACACAAGGCAATGAAATCTTTCTGTAAATGCATTTCTCCAGTCATCCTAGAGTACTTCTAAGAAGTACTGTCTCCTATATTTGAGGTTATTTTCTAAACACCAAATTGTAGTAAAAGAATAGCAAAATTTGTAAATGCACCTGAGCCTCTAGAAGATTCAAAGATCGTCAACCTATTGTTCCGATAACATTTTGTAATGGTGTAATTTATTGTTAAATGTCCCCCTTTATGATATTGTACAGTGCTGTGGAATAAGTTGGCGCTAAATAAATGCTAATAATAAATATTATAATAGCTGGAGATTTTTTCCAAATCAGCTCTTTTTGCCTAAATGTTTCACTTTGGTTTTCAATTCACTACAATTTGGTATTTAGTGAATAAACCCCTGTGTATGTTTCTATTATATTAAGTAGACCTGTCATCCACATGATGTGAGCTATAATATAGTCTCATTTAACTACTTTACACAATGACATTTATTCAGTGGAACAATCATTGTCATCTACAACCATTTTCAGCAAGCACATATAGAATCCTGAATTCATTGTCTGAGTACACGCAAGGTGCTTTTGCTACAAATTGCTTGTAAAATGCTCTTAATCATGTTAATATTGGAAATAAAATGTACGTTTGCATAATTCTTTCCTCTGCTCACTACATATAAAAATTTACATAAAAACATAGAATGTGACTGCAGAGAAGAACCATACGGCCCATCTCGTCTACCTGGTTCTCTAAATACTTTCATTAGTCCTGGGCCTTATATTATATCTAGGATAGCCATATACCTATCCCATGCATGCTAAAACTTAAAATTGTCCAAAGGTTATAAGCAAAAGATATGTATTAATAACAATTGTAAATAACATTTATTTTTCATTGTTTGCTGTAATTTCACATTATTACTTTTATTCATTAAAATTAAACGTACTTCACTATCAACCCATCTGGGATCATGTACAGGGTGGGCCAAATTTCAGAGTAGGAATTGACAGGTAAATAACTTTCTTTTGGTTGCAATTACATATTATAACTGAGTCTTGGGAGATTTATCATTGGTAATGTCACAAAGGAACAATGAGTAGAAATAGTTGAATTTTCAAAACTGAGAAAACTGTTCGTCGAACAGATAATTTCAAGAAATTCCCAAATTAAATGGCTGCCATATTCGCCCGCCCTTTCAACTCACGATTACTTTCTGTGGGGATATCTGAAGGCGTGGTTGTATGTGAACTAACTACAAATATCCATGCAGAAATTGGAGTGCTAGAGCCACAAATATTAACTAATGTTATGAACAATGCAATTGAAAGAGCCTGACTTTGAGAGGAGGCAAATGGAGCTCATTTAAAAGAACTGATCTCAATTATATAAATCTCAATATGTTAAGCATTCATTGTATTTAAGATCACTGACATTGGTTCATTAATAATAAAAAAATAAAAAAAAAGTTATTGACTCCTCAAACCCTACTCTTAATTTTGATTGACATGCCTGACAACACAGGGAGAAAGTGCAGAGAATTTAATTCGCAATCACTATATTTGACCCTGTAACTCTCCAAGACATCATAAAACCTGTACATAGGGGGTACTGTTTTACTCAGGAGACTTCGCTGAACTCAAATATTAGTGTTTCAAACTGGTAAATTGTATTTCAACGATGATATTTTAAGTAAAAGTTACTTTTTTTGCATTTTTTACAAACGAACTGCACTTTTATGGACTATATTATTGTTGTAATATGTTTTACTGTTTTAAAACACTAATATTTGTGTTTAGTGAAGTCTCCCGAGAACAGTACCCCCCATGTACAGGTTTTATGGTGTTTTGGAAAGTTAGAGTCACATTTTTTTGACATTGAAATTTGCCAGATTGGTTACGTTGCCTTTTAGAGCGTATGGTAGCCCAGGAATGAGAATTACTCCCATGATGGCATACCATTTGCAAAAGTAGACAACCCAAGGTATTGCAAGTGGGGTATGTCCAGTCTTTCGTAGTAGCCACTTAGTCACAAACACGGGTCAAATATTAGTTTTTTGCTTTTTTCGCACAAAAACAAATATGAACGCTAACTTTGGCCAGAGTTTGTGACTAAGTGGCTATTCAATTTTTTTTAAATTTTATTCATGATAAATTATGTTCCATATATGAATAGTTAATTATAAATTAAAGCCCTGTTTCTCGTGAACAAAATGATATATAAGTAGTGTGGGTGCACTTAATGTGACAGCGGTGAGTTACGGTTGAACAGACATATAGCGCAAATTCCAGTTTTTGTTTACGTTTTGTTTTGATCAGAACGTGCACTATTGACTCCGTCCTGAAGGGGTTAAGACTATGTCCTCTTGTTGTGGTAGTTTTTCTTCATTTAAATATAGTCTCCTCCTTTACTGTGTTGACTCCTTTTATGTATTTAAATGTTTCTATCATATGCCCCCTGTCTCTAACCTAGTTCATAAAGTGAAAGTTCATAAAGTGAAAGTTCATAAAGTGAGATCTAATTTCCCATAGACACAATGTAATAAACATGGGTTCCGTTCCTGAGCAACAAATTTTACCATTGAAAACCTAAATTATTAAGTACAAATACAAAACGAAAGCATAGCAAATACATATATGTTGTAGGAACATTAAAGGAATACATACCATATTGAAATCTTCATCAAATCCTCATCAATCATCATCATCCTCAATGAAGAGACACGCTGCACTTGTTGAATGGGGGCACCTCTCTTAAACCCTCCTACTTATTCACTTTCTTCTTTATCAACTTCACCCTCTCCTTTATCACTTTTCTTTTCCTTCTTTTAATTTTTACACCTCTCTCAAACACTTCTTCTCCTCTCTTACTTTCAAGCTTCCATCTCTTTTTTTAAGCACCTTTCTTTTACTCCTTTTATTTTTACTGCTCTTAAACGCTCTTCCTTCTCCCCTTTCTTTAGACTTTTTAGCCCTCCTCCTGCTCCTCACTGATGCCGCCTGCTAAAACATGGCAAACGCACACACAGACAAATCAAGTCAAATCTCTACTCAATAGTACACAGTGCAATAATATTACAGGTATACCCATGAAAGCGCAGAAAGAATTCATTACAGTCTAAACCTGTTAATTAGACTTACCTTTATCTTCAGGAACTGCATTCCTAATCCTCTTGTCTACTCCTAGCCACAAATTCTTCTTCGTCTCTTCTTGATTGTGCTCTAAAGCATGCTCCTCCTTCCTGGTCTGCGGACCACTGACACAAAATGGTGGCGCATCAAAGAAAAAGTACATAAAGGTGGGAGTTCATTAAGTGAAAAATGCCTATACACTGATCAGCCACAACATTAAAACCACTGACAGGTCAAGTGAATAACATTGATTATATTGTTACAATGGCTCCTGTCTAGGGTAGGATAAATTAGACAGCAAATGAACAGTCAACTATTTCAACAGGAATACACTTGCTCCCTATAAACTCATACCAGTGAGAATGTATGTAACACGGACATGGAAGAGACTTATATGCACTGCTTCCTGGAAGCAAGAACTTGCGCGTTTAAAGACTATCCCTTCATCTTTGGTGATTGTTGATGTGCTTTGCCATGTGTGCCTCACGCCAATCATAACAGAATCATGGACAGTCTTTGTACACTTGAGCAAGTGCTCACTACTGGTAGCACCGCATGCAAGTGCCTTCCACGTCAGCATGCTATGCACGCTGAGAGCCAGGAGCTCTAAGACACAACTCTTTGATTGACAAGGCTTTAAACCGGAGTCGGGAAGGGCCTGAAACATCTAAGTTAACCCAGATGCAACCATACTATTTTAAGGTTGGTTCTGCAATAGTTTAACAATCCCCTTCACAAAAGGTTTTAAGGATTTGTAATTCAGATTTTCAGTCTCAATTACCTTTGCGAGGTGCCCTGATTACTTGGAGCTTGGATACCATTTTAGGAATGTGCCTCTGTAAAGAATTCAGACTGCTACACTGGGCTTTGTTATTGTACTACATATAAAATTATTACAGGAACATTGTTCTTTATTATAGAGGTTACCTAATTGTGATCTGCCCCTTAGTCTAAGAAAATCCTAAAGGAAACCTGATCAATGACGCAGAATATCTGGAGCCTCGACCAATGTTTTCCTCACTATCATACCAGAATTGCACAGTATTTAGATCTGTAAAGGAATTAAAGGGACTCTCCAGGCAGACGATTTTACTCACCTGGTTCCAGCGCCGGGAGCCTTGTGAAGCCACACCCCCTATTTCGTCAAAATGACGAAATAGGTGGGCACGAGCAATCAGACACTTCCATTTGGATGCGTCATTGCTCCCTTGTGCACATGCGTGGCTTCGCCGCACATACTTCATAGGGCGGCATTCATGACGCCCTATGAAGTCCTGAGCGCACTACCGAGTGACGGAGTGATGGCCACTGGAGGTATTCCTATCAATGTAAACACTGTATTTTCTCTGAAAATACAGTGTTTACATTAGATTGCCTGCAGGGAGCTATAGATCTCACCTGAACAAATACATTAAGCTGTAGTTGTTCAGGTGACCATAGTGTCCCTTTAGTAGATTTTGTTAAAGGGACACTATAGTTACCAGAACTACAGCTTAAATGTACTTGTTCTGGTAAGGATAATAGCACCCTTCAGGCATTTTCATGTAAACACTGCCGTTTACATTGCCCCTAGGGACACCTTCAAGTGGCCATTCCTTAGATGGCCACAGGAGGGTCTTGCTGGCTCAGGGCTGCACAGTAAGCAGCCCTGATGTTCAGCGTCCCCACGCTCTCCATGGAAAAGCATCTCTATGAGGAGGATTCAATGCATCTCTATGAGGAGGTCCTGATTGGCCAAAACGGCATTTGGCCCTGCCCCGTGCCGATTTTAGCCAATCCAATGCTTTCTCTATGGGAAAACATTGGATTGGCTAAAAATCGCCCCTTTAGATGATGTCACAAAGCGGGCGGAGCCAGAACCGGCAGACCTGTGCAGCGCTGGAAAGGCTAAGGGGGGGGCAAGCAACCTTAATGGTGGGTGTAGCACTATAGGGTCAGGAATACATGTTTGTGTTCCTGACTTTATAGTGATCCTTTAACCCCTTCAGGACCGAGGACGGTTCAGGACCGTCATTGGCATTTTTCCATTGCCGACCGGTGATGGTCCTGAACCGTCCTAACGGTCCAATGTACTTACCGGATCGCCGTCATTCCCCCGGCGGCGATCGGTGTTGCTTCCGTTGAGGGGAGACTGCCTGTAGCCCAGACAGCTCCCCATGGCGGATTAGGACCCCTGTGGCCATGTGATGGCTCAACAGAGCGATCACATGGTCACAATAGGTGTCCATGTGTCTGCCTGCAGGGGGACTGCCTGTGCTGACAGGCAGTCTCACTGCTAGTGTAAAATCATTAAAAAAAATAACTGTTAATGTTAATAAAAAAATAATTATGTGTATATAAATATGATATATAGACATATTATATATGTCTATATATCATATATATAATGTCATACTGAGTGTATTTTTATATTAATATGTACATATATGAATATAAAAATACACTTATAATTACACACGTATATAATATATAGTATATAAATATTATAAAATACAAATAAGTAATTTAAATTAAATAAAAATATGTAAAAATAATAATTTTAAAATATATATCTATATGAAATTTTATTCTACCTGCATTTTGATAGTAATATATATATCAAAATACACTTAGAATGAAATTGTATATATATCTATGTATATATAAATAAAAATAATATGAAATATGCATATGTCCATATACAAAATTACATAAATAATTATATAAATATATACGTAGACTTCAAATATATAAATATGCATATATATTTAAATTCTACGTGCGTATTTATGTAATATTTTTACATAATTAAGCAATTTTATTGATTGCAATTTGAGGGACCTGCCTGCCAACCCAGGCCGAAAGTCCAGAGAATTTAATTTGCTAGCACTATATTTTACCCTGTAACTTTCTATGACACACTAAAACCTGTACATGGGGGGTACTGTTTTATTCGGGAGACTTCGCTGAACACAAATATTAGTGATTCAAAACAGTAAAACATATCACAGCGATGATATTGTCAGTGAAAGTGACTTTTCTTTTGCATTTTTCACACACAAACGGCACTTTTACTGATGATATAATTGTTGTGATACGTTTTCCTGTTTTGAAACACTAATATTTGTGTTCAGCAAAGTCTCACAAGTATCACAGTACCCCCCATGTACAGGTTTTATAGTGTTTTTGAAAGTTACAGGGTCAAATATTTTTACATTGAAAAAGGCCAGGTTGGTTACGTTGCCTTTGAGAGCGTATGGTAGCCCAGGAATGAGAATTACCCCCATGATGGTATACCATTTGCAAAAGAAGACAACCCAAAGTATTGCAAATGTCCAGTCTTTTTTAGTAGCCACTTAGTCACAAACACTGGCCAAAATTAGCGTTCAATTTAGTTTTTAACTTTTTTCACACACAAATATGAATGCTAACTTTGGCCAGTGTTTTTGACTAAATGGCTACTAAAAAAGACTGGACATACCCCATATTGAATACCCTGGGTTGTCTACTTTAAAAAAAAAAATATGTACATGTTGGGTGTTATTCAGAGATTTATGACAGATAATAGTGTTACAATGTCACTATTGATAAATTTTTAAAATGTATGTTTTGAAACCGCAATATCCTACTTGTACCTATAGCACTATAACTTGCAAAAAAAAAAAAAAAGCAAAAAAGCATGTAAACACTGGGTATTTTTAAACTCGGGACAAAATTTGGAATCTATTTAGCAGTTTTTTTTGTAGATGAGTAAAAGATTTTTCAAGTAAAAGTCAAAAAACATGCATTTTTTTCAATTTTTCATCTTTTTTTTATTTTTTTTAAATTAAATTACATGAGATTATATAAATAATGGTATGTAAATAAAGCCCCTTTTGTCCTGAAAAAAACCAATATATAATTTGTATGGGAACAGTAAATGAGAGAGCGGAAAATTACAGCTAAACACAAACACCACAAAAGTGTAAAAAGAGGCCTGGTCGCAAATGTACAACATCGCAAAAACAGTCCAGTCCTTAAGGGGTTAATGTACTATAAATTATTATGCTGTTGAATATGAAACGTTCAAGTGCACGGTAAAGGATCTGCTCTTTTAGCGGATTTCAATATTCAAATCTATTTGCATTTGGTTGAGTATTAACATTGTAAGGCTTGTTCACTAAACAGTAAATTATGATTAATTGAAAAACAAATGATAAGAATTAGACTAAAATATCCAAGCTGTAACTACAGGTAGCCGTAGATTGTTTTCTTTCATATTAGCATTTTTTTCCTTTTGCAATTCAATTCATACAATTCACAGCTAAACCAATGAGCCATGTGTGTCTCTCATAAGATTAAAGGATCACTATAGGGTCAGGAACACAAACATGTATTCCTGACCCTATAGTGTTAAAACCACCATCTAGCCCCCCTGGTTCCCTCATGCCTCCATAAATATAACAAAATCTTACTGTATTCAAGCCTGAAGCTGTAACTCTGCATGCTGTTAGACTCAGAGAACAAGCAGTCTGCTGACATCATCAGACGTGGTAGCCTGATCTAATCACAGTGCTTTCCTATAGGATTGGCTGAGACTGACAAGAAGGCAGATCAGGGGCAGAGCCAGCATGATTCAAACACAGCCCTGGACAATCAGCATCTCCTCATAGAGATGAATTGAATCAATGAATCTCTATGAACCAAGTTCAGTGTCTGCATGCATTGATATACTGAATGTTTGGATGCATTTTAGGCAGCCATGACCCAGGAAGGATCTCTAACAGCCATCTAAGGAGAGGCCAGTGAAGTTATCACTAGGCTGTAATGTAAATACTGCATTTTCTCTGAAAACCGTGTTTACAGCAAAAAGCCTGAAGGTAATGATTCTACTCACCAGAATAAATTCAATAAGCTGTAGTTCTGGTGACTATACTGTCCCTTTAATTTGAAATGCCTCTTTAATACATGCACCCTGCTCTTACCTGCAGTGAAATGATATTACTGTACATCGCTCAACTATTTTTTAAAATTTTTCATAAATATTGAATCTTTATGAAAAACTCAGATTAAATGTATTTTGTTTGATTTCATTGAAATTCCAATACAATCAGAAAATTTAAGACAGAGCAGGTGGGGGCAATAATTTACTAAAACAAAATCTGTCATATCCCCCATTAGTGTTGCAATTATCGAACTAGTATACATTGACATATCAAGCATACATTGTTGTACATCCCAAAACACCAACTAAACAATATACAAAGTGTTTAACCCCTTAAGGACTGAGCCAATTGTACAAGTTGTGATAAAAACAAAAAGGAACCAAAACTTGAAATTTGCGCTATATGTCTGTTCAACCGTAATTCACCTCTTTCATATTGAGTGCACCCACACTTATTATATATCATTTATTCAGGAGAAACAGGGCTTTAATTTCACATGAACTATTCATATATAAAACATTTTTTATGAATAAAATCTAAAAAAGTGTGAGAAATTAAGATTTGTAAAATATGTTTTTAGTTCTGCGTGACATTTTAACTGAGAATGTCATAATACTGTTTGTTGGTTTTACTGCAATAAAATGCACATATTTGTATTCAGCGATGTCTCACGAGTGCAACAGTACCCCCACTTACAGGTTTTATGCTGTTTTGGAAAGTTACAGGGCCAAATATAGCATGGTTCATTTTTCAGTTTATACACATTGAAATTTGCCAAACTGGTTAAGTTGCCTTTGACACTGTATCGTAGTCCAGAAATTAGAACTACCCCATGATAGGGTACCATTTGCAAAATTGACAACCCAGGGTATTCAATATGTGGTATGTCCATTTATTAGTAGCCACAGTCACAAACACTGGCCAAAGTTAGCATTTATATTTGTTTGTGTGTAAAAAATGCAAAAAACAAATATAAACGCGAACTTTGGCCAGTGTTTGTGACTAAGTGGCTACTAAAAAGACTGGATATAACCCATTTGCAATACCTTGGGTTGTCTACTTTTGCAAATGGTATGCCATCATGGGTGTAATTCTTATTCCTGGGCTACCATACGAAAGGCAACATAACCAATTTGGCAAATTTCAATGAAAAAAATTAAATGGGTCAGTCTTGTATTTGACACTGTAACTTTAAAAAAACCCACTATAAAACCTGTACATGGGGGTTACTAATATACTCGGGAGACTTTGCTGAACACAAAGATTAGTGTTTCAAAACAGTAAAACATATCACAACAATATCACCAGTGAAAGTGCCGTTTGTGTGTAAAAAATGCAAAACGTAATTTTTACTGACAATATCGTCGTTGTGATATGTTTTACTGTTTTGAAACACTAATATTTGTGTTCAGCGAAGTCTCCCAAGTAAAACAGTACCTCCCATGTACAGGTTTTATGGTGTCTTGGAAAGTTACAGGGTTAAATATAGTGCTAGCAAATTAATTTCTCTGGACCTTCGGCATGGGTTGTCAGGCAGGTCCCTCAAATTACAATTAATAAAATTACTTAATAATGTAAAAATATTACGTAAATATGCACGTAGAATTTAAATATATATGCATATTTATATATTTGAAGTTTATGTGTATAGTTATTAAGTTATTTATGTAATTATGTATATGGTCATATATTAAACAAAAAATGAGAGCACTCACTGGATTTGGTGAATAGATTCACATAATTAGTATTACAATAGCATAAATTCCATCCACGTTTCGCCCGTCCAGTGGTCTTTATCTAGATGCTGACTTGAAGTACTACTAAAATGGTTGGACACCTTACTGCGTGCTGTGGTTGGACACCTTACCACTTGCTGTAGCTGGTATCGAGCTGGGCATTGCAAAATGAAATCCCACTACCAGCATAACCCCAAGCCCCCCATAGTCACCACATACAGAGGATGACTGTAACCCAACACACACACACTCACTCAGGTTATCCACAAGGTGCAAATAACTAGAAATTCAACTTCCAGGCAAATACACAGGAATTCGAAACATTCAGTAAAGTTTCCAACTATTTTGGCCTAAAATTGTAAAATCACTTTCAATTACCAAAGATTTAGCATTGTATGTAACGCCCATACAGGGTGCACGCTGTATAATCTAGATGTATTCTGCACTCATTATGGGGTAACATGGAAAGCAGAGAGGGAGGGGGGGGGAGGGATGGAGAGACATAGCCCGGTATTGGATAGTTTATATCCGGCAGACAAACCATCACCACCAACCGCTCCCACGCGCTCTCTACGCTGACTGATGGCTGCCAACAGGTGCCGCGTAACGAGACAACTCCCCGCCCACAAATCGTGACTGGCAGATAAGCGGACCAATCCCACAGAGGTGTTTGCCCGTTGTTTTCTCGAGGCGACCAGTCATAATGCAGCCACGTGGAGAGGCGTGGCCACTGTCAAAATAGCGTTGAAGTGACGGATACAGCGGAGAGTTGGTAAGCGGTGGTTGGGGGATTCGCAGTGTGTGAGCGCGCGCAGCAGTGAGCCTCTTGTGGCGCTGTCTGAGAGGATTGTGGGACTTATAGTCAAACATGCGTCGGTCACGCGCGTCGGTCACGCTCAAATTACTGGATGAGTCGGGGTGCCGTGACGGGCAGCGTGATTGGTCACAAGCTGGGCTGAGGGGGGAGACTGCTGAGGGAGGGGGGGGCGGGAGGAGAGGCTGAGAGACGACCGGGCTTTACTTGTAAAAGAGCAGAGTCAGGGTAGCCAGAAATGAGCAAATAATAATAATAATAATAATAATAGCAATAGCCGAGTCAAAGGAGTATAGAAAGTAGAATAATCAGTAAATGCCAATCAAGGTAAAAGTGTACTTTAGCGTATTTTGTTATTTTTCAATTTTACTCAAAGCAATTGGCGTATTTAATTATTAACGGTCATTATTAAAATACAATTTATCCCCCCCAGGATTAACTAGATAAGCATCACAACATTAAACCCGCTGACGTCACGTTGTGAGTGTGATAGTAAACAGGCTCCAGATGTTTAGCTCCCCACCAGGGAGAGGGATGAGCTGTACATGTATTCCATGGAGGCCAACGTTGTGGCACTGTACAGGTTTCATGGAAGGACTGCATGATCTATGGGCCCATCCTGTAACATGTCTGGCTGAGCGTCACAGCACGTCTAAGGCACAGATGTGTAGCTCAGCATTATGGGACTGGCAGTTTACAACAGAGGACAAGCCAGAGATGGTCTCACTATCTCCGCACTGTGCGCTCCACTGGGCACTGACATTGTTTGATGTAATCTGCGGATACAGCCAATTACTGGGAATAAATCGTACCTGTCCTTGGCCAACCCCTGTAATGACTGAAGGTATTCAGTGTGAGAGTACTTACCATGGTCCAGGGATAGCAATACCCAGCACACAGTGAGCGGCCCCTTGCACTGCACGGCAGATTAGAATTTGCCGCAGTCCATGGTGTTATCGAGTAAACGCATCCTAGCTAACCACATCATGGCAGTGTTCCAATCTGGGAGAAGGCATGCTAACAAAGATGCTCCAAATTTAT
The DNA here is from genome assembly GCA_933207985.1 of Pelobates cultripes. Classification (NCBI taxonomy): domain Eukaryota; kingdom Metazoa; phylum Chordata; class Amphibia; order Anura; family Pelobatidae; genus Pelobates; species Pelobates cultripes. The sequence goes on along the minus strand of OW240914.1, from coordinate 136,607,510 downwards.
TTATTTTATTGTTTTTAGTATATTTGTACGGCCACCATAATAGCAATGCAAAAAAAAAATACGCTAAAATACACCTGAATGAAACGGCAAATAATAATATATGCTAAAATACACTTTTACTCCAAATCAAACCCAGAAATACAATACGAGTTTTAAAACAACTTTTGGGAACAAAATAGAACCACAACAGGGCAAATATCTGACTATAGCCTGGCACTTTAAATTGGTAACTACACCCCCAGAAACTCAGAATTGAACGATTTTGGCGGACCATGACGTTGAAGCGCACATGTCATAAAAGAGACTGAGTCACGTCGGCCGGTGTCTATAGGTAGAGGCCCCCTTTTACTTGCAGGACGTCCCCAGGCTGTGCAGAAAGGGCAACAAAAAGGTACCCTGACCCCCCCGACCCCAAAAAAAAAATCCCCACTGGGCAGAAGGAACCAGGATGAGTAGGAAAACTGTTGTGGAATGGCCTAAGTGTAAGGACATGAAGGGGTGCTGCCCTGCGACAGCACTGTCCCTTTAAATGTGGGAACCAACTTAGCAGAGAAAGAATACAAGGACACTATGAATGGAGCAATCAAGAAAATATGTATTAAAGAAAGCCAAAGGATATAATATATAAAAACAAAATATGTACAATGCCACAAATATTGTGTGTGTGTGTGTGTATACACACACACACACACAATAAATACAAATAGAGCAGGCAGAGTACATGTAAAAAGGCCTAATGCAAAAAGTAAATAGTTAGAGGAACACTCTAGGCACCCAGACCACTTCAGCTTAATGAAGTGGTCTGGGTGCCAGGTCCAGCTAGGTTTAAACCATTTTTTCATAAACATAGCAGTTTCAGAGAAACTGCTATGTTTATGAATGGGTTAAGCCTTCCCCTATTTCCTCTAGTGGCTGTCTCATTGACAGCCGCTAGAGGCGCTTGCGTGATTCTCACTGTGAAAATCACAGTGAGAGCACGCCAGCGTCCATAAGAAAGCATTATGATTACTTTCCTATGTGACCGGCTGAATGCACGCGCAGCTCTTGCCGCGCGTGCGCATTCAGCCGACGAGGAGGATCGGAGAGCTCCCCGCCCAGCGCTGGAAAAAGGTAAGTTTTAACCCCTTTCCCCCTTCCAGAGCCGGGCGGGAGGGGGTCCCTGAGGGTAGGGGCACCCTCAGGGCACTATAGTGCCAGGAAAACAAGTATGTTTTCCTGGCACTATAGTGGTCCTTTAAGGCAGGATCGTGCAGCCACCACAGAATATAGGTGGGACATGGATACAAAGTACACTAAATAGTCCTTTGGCAAAAGTAAAGTCCTTAGGCAGGAGCGTGCAGCCACCACAGAATATAGGTGGGGCACAGATCCTAAGCCACCAAGCACTAAATAAAAACACCAAGGAGCAAAGCCCAAAGCAGGTCACACGTAAATAAGGCAGCAAGGTCAGAATCACTGGAAATGAAGAGGTATAGGCAGGAACACGGCAAGTGAACAATGGAACGGGAGGCACAGGACCATAAGGGCATCGGAACAGGAACTCCGGATACACAGGATACAAGACTCATGAACAAGGAGTCAGAATCACGGGGACCAGGAAACAGCAGACACGGGATGTTCCGTCAGGTCAGGCTCGCAAGAAAGAAGGACCAGGTGATGGTGCCGGTAGAAGGTCTCACATGCTTCACTTCCTGCAAAATAAGCTTAGTTTGTAATATGTGTGGGTGTATATCAACCCCTCTCACCGCACCCAAAGGTTATGGTAAAAGACAACTGTTTCCTATATCCAGAAAAATAAGACAACAGGCTATATAAATTAGTTCACGTACCAAAAATATTGTCATTTTCATTCTATAGTATTCGTATCTAAGACATAACTGATTCTTCCTCAAATAAATAACTTGAAATGTGAAGAATTTAATGTAATTTCAACTAAATCCAGATGTAATACAAAGTAGGGACTACTTTGAATTCTGATCAAGCCCAAAGTTTACTTACTCTGACTGAAGACCGCTTTTGCTGTCCAGTTTTTTTTTCATTCCCTCTGCAGTCGAGTTAGGAGCTGAACAAGGAATGGCTTCAGGTAACTTTATTTCTCTTCATCTTGGTCACCTTTTGGGGGTCTTTGCAAAATGTAAAAACTTCAAAGGACAACTGCTTTAACCCTTTAAAGGCCAAACTTCTGGAATAAAAGGGAATCATGACATGTCACACGTCATGTTTCCTTAAGGGGTTTAAGGTTCAGTCTAAGCCCCATAAGCCCTTCTCCGCATTACTGCATAATCATACCTGCTAGCAGTTCTCAATACTGTGGGACTGTCCAGATTTCAGGATCCTGTCCCACCATCCTATATTTAAGTGTTCTTGCATAGCAAGACCACTTAATGTTATCTCACATATATATTATTATTATTAAGTGTTCTTGCATAGCAAGACCACTTATTGTTATCTCACATATATATTATTCTTATTATAGCCAAATTTGCCACCCTAACTCCTCCCACAGTTTTTACACTACATAGACAAAAATTTACCAAAACGTGCAGATTGTTCCCGATCGGATTGCTATTACTTTGTGGAATGTTTCGCCGAATGGTTCACGGAATATTGTCGTTCTTGTGGCGAAATTTGTCCCATAGGAATGAATGGCAAAGCTAGAGTGGGAGCTGGCAAAAGCTGAAAAATCAGGACATGATTTCTAAACTGCCACCACTCCCTCATTTTCAGGCCCACCTACACAAATCTTATATCAAAACGTTCAGCTATCCCTGCTGCCACTAAACATGTCAACGGCTAAGCCATAGTCCTGATAGTTTTCACAATATAATCATTTGTTTGCAACTAACGCCGTCCATTGACATTCATTGAAACTTCACTCTGCAAAGCTCAAATTTGAAGTGCAATTTCTAAACTGCGACTGTGCCTTCAATTTTAATACTTCAGAGACATACTATGCATCAAAATGTAGGTCTGGGTCTTGTGATTCTCACAATATAAAGCTCTTCACTGTAGGAGTTATAGTTTTAAGATACGACCGTTTGAAGATGGCAACCACCAAAATACTCTGACCTGTGTCAAGCTGCAGCAGCAAGTGATGTCATAGACAGGGCCTTTTGAACACCTGCTAATGTTTTTATAAATGTATGGTTTAATGTAACTGTGCAACAACGTTGCAATTAAATGTGCTATATAAATGATAACAGTTACTCTGCCCACTCCAGTTGTAGACTACTGGTGGAGGCAAGAAAACATCATACAATTTCCCCAGAAATTGTAGCTTTTCTAGTTCTTCTTGTTTTGCAATTGCTAGGGACAATTATACAACAGGGAACTGTTTTCAGAGAAAAATACAGTTTTTACATTACAGCCTAGGAATACCGCCATTGGCCACTCCTCAGATGGCTACTAGAGGTGGTTCCTGGGGCAGTGCACCACCAGATTGGAATAAAGGTAAGATTCTAGTATATTTAGCTGGGTGGTGTCAGGGGGGCCCCAGGGGTTAGATGGTGTTTTATATTCATATTTTGTGTTCCTGATTCTATAGTGTTCCTTTAGATAATAAACATATTTAGCTAAAGTCATATTTTTGTAGAAACACTGCACATTTGAGTGGTTATGTAATGATATTGATGTTACAAAGTTTTGGAGTCCAGTAGCCAGATCAGCAATGTTTTCTGCCAGAGGTAGCCACTCGTTACCCAGGTGGTTGAGCCCCTGAGCCTTGAGTGGCCTTCTGGTCTTAAGCAGAGATGGGAGACTGGAACAGAAAGATGATAATCGTAGTGAGGCAAGCCGAGGTCAGTGGGAAGGAGAAGCAGCAAAGTCAAAACAGTCCAAATTCAGCAACAGGAAGGAGAAACAGGAACACGCTTGATTAGAGAGTACAGGAACCACAATAATCTGGCAAAGGTACAGAGACAGGAAGTGGCTTTTATAGGCCAAGAACCAGACACCTGACCAGACACAGCTGAAGAGAGTTGTCACTGATAACCTTGACTCTGCAAGCAATGGTATAAGATCTCAGGTAAATTTGCAAAAGGCAGGCTGGTGTACTGGTAAGGAAAAGGTTTAGCACCATGTAAACCAGGGTTCGAAACCCAGCAGAGTCAGTTCCTCACATTACCTCCACCTCTACAGGCGCAGCCTCTGGATGCCCTATTTCCTGGTTTAGCAGGGTACTGTGCATGGAAAGACTGAAGAAGATCAGGAGCATGAATATTGTCCACTGGTTCCCACGATCTATCCTCCTCACCATAGCCTTTCCAATGAACCAAGTATTGAAGCTTGTTGCGGAAGATCCTGGAGTCAAGAATTTTTTCCACCTCGTATTCATCTTCACCATCCACGAGGACTGGTGGTGGGGCAGGCAAGGCTCGACCAGGGAAAGTATTTTCATGAAAAGGTTTAAGCAGTGCCACGTGAAACACCGGATGTATTTTCATGGAATCCGGAAGTTGCAGACGGAAGGTGACTGCATTGATCTGAGCGATTATCTTAAAAGGTCCCATGAACTTTTGACCCAATTTATGAGAAGGAATCCTAAGCTTAAGATTCTTTGTTGACAGCCAAACCTTGTCACCAACATGATAAACTGGGGCCTCCTTTCTGTGCCTATCAGCAGCTCTTTTGTAACATTCCTGAGCCTCCGAAAGAGTCTCCTTCAACAGTTCTTGGGAATCTCGTAAGGCGGTTAGCCGGTCAGTGACTGCAGGAATGGGAGTAGTAATTGGGAGACTCACTAGAAAGGTTGGATGGTAACCATAATTGGCAAAAAATGGGCTCAGAGAAGTGGAGCAGTGTTGGGCATTGTTATAGGCAAACTCCGCCGTGTTGGGCATTGTTATAGGCAAACTCCGCCGTGGGTAGAAAATCCAGCCAGTCATCCTGCAGGTAACTAATATAGCACCGCAAATATTGTTCTAAAGTCTGGTTGGTTCGCTCAGTCTGTCCATTACTTTGTGGATGAAAAGCTGAAGACAGATTTACATTAATACCTAGAATAGAACAAAAATATTTCCAAAAATGAGATGTAAACTGCACTCCCCTGTCAGAAATTACTTCATCAGGCACTCCATGCAAGCGAAATATTTCCCGAATAACAAGGTCAGCAGTCTGTTTAGCTGAAGGGAGACCACGAGCTGGTATGAAATGACTCATCTTGGTTAACCGGTCCACAACAACAAGAATAGTAGTGTGTTCCTTAGAGGGAGGTAGTTCCACAATAAAGTCCATGGATATAGATCCCCAGGGACGATGAGGAATCGGAAGAGGCTGAAGCAAGCCAACAGGGGATGAGCGAGGAGTCTTATGTCTGGCACATACATCACAAGAGGACACATACTTCTTAACATCCTCATAATATTTAGGCCACCAAAAGGATCGGGTAAGTAGTTCTTGTGTCTTTCGGATTCCTGGATGACCTGCTGGTTTAGAGTCATGGTAGAGGCGTAAAACGTCCAGTCGCACTGATTCTGGAACAAACAGACGTTGTTGAAAAATCCAAAACCCATTAAGCATGGTCATATGAAGATCACGAGGAGGATCACGAAAAACTGGATCTTTAGAGTAGCCCTTTTTAATGCGAGACATTAGATCAGAAGGAAAGGTAACTCCTAAAAATCTGCTCTCCGGCAAGATGGTGGCCTTGGTTACTGTAGTATGGAGGGGGTCAGCTATCCTAGACAAGGCATCCGCCTTGCCATTTCTGGAACCAGGGCGGTATGAAATAAAAAAATTAAACCTTGAGAAAAATAGGGACCAGCGTGCTTGTCTGGCTGACAGTCTCTTAGCGGATTGGATACATTCCAGATTTTTGTGATCTGTGAGGACAGTAATTGGATGGGTGGCTCCCTCCAAGAGATGTCTCCATTCGGTGAAGGCAGCTTTTATAGCCAAAAGTTCTTTATTCCCTATGTCATAATTTCTTTCTGCTGGTAACATCTGGCGGGAATAGAAGGCACATGGATGTAACAACATCTTAGGTCCAGTCCTTTGAGATAGTATAGCCCCAACAGCTGAATCAGAAGCATCTACCTCTACAGTAAATGGCAATTCTGGCTGAGGATGTACCAAGATAGGGGCAGATGTAAACAGAGTCTTTAATCTGGAAAATGCAGTGTCAGCCTTATTGGACCACTGAAAAGGAGTCCCTTTACGTGTAAGTTCAGTGATCGGTGTAATAACGGCAGAGAAATTCTTAATGAAACGCCTGTAAAAATTGGCAAACCCCACAAATCTCTGTATATCTTTTTCATTCTTGGGGATGGGCCAGTCCAGCACAGCTTTAATTTTACTTGTGTCCATACTTAAACCTTTAGGAGTTATTACATACCCCAGGAACTGAATTTCTGTTTGTTCAAACTCACATTTTTCCAGTTTAATGTATAGGTGGTGGGTACGAAGGCGCTCAAGAACAATGCAGACCTGTTTTCTGTGATTTTCAAGATTATCAGAAAATATCAGGATATCATCCAAATATGCCACAACAAACTGATCCAGGAGATCCCGTAGTACATCATTGATTAGATGCTGAAAAGTTGCAGGGGCATTACAAAGCCCAAATGGCATTACTAGATATTCGTAATGTCCGTACCTGGTTCTGAAAGCTGTTTTCCATTCATCATTTGGTCTTATGCGAACCAGATTATATGCCCCCCGTAGATCAAGCTTCGTAAATATTTTAGCTGAACGAAGTCTCTCCAGAAGTTCAGGAATGAGAGGCAAGGGATAACGGTTTTTAACAGTGATTTTATTAATGTCCCTGTAATCAACACATGGTCGTAGACTGCCATCTTTCTTTTCTACAAAGAATATAGGAGCTCCTGCTGGAGAAGTGGATGGTCGAATAAAGCCTTTGGCAAGATTTTCTTGTATGTATTCACGAAGTGCTTTCAATTCAGGCTCAGAAAGGGAGTATATACGGCCAAATGGGATAGCAGCTCCAGGTAGCAGCTCTATGGGGCAATCATAAGGCCTGTGAGGTGGAAGCTGATCAGCATTCTTCTTATCACAGACACCTGCAAAATCCTGATATTGTAGCGGAAGCTTAGTTAAGTTTGTAGCAACCATTTCATTAATTGTTGTGGTAACAGGTGTCGCCTTAGAGGGTTGACAATTCATTAAGCAGTGTTCTGAAGGAAAGGACAAAGTTCTAGTCTTCCAATCAATCTGTGGGTTATGCAGAGCAAGCCAGGGTATACCCAAAATCACTGGAAACTGTGTTGAGGAAATTAGGTGGAAAGATATAGACTCATGGTGATTCACTTCCAGAATCAATTTTAAGGGCACAGTCTCGTGTGTAACCGGGCCTGACGTAAGTGGAGAACCGTCTACTGTTTCCATTAAAACAGGTGAAGATTTAGGGATAGACTGAATTTTATTTCCTGCTGCAAATTTAATGTCCATAAAGTTTCCGCCTGCTCCGGAATCTATCATCGCTGTAGTTGAAATTTTATTATCATCATATTGCAAAGTGATAGGCACCACCAAATGAGGATGTTGAGTCATCATACCTTCACCCTGAGCCAGAGAAAACAAGGGTTGTGTGACAGAATCCAGTTGGTCTGAAATCTTGGATTGGTGTTGAATCTGTGCACCCTCAGCAGTCATAGCTATTGTTCTTTTAGACTTGTTAGGGCAATTGATGGCATAATGCCCTGCACTACCACAATACAGGCATAAGTTGTGAGTGCGTCGCCACTGTTTTTCTTCATTGGATAATGGCCCTCTTATTAGATCTACCTGCATAGCCTCAGGTTCAGAGTCTGTAGGTGTTTGTGGGGTCGGAGTAGAAATTCTTGAATAGAAAGTAGGAGTAGCACTTGGTTTAAAAGAGCCCTGTCTTTCCAATCTTCTTTCTGAAAGTCTCCGATCAATACGGATAGCCAACCGCACAAATGCATCAAACTCAACAGGAAGATCAACACGAGCTAGCTCATCTTTTATAGCTTCTGAGAGACCCCTTCTGAAGTGGAACCTCTGGGCTGATTGGTTCCAAGTAGTATCAGTAACCCACTGTCTGAATTCAGCAGCATATTCAGCCACAGAGCGCCTCCCTTGATGTAAATGAAGGAGAGTGGCTTCTGCTGTAGCACAGCGATTGGGATCATCAAAAACTAGGCACATGGCCTCAAGAAAGTCTTTCAAATTTCCCAAGATTGGACTGTCCTGTTCCAGAAAAGGGGAGCCCCAGGCCAGGGCTTCATCTTTGAAGAGGGAAAAAATAAATCCCACCTTCTCTCTTTCAGATGGAAAACGATTAGGTAACATCATGAAATGCAAACGGCATTGATTTAGGAAACCCCTGAATTTTTTGCGGTCTCCTCCAAATTTTTCTGGTAGAGGCAAGCGGGCATCTTGTGCAGGTGTAACAGTAGTAGTAGCAGCAGCCGCAACATCATGTGCCCTGTAGCTGGTAAGCTCACTATGCATTGATCGAACTTCATTTTGCAGTTCAGCTACCTGATCCTGCAGCACTTGAATGGTCTGTGCCTGGGTCTGCATAGTTCTTGCATTAAAAGCAACCTGCTGGGCCAATGCAGAATCTGATCCGACGGTCTCCATGAATGGGCCAGATTATTCTGTAATGATATTGATGTTACAAAGTTTTGGAGTCCAGTAGCCAGATCAGCAATGTTTTCTGCCAGAGGTAGCCACTCGTTACCCAGGTGGTTGAGCCCCTGAGCCTTGAGTGGCCTTCTGGTCTTAAGCAGAGATGGGAGACTGGAACAGAAAGATGATAATCGTAGTGAGGCAAGCCGAGGTCAGTGGGAAGGAGAAGCAGCAAAGTCAAAACAGTCCAAATTCAGCAACAGGAAGGAGAAACAGGAACACGCTTGATTAGAGAGTACAGGAACCACAATAATCTGGCAAAGGTACAGAGACAGGAAGTGGCTTTTATAGGCCAAGAACCAGACACCTGACCAGACACAGGTGAAGAGAGTTGTCACTGATAACCTTGACTCTACAAGCAATGGTATAAGATCTCAGGTAAATTTGCAAAAGGCAGGCTGGTGTACTGGTAAGGAAAAGGTTTAGCACCATGGAAACCCAGCAGAGTCAGTTCCTCACAGGTTATGTCGCTTGGAGTGTTTCTTGAAACACTTAAAAGGAAACTATAGTGCCAGGAAAACAAACTTATTTTCCGGGCACTATAACATTCCCCTCTCAGGCTCATGGTGCTGAAGGGATTAAAAAGTAACGTTACCCGGCGGGATAGATCTTATGCACATGCGTGGCAATGGCTGTGCTCGCATTAGGATTTTCCCATTGCAAAGCATTCCTATGTGGCTTTGGGTGACACTGGATGTCCCTATGCATAGTGTGAGAACGTCAGGTGACCAAAAGTCACATAACAGCCCGGAAGTCCCTCCAGTGGCTGTTTGGTAGGGACTGGGTTAAGGGATCTGAGACATTGTACCCAGACTACTTCAATGAGCTGACGTGGTCTTGAAGCCCTGTAGTGTCCCTTTACTTTATTACAGTCCTGTAGTTTAATTGCTTACAGCACATTTTTAGGTTGATTGTGACATACCAAAATACCACGGCACTGATTTGGAGGTTAGATCCAATGCATTCAAGTAATTTAGATTTAAGAAGACAGCTGTTTGCTTAATGATTTCTGTAACAAGGCCATTTTAGGGCAATTTAGGTTCCAGTATACAGATACAGGTTTCTGTTATTCCAACGCATGATTCCGTTTATTCTGCCCTATGCAAATGTGTTGATGACCATCTTGCGTAGAACAAATGCTTAGAAATTCTGCTATATAGAACACAAATGGTGCAGGGAGAAACTGTTATTGTTGCTAAGGATTTTATATTGCTTGTTACCATGGGCATTGCTTATTCACTCTCCAGTGCATGTGCCTTGCAATACAGTCTCTAAGAAACCAATGATCTGTATGAGGCTCATATGCTTGTAATACAGACCACTATCCATGTACAATATATGCAATGGGGCATTCCATGCAAGAGGACTTTAATCTATCATGCAGATATTTCAGCTAAGCATTTGTTTGTCATATAAATTTACTATTTTCTAATCTCAACCTTCAGTCTTTATTTAAATTCTTTATTTTTGGTGCAAGTAAATAGTAACAAGTATGCATGCCATGCTATGACAACAAAAGTATGTATCGAAGTAGTATGTCATAATAGGTACATATCATGGTGAGGATACATTTCACACAAGTTGTATAATGTTACAATAACGAGAGATGGCGTATGGGTTGGGGGTGAGTTGGTCAACCGTCTATGCGGGTCAGTGCTCATAGTTCTGGACTGGGTGGTAATTATGGTTTCTCGGGGATGGTCCTGGACTGTTTGTTGACCCGTGCTGCCTTAGTGGGTTCGGGGTTAAATGGTCCCTTTGTGGCAGAGAGCAGCGGGTAACTTTAGTGTAAGGATGTATTCTACTACCCCCTACAGAGTCGCTTGGCACTGTCTGGGTATACATCATGGGTGTACTGTTGTTGGGTGGGTATGTGTTGCACTGACTTTGATTGGTGGGCACATATTTTGGTAGGGCTATGTCAGGGTAGTGTTTGTCATCGTTTTGTGAAGCACTCCTATTGTAAACATGTAGGTTAAGCCTAAGTGGGTGCGTTAAAGCTATTTGTAAATCGGTGTAGGTTAGGTACAGGTGGCTCTTTGTGGGTAGGCCCCCTTTTCCCAGGGGTGGAGGGTGGGAGCGGGTCGTCACCAGAGCAGGCAAGGTCGGCTCCATGGGGGTTTGCTCTCTTCTTGTGGAGAGCGAGGTGTGTAAGTTTATCCTACAAGGTAACTTGAACATAAATGAAACCAAATGAGCTAACCTAAATTAACACAATTTTGACTTGTTGATATTGGTCAGTTAGATTGACTGGACGGTGGCTGCAGGCTGGGTCCACGTCAGGTCGTCGCAGTTCTCTTCTCTCTGGGCAGGAAGACTGTGGCCTTGTCTATATTCCAAGGTTGTGGACGTGGTTGTTGTGCAGTGGTATTGATCTGGCTAGAGAGTCCCAATATGTCCAGTAAGGTTGGGCCATCCTGAGGGGTCGTTGCCTTATATTGTTTTCCATCAGATGTCACCCATAAGGTTCTGGGAGTCGACCATGTGTAGGTTATTCCTGCAGCATGGAGTGGTTTGGTAATCGATTGCATGTCTTTGCGCCATAAAAGTGTGTCCCTGCTTAAGTCCTGGAAAAAGTAAAGTCGGCATGACTCAAACTCAAAGGGGGTCTTCCCTCGCAGTGCTGCCAGCAGCCCCAGTTTATCTGACATTGTTTGGCACTGTAGGATAATGTCCCATGGAGCTGCGTTGGGGGCCTGTGGTGATTTAGAAATTCTGTAAACCCCGTCAAATAGGGAGGTTTTGGCCTGCCTTGTCGGCAGCATCGCGGTCACAAGGCACTGAATGAAGTGAGGCAGTTTCTCTAGTGGCACGGCATCTTGGTCCCCTCTGATTTTTATATTTTTACGTCAGCCCCTGTCGTCCAGCAGGTGGACTTGGTTGCAAATGTCATATTGTGTCGCCCATCGTTTGTAGGCTGTGCTTCAGGCCTGCAACGTCTCCCTCAGTTGCTTGTGTGCGTGGGGTCACGGCCTGCACTTTTGTAGTGAGCGCTGCCAGGTCTGCTTCCCACATTTGTTTAAGATTCTGTTGGAGGCCTGCCAGCATGGTTTGAATGTCCCTTTTAGAAGCTGGAGCATAGTAATTTGGTACCAGTGATGGTTCTGGGCCGTGGGGACTTGGAGAGGGACTGTCATATATTTCTCCCTCGTCTGAGGGTACAGGTGAGGCCTCTCAGGGCGTGGGGACCTGCGGTGCCTTAGGCGTTTGCAGCATTAGACTTATGTCACGCCTTGGCTTCATGGTGGCTGGGATCTGTTTTGGGGTTTTCCGTCCCATCTCACCTGCACTTTGTTGATAGGTCTGTCGGTTGTCGAGGTTGGGTGTGTACCACGGCCAGGACCCCTCTGCAAGCTCCTTGTGCTGTCTGCCCGTGCGCTAGGCCTTGTCGCCGTGTTGTCGAGTTTTCGTGCTGGGAGTCAGGAAGAATGGCACTTGCAGCGGTGGATGGCCGCGATAGTTGGTAGATTTAGCGTGTTTGTGATCGGAGCTCAGGGAAATGGCGTCCACTCCGGTGCAGTGTTAGGCTCTGCCCCCCAACCTTCAGTCTTTTTAAATCCAAATGATACAATTAGTCAAGTAGCCATTCCGTGACTATAGCTTAGTTGTTACCTTAATGTTGCAATTTTTGTTTCACAACAAAAATAGGATAATAAACCGCACCCAATTCACTTAAGACAGGGTGCTTAGCTGAAACAAGGGCCAGCACAAGCCCAGAAGACAAATACCAGTATTAGAAAAAAGGGTCCTGGCACTCCAATGTCTAGAGGCACCTTTATAGGAACATGTGGAACAAGCTTGACAAAGACTCCATTGGGAGTCTAAACGTTGCAGTGTTCCACATGTTCCAGTAAAGGTGCCTGAAGACATTAAAGTGCCTGGACCCTTTTTATAATACTGACAGTTTGTATTTCAGTCTGCTACAATTAATAGTTTATTCGATCGATCTCTTGCAACACTATTTGAGAGTATTAGGTATTTTACTTTAAATTATACTGAAATGATAAACAAAAACTTAAAGTAGATTCCAAATATTTATACAACGCCAACATATTCTGCACTGTTGTGCAATAGGTAAAGCAAGACAAACGTTCATTCTAACAAAACGTTTGACATATGGGAACAGCAGGTGACGTGAATCCTGCTCAAATTAGTTTATAATCTAAAAGGATGAGGTACAGTAGATTGGAGACAGCAGAGAAAGGTTGTAAGGAGGCCGATAGGCTGCCCTGAATAAGTGTATTTTTTTTTTTTTTTAAAGGAAAGAGTTAAATGTGGTTGTGTGATGGTATCCATTAGCAGCCCTGGAAATGTACTGCAGACATCCCACAGACAAGAGTCTGAGTACAAGAAAGGATAGTAATAGGTTGTTGGCGGAGCCAAGAGGCTAGGTTTAAACATGTCTGCTAGTAAGGGATTTGATAAAAGCAAGGTCACCGTTCTGGAGAGCTTTGTAGGTAAGCACAAGAATTTTGAACCGAATCCTGTATGAGACAGAAGGTCAATGTAGCGGCTGACAAAGAGATTAGGTTTGCGAGCTGCGTGACATAAGGTAGAGGAGTATGGCATTATGGACGGTAGTAGAACAATCTAGGGACTGTTCGAAGAAATGAGCAGAGGGTTACAATAATCAAGGTGGGAAACCATGAAAACACGGACAAGCATTATGGTTGTGTCCTGAAGTCTTTATTTCTTAATTTCAAATGTGGAAGAACAATTGCATAACTGAAGATTTTGGAATGATAAGCATACAGAACACAAGATACAGAATGAGTTGTACATTAAATAAGTTATGACATGACACAGGTCTGACTAGTATAAGTGTAAATTCTGATAGTTCCGCACCTGAGATTTGATGTAGTATAATGGGAAGACTATGGGTTTAGGAGTGGTGATTGAAACAGGAAGGGATGGAGAAATGCTAGTTTGGGAAGGTTTGGACTAGTTGGTGAGACAGGCATTCAAGAGCGAAAGAGGTATAGATATAGAATTATGTAGTGCAGCGGAGAGCTAGTGGTAGCAGGGCTTCTCCAACAGCTACTCAGGAACAAACAGGATAATTCAAGAATGCAGGCATAAGATAATCAACGAATATCCCATCACCCTTATCAATAACTAGACTGCACTCTGTATTAGGAGCAGAACTGAACTTTTAATGGCCAGGCTGGCCTTTTTTATGAAGGTTTTGCCCAAAAGGTTACCATCCAGGTGGACCTTGTTGGGCACAAGTAAAAACAGAAAACAACCAATACGCACAGAGTCAGGTAATAAGTCACTCCCATACAGTTCACACAATATTTCCTCTCTGCTTAGGAGATAATGGAGTTAATTACTGTATCAACTCAATTATGTCCAAACAGAAAAATCAAAATTTTTCATACATTTCTAGAAGTACCCCAAAAACATATCATACTCTTAGCCCCGATCTGGGGGAGCAACATACTGAAAAATCACCCAGATCTGTTCAGGGGTTCGACAGTTTTATGGAGGTCTTAGTTTTACTGACTGCACACAAGGTGTAAGCCGAAAATAGTTCCATGTGTTTGGGCTGTGCGGTTGGTCTCTGTTCGAGAGTCTGAAATACATGAAAGTGCATAAAAACATGGTTCGTTCAACTCATCTCGTTCGTGTGACTCCTTTCACCGAATGCCGCTCTGTTCCCCTGAGATTACACAAACTTAAACGAGGATGGAAGTCTCTGTGGTGTTCATGCCGTTGAGTGTCCGATTTTCGGTTCCAGACACTCGACGAACAAACACCGCCAGTGTAATTCGTATTCTAAGATGGCCGCTGCCACGTGTTCGTATAACGAATGGCGGACACCCAGTGGATTACCCAGTTGGTTCGTGTGTTTGTAATTGAGAGAGTGTGAACAAGTAACGAACCGTTACAATCCCAGGAAAATAAAGCAACAAAAGGGTATGGACAGCCCCTAGTACAAATAGAAGTACGGTGGCAAAGCCCATTCCGCTACGTGTAGTGTCAATGCTGTTGACTGCATGATAATCATCATGATAAGTAGTGTGTTTCTAGCATAATGATTACCATTTATTTTATGGAATGACTTAGGAGTGATATGCATTTGTGAGGTTAGTTTGTCCATGTCGGTTCAGAGGGAACCTTTAGAGTTGACAATACTTCCCATACGGCTCTACAAGGGCCAGTGCTATTCTCACTGCAAGTTTTTCAGCTCTTATGAAGGGATCGATTGTAGGTTTTGAAAGCAGCAGTGCCCACTAGTCTAATGGGTAAGGTTTGCCTAAGATTCTGAAGAGTATAGATGTTATGTTAACTGTGGCAAAAGGGACCTCTCTACTAGTTTTTGGAGGGGACTGATTGCCAGCCTCATGCCCTGGGACCATGGCCCCTGGGAGATTGGGCACTGCATTTGGGATTATGGACTTGTATTGGACCGTGCTGGCCCTTTAAGAACCATCCGGGGACATATTGAGAATTTGTGTGACAATGCCCCTTTAAGACTATGTCCCCAGACCTTTTAAAATCCTTTGTGCATGGCTTTCTCCCACTTGGTTCAGTAAATGCGGCTTACTGAACCAAGAACCACACAGGAGGACCACCCAGAAGTGGAAGTGTGCAGGCAATTTACCTCCCAGGCTGGGAGCCTGCTGTAGGTAAATTGCCGACCGCTGGGGGGCCGCCGTTCGTACAAACTAACACGTGGCGACGACCATCTTTATTCATTCGCATGCGGTCAGTGGTGTGTGCAGCCAAATTCATGGAACTGAAATCCGTCTGCACATTACAACGAACACCGCTGACCCTTACCTTCTCCTCCACTGAGTTTTTCAGCCACAGAGACTAAGTCCCGTTCAGCTACTTGAACACACAGCTATACTAAGCTTTTTGCTCGAATGGGACTTAGCCATTTTTCAGTGTGAAATTGACTGCCTGCACAGCCCAAATCTATGGAACTGTTTTGGGCAGGAAAATGTGTTTGCGGTTGGTCAAAAAGGACTTCCGTCTAACTTTTTATCTACTGGAGGGATTTGAATGATTTTTGAGAGTGTTTATATTTAAAGTATGCTGGTTATTAATATGTAATAGATTTAAGATTTAAGATTTAATGTATAGTTTGAATGTATGGCGTCCTAGTGCGAGGTAAATCAGCTCAGACACCGCTCGTGGATTTATAATTGAGGGTTACGCTAGTATCCGTACAGCGCCTCTATCTGCAAAGGAACTAACTTTCGGCAGAGCAAGCATGGTGCCCAGCTACACTCAGGAGTTTGACAGAGAGTTCACGTCGCGGCTGGCTTTCTTTGGACCAAACCCCCAAGCAAGTTACAGGTAGAGAAGTGTCGTCCTTCCTCCCCAGCAGCAGTGTGTACCCATGGGAGAAGAGACAGTCGGTCTCTCTCCCCAGCAGTCAAGTGTGTTACAGGGAGAGAAGTTTGTCGTCCTTCCTCCCCAGCAGCAGTGCGAACCCCAGGGAGCTGAAGGTGTCGTCCTTAATCCCCAGTGGCAATGCGAGCCCCGGGGAGCTGAAGGTGTCGTCCTTCCTCCCCAGCGGCAGTGTGTATCCTTGGGAGAAGAGACAGTTGGTCGGAGATGCATTACTGCCAGGTGCTATAGGGTTAGGTACCACCTTTACAGCATTTTGTATGCTTGTTTTTTTGTGTGTTATTGATTGAAGCTATTGCTTCCCATATGTCCAACCTAAATCTTGTTCCCATGCAGCTATGTATGATTGAGACTTTTTTTATTTTTTGCATTTTTTGCAGTACATAAGAATAGTACAGACAAGCTTGAGATGCCATCCTCCGGCATATCATCACACATTATGGGGTAGCTGAATAAACATACACAATGTTATAATATAAACAAGCGTAAGTAGATATGTCAGTGGATCAACATCATTAAGCATGGAGATAAACAGGCTATGCAAACTGACATCAGGATTAGATAAAATTACATGATTAAACCTATGTTTAGTAAGTAATTGATTAACGTGGAGTAGTGCCCCCCGGGAATCCCCTGAGTAGTCAAGGACACTTGCCTTGCTTCTAAGGTCTAGTGGGTAGTGATGCGTGAAGTAAACCCATGCATAACAATAAATTTGCAATGGTGTATAATGAGCCCTTATGAGTGTGCTACATGGGTAGGCAGAATTTTGCCTGGTGTTGCGACCCATGCTTGGTTTTCCGGTCAGCCTATGCCCTGTGGGGCCCAAGTGTAGTCTCATTGCAGTGATCGGTGTATCAGTCTCAGTAGCCCAAGAGAACTGGGGCGTATAGTCCTGGGGCAGAGAGGAGATACACTTGGTGGAGTATGCAGAGTCCTCTTTGAGAGGCATCTGCCATTTGGTAGGCCTCGTTAATATCAGGCTCAGGACTTCGTAATCGTGTCACGTTCACACAGCTTAGCAGGTGCATCATGCGGGGGTGGACCGGGATAACCCCCCGCCAGTGCAGATGGGGAGGGGGGATGACGACGTGGGTCCAGAGTCAGGTTTCTGTTTTTTTCGCGGCAGCAGGAGAGCGGCAGTCTCTCCCGCACCTGCCATGCTTGTAGAGTATTGTTTAAAATGTCACTTCGGTGGTGTCATCGTGTGCACGCCGGTGTCTCCTCTCGCTTGGTGGCCTTTGTATGTCAGCTAATTGCCGTTTTGGTAGCTAAAATCTGCTTTTTCTGCCCCAGATAGCAGGAGCTGCTGAGGCTAGAGTCCTCTGAGCTCTGCGTTTAGGCCCCGCCCCCAACAGACATTTTTGAGTTGAATTTGTTTCTACGGATATAGATATGTATATAGTGTGTGTGTGTGTCAGAAATCTGCCCCTTTCTTGCAGGTGAGCTCATACATTCATGTTCAAAGGTGGTAGTGGTTGCCTGTGGAATGAAGGTAGAGGATGCTAGACTATGGAGTTGTAAGTCGCAAAAGTAATCAAAGGTCATGAGAGTTGAATGGTTTGGAATTTCCAAGAAATCTATTATGTTACCATTTAGAAACACCTTTCCTAGTCTAGAAAAAAGGAAGAAAAAAAAACCCAAAAAGGGATGTCTTATATAAAGACCGCCCAGAGGGTAAATACCCAGTCCAATCTCAACAGTAGTGTAGTTGCCAAAAAATAAAAAAGCCTTTATTGAAATCTATTAAAAACCTGGGTAATCAGTGATGGACAGAATAATATAGGGAGAAATATGTATGGTAGGAACAAGGCTAATCAAGAGC
Source organism: Pelobates cultripes (assembly GCA_933207985.1). Taxonomy (NCBI): domain Eukaryota; kingdom Metazoa; phylum Chordata; class Amphibia; order Anura; family Pelobatidae; genus Pelobates; species Pelobates cultripes. The sequence continues at coordinate 136,589,713 of OW240914.1, read as the reverse complement.
CAACCCTCACAAGAAACGGAGAGGGGATAGAAGGCAATATGTACCCCCATACATAACTCAGGTAACAAAGCAGTAGGAAAGAACAGGGAAAGGGAGAAACACACACTCCCAACCAAACAGTAGTGCTATGCTAATACCCTATCTCCTATAAAACACCTTCGTGGGTGTTCTAATCTAAATGCTGTCATAACATCTGAAGCCCCAGGTACACACACATACTAGAAAAACATAAATGAAAAGGTGCTCAGAGCAAAGTGCTCAAGAGAGTATTAAAAACACAGAAGAACCCGACGTACGTTTCGGCGTGACCACACGCCGTCCTCAGGGGTATCAGCAGTGAGCAAAAAACTGTCCGGGTGGTAAATTTATACCTTAAGCTCATAAGCTTTATTGTAATCACCTGTGATTGTGTCTAAATTGCTCCGGTCCTCCTGTGAATGGGGCTGTGGGGGTGTGGTGTAACACACCATAGTGTCAGCCCACATTTCTATGTCAGAGGTAGCCAGAACAGAAATCAGGTGAAAGGCAATTAACCCTTTGAGTGCCCCGCCCGGAACAGATATAAATGGATACTTACTATATCTAAAAGGCAGTATCCATAGCTTAACAGTTAACCCTTGGAATGTCCAAATTGTATCATATAGGTCAAGTGTGTGGATTGATTCTTATGGCTGTATTGTGTAGCTTTAGTACAATTAAAGAAACAACTTATAACCGTTGTGAACCAGTAAGGGATAAGTACAATGGCTATATGGGCAGTCATACACAGAAGCCGACAATTCTTTTATTGCCACTGTAAATAGTAACCCATTAGTTTATGCAACACAAAACAGACCCCTAAACTCTTAGACCTATAATACAGGTAAAATTAATGGACATATGAACACCAAATATAATAGAAATAAATAAAGAATATATACATATATACAGGCATAACTTAAGATACCATTTATTATCAGAATTATTGCAGTACTTTAAATAAACGGGGAATATGAAAACCCTTCATTTAGCCCCAGGGGAGATAGCGTTTTGAGATGGTAAATCCAAAACGCCTCTCTTTGTCTTAGTTTTAGGTCCCAGTTTCCTTTCCTAGGAGGCTGTGGTACATGTTCAAGACCCATGAACCGGATGCCTGCCGAGGAGTGATTGTGATGTAGATGTAAATGCCTTGAGACGGGTGTTTCCAAACGTCTCTTGACAGAATTTACATGTTCACGTATCCTTAGCCTGAAGTGGCGAAAAGTCTTGCCTACATATTTTAGGCCACAGGAGCAAGACAGTAGGTAAACTACTCCTGTTGTGTTACAATTAAAGAAGGAACGTGGTTTGAAATTCATTAAGCCCTTGCTGTCAGAGGCCCTCTTGGTAATAAACGGGCATGCACTGCAGTGACCACATTGGAAAGAACCCATTGGTAGGTATTTTTGAAAATAACCTGACGGGGACGTAGTTGAGAGGTGACTAGGTGCTAGGATATCTCTCAAGTTTTTGCCCCTCCGTGCTGTAATTGAAGGGAGTGATGGCAGAATTTCCTTCAGATGCTTATCTGATTGGAGGATAGGCCAGAATTTTTGAAAGACATTCAGCATAGTGTCCCATCCTGCATCATATGTACCTATGCAGCGTATTTTATTTTCCTCAGTCTTACGACCCCCATCTGTAATTAGGGTTTCCCGTTCAGTGTGGATTGCCCTCAGATAGGCTCTTTTTAGAACCTTTCCTAGTCTTGTTATGTCTCTATCCTCAAAAGAGGCATAGTATTGGGAGTAAATCATGGGGTTGAATAACTTGTTACATAAAATAGTTGTAATTTGGGAGAGGAAATGTCATTTTATCTCTCAGACGGTCCCAAAGGTCTATGGTATGGGTGATTGTGAGTGCTGTTGGTGGAGGTAGGGTTTGGTGCTGTCTCTGGAACCACATGTATAGGGAAGAGTGGTCCCAAATAAAAAATAAAATAAAAAAGTGCTCTAGGACATCCTTTGTTGTAATATCGCCAGGTGTGACACTTAGTTTTGAGTAAAGTTGAGTAGTTCCAGACTTCCATAGGACATATAGGGTGTTACTCCATATACATGGTTTGCGTCCATTCCATATGAATGCATCTATTGCGGGTTGCAGAGCTTTAAAGTTTGATCTTGCATAGGGAATTGGTAGAGATCTGGGCAGCAAATTCATTTTAACGACACTGCCCAGCCATGAAATGCCCGTAGAGACTCATCGTTTTCAAGTCTTGTCTATGTTAATTGGGAGCATGTCAGTTTCAATTAGTATCCCAAAAGGGCCAAAACTGTTAAATATCTCTGTATGAGTTCGTGTAGGGATCCAAAGATTTGTAAGTGTTAGGAACACGTCGTCTGCGTAAGCATCAACTAAAAATTCCCTCTTTATTTGCATCCCAGTGATATCCTGGCTGGGCTGCATTGCCTGCAAGAGTGGCTACAGAAACAGCGCACACATGACAGGAGATAGCTGGCATTTCTGTCTTATTCCATTAATATAAGGGAGTAGGGATGATTGGAATGAGGAAAGATTCCTGCAGTGATTGGTAAGTCGGTTTAAGAAAACTAGTAAATTCTTTTGGGAACCCAAAGTGGGTGAGATCATTAGATAGGAAGGGCCAGAGGAGGCAATCAAGGAGGTGTCCAGAGAGCTCAGTGACACTGAGAGACTCCTTTGATTTGCATACCATATCAAGTCAATGCTTCTGCTTGCATTGTCTGATGCTGGTCTGTTTGGTGTGAAGTCTAACTGGTCAGGATGTATTAATGTTTTGAGAAATGCATTTAGTTTGTTTGCCATGACTTTAGTCATCATTTTCAGATCGACATTTAAGACAGAAATAGGTTGAAAGTGTCAGGATTACAAGTTGATCCAGCACGTAGTACTGTGTCACACCTAGGACTAAGGATAACGTATAACCGGACCTAAGAATGGCCGGACTTAATGTCTCCAAAAATAGTCAAAATACTTGCCGAGGTCAGGGACACAGAATCAGACACAAAGATGAGGGAAAGCTAAAAGTCAAGGATACCAGATATCAGGGAAGTCAAATACCAGAAAATCAAGATCGGGAACGCACTCTTGGATAACCATAGGCATGAAACCACGACAGGGCACTGAGCAAGAGGAGAACTGGGCCTAAATACTCCTCTTGTGGCTCTGATTGGCTGTAACCAGCCTTTGACCCCAAAGGCAATTACGAGGTTTCCATTTGCATGATTGCTGATCAGTACAAACCCTCCTGTGGATTGATTGCTGCTCGGCACAACTTTTCCTGTCAGGACAGTAAATGCCATTAACCACATTTTTATGTGCGGATGAATACGTGACACAGGGGTCACTGTGGTCTTTACCTGGTTTTTTAGATTAGAGTAATGTTTGCATGCACCATATTTAATAGCAGTCTGACACCCCATATTGGAGCGAAAAATGGTTTAAAGGTGAAAGTGACAGGATTTAGTTATAGATTTTATATAAAGAGTGAAAGAAAGGTCCGCTTTCCAATAGCACACCAAGACAGTATGCCTGTGGTAGAGGCTATGATAGCTTCATTGATCTGAAGGGAAACTGGGACAGATGTAGCCTTAGTGAGAAGAAAGATAAGGATTTTAGTCTTGGAGAGGTTACATTTTAAAAATCTTGAAGTTATCCAGTCAGAGATAGACGATAGGATGTTAGTGACCTGATCCAGCAGATGTAGAGAAAGATCAAGCAAGGAGAGACAAATCTAGGTATCATTAGTGTACACGTGATATTAAAAGCCATAGGATAATATTCGGTCACCAAGAAATTCAGTGTAAATTGAGAAAAGCAGTCCAAGTCTGTCACCATTCCTGACTTCCTCAGCTAGTCCTAATTCCAGGTATGCTTGCTAGTGATTATAGCTCTCCAACTCGTATTGAACGTATTGAAATACCCCCAAATAGATTGGATGCAACCAGTCGTATTGGGTTCAAGAAGGACTGTTTTATTAAGGCCAAGTTGCCTGCTTATATACACAGACCCCCAGCATGGGGTCTCCATACATTACAATAGTAACCCTGCCCAGGCATCTGTGTCTGGGAGATAAGTGTATGTACTTTCGCTTAAACAAATTATCTCTCAGGCACTAGAGATACAATATTTTATAACAAAAACACATATAAAAAATAGATAGGAACCCCCACATGCATTGGTATCCCCAGATAGCTCATATCTGAGCGTCCAAGGTGTCCAAACAGCGCTCAGATGCATGTAGTATAGCCAAATCGCTCAAGTGGCAACTGCCCAAAATAGTTCCATAAGAAAAAGGGTAGCGGCTGGTCAACTTTCCGGAGTTCCTATTTGCTTACAATTGAAGTCTGCCCCTGGCTTGTAGGGAGCATATTGTGTGCGATTTTTCTGGGGTTCGCAAGGCAAAGTGTCCGAAGTATAGTTCCACGCACTCGACCACTAAGTACCGCTGCCTGTGTTTGAGAGACACAATGGCTGCCATTCACTGGAGTATCTGTTTCGGTTATGCAAATGGCGGCCACCCATAGAGAGCACTTGAGTTAAGTGTTTTCTGTGAAGTTAACAAGCTGGGGGTGGTCTGTGTTCGGTAGTTTAACAGTACCGAACTCAAGGGAACAAGTGGGTTTGACAGCTGAAGGAGAATTACATAGGGGCTTGATGTGATAAGTCATGGCTTCCGTGACAAGTAGTTAGAGAGTTAGAAAGGAGACCAAAAAAAAAATGGTGTCACTGAGGCCAAGGTTGTGAAGAGTGTGGTAAACTGTGTCAAAAGCAGCAGAAAGATCAAGAAGAATAAATAGCAATAATTGTCTTTGGACTTTGCTGTCATTAGTATTTTTGGTCAGGACAGTGTTAGTGGAATGTGGGCAGCGTAAGCATGACTGTAATTGGGACAAGTAAGGTGTTGGAGTACAGATGGTCTGTAAGTAGAGCATAAACCAGCCTTACGTACAGGAGAGAGAGAGAGGACAAGTCTAGGTCAAGAAAAGACTTTTTTTTTAGTATGGGTGTGATCAGTGCGTGTTTCAAGGATATGGGGAAAATGTCAGAAGAAAATTTAAAGAATTTCTTTTGGTCTAGTATTGGAACTTCAAATATCTTGCTTAATCTGGTAACTACAATATCATATTTAGTGGCATCTAAGTCTTCTAAATCATGTTTTAATCTAAATTTGTCAAATGGTAGCAATGATTTATTTGAGAAAAAAACATCCAGATTATGTAGAGCAAAGGAACCCCAGAAATAAACATCAATCCCAGGAGTATCATATTTTAAAATGGACACTGGCATGGCCCTGGACCACAATCTGCCTAAACATTATATCCAAGTCTTTAACGTTGTCCTGGGTGTTGGAAGTATTTTCTTGATTTTTAGGGAGCAAATTACGATGTAACCATAAACATTCTTCAATTAATAACCACTGAGGTAGATAGACAGTCAGATTAAACTTAAAGGCTTGTGCGGCATTCGTTACAAAATTATAACTTTGAAAATCAGGTACACAGAAACCACCATTCACTCTGAGATGTTGCAGTATAGAAAATATGATCCTACTAGGTTTGCCTGACCAGATATATTTTATTATAGCCAAATTAAAGGACCACTATAGTGCCAGGAAAACATACTCGTTTTCCTGGCACTATAGTGCCCTGAGGGTGCCCCCTCCCGCCCGGCTCTGGAAGGGGGAAAGGGGTTAAATCTTACATTTTTCCAGCGCTGGGCGGAGAGCTCTCCTCCTCCGATGAAAATCACAGTGAGAAGCACGCAAGCGCCTCTAGTGGCTGTCAATGAGACAGCCACTAGAGGATTAGGGGGAAGGCTTAACCCATTCATAAACATAGCAGTTTCTCTGAAACTGCTATGTTTATGAAAAAATGGGTTAACCCTAGCTGGACCTGGCACCCAGACCACTTCATTAAGCTGTGGTCTGGGTGCCTAGAGTGGTCCTTTAAGTTTCCTAAAAAAGGGAAGTGGGGTGTATAGTATATTGGAGAGAATATTCATCTTTAATGAATGTATTTTACCCAGCCATGATATCTCCCTCCATCTGTCCAACTCTTTCTTTAGTTCTGGCCAGATTTTTCAACGGATTTTTGGTTAAACTAATGCCCAAGTAAGCCACATGTGATTCCCTCCACTCAAAACTGAAGCCATGACATGCTGTGGAACATACTAGGGAATAGCCTGCGTCTTCATTTCGTTGAGTTTATTATAGGAAACATATTCAAATTGTTTTAATATGTGCATCAAGGAATCAAGAGAAGCAACCGGGTCAAAATGCTATCGTCTGCAAACAGCCAGATTTTATGAGTTACACCACTAATCGCAATACCCTCTATCATCGGGTCATTCCTAATAAGTTCGGCCAGGGGTTTCATTGCCAGAATAAATAAAGGGGACAAGGGACAGCTCTGCATCGTACCATTAGTAAGCGGGGAAAACTTTCTGAGTTGAAATCCGTGGCCGACACTCTAGCTGTAGGATGACAATACAGAGCAAATATTGCATTTACTAGTAGAGTCGTAAAACCAAATTTGAACAATACCTCCTTTTCAAGTATCCCCAGTTTATTCTATCGAATGTCTTCTCCGTGTCCGATGAAAGAAGCAAAGAAGGCGCACAATCTGTTCTAACTTGATGAATAATATTGATAAACCTCCTAGTGTCATCCGTGGCTTGTCTAACACAAATCCAACCTGATCATTTTTAACAGGTTTAGGGATTATTTTGGCCAACCTAGTAGCCAAAACCTTGGTATATAATTTAGTATTTTTTGTTGAGCATTGAAATAGGCCCAAAACTAGCACATTTATTTGGATCCTTACCCGGCTTGGGAAAAAGTCACAATCTGGGCGCATAGTGCTTCACTGGGCATCCCACCTTTATTCCAATTAGAATTAAATAGCCCAGTAAAGTGTGGGGACAACATAGTTGTTATAGTATAGCATGGCAAAATTTATATTGATAACGGGAAGGAAATATACTATATCATTATGTTATTCCTATATTTATGCTAGGCCCCAAACCAAATTGGGTTACATAGTTGCATGCAAATAGGATTTTCAGAGAGAAATGTCTCTGGATGACTGGTTGGCTATTTCTTTAAATTTGAAAGGTATCACCCAATGTTTGGCTCATTTGGAGAACCACTATAAAGCTTTAAATCGGTGGTATCTGACTTCATCCAGGCTCCAGACAATATTTTGGAAGAATGACATACAATAATCAGGGGTATTACTCCTTCTTTTGTGACTTTGACTCTAGAACTATGGTTATTCCAGTAATTTCCTGAAAACTTTACCAATGTGGAGAAGATAATGGTAGGCCACATCTTGATAGCACCCACTATGGTAATACTACGCTATGGGAGGTCTAATGTAGTTCCTTCTATTAAAAAGGTATTAACATTGGCCTTAGAGAATACGTGCTATGAGATGTAGCTCAGATTGCCATTAAACACAACAGAATCATTAACTTACCACTGGAACATATGGGAGGATAATTATGAAATGAAAATACTCTTTATGATGACATTTTTTGCCGGATTGTAGTTTGTGCTTCGCCTTTTACTCTTGTTCTGTTTGTATGCGCAACTGTTTGTACACTATTTATCGCCACTGCATGTGAAGTGATTTTATACTTTATTTGGCACTATGTAGTGTTTTTCATAAAGCATATGTTATCAATTTTATAATACATTTATATTTTTCCCAGTTTCTTTTTGTTTGTTTGATATATGCCTATTCTTATTCTTCCATATATTTCATTGTTTTACAATGATTATTATTATTAAAAATGAAAACGTTTCAATAAAAAGTGGAAGAGATTAGACTAGTCAAAGATGGAACAGTTTCAGATGAGACTGAATAAGGTGTAAGGGGAATTGTTCAAAGGGACTTGTGGTAGGGCAAAGAAAGGTGAAATGCAGAGACTGGAGAGTAGATCCAAATTACAGAGTTTTTGCAAAGAGTAGGAGTGGCATGTTATATTTTTAAAGGGACATTTTTAAGGGTTTAACCCCAATGACAATGCTTTATGTGGAGTTTGTAGCAATTCTGCGAGATTGTCGGCGTGGCCGCACAGAAACACAACGGTCACGCCAACAGAAATAATAAATGCTTATCTTGCTCGCGGCAAACCACTACCCGCATTCCTGGATATGCTGGCCGCTGCGGTACCGGTCTTGATAAGGATATAGCCTTTGCCCACATTCAATATAGCGCTTACGTGTGTGTGAAGTCACGTCACAGACGTGCACGCACGTTTTGGGGTCAGAGGCCATATACAGCCAATTAAAGCATCAAGAGGGTTATTTAAACCCAAATTGCCTTTTGTGGTTTCCCTTTAGTTATCCAAGAGTGTGTTCATGATCATGTTTTTCTGGTTTTTTACTTTGGCTCCGTTTTGACTTCTGGTACCCTTGACTTTTGGCTTTTCCGAATTGTTGTCTCATTCTGTGTCCCTGAAGTATTCTCGGATACGTTAAGTCCGGCCATTCTAAGGTCCGGTTAGACGTTATCTTTAGTGATAGATGTGATTCTATTTCTGCGTGCTGGATCAACCGTAATCCTGACTGAGTTACACCTCAGGCAGCAAAAGGATTAAACTCTGTATGTGCAGCATTTTATAGATTCCTGGAACCATGAGCAGTTCAAATCACTGAAGTGGTCATGGTACTTGGAGTTGCCCTTTAATGCTTTGTAACCCTAAAATGCCTGGTCTATTAGAGGTCATGCCCACATTCTGATATTTAAACATATATCTGATGTTAAATGTTAAGTCAGTCCTGCCATACCAGATTTGTTGCCTGTTGTTCTGCATCTGTAGATGAGTTTGCGCTGTGCAGAGTACATTTAGGGAATCAAGCCTTCTTTAAAATGCTTTGCACTTAGACTGCACTTACAGCTGGCCAGAATGTCTTAAAGGACCACTATAGTGCCAGGAAAACATACTCGTTTTCCTGGCACTATAGTGCCCTGAGGGTGCCCAGAGCTGCCATGTAACAATGTTGGAATGTAAAAATCTAACCATTCTAAATTGATTTGATTACTTAGAGTGGGGGTGAGTCAGGGAACGCTTGGCACCACAACCACTACAGCACGCTGTAGTGATTTCGGTGCTTAGTGTGTTACTTTTAAATGTTGTTTAAATCAACCCCTTTACATTTTTGTAGGTGTTCCATGACAGCATGTTGTTGGTGTGTGTGTTTTTGTTCTCTTTTTTTTCTTTTTTTTCTCTTTCTCTCCTCGCTTCTAGTTCCATTCAGTGCTGAGTGGTAAAGTTTACAGAAGCTGTAGTGTCATGTTCATTGTTCTTTCAGCTTTTCTGCTCATAGTATCCTATTACATTGTTTTCAGTGCATTATGTAATCTGTTTTAATTTTGATTTAATGTGTATTTTACATCTTTAGTTTAGCTTGTTTAGTGGCCCAAAGTTAATATTTAATTTTCTCATTGTTAGGCGGTTCAATAATTACACACCTTTTTGATACACAAATTGAATTCTAACCGTGAAAGTGCACTGGACATTTGTCAACGTGTAGAAACTAAAGGCTATGGCAAAAACTTATCCTGTTTCAAATATTCAGTCATGCAATACTATAAAACCACCTCCTGAGTTCACGGAGAAGTTTTGTGTGATTCATGCAACACATAGCATTTTGGCTGTTCCTGTTTATCACTTATGAAAGAACTATTTTCTATTTTTTCAGTCATCTATTAGTAAGTATTGTGTAATGCAGTGGCGTTACACATGACCCATGGGGCCCCGGTGCGAAAATTGATCCGTGGCCCCCCCACCCCCTGCTTACTCGGTGCGGGTCTGGGCCGCAACACATGGCGGCGGGCGACCGCGGTATGCACACACACTTAAAGGACCATTGAGTAATGCTTTCCTATGGGCGGTTTAAATGCGCGCGCGCCTCTTGCTGCGCATGTGCATTCGGAGCTGAGAGGCGGGGGGGATCCCCAGCGCCAAGAGAGTCCGACGCTGGAGAAAGGTAAATGCTGAAGACACACACACACTCTCTCTCTCACGAACAGACGCATACACACTAGCTAACAGACCCACACATTTACTGACAGAGACACACCCAGCGACAGACATACATACACACTCACAAAACATACGCTTTCACTGACAAACTCGCACTCACTAACAGACATCAAACACACTCAGTAACAGACACACACAGTAACACTCTCACTAGCAGACACACACCCAATAACACACACTATTATTGTGGGGGGCCCTGAGGTGGCCGCGTCCTGGGCCCCCCAGGAGAAGAGGCTGGCCCTGTGGGTACATGCAGGGGCGGCCAGGACCCCTGGTGGGCCGGGCCCGGGAACCCTGCGATCCTGGTATGTACGCCACTGGTGTAATGTTGTGTGTGTGTGTGTGTGTGTGTGTGTGTGTGTGTATATATGTGTGTGTGTGTATGTATATATATATATATATTAAATGCACTCTCTTTCTCTTTCTCTCTAAAAAGAAAGTACACCCTCTTTGAATTCTATGGTTTTACATATCAGGACATAATAACAATCATCTGTTTCTTAGCAGGTCTTAAAATTAGGTAAATACAACCCCAGATGAACAACACATGACATAGTACACCGTTTATTTAACAAAAAAAAGACAAAATGGAGAAACCATGTGTGAAAAACTAAGTACACTTTATGATCTAATAGCTTGTAAAACCACCTTTTGCAGCAATAACTCAAAGTGACCATTTTCTGTATGAATCAATCTCTCACGTCTTTGTGGAAGCATTTTGGCCCCTCTACTTTACAAGGTTGCTTTAGTTTGAGGTTCAGTTACAAATGCTCAGTGGTCCCTCAATTTCCTAATGCAGTGAAGACTGTGATTCCCTTGCACTGACGTCAATCCCATTCGCCCTCTGTGTCCAATGTGTTCAGGAGGTTACCGATATTCTACACAGTTATCATTGCGTTAATGATTTGAGCTCTAAATCGTTACTTAGTTCTGCTGTCTGGAGTACCTTTCCTCTCTGGAGGCTGCCACACACCTGGACAACCACTGCAATAATCCTAGAGCGGGTAGAGAACTGAGTGTATTCCTACTGTTTGTTTTTATTTAATTTTTTTTCCCTCTCCTTTTCCACTTCTAGCTCCCTTTTTTTTTTTCTTCTTCTACATGGGAATCTGGTTAGCCTTGGACAGCTAAGCAGGAATGTGCTCATTGACTGATAATTTTGGCTAAGCACCCACAGGGAATGAGCATAGTCCTGGGTCACATGTGCCTTTTTCTGTAGAGACATCTGGTCTTCTCATCTGGAACAGGTGCAGCATGGGTGCCCCAGGGATTTTTTTTTTTTTAAACCATGGGATGGCATCAGGGCATTATAGTGAACTGTAGTGGTTTACGATGCTTGAGTGTTATTTCTTATCCCCAGTTTCAACCTCTGCCTCTTTTTTGCCTTTTAATACCTTGCACCTTCTACTCTGTCTTCAGTACTGCCATCCTGAAGTTGCATTCCTATTCCAGCTCCCTGTATCCCTTATTATTCAGTCACTCCCTCCTCATTTTTCAAATTCTCTTTATTCCCCATGTATGATTTTTAAGGGAGCAGGAGGTGACAATGAGCGTTAATAAACATAATTGAGGATATAAGTTATTAACCAACTCCCTTGTAGTTTTGTGTTTGTTTTTTCTCCTTCCCATCAAATTTAAAGATTAGTGGAAATTAGTTCTGTTATTGACATTTTAGTTTTTCTTTAGAAATTTTATTTCACTATGTGCTCAGCAGTAGGGGAGAGAATGTAAAAATCGGTATAGTGTGAAATATGCAGATTTTTTTTTTTTTTCTTATACAGTTTGATGTAACAGAGTACTATTGTAGAAACATTGAAGGACTTGTATGGAGAGATTTAGTGCTGCAATAAGAAAAAAAATAATACACTGTTGAAATTCTTTGTGGACCAATTAGAACTGTTGAGTGCATTGAATCAAGATATTTTATAAATCTGTGTTTTTCTTTAATTTCAGGTCAGAATGTGTGTGTTACCCATGTTTCTTTGTCTCCTGCCTCTGATGGTCCATTCAACCCCCGACTTCTTCGAGTGTGACTATCAAACCCTCATTGGAGATGATGCAAATTTATGCAGGTGAGTGCAGAATAAAATATCTTTTAAATGTATATCCTTATCTGCATAGGCGTGCGCAGCCTATCGTGTGTGTGTGTGTGTGTGTGTGTGTGTGTGTGTGTGTGTGTGTGTGTGTATATATATATATATATATATATATATATATATATATATATATATATATATATATATATATATATATATATATATATAATCTATCCAAATGCTTGCACTCCTCTTATAGCAAAATTAAGCCCGCTGCTTATCAGCAATATAAATAGAACAAAAATGGTGAAAAATAGCACTGCCAGGACTTACATATGGTGAAAAAATAACTTCGCTTTTATTCAGCAACTGCCACAAAATGTCAATGTTTCAGTTCCTATGCAGAACTTCAGGATAAGGTACATTACATAAACCAACAAACATATAACAAACAAATGCAAATTAAATTAGTACATTGTATTGTATACAGGTGTGACTTATCCCTCTCTCGGAGTAGTTCCCATGATAATCGCCCCCCAAAAAGCAGGTAAAAATGACCCCTGTAAATGAATTCAGCAGCTGAGATGTGCTGCTGTCTAACCTTGCGTTCCAGCGTTGAAACGCATCCCGGAAGTTGATCTGTTGCCATAGCAACATGCCGGTAGAGTCTGACTGGGTGGAGGGACTTACTATGTGGGAGGGGGAAAGACTAGCGATCCCGATCTCCAAAGTAACCCCCCTACAACAAATGAACACATACAATAAAACAAGTAAAACACTGAACACAAAATAGACTTAGGTATTCGTGAATAAGTATAAAGTGGGTCTGGTCCACGACCCAGAAGTCCTTTGTCTAGGTAAGCAGTGCCAAAAAGATACTAAAAATATTACCCACATATAAAAGGTGGGATCTAATAGCTACCAAGTTATCTTCCCAAATATAAGGGATTAAATATGCACTAGCTAAATGCTCCACTGGGGATTCTGGCTAAACGCTCAAAAGGTCCTATATATGAAAAAAAATATAAGAATTACAAGCTTATGGATAGCCCTGCATCCTGGAATGTAATATATATAATAATTAGGCTAAGTGTATTGCAAAGGATATAATTCATATTAATAAAGCCCTCATGCACATACTATGCATTCTCAATTAAGGCAGTAATAATCAATAAATGCACAAGCCTAAAAAAAAATGCTTATAATGCTGCTGACCCGATGGTCATAGTACTTTCTAATTATGGTCTATATGAATTAAAGGGTATATTAAATACGGAGTCTGAAATCCGGAATACTACTTAAGGTACTAACAACCTGTAATCAATAATACAGACATAAATACCACAGTGTGGCCAAGTAGAAATGTACTCTATAATATGTTTTCCTCATGCTCTCTGTGATATTACCTCCTTTAGTTCCGATCGTATTTACGATCGGCTGGTCGCCATGACTACATGCAAACACACACCCCCTTGCGTTCCAGCTGGTCTCCTTGGTAACTGCTGGAACGCAGGGGTAACCCAGCAGCCAATACTATAGCGGCTGAATACATGAAGCAGGGTCAACTTCACCCGCGGTTTTTGGCGTCCAGGGAGGTGATTCACACAGGATCATGGGTAAGTCTCAGCTGGATGCAATGTACTTTATTTAATTGATAGTGTTATATATTCTGTTATAATTGTATTGCACTGATATCCTGACGAAAGTCCTGACATAGGACTGAAACGTTAATCACTCGTGGCAGTTGCTGAATAAAGTTAAGTTTATTTTTTTACTTTTTTAAGGAAGTCCCTGGAGTGCTTTTCCTATTCTATATCTATGATTTTTGCTGACAAGCACCGAGCTATATAAATAATTTTACTGGAGTGCAAGCCTTGGACAACATTATATTTATATTTATATACACACATGCAATAGGCTGCTGTGTGTGTGAGGGTGCTGGTAGTGTGCTATGTGGCTGAGGGTGTTTGTGTGTGTGTGGGTGTCGTGTATTTGTGAGGGTGCTGTATGTGTGTGGGTGTCGTGTATTTGTGAGGGTGCTGTTAGTGTGCTGTGTGTTTGTAAAGGTGTTGTGTGTGTGTGTGTGTGTGAGGGTGCTGTGTGGGTGTTGTGTATTTGTGAGGGTGCTGTGTGTGTTTGTGAGGGTGCGGTTAGTGTGCTGTGTGTGTGAGGGTACTGTGTGTGTGTGTGGGTGGGTGCTGTATGTTTGGAGGGATTGTGGAGGTGGGGGCAGACTAGTAAATATCCCCCCTCCCTTTTTACCTTATGTAGGGAGGGGGGATCCTTGCTGCCATGTGCCATCCCTGGTGGTCAAGTGGAGAGTGAACTCTGGCATGCGGGGCTAGAGTTAACTATCACCAGATCTGCGCGTTGCCACGGCAACGCTCAGATCTCGCGAGAGAAACCTGGCGGAGCTGCTGTCTAGAGCTCTCCGGGTCCTCTCCTGCCTCCCTCCATGCTGCTTTGGGCCGGTGAGGGAGATCTTTGATCTCCCCGCCGGTCCATGGAGGCTTAGAGCAGAGCAGAACCATATCAGACGCGGCGAGGGAGCTGTGTGCTCTCTGCTCCCTCTCGCCGTGTGGGCTGTCTACAGTAGCTTGGAGCCGGAATATGACGTCCTATTCCGGCTCCCGGCATCAGCAAACGTCGCGCGTCGAGAGGGAGCAGAGAGCACACAGCTCCCTCGCCGCGTTTGATATGGAGACTGGCGTCCAGGGGTCCATCACCTCTTGGGCCCCCCGTGACAGGGGGAACACAGGGGGGAGGAAGGGGAGCATCTGGGTCGCGCTCCGTTACTGCAGGACTCAATCCATGGGCGTGCTGCGGGGATTAGGGTGTGCCGAGGCACACCCTGTGCGCACACCTATGCTTATCTGTGTTTCTAAATAAATTTATAGAAATTATTATTCTCTCTTCCTTTCTTACAGTAATGACCTCCATGTTATATATCATGATGTTGGTGACGTCTCCTGCAAATATGTTCCTAACTGCTATGATTATCTGCAAAGCTTGAGTAAAGTCTGGGGGCCTCCATTGATCAAATACAACAATGCCCAACTGGTAATACTCTAATTTATTGAACTACTTACAGATGACTTCTATATACTCTGCTTAATTAATTACAAAACTTGAAAATGTTAGTTTTCTTCTCCTAACTCAGTCTAGACTAAAGCTTACAGGTATCAAAATCTACAGTCAGCACAAAAGTCAAACTTTTTTTTTTTTTTTCTGTTGAGCTCCTACGTAGTTCTATTCCCATTTATTTTCACTGGAATTTTAATCTATAGCTGAACTCAGCAGCACATATTGGACCCAGCAAAGCCTAGTTAACTTTTACAGTCTGTTCAAAGTAATTATTTCATATTAATATTGTTAATTAATGGAGAAAAGGAAGTATATACAGTGCTAGCTTTGGGGATATCCTCAAGCTCACCTAATGGAAATGCGAAAAAAATACAAGGATGACAATTAATTGAAAATAAATATGGTTCAAAAAGATATATTGCCTTATTGTTCTAAATAGTCCCCAAAAATTTTCTTATGATGATCGTTATTTGTAGGGTGGACATTTAAGTAACAGTCTGATATTCTCAACAGGCCAGCAGGTGGAATATGTGAAGAAAATAAACACAAACATGGCCTCTGATAGTGTAATATTTTCAATAAATGGTGTGTTAGGACAAAAGTGGAAATATACTCATGAATGAGGCGCTACCAGCTGGCTCACATTCTACAACTTGTGACAATATAATCCTTATCAAGGATATAACTGATGAGAAGACCTATAAAGGCATACAGTGTGTGTGAGAGTAGACTTTGCCACAGCCAAAATGGAAATTACAGATATTTTGTGGCTAAAAATGTAAGGGGAAAAAAAAGGAAACACTCTTGATCTCGCCTTCACCAACTGTGTACTGCCTCTAATCGCTCCAATATTCCTTTTCCTCTATCTAACCACCATCTGCTGACTTTTGACATTGGCATATCTAAGACCCAACTGACACCACCGTCTGAACATCAATCTCACAGAAACCTCCAATGTCTTGACCTAGAGCATTTCTCCACTAATCTCCAAACTTTTCTTTTACCTTTCTCAAACCTCACCTGTCCTTGTAATTCCACCCTCTCCTCTCAACTAGACATCATGACACCACCTACATTTAAACGCCGCAGGCGCCCCCAACAACACGCTTGGCACACCAAGCTGACTCGAGACCTCCAGAACTGCTGAACACTGTTGGAGAAAATCTCACTGTGCGTCTGACTTTCTCCACTATAAATTTATGCTGAGCTCATACAGCTTGCCTCTTTCCTCTGCAAAAGTAAATTACTTCAATACCCTCATAACCACACTCTCCCGCGAACCCAAACAACCATTTCACACATTTAACACTCTTCTTCGCCCTATTGTTCCTCCTCCTAGTAACTTGACCACCTCAGACTTTGCAACTCACGTCACTGACAAGATCTCTACAATCAGGGAAGAGATCTCTCATCTTTCTTCTTCCCCTTACAATACTTCCCCTAACTTCACTCCCTCTGCTGTTTTATGTTCATTTGCACCCGCTACATTGGAAAAGGTTTCTGCTGTGCTCTAGTCCTCCCGCCCCACCACCTCTCCTTTAAGCCTCATGTTCAATCTATCGCAAAAATCCTGTTGTTTCCATCTCAAAAACATTGCGCGCATCCGACCCTACTTAACGCCAGATGCGACTACGGTGCTGGTCCATTCCACTGTCCTTTCTTGCCTTGACTACTGTAATCCACTTCTCAGTGGTCTTACGTGCTCCCAACTTGCCTTGACTACTGTAATCCACTTCTCAGTGGTGTATCCTGTAAGATATAGGGCTCAATTTAGAATTCTTGTTCTTGCTTTCAAATTTCTACATAATGCTGCTCCCACCTCTGATGCTTGCCTTCAAGACTTCTCGAGGGTTGCACCGTTCCTGTGGAACTCGCTTCCCTACTCCGTTAGATGCTCACCCAGTCTCCACTCCTTCAAAAAAATCATTAAAAACCTACTTCTTCATAAAAGCGTATCAATTAAACTGTTAATAGCTTGATGGTGCTATATAAATAATAACATAATAATAATAATAAATGAGGCTGTTGGGGGCTTAAATATGTTCTGTGTGTATTGAAGTTAGTTGCTGTTTTAACCTTCATATAGAGTCGTCTGTTTTTTGGTCCAGGGTGGAAAAGGCCCTCAGTCGTCCCAGTCGAGCCTCGGCGACTGGGTCTGAAGTGCTCCAAGGTCCCTGATCGCAACGAGGAAGCAGACTTGGCAGAGGTACTCATTTGGAGTACTGCAGCTTCGTCACATTTGGTTGGCAGCGTTGGCATGACTTCCTAGCTATTGTGGAAGCATCCAAGACACCACTGGGATACCTGCACATTGTCTGAAACTCAGAGAGATGGATAGAGCTAGCACCCGTGCAGTGTCCCTATCTGATGAGGGGTTTCAGAGGAGACTACAGGAAGCTCTGTCTCAGTGAGAGTGAACTGGATTTTAGGGCCCAAATCCAAAAGGAACTCTGGAACGAGGTACTTGAGGAAGTTCAGGTTCTCTGGATGGAATGCCTCCCAACCCCAGAACAGCGACTTCATGATCAACTGGATCTGCAGATACATTTCCTGGGAGAGCAGCCCCTGGAGGAATTGGTGGTTGAACTTGAGCGACTGGTCTGGATGGAAATTATGGGTGAACAATGGTTACCGGGCATTACGATGGTATGCAGTCCAGCAGTACCCGTGGCTAGCCGATGACGACCCTCCAGAGGGTGAGGACTATGTTGTCCCTGGCATATTTTGGGAGGCCTTTTAGGAGGGAACTGATTTTGGGAGCCCTGCTTTTTTCAGACTCCGGGACATCCAGGAGCTGAGATTCAGGAGGTCTCTGCTGTCTGAAGCAACAGACCTGGATCCTGATCTGACCTACCTGGCCACCCTGTAGAGGGATCTTGAACAGGATTACAGGCAATTGTTTGACTCTGCACAGGAGCAGGTACCAGAGACTGGGGATTTAATAGACCTTACATCTGAGTATGTGAGAGAAGAATTATTAAATAAAAATTTAATAAAATATCCAGGAGTGATCTGTAGCTATAAACTAATAGTGCTCCATAAACTTGATAAAAGAAAAATGGAACATTAACATCCAATTGTAGCTTCTTCTATAAAAGAAACTTAGATTAGTGAATTCCAATGTATAACAGTCTTTGATTTAAAATCAAGTTGATAACAGTCTGTTGTTACTCTGTATGTGTAAGCTAATTCAGTTAGCTCCAGTTATAGATAAACTGGTATTTTGATACTGAATTAGTTCATTAATATAATACAATATGAACAGTTTATATGGTCCTGAACTAACTGAAATATTGTATCTATTGCCACACTGTTATTTTAGTGATAGCTAACAAACTGTATTATGTGACTTACAGTTTAAATAACACTTTACTCCTAGTGATAGGAAATAAAGTTAAAAGTCCAAGTGCTAATGAAAATAATTTATTAATAAATAAAATGGTTAAAAAGAAGAATAAGAACGATCCACTCACATTATGTCAAATACATACTGGATACTTTTGCAGGGGAATAAAATGAGCAGCTGAAGAAAAATAGATGTGTTGTCCGATCGCCACTTGATGAATGGATCGGCAATGTTTCTTAGCCGCGTGCGTGTCACCCGGTTTCCCTCCTGCGTTCCAGCTAGAAGTCGGCAGTATTTCGGTGAATGCCGGAAAGCAATGTGGTGTCGCTCTAGGTGTCGTCCTAACGCGTTTCGTGAGTCTTCTCTCACTTCATCAGAGGATGCTTGATAGGACCATCTCGTGGATTTAAATAGCTAGCAAATTGGCTGGCTTAGATTAACTCTTAATAGTTCATAGCACTGGATTCATTTATATAAATCATACATAATTACAAATAATTAACAATAAAATTAGCCATACAGATAATGAATTCACAATATATATTGGACCTATATATATTGTTAAAAATGTAAAATAATGGATGTATTCAACAGTAATAGATATAAAAATATTGAATAATAAACAAATATTACACATTATACAAATGTGAGTAAACAGTTAAAAAGTAGTAATTTATTCAAATATGTTTTAATTATAGATTTCATTATTGCAAAATCAGATGTTGTATTGTACATATATTGATCAATTGATGAGACTCATAATATGAAATACATAATAAAAAATCTACATAATAAGAACTCAATAAAAAATGTAGCAAAAAGATGTCAATATAAAATTCCACTCAAATGTGATATGTATCATTAAAAAAAAAAAAAAAAAAAAACCTTTATAAAAAAGCCCTTAATTCAAAATCCACATTTAGACCTTTAGGTTCTGACGAATCTAGCTGAAATATCCATTTAGCCTCTGCTTTGTCTAGTTCTTTCTCTAGATCTCCTCCTCTCCAGGGAATATTTACTTTTTGGATTGCCATAAAACTAAGTCCCTTAGGATCACTTGCATGTACAAGATTAAAATGTCTCGAAAGGTTGTGTGAATGGATTCCATTTTTAATAGTTCTAATATGTTCTCCCATTCTAGTTTTAAAAGCTCTTTTGGTACGTCCTATATATATTTTATTGCAAGGGCATTTTAATAAATAAATTACACCAGTAGTATTACAATTTAGGTGTAATACTAATACACATCTATTTTTCTTCAGCTGCTCATTTTATTCCCCTGCAAAAGTATCCAGTATGTATTTGACATAATGTGAGTGGATCGTTCTTATTCTTCTTTTTAACCATTTTATTTATTAATAAATTATTTTCATTAGCACTTGGACTTTTAACTTTATTTCCTATCACTAGGAGTAAAGTGTTATTTAAACTGTAAGTCACATAATACAGTTTGTTAGCTATCACTAAAATAACAGTGTGGCAATAGATACAATATTTCAGTTAGTTCAGGACCATATAAACTGTTCATATTGTATTATATTAATGAACTAATTCAGTATCAAAATACCAGTTTATCTATAACTGGAGCTAACTGAATTAGCTTACACATACAGAGTAACAACAGACTGTTATCAACTTGATTTTAAATCAAAGACTGTTATACATTGGAATTCACTAATCTAAGTTTCTTTTATAGAAGAAGCTACAATTGGATGTTAATGTTCCATTTTTCTTTTATCAAGTTTATGGAGCACTATTAGTTTATAGCTACAGATCACTCCTGGATATTTTATTAAATTTTTATTTAATAATTCTTCTCTCACATTTGCACTATTAGAGACCTGTTAGTGGAGCCTCTATTTTTTCCAGTTGAGTTGTCTTTTTGTAGCTGTGCTATTATTTATACCCTAAATAGAGGTTTCTCTTTTTTTTAGAAATCTCAAACCATTTCATTATCTACTTACATCTGAGTATGTTGGTCAGGTAGATGTGGAAGGAACTGTATTCTCCACACCTGAATCACATGGATATTGGGCAGCTGCTTCTGATCCCCAAGCCCCTGGCAGGATGAGTTACTGGGAATAGAGATAGTTGGTCTCCCTTCCCAGCGTCATAGTTCACTCCCAGCATTCTTCAGTCTCGACCAATGTTTGTGGGGGGGAAAGCTATACTTGCTCTGGATTTATACTCCTTGGGAAACTATACTTTTTTTTATTATAATTACTATTGGATTTGCTGCCACAGTTTCTGAGAGAGGGAAAAAGACATCCTTGGCGGCGAAACCCGTGTTCCTATCCGGGTGGCCGAAACAAAGAGTAACCTACAAAATGGCACTGGAATAGGGAAAAGTGAATAAATTATTTACATTTTACATTGAATACCCCATGCATCTTTGTGATATATGGTGTATTGAATTTTAATGGAAGCAATTTCAGGTAATTTTAATTTTTTTTCATAACCGGTTCACTTTAACTCTTTTATCTGAATCCTTGATCTCTAGACATGAAGGTAAGAACGACATGGGGACCATATTCTCTTTTGCAGCTGAATTGTGCAGGAGTTTCAGCTCTTTCTTTCTCCTGGGCATAACCACCCCGGGAATTCGAGATACTTAGAGGTGTAGTAAAAATATCGGTCTGCTTTGAAAGTATGGAGGTCTACGTTCGCTTTTGAAGCTTGGACCAAATATCGGAAAATAACCTGTCTAGGTTGGACAGAGTAATGAACCATTAAAATCGTCATTTAAGCCAGGATGGTACCCTTTATGTTTGCTCACTGAAACATTCAGAAGATCAGTACATCTTCAGTAAGTATAATGCTTGTGTCGGGATATCCCTCACTTGCGGGGAGGTGATAGCACAAGATATATATCCCTCACTGATAGCAGGAGTTCCTCAGTAGTTTCAGGCTTCAGGGGAACTATGGGTGGAGAGATCATCTGCCTCACCAGTGCTACCGCATTGGTCGCAGAACTGCCCGATGGCCAAAAGTGCTTGAAGAAACTCTGTGATGCAATACATCTACACTCACAAGATCATTGAAGACTAAGGCATATGTGGCAGTTTTTGTTTATTTAATATTAGGACTTTGTTTATTTGCCCTTTATACTTTGCTGTAAAGATGGAGTTTTATCTTATTCTGCACGAGCACTTTACCACAGAATTGATTTTCTTTGCTTTCTGACTTAAAGGAAAGTATTTCCAACATTAAATTGTGTGCTGTTTTTGACATACTACACCATAGCTTGTCTTTTTTCCACATGTTCTTTATTATCTCTGATCATGAGAGCTGAAGGTTAAAAGTTTAATGATGTTCCCATTATCATTGCTATCTTGTGAATGCAATCAGTAAATTAAAACAATAAGTAGTTTTAAACTATGCTACTCTAAGTATGCTTTATCTTTTTACATCTGTAGATATTATTGCATTTTGAAATTTGCTATGGAACATTGAGGAGTTCTTAATATCTACAGTGTAAAGGTGTTAAAACATTAATACCTTTTTATATTTGATCACATTTTATATACACTGTCATTTTGGGTGTGCGTGTGTGTACATATTGTTGTTCTGGTATACCCATGAATCGCTGGGCTGTCACCTCCAAGTCCCCCTTTTCTTGTGTCATTATAGCTCAGAGTGATTATAGCCCTACGTCACTGTATATTGCTGTCTCACCCAAACACTAGCCGAGACTTAGGGAAGGGTGAAGAACTGTTTTATTGGCACAACACGTCACCTTTTATACCTGGGGTCTCAACAGGAAGGTCCCAGGAAGAACAATAGAATTGCGACATACCTGGCGCGTTGTCTGTACCTGAACAGGTAATTTAATTAGTGACCAGACACCTTGGCACTGGGGCACACAATACAGTATAACGTAAGCTGTAGTGGTTTTAGTGCTTGGCGTGTTCTTGTAAGTAAGCCACCGCCATCCCAGGTTGAATTACTGGCCATTACACCACACATTCAACAATGTAACGTGCATAAATATCCATGATGGCAGGTAGCTGTTTTGCAAGCGCAATGTCGAGTTTTTATGCTGTCTTTTTAAATTGGTAATAAAAGGAAAAGGAGGGTTACACTCAATCACAGAATTAGGCACAGGGTGCACTGAGCATGGGTCCGCAAACCCCATATAATCTGTATAAATTTAAAAAAAAAAAGTCTCAGGCACTCACTGTGATTTCTTTCAGTGAGTGCCTGAGACTTTTTTTTTTTCATTTATGCCTTTTTAATTTGGAGCCTAACTTAGTGTTCTCAAGACCAGTAACAACAAGAAAATCATGTGTCTAAATAACTTTTTTTTTTTTATAAATTGCTTTTTTTTTTATTCTTTATTTTTGCGCCCGATAGGCAATGCAAGAACATATCAACATGAAGGCTTGCGCAGAAGCCGCAATATATTAAAGCATATTCATAGACATCACTGTTAACTTTGGCCTCCGTGGCCCGCCTCTTTACATTTTCTATATAATTTGCCTCCCATCGGGGATTTTATGTTTTTATTGGCTGTTACACTTAACTTCCCAGTGTTCATACGGTATTCATAGTGTGAGCAGTGCGCCTGTGAGGCCCGTATAGGGGCCTGTACGTTAGTGTTCTACCTTGGAGAATTGGAGTGGGTTCTGGTCCCGAAGACAGGCCTCTCAATGGGTGCTATTCTACTGACCTCTTGTTATTGGTAATGTATCATTAAGTCTGATCCTGCCTCCTGAGGGTGAGCCCTAACTCTAGCCGCGTCTGGGTGTACTTTAGACATCTTCCATCCTCCATTAGCGCGCTCACGTCTAAATGAGGGAAGTTAGTTATGTCTCCTTGGAGTGGGACAATGTCAGCCTTATAGAAGTTAAGAATTAGTAGAAAAGAAAAGAAAAAAAAGATAGAGGGTATCCTTGTAGGCCAAGGTTTCTGTACCAAGAAGTAGAGAACGTGGGAAAGATAGATTTAGAGAGAGAGGAGAAGATGAGATGAGCAAGAAGGGTAGAGAAGAGGAAGGAAGATATGAGTGTGTGGGGTGGGGGGATGGGGGAGGAGAGGGGGGGGAGGCGGACGAGGTTGGGGCACTTCACTCCTGCTCTGACCCAGCAGTGTCTGGTCCCAAATTGGGCTGTCCACTTGGCCCTTCAGTCATGATCCGAGCCCATGGGACTGTTGTCCCATGGTTCCCAAACCTTCTGGAAAGTTAGAGTTGTTCCTCTTAGTCTAGCAGTCAGGTCTTCCATAATTCTGGTTTCCTTTATTCTAGAGATTACTCCCCTAAACTCCGGCCCTTCAGGTGACAGCCACGTCGTTGCAACAGTTCTACGTGCGCTTAGGGTTATCGCCCGTACTAGTTTCTGCTCTCTTCTCGTCCATCCCTCTATAGATCTATTTAAGAGGTAGATCCATGGGTCCAAATCCAGAGGTTTGCCAAACGTCCGCTTCAAGAGGTCTTCAACAGACTTCCAGAATCCGCGGATTTTCGGGCATTCCCACCACATGTGGAGATACGTGCCTCTGAATCCGCAACCTCTCCAGCATTCGTCAGTATCTCTCTTGTGCATTTTGTGTAATGTTATCGGAGTAGTATACCATCTGAGCAAGGTTTTCCATGCCTGTTCCTGTTGTGTGACGCAAATCGAAGCGCTCTTGGTTGCCTCCCATATCTCCTGCCATTCAACTCCTTCCAGTTCCTCCCCCAGGTCCGACTCCCATCTGTCAGTGTATTTCAGACTTCCCCATTCTTTAGTCTCCGTGCTAAGATGGGTATACAGCAGCGTAATCATTCCTTTAGGGGTGCATCCCTCTCTGCATAGCCTCTCGTAAAAAGTAAACTGACCTTGGGCTGCGGTTTTGATATGGGGTCTTCTAGCGAAGTCCCTTATCTGGAGATATCGAAAGTTATCTGCTGGGGTCAGGTGGGTATGTTGTTGGAGTTCCTGAAAAGGTATGACCTCTCCTTCTCTGTATAGCTGATAGAACCGCTGTAACCCTGTCTTTTCTATATTCCGAAAGTTCCTAGGGGCCATTCCGGGTGGAAATTCTCTATTTCTGAGTATCGGGGTCATAGGGGAGGGAGATGAAGCGAGTCCAAACTTGGCCCCGTTCGTATCCCATAGTCGAAGAGAGTTAAGGATGGCTGGGCACGTCACCCTTATCATGGGTCTGTGTTCTTTCGGGACCCATATCGTAAATTGGGGAACGTCCAAGCCTACCATCATTGATTCGATTTCCACCCATCTCCTTTCTCCCACAGGGGAGTGCCACATGGCTACCTGTGAGAGTTGGGCCGCCAGATAGTAGTAGTATAGGCTTGGAAGCCCCAGTCCCCCTCTGTCCTTTCGCCTATACAGAATCTGTCTGGCTATTCTGTGTCTCTTGTTATGCCATACGAAGTTGCAGATCGCTTTCTGTAGTGGCAGCAGTTGGGATTTCGTAACGCGAATAGGAAGGGCTTGGAAGAGAAACAGTATGCGCGGTAGGATATTCATCTTTACGGAGTGAATACGCCCCAGCCAGGATATAGGTTTATCCGCCCATTTTTCTAGGTCTCCCATTAGGGTCCGTAGCATCGGTTCGTAGTTGCTCGTATATAGTCGATCCGGAACTGCCGTCAAATGGACTCCGAGATATTTTAAGGAGTTCGGTTCTATCCGCAGTTGGTACTTTTCCTTTATCAGGGCTACTTCGGTCGCTGGTAGGCCTATAGGCATTGCCCCAGATTTCTGGATGTTGGCCTTATATCCGGACAGGGCTCCGTATTCATGTATGACGTTTTGCAGTGTGGCTATGGACTCGAGTGGGTTCGTCACAGTGAGAAGGACGTCGTCAGCATAGGCAGAAACGGTGAATTCCTCTCCCCCCACCGTGACCCCGCTGATATTTGGGTGCCTGCGTATAGCCTGAAGTAGGGGTTCCATTGCCAAGACGAAGAGGAGGGGGGAAAGGGGACACCCCTGTCTGGTCCCATTGTGTAATTGGAAAGGGTTCATTGGGGCCCCTGCTATCTGTATCTGTGCCCTTACATCATGATACATTGCTTTCGTAACTTGCATGTATTCGTCCGGGAATCCAAGGTGCTTCATTACCGAGAACAAGAACTTCCACCTTACCCTATCGAAGGCTTTTTCGGCGTCAATAGATATAACCAGGGATGGGGTTCTAGTTGTTACCTGTTTCCAGATCAAGTCGATAGTCCGTCTGGTATTTTCGAACAGTTGCCGGCCTTGAATGAAGCCTACTTGGTCTGCGTGGATAAGGGAGGTCAGATGCGGGTTTAGTCTGTCCGCCTGAATCTTGGCTAAGATCTTTAAGTCATGATTGATCAGAGATATAGGCCTGTAGTTTTCTGGAAGAAGTGCGTCTTTCTCCGGTTTGGGGAGGAGGACGATCGTGGCCAAAGCCATCTCTGGCCCCAATCGCTCCCCCTGTCGCAAGTGGTTGCAGAGTGCGACTAGTTGAGGTGCGAGTTCCTCCTGGAAAGTCTTATAGTAAGACCCGTCGAACCCGTCTGGGCCTGGCGCCTTGTTTCCTTTCAAACTCGATATCGCCCTGTCGACCTCCTCTACGCTGATTTCCTCAGCTAGGGTCGCCGCTGCCTCCTCTGATAATTTGGTGAGACCTAGACTGTCCAGATATAGCAGGATGTCGTGTTCCCCTAGTCCCTCCTGCGCGTGTCCGTCCGGCGTGTGGTTGTACAGGTGTCTGTAGAAATCTTCGAAGACCTTTACGATGTCGGCCGGTTTCGTTTTCGTCGAGCCGTCAGGGTGTTTGATGGCTGTGATATGGGGTCTGTGTTGCCTGGGCCGTAGCGTCCTAGCTAGGAGTGTATCCATTTTGTTAGCCTTGTCAAAATACGTCCGTTTGGACCACGTCATGGCCCGGGCTGTGTCGTCGAGTAAAAGGGTGCGTATGTTCCGTCTAACTGCTTCCAATCGTCCGAGGATCCCTTTGTCAGGGGTAGCTTGGTGTTTCTGTTCTAGGTTCCGTAGTTGTTTGAGCAGGAGTTCTAATTGATGATGTTTCTGTTTTTTCTTCCTCGTGGCGAATTTAATCAGGTTCCCTCTTATGACAGCCTTATGTGCAGCCCATACCGTGCTAATGCTCACTTCTGGGGTGGTATTGTCAGTGAAGTAGTCCGTTATGGCCTTTCGGATGCTTTCTACGACTTCCGGGTCTCTGAGCAAGGAGGTATTCAATCTCCATGACCAAGGGCTCGCCGTGCTCAGATTTCCGAGAGTGATGGATACGTCTGCGTGGTCAGACCACGAGATAGTCCCCACTTCTGAGCCCATGAGTTTGGGCAACCCTGTTGCATTGACCAGGAAAAAATCGATCCTGGAATATGTTCCATGGGGGGCTGAGTAGAACGTATAATCTCGTTCCGTCGGGTGTTGTGCCCTCCATGCGTCCACCAGGCCTGTATCTGCTATAAAAGCTTTAAGCAGGCGGTCCTGTCCCCCCTGTCCCTGTGAGCGCGGGCCTCCCCCCCTCGAGCTCCTATCCATCGCTGGGCTCGGTGCGGCGTTAAAATCTCCGCCCATGAGGATTATGCCGTGTGGCAATGCTGCAATCTTACTTCGTAACTTAGTCCAAAATCCGGCGTCCGGTTGATTCGGGGCATATATATTGATCAGATGAATGGTGTGGGAGTGTATGGTGCCTGATGCGATAATGTATCGTCCCTCTGGGTCGGTATCCAGGATCGACATCTGGAGAGGGCAAGAGCGTCTGACGACAATGGCAACTCCGCTCCTTTTACCGTGCGTCCTGGCTTCAAATGATCTCGTATACACATGGTCTCGCAATTGAAAAGTGGCCTGTCTGGGGAGGTGGGTCTCTTGCAAGAAAGCTATGTCGGTGTTCGTCCTTTTTAGGGCCCTGAACATCATGCGTCTCTTTTTGGGGGCGTTTAGGCCCTTAACATTTTGAGTGGTGATCTTAATCGACATCTTGTGATATGTTGAGCTCTGCTATCTCTGTGGTGCCCTTGTCTGTATCGGGATCTGCTATTCGAGCAGGAGGACTTCCTTTTGGGACCGTCAACTCGTCCGTCCCCCCCAAGGTCCAAGGAGGGAGGGGTATAGCTAAGGAGGGCAGATGGGTAAGAGGGGGAGAGGAAGAGAAAAGAAAGAAGAAATGTAGAAGATGCATCCGGATTCCGTCCGGTGCGGAGAAATCTCTGGTCTTATCACACGCCAGAGAGTAGTGGGTTGCGAGTACCTTTCACCTCTTCACGATCAACGCGCGGAGGATACTGAGGATGCCCAAAGCCCCGTCTCCCACGCGCCCTATATAAACTACTGAGACCTCTATTCGCCTTTGCTAGCTGTTCCCTACCTGTTGCTTCTCCTCCCTTCAGTGATTGCTATGGTGGTGTCCCCCTTGTGGCTCCCTTCGCTCCTTTGCTTGTGGGTTTTCCGGAAGGTTTTCCCCCAACTTGTCCCCCCATGTCCCGGTGGGCGTGCAGTTTGGCGCGTGTCTGCGAGATGTGTCCCCTCTGTAGGGTGTCTCTACCTCCAGGTGAAGGTGCATAATAGGGGATGTGGGATTAATCTGGGTTTCTAAGTTATAGTAGGCCGTCAGGCCCATAGGGGGCGTGTAGAGGGCCCTCCGTAGGTCCTCCCCTCAGACCGGCAACTGGTCTCTCCCATTTCACCCAGGGGGGGATCTCCACAACTCCCACCCCCGGTCCAGGGGAGGGCCACAGAGGTCCGGCCAGCCCCCCGTCTGGGGACCTCCTGAGAGTGTATACTGGTGGTCCTTCCCGCCTTTTTAGTTGTGGTGTGATTAGGGACGTTTAGGGTGGGATGTATGAGAGAACATGCAAAATACAATGAAAAAATACAATTAAAAATAACATACATCAACTGTCGTACTGCGATACCCCTTCTTCAAGAACACATTAAGGGTACCCTTGCTCTGCCCGGCTACGGGGTCCCCATCACCCCATGGGTCTCGGCTATTCAGTGTCCTGGCGTCGGTCGGGGGGGTTTACAACTTGGAGTGTTATGTTCTGGGCCTGGTACAGTGTGTGTCGTGATTGGGGGCATAGTCAGTGGGCGCTGCCTGCTGTGTTTATGTGTTTTTGTTTTTTCCTGTATAAGAAATGTTGCACAAATGGTCTTGTGCTCGTTGTCTCATGCTCCCTATACCTGTGCCTACCCCTGTCATCCCCCCCACATCGATGATCCCGGTATATGGGTGTATGTGGTGGCTGTGTATCGGTCACTTGCACAGTTAGTAGGGGAAGACTGGACGTCCCCTGTTATAGAAGTGTGTCGCTTTCCGTCAGGTTTCCCTGCATTCCAAACTTCCTCCTATCCTGCTGTTGGTTAGTCCCCTTTTGCTATCTGGAGATATAGTGTCAGGCGTAGTTAACCTCCCTCTCCCATGCATTACTGTGGGTCACGTTCCACAAAATATCCTAGTGTACATTGTAAGTTGTTTGTTGCCTGGTCGCTTTTTTTCTTTTTTTTTTTATGTAGCCTGTTTTAGTCGGGACAGTTATCACCATTATAAAAAAAAAAAAAAATATATATTTTTTTGTAATGTACCTTTTGCGACCAACTATTACGTTCCGTCCCTGTTCCCCCCGGGGGCACAGGCAATCCTCCCCCCGTCCGGTGCTACCGATATAACGGCGCTGCGACCAGGCCTGGGGGGCCAAGGGGGCCCCCGATTGCGGCCAGGTGATAAAGGCGCCCCCAACGGGGGGAACAGGGGTTCCAGTCACTTTTTAAGGCAACACCAGTCGGGATAATGTTTAAACAGGTCTGCGGTGGTTCTCCAAGGTCCTCGCTCGTCGGAAGTTCTGCGCTAAGGGAGTCGTTCCAGTCGTTAGTCCCAGGTGCCCCAGTGGGGGGGGTCCATTAAATGCACCACCCTTTCTCCCTCCCAATCCAAGTAAAAGAGTATCCCGAGGAGGTCTTTTGCGTCCCAACCAAAAGTCAGTGTGACAGGGCGGCTGTGCCCATCCGAGCCCATGTACCGGGGGGGTATACCCTTGAGCCATAGGAATACCGGTGAGGGGGTAAAGACAAAGATGGCACGGTCCCCAAACAGCGGCTTAGGCCCGCATCCCATTCCCCACCCCAATATCACGGGAGGGCGCATCCACCCCCCCCCCCAGGCCCCGCACCAGCCAGGTCGTGAACATGAGGGGGACCCCAGGGCCAACCACTACGTTACCGACAGCATCTATCGGCGTCCTCTCGGTCCCGTTCCCCGCCACTCTGAGTGTAGCTGTGGAAGATCCTCCGGGTGCATCGCCACGCTGGGGAGGTCAGGAGGCGGTTGTACGCCAAGGCCACTGAGCAGTCGGTGGGGGTCTCCTCCCGGTGTGAGGATGTGTGCCCGGTCTCCTCTGAATACCAGTAACTTGAAGGGGAATCCCCAGGCGTATTTGATACCGGCATTCCTTAGGGCTTCAGTGATGGGGCGCCAGTCTCTCCTCCGTTGTAACGTAGATGGGGCTAGGTCTTGATAAAGGGATATGTTCTTGCCGAATGGGGGCCTCACGGCTCTTCTTCATTAGTGCTTCTTTAGTGCGGTGGTATAGGAAGCGGATGATGACATCCCGCGGGGCATTAGTGTCGGTCCTCTGGCTTCGTAAGGCCCTGTGTGCCCTCTCTATGTGCCAATGTTCCTCCGGTACATTCGGGAGCAGAGGCTTCAGTATGGTGAGTATAAGCCCCTGTAGGTCTTCGTCCGGGTTCTCAGGCAGGCCTCTCAGGCGAATATTGTTTCTCCTGGACCGGTTAGCCAGGTCTTCATAAGCAAGATCTATGTTTACCATTTGGGCTGTTAGGTTGTTTGCCCTGTCTACTACTGCGTTGTGAGCCTGTACCGACGCCTCCATGCGGTCCTCAAGTTTAGCGGTGCGCTCCCCCAGGGCCCCAATCTCGGCCTGGAGTACTGCCGTGGATTTAGCTATTTCCCCCGCGAGGAAGGTCCTCATCTCGGCCAGCTTTGCCAGGACCGTGTCCCGATCATCAGGGGATGTTTCCCGTTCTGCACGAGGCGAAGCCTGTGGGGTCGTAGTGCCGGCGCCATCTTGGGTCCCCAAGCGGCCTTGTTTCTGCGCCGACATGAGGTCCAGAACTGTGCTGCCGGGGTCGGTACCCCTCTTCTGCTGTTTTTTGGGGAGCCTTTTCTCCATTATGGGGGACTCCTTGGGTGAGGTAGTGGGTAATTAGGTCGCTTTTGTTAGCTTTTAGGGCGCGTTTCGGCGGGAGCTCTAGTGAGACACGTCTAGTCCCATCGACGGTCAGACCACGCCCCCCTATAAATGTGCTTTTAAAGAGCAACTTACTAGCTGAGGAAACTAGCCTGGGGTAGCTACTTGTCAGTTAAAGTTACAACAAATATTCATTCTATGTGTGAAGTTTACTTAAATGTTGAATAATCTGAATACGTGGAACACATGATACAGAGTTAAGTGGTTTTTTAAAGGTTATAAGACCAGAAAATGCTCAATTCCTCAGGACATGCATCAGGCTCCTACTATTAACCTGTGGTGCTTCCTGTCCCTTCCCATTCTAATTAAACAGACAATTGTATGCCCTGAAGCTCCCTAATCCTGGGAATACAATGGTCTGTTTAATTAGAAGGGGAAGTTACCTCGCACTTTACCTGGGCAGGGGGTGGGTGGTAGTAACAAATGAGTAGGGGCTATTTGTGCAGCCTATAACTGTTTATATTACCCGCCCTTTGATTTTATATATTTATTAATGGCTGTGAATAAAAAATGTTTTGCTCTTTGTAGCCATAACTTGCTTTAATAGACACACAAGTGTAGATTAATTTTGGTGGTGGCAAAATGCATCTTTGCCTGTGTAGAGAAGAATCCCTGCTCCGACCCTTTGCCAATGTGACTAGAAGGTGAATCTGAAAGGATGGACTAAATGGATTGGGCCGCTCCAGAGTGGAGTGTAGAGCTGGGCCATTAAGGAGTTTAAGGTCAGTGTGGTCACAAATAGCAACAGATACAATGGTCATTTTGTCAAGGCAGGGAAAATTTAGATGCAGAGATCAAAAACGTGTCTATTCTAAATTGTGATTTATGGACCTAAGAATATGTATAGTCTGTGTCTGTTCCATAAGAGAGATGCCGCGGCTCATGAAGATCACCAATATGACACAGTCATAGGCCAGAGTTATCTTCCATTGCAGTCGCCCCTGCCTATGTGACCTGTCAATACATGGGTCTAAGACCATGTTCAAGTTTCCCCCAATTATTAATTGGTCACAGTCAAATTGGGGGAGTTTACATTCTTTAATTGTGGTGGCCAACAATGAATTAGTAGCTTAGTATAAAAGGGGATGGTGGATGAGTTTTGAGCATATATATTGATTATACAGTACTCTACAACAGAAACAGTTATATAAACAAAGATATAATGATCATTTTCTAATCCAATTCACATTTGTCTATGGTACACAGAAAATCTTTATGTATGAATAGCCATCTCTCTCAATTTTAAATTAGTTAGCAGTTAGTAGTTAGCAGAAATACATGAATGGACGGGTCTCCAGGAATGTGGTGGAGTTTTTTGCCCAGAAGCCACATGAAACGGTACCAGGCAAACCCACCTCGGGGCTGACTATCAGATGTGGAGGCAAGCGCACGGCGCCAGCAGACCCAGCATGGCGGCTCTTCATGGCGGCTGCTCAGATTTCTCAGATGAGTTCTCTGGGGACCCAGACGAAGAGTATTTACCTGCTCCAGCTCCAACGCAGATGGCAAAACACAGCAAGACAGATGCAGACTCCGAGCCGGTAACCACAGCAATCTTAAAAACCTTATTGGCAGACCTGCAAAAGAACATCCTCGCAGATGTCACAGCGCTACGAGGCGACTTACAAGGCCAGTAAGGCCGCATTAGCACGCTGGTCACAAGCTAACACCCAGAGCGGGCCATACGCCAACTGCGGCAGCAGACCCAGCAGAATGAACGCCCTCTTCGCGGCTCAGGAGGACTCCAGACGTATACACAATCTGAATGTTAAAGGGGTCCCAGAAGCCGTGCCAGACACGGAGTTGCTGCATGTCATGAGGCGTCGGTTAATGGCTATATTGCCGCCCAGGCAGGTCAAAGCAACTACTCCTGAAGACCTCTTTCGGGTCCCAAAACCTGTAAGAGCACCAACCACGGCCACAAGGGACGTCATAGTCCCCTTCCGTGACGGAAAAGACAAAGCTGCAGTCCTCTCTGCCCTACGGGGAAAAATGCCTCTACACTTCAAGACCATGGAGCTGACTGTCTTCGCTGACCTGTCCAGTGGAACTTGATGCTTGGTGCAGGTCACTCTGACCACTCACCTCCCTGCTTCAACGACATAAGATTAGCTCTCCCGAACGCTCATAATACAACATGGGCTGGACTCACACCAGATCCAAGACACTGCAGCCCTGTTACGGACTCTGGGCCTACCACAGGACTCTCTCACCCATGGGGGGGCCACACAACCCAACCTCTCCAACCCGCATCCTGTCAACAATATGCTTGCGACTGCTGTTGTGGCTGAACAAGCTCATTGTTACTTCGTGCACAACAAAAATAAAGATTCACAAAAAAAACCAAAGACTAGTGGTGGAGAAGTATGGAATAAACTATTCAGGTAGTTTAAAGAAGAGCTTAGAAGGAAATGGGATGAACCTGCCTTGAATTGGGCAGGCCCGTCCAAAGTACTGACAGGTCAGCCTTTCGAAAATGTTAACCAGCCACAGAGGCTTGTCCACTGAGGGAAGATCAAGCAGGGAATGCTGTTTCAGTGCTTTATGCAGGGTCTTAGTGCCCTTACAGAAAAAAGGATCAGCGCTCTCTACCTAAATAACACACAACAAAAATAAAGTGGTGGAAGCACACCTAAAACTAGGGCTTCTTCACAGGCTCTATGACATACATAGTAGAAACAGATAAAAGAAAGGTAGCGCCACTAAAATATAAAGGTAGTTTACTACAATCACATATGTCAAGCTGGAATAGCAGAAAATATACACAATAGCTAAAAGGTCTGAGGTGGATAAATCCAAAACTAAAACCGGTCTGTGGAAGATGGCACAATCTTTATAGTATGTGTATTCCTCAATGTGATATGAAATAGATAAGTGACAACAAATGATGCATTATGTCACAAATAGGGGCTAGATACAGTATAGAAAATCTATACGTGTCCTATTCACGTTTGATAGTTATCTACTTAGCTCTAGTGTTGATAGTGTACAGTGGTACAATCCCAACTTTTAGGATACGTGAAGTCTATGTAGTCTTGCTTGATTTAGGAACCATATAAAAAATAAAAGAAACTGCAATAGTGCTTAAAGTATAAAAACCAGAGGTGAGATGATAAAATAACAAGTGGTTACTCACATTTGAGTGAGCAGGCTAACTGCTCAATTAATACAACTTGAGTGGTATAATCACCACCTAGGATTCTTAGGAGTAATATCCTCACTGGAAAGTTAAAAAATTCTAGTACCAGGTAAAAATACTTCTGGTTACTTACAGAATAAATAAATGTGTATATGTAAAAATATATAGAAGTTTAATTGAAAAAAGTATAGGCTTAAAAAAAAAGAATTTCAAAAAAGTTTAAAAAAATAAAATAAAATAAAAAATATATAGTCCAAATCTACATTTAATTCTTCAGGGGTAAGAGTTTTTTTTAAAAGGAACACCCAATACATTTCTTTTTGTCCTAATAGTTTTTTGAGGACTCAACCTCTCCAGGGTACCTTGCATCTTTGGATCCCAATGCACTTTAAAAGTTTAGGATTCTTATTGTGTCGCATAAAGTGCTTTGATACAGAATGGTTTTGGTAACCTTTGATGATATTTCTGCAGTGTTCTGCTAATCTGATTTTGAGACATCGTGTGTTCATACCTACATACTGGAGGCCACATGGGCTCTCCAGTAGATATATGACATGCTTTGTGTTGCAGCATATTAAGTCTCTAATAGGTTATGTGGTATTGGTGTTGTTGGAGGTGAATTGTGTGGTTTTTGGGTCAGTGGATTTGCAAACAATACATCTGTTGCATTTGTAAAAACCTCTGGATTTGGACAAAAATTATAGGTTGGTTGTGTTAACGTTTTTTGTGAGTAGTTCTTAATTAAGGGACCCCTCTAAAAATTATATGGGGTCCTCGCACTAGAACCCCTCCTGCACCGTATATGCCTGAATGAGCAGATACAGGGAATACACCTGGGGGACAGGGAGATTAAGAGCAGCGCATTTGCAGATGAGATATTTCTGTATATAGCCAATCCACAAGACTCCCTACCCACACTACTGCAGTTTATACACTCCTATGGGCAGTTCTCATACTACTCAGTTAACGCGCCCAAAACACAGGCCTTACCTATGGGCATCCCTGCCCAGGTCCTTCGTACCCTCACGCACACCTATGACTTTGACTGGCGAACTGACTCCATACGCTACTTAGGTCTGACAATCACCAAAAACCCTGCAAACCTCATGGCAGCGAACTATGTTGCAGTTTGGAATAAGTGTAGTCAATTACTGAAGCAATGGTCACCGATGTACCTCACTTGGACGGACTGCATAGAGTAGCTCAAAACGTCAATATTGTACCTCTTCTGCACAATGCCTCTCCACCTCCCTCCCTCCTACTTTAAGACAATTCAGGCTGACATGGGGAGATTTGTGTGGGCGGGGGGCAAGGCCAGAGTATCCGCAAAGCTTTTACAAGCCCCTAAGAAAATGGGAGGTTTGGCAGTACCCAATGTCCAGGGCTACTACCACGCAGCAGTATTGGCCACGGCTATCCCCCATATATTCTCCGAGCCCAAACCACAATGGGTCTCATTAGAATGGGACCAATTAGATAACCACAAAATCCCACACCTGCTTTGGACACCTTCACATCTCAGACCTGCTTTGACCGCACTTCCCTCCCAGATGCAGCTGATGTTCTGAATCTGAGACAAGTACAGACCCAGGCTGGGCAGCACCCCGGGCCTCTCCCTGGCGACCCCCCTCAAGGCCCTGCCCTACATCATCCCCACATTTAATGCCCTACCGTGGCACCGCGGGGCGCAACGCACCTCTACCACCTATTTGACACTCATAAATTCCTAGACTACACGACCTTAGCCGACAAATATGCTCTCCCAGAGTCCTCGCTGTACTCATACCTCCAGCTACACTCTTGCATATCTAGAGAAGCGAAACGCTGCTTAGACACTTCCAGAGATGTTAACAGGATAACTGCATGGGAACAAATGTGTATAACTGCAAAACTGCTACCTCATTGTAAACCGGTCTCCATGTGCCTCAGCTCCATAGCTAATTATAACCATTTCTCGACCACAAAATATGCTCAACGTTGGGAAAAAGATCTTGGCTGTGTAGTGCCACCTTCATCTTGGGACTCTATTCTGTCCGACCCTCTCAAACTACTAAAATCTACCTCACACATTGAACAACACCGCAAAATACTGTACCGTTGGTACTTAGTGCCGACCAGACTGCACAAGATATTTCCCTCCACCTCACCAATCTGCTGGAGATGCCACGCAGCAGAAGGCTCACTGCACCACATATGGTGGAGCTGCCCACGGCTCCACCACTACCGGACTGAGGTCCACGCACTGATTCAAGACGCCACACAAAGCTCCCTCCCATTCAACCTGCAGTTGTGCCTCCTGTTGGATCTCCCTAAAGAGATGCCCCAACACATCAAAAAATTGACCTTGCACATAGCCTTGACGGCACCGCAATTAATAGCAAGGAGACGTAAATCAACGATCCTTTCCAAAAAGGAAAGTCTCCTAGAGGAACTGCATAGGCAGTGGATTTACGAAACCTCCTACAAGTCCCTTTTCACCTCCCCCCCTTCCTCTCCTCCCCCCAATGCTTTTTAGGAAAACTTGGGAGCATTGGCAGACCTGGAGATCTGGTAATGTGCCCGGGGCGTGGTCGGTGATGTACCCTGTGTTCCTTGCTAATAGGTTTGCAGGTTCCTAGAAGCATGTAAGTTGCAACCGATTATCCACACCCCTCAGTCATCCGTGGGGTGCTAAGCTGCTATGTTGTTGTGTGATATACTATTAAGTGTATGTATTGTCGCTGTGAGCCTGTAACAAGGTGGCACTACTGTTAATAACAATGCTCTGATGTCTCATATGGTGATGCACCCCCCTGTTCTGTTATGTACCCTTCCCCTATGTAATGAGCAACTGTACAAAACTGCTTAACTACCATCCCATTTCTCTTCTGTACCCCAAATACGTTTCTTATTGACAAAATAAAAATTGTCAAATTTAAAAAAACAAAACAAATGATATGGGGTTTATCTGGGATAAGAGTTTTGAGTATTTCATCTTGTTTAAGGATATGCCCTTGTTTTTGGATTGTTTTTTTTTTTTCACAGTTTTGTTCTTATTATCGAAGTTAAAGAAAAAAAGGGCATGGAAGGTGGGTCTTTTTTGGTATTGTACTCTGAGATCTTGTCTGACTTTTTGTTTAACAGCTTTGAGGGATTTATCTAAATTTTTCTTTTTTGGTAGTGTTTGCTGATAAATTGTGCTTCCAATGTTTTAGCTTGTTCATCAAAGTCTATATTTAAGGAACAATTTCTGCGAAGAGGCAGGAACTGGCCTTTGGGGACCCAGTCTAACCAGGATGGTGATGGCAGCTTGATCTGTCAATGAATGTGTTAGTACATACTTTAAAAAAACAACAACATTCTGGTATTAATATTGAATGTCTAAAAAATTGATGTATTTGCTGTATTCATTTTCGCACATCACAAGGATGCAGAAGTACCTACTACAAACCCCATAATACTCAGCGATTACGCGGCAAGGCCCGTGATCAGATATGGCCGTCGACCACATAATCATTATGTTTTAAGTATTATCATATTTAAAACCACAAATTTAGCTTTGTTTTTAAATAATAATGTAACACACTTGTACATGTGTTTAATCGCTTATGCATGTTATTTCTATCTATTTTGTATGTTGTATGAACGTATTTATGACGTCCTTTTGGCGCCCTTTAAAAAAAAAAAAAAAAGTAAATGTACATTCCCTATATATATACCTCTACCTACCAGGTTGTACTTTCTGATCTCCACTTGAAAAAGCCTAAGGGCGAAACTCATTGTGGTCATTAATATAACCGTATTCTTTTAATAAAGGTATTTTGGCGTCTTTCTGTCTGCGAGTTAGCCATTTTGCTTTTATATTTATATATATATATATATATATATATATATATATATATATATATATATTCGATTTTCTTTTTTTAAATTTTAAAAAACTACATAGACTTCACGTATCCTATAAGTGGGGATTGTACCACTGTACGCTATCAATACTAGAGCTAAGTAGATAACTATCACTAAACGTGAGTAGGACCATGTAGATTTTCTATACTGTATCTAGTCCCTATTTGGGACATACTGCACCATTTGTTGTCATTTTTATCTATTTCATATGAACTTCAAGGATTTATTTATATCACATTGAGGAATACACATGCTATCAAGATTGTACCATCTTCCACAGACAGGTTTTAATTTTGGATTTCAGACTTTTTACTCTGGACTTTTTAGCTATTGTGTATATATTTTCTGCTATTCCAGCTTGACATATGTTATAGTAGTATACTACCTTTATATTTTTGGTGGCGCTACCTTTCCTTTAACTGTTTATCTCATAATGAGTTTGTTTAACCCCTTAAGGACACATGACATGTGTGACATGTCATGGTTCCCTTTTATTTCAGAAGTTTGGTCCTTAAGGGGTTAATGATGCGCTTGTAATATGCTTTTTGGGGACAGTTCCCTGGTGTCCCCAAAAGTGGAATACAAAGAAACCCCTAACTAAAGGGGCTGTAAATATCCCAAAATCTCATACTAAAATAGAAAGTTTTTTGTGTTTTCAATTTCAGGGATTTTTTTCATAGGTCACTTAAAAAAATATAACCCAGGGATCTTAAACTTGGTCAGCTACTGATGGCCTACAACTTCCAGAATTCTCTGAAAGCAATAGATGGCCAAAGAATTGTGGTAGTTGCCACAAACAAGTGGTTAAAAAAAACCCAGGTAAGAAGTTAAACCTTTTAAAAATGATTTGACTATTTACAATTGGAGGTTGCTAGGCACTCCTGGCACTATAACCACTACAGTACTTAAAGGAACCCTATAGGGTCAGGAACACAAACATATGACTCTCTATAGTGGTAAAACCACCATCTAGCCTTGCATGGACCCACTTACCTCCCTAAATATAGTAAAATTGTACTTGTATTCAGGTCTGCAACTGCTGCCTCTACCCCTGATCTGCTTGCTTACATCAGACCTCATCAGAAGTGATTCTGTGAGCCAGTCACAATGCTTTCCCATAGGATTGGCTGAGACTGTCAAGGAGGTAGATCAGGGGCAAGTCAAACACAACCCTGGTCAATCAGCATCTCCTCATAGAAATTAACTGAATGAATGCATCTGTATGAGGAAAGTTTGGTGTATGCATGCAGAGAGTGTAAACACTGAACGGCAGTACTGCACAGTGTGCAGCACTGCCCTAGGAAGCACCTCTAATAGCCATCTAAAGTGGTGGCCAGTGGAGTTATCACTCGGCTGTAAACACTGCATTTTCTCTAAAAATACAGGGTTTACTGCAATAAGCTGTTTACCTCTTTTACCCTTCAGATTACAGATGTTCCACAGCTTCTTTTACTTCTTTTATATTATTTATAAAATTTTATTTATAAAATATTTTACCAGGAAAAATACATTGAGATTTCTCTTGTTTTCAAGTATGTCCTAGGTCCACAAATCATTGCATTGTTACATTAGGTACAACAAAATACAAAAACAATATTAATACACAATATATATACAAAATGTAACATAGAACAGGCAGGAAATATATAATCAACCATGACACATGCATTCTGTTTTGAGGTATGTAGGGAGGGATCTCTTTAGGCTTAGGGAAGATTTTAAATTGTGCGGGAGGTCGTTCCACAATTGCGGTGCTCTGAAGGAGAAGAAGGAACGGGCCGCTTTCTTTTTGTATTGATGTAGACTAAGTAAAGTGCTTCTACTGGATCGGAGCTTATAGAAAGTGGGAACAGCTGGGGAAAGCATTTTGTTCAGGTAGGGTGGGAGTTTCCCAGAAAAGCTCTTAAAAACAAGGCTGGAAAGATGAAGGGTGCGTCTGGATTCCAGCGATAGCCAGTTTAGTTCCTTTAGCATGTCACAATAAGGGGTCCTGTAATTACATTGTAACACAAATCGGCAGAACGAGTTATACAATGTGTTGAGTTTATTAATGTGGGATTGCGATGCAGACGCATATACTACATCCCCATAATCCGTGATTGGCATCAGCATTTGCTGTACAATCTTTTCCTTTACTGTAGGGCTTAGGCAGGCTTTGTTTCTGTACAGGGCACCTAATTTTGGATAAAGTTTAGATGCAAGCTTTTCTATGTGCAGGCCAGTTTAAAATAGAATGAAACAAAAAGTTCCGTGTACACTTTCCCAAATTCCAGGGTACACTTTTAATTAACAGGTTTTTGGTACACTTTAGTGCCATTAAATGTAAGTTCACCTACCATAATTAAAGCAAACCATGAATCCTACATTTAACTGTTACCATGGATGCTTTCAGCTGAAAGGCAAAATATTTATCAAAATGTGTAGTAAATGGCAGCAATATCATGTGGTTCTTGAAAGCAGTTACCAAATACATAAATGAGCCATCCAATCAATCTCTCTTTTTTTTAAGTGTATACTGGAGCTTGAGAGTTCATAAATCATTTCTCTTTCTTTTGTTTATACATTAGAGCTGAATACTGTAACCCATGCACGTTTAATTCCATTGCACTGTATGCTTTGTATCTTCCTCTGGGTGGCCACATTGTGTTATATTTTTAATCCATCTTCCTTAAAACAGAATATAAAAAAAAAAAAAAACACACACACAACTGAAGAGTCTCTGTTCATCATACAGGTATAGTGTGTGTGTGTGTGCATACAGATAGTTTGATGCATTTATATCTACAGACTTGCTGTAGAAATTGAGGGAGGATGAGGGGTGAGATGTAGCATGACATGAGCAGAACTATACAACAAGAATGGGCAAACATTCAGTTGCTGTGCAATTTGACTTGAATCACACATCTGGATGGTTGAGGAGTATTTCAATATATACATATCACTATGTATTCCCTACTGAATAATTGTTAAATTAAACACCACAATTAGAGAAAAATAATTCCTATAAAACAATATAATACTCTACTTTTTGTAAACATAAAAATGAATATAGAAAGATCAAAAATAATAAAGTTTTAGAAAACTTTTGTCCTTTGCATAAAATAGCAAATGGGGGGAATGTAACAATGTTGCTTGAAGTGCGAGCTCTCCAGAGACAAACCTTAGTCAGCATTCCCCTTTTGTAGATTGTTTCACCACACCTTCAATGTATAGGACAGTACAGTATTTGACATGGAAAGCTAGTGTGCACAAGTAAAAACTTACATATTGACATTCCGTAAAAAGTCCCACAGTAAAGTGCATAAGCACATGTGGACCTGTTTACCAGTAAGTGAATCGCAGTCTTCTTCTCCCACAGTCTTTCTCCTCCAGCGAGGAGTCCAGTTCCGCACACTACTTATTACTTATTCCATGTTACTCCATTTCACAGCAGTCTCTTAAGACTCTCAATGTGACTCTTGTGACTGTCAATGTTGTGGAGCTTTCTTAAGATAAATTTCAAACTGATTGAAGCGGATGGATCACATTTGCCAAGAGTAGTGTGGAGTGATGCTTCTTTCCGAACCTCAAAGATGTGTGGGGCTATGCTGAGTTAGGACCTAAAATGACAGATTGTGTGAAGGCCAAAGCAACCTATTTCTGCTGTACTTGACCTATTTAATAACTGTCAGGGTGGTGGTACGGTCCCCGGGACCCAGACACTGTCCGGGCGGCGGTGCGAGGACTGGGACCCAGTATGCCTGATGATGAGATGGGAGTCTTCAGCGTGGAAGTGGATAAGCAGGGTCTGGTGCAGGGTAACCGCACGCCCCCTGGTGTTGAGCACCAGCGTTTGTGCAGCCAGATACCAGAACCGTGATGCAGCTTATGCGGATCCCCGGAACTAGGAAATAAGCAGACCTCCCAGGAGCTGAATAGGGAGGCTCTGCAGCAAGAATGTATCCAGTACAGAAACAAGGAAAGACTAGGAAAGGCACCAAACATTGAAACAAGACAGAACTAATA
This sequence comes from Pelobates cultripes, assembly GCA_933207985.1. Lineage (NCBI taxonomy): Eukaryota > Metazoa > Chordata > Amphibia > Anura > Pelobatidae > Pelobates > Pelobates cultripes. The sequence continues at coordinate 136,547,948 of OW240914.1, read as the reverse complement.
GAACCCAGAACCAGAGAAGGATAGGAAACTAAACCCAGAACATGTACACAATACATAAGGGAAACATTGACATAACATGGGCAGGACTGTACATGGACTGGGAATACAAACTAAAACAAGACAAGATATGATAGTCAAAACAAGAGGAGAAATAACTAAATACTATATATGAAAATCATGGGGATTTAGTCACATTATATGATCATACCTGCCAACAACGCCAATGTACCCCATATATGGCAGGTCCTACTTTGCCTAATGTATGCTAAAAGAACCATAAGAAACACATATAGCACTTACCTGCAAGAAAGGACAGAAGGCTTGAGCAGCTGCCAGCAGGCTCCAACTGAAACAAAAGGAATCATGGAAAATGAACGGGTGTGGCAACATAAAACAAACATTTAAAGGAACCCTGGAGACTGGGAATTCCTGGGATGGAATACAGGAATAAACCCAGAAAAACCCAGCATAAAGAAAACCAGACATAGAATAAAAAAACAAGAAAAACTATTTACAAGAATCTTACTTTACCTTCTTGCTCCTTGCTGACCCTTCCTGTAGTCTCCCCCATCCCTCCCTCACCTGATCTATAGGCTGCCTCCCCCATCCCTCACTTACCTAATCTGTAGGTGGATCCCCCCATCCCTCACTTACCTGATCTGTAGGTGGATCCCCCCCATCCCTCACCTACCTAATCTGTAGGTAGATCCCCCATCTCTCATTTACCTGATCTGTATGCTGCACCCCGCATCTCTCACTTACCTGATCTATAGGCTGTCTGTTCCCCCCAATCCCTCACTTACCTGATCTATAGGCTTTCTCCCGCCCCATCCCTCATGGATCTATCTTCATCCCTCACTTACCTGATCTATAGGCTGTCTCCCCCCCTTCCCTGATCTATAGGCTGTCTCTCCCCTCACCCCTCCCTCACTTCCCTGATCTGTAGGCTGCCCCTCCATGCCTCACTTCTCTGATCTTTAGACTGCCCCCCCCATGCCTCACTTCCTTGATCTATAGGCTGCCCCCATGCCTCACTTCCCTGATCTGCATGTGCTGCTCCACTGCGGATTCAGTCAGGAGAGAGAAGCAGGGATAAGATGTAGCTTCCTATCCCTGTCTCTCTCCTACTGGCCGGCACCGGTATTGCACCGTATTTTTCAATCTCACACGAAAATTAGCCCCTGCGGACACCCATTGTCTGAGGGCTCTGCACAATATGTTAGCTGCTCATAGAACTGCAGTTTTATAGACGGCGATCTCAGATGTCCCATCTTGAATCTTTTGAAGCCACTGCCCCAACTTGGGGGGTCACAGACTACTACTGTCTTCACTTTCACATCCTTTCTAGCTCTTCTTTCAGTTATTGGTATTTGTCCATCTTCTCATGTTCCTTCTTCCTTAAGTTATAGTCACTTGGTGGTGCCACATACACCACCACTGCACTCTTCTGTTTCTTAACACCACAATGTCAGTTTGGTTGGTCAATACTTGCTTGTCTGTCTGGGTCTGAAAGTTCCACAGGATCTTAGCCCTGCAATTCTCAACTTTCCTTTGTGGTATCTCCCATCTGGACAACTGGCAGGTCCAAACCACATTCTGTACAGATGTTTTCAGTAAACAGCAACTTTGTTGTGTTTCTCAGTGAATGCTGCTCCTGCTAACATTTTGCTCCTGGCTACTATGTACTGAATTGTCTCAGGGGTCTCTTTGGACAGTCTGCACCATGGGTCTTGCCTCATGTAGTAGACCCCTGCTTCTATTGATCTGGTCCTGAGTGCCTGTTCCTGTGCTGATAGGATTTGTTAGTGCGTCATTGCTATCTTTTAGTCCTGCCTTATCGAACCACTGGTAGGATTTTGTAATGTGAGCCTCATCAACTATCTGCCAGGGGTATATCCCATGGGGAGGTTTTGCCTGGGTGCTAGATTTAGTGTGGAATCCTTGATTTATAGTAGAGTATTTCCAGATCTTGACATCCATGGTGACCAGTTCTTCTCTTTGCCAGGGTTATTATTCCAGCTTTGTACCTGATGACTGGTAGAGCATATGTGTTGATTGCTTGGATCTTGTTCTTGACATTGAGCAGGGACATCAGGATCTGACTGCCTCTCTGGAGGTACTTGGATGTTGCTATCCTCCTTGTCTCTTCCTCATGTTTGCCATATGTTTGTGCTACCCCCAGGTACTTTTAGCTGTTTTCTACATCTTCTATTTGGCCTTCTA
>OW240914.1:136528438-136545625 GCA_933207985.1 Pelobates cultripes | reverse complement strand
TATTTTGGCCAACCTAGTAGCCAAAACCTTGGTATATAATTTAGTATTTTTTGTTGAGCATTGAAATAGGCCCAAAACTAGCACATTTATTTGGATCCTTACCCGGCTTGGGAAAAAGTCACAATCTGGGCGCATAGTGCTTCACTGGGCATCCCACCTTTATTCCAATTAGAATTAAATAGCCCAGTAAAGTGTGGGGACAACATAGTTGTTATAGTATAGCATGGCAAAATTTATATTGATAACGGGAAGGAAACATACTATATCATTATGTTATTCCTATATTTATGCTAGGCCCCAAACCAAATTGGGTTACATAGTTGCATGCAAATAGGATTTTCAGAGAGAAATGTCTCTGGATGACTGGTTGGCTATTTCTTTAAATTTGAAAGGTATCACCCAATGTTTGGCTCATTTGGAGAACCACTATAAAGCTTTAAATCGGTGGTATCTGACTTCATCCAGGCTCCAGACAATATTTTGGAAGAATGACATACAATAATCAGGGGTATTACTCCTTCTTTTGTGACTTTGACTCTAGAACTATGGTTATTCCAGTAATTTCCTGAAAACTTTACCAATGTGGAGAAGATAATGGTAGGCCACATCTTGATAGCACCCACTATGGTAATACTACGCTATGGGAGGTCTAATGTAGTTCCTTCTATTAAAAAGGTATTAACATTGGCCTTAGAGAATACGTGCTATGAGATGTAGCTCAGATTGCCATTAAACACAACAGAATCATTAACTTACCACTGGAACATATGGGAGGATAATTATGAAATGAAAATACTCTTTATGATGACATTTTTTGCCGGATTGTAGTTTGTGCTTCGCCTTTTACTCTTGTTCTGTTTGTATGCGCAACTGTTTGTACACTATTTATCGCCACTGCATGTGAAGTGATTTTATACTTTATTTGGCACTATGTAGTGTTTTTCATAAAGCATATGTTATCAATTTTATAATACATTTATATTTTTCCCAGTTTCTTTTCGTTTGTTTGATATATGCCTATTCTTATTCTTCCATATATTTCATTGTTTTACAATGATTATTATTATTAAAAATGAAAACGTTTCAATAAAAAGTGGAAGAAATTAGACTAGTCAAAGATGGAACAGTTTCAGATGAGACTGAATAAGGTGTAAGGGGAATTGTTCAAAGGGACTTGTGGTAGGGCAAAGAAAGGTGAAATGCAGAGACTGGAGAGTAGATCCAAATTACAGAGTTGGAAGCTAAGCAAAGAGTAGGAGTGGCATGTTATATTTTTAAAGGGACATTTTTAAGGGTTTAACCCCAATGACAATGCTTTATGTGGAGTTTGTAGCAATTCTGCGAGATTGTCGGCGTGGCCGCACAGAAACACAACGGTCACGCCAACAGAAATAATAAATGCTTATCTTGCTCGCGGCAAACCACTACCCGCATTCCTGGATATGCTGGCCGCTGCGGTACCGGTCTTGATAAGGATATAGCCTTTGCCCACATTCAATATAGCGCTTACGTGTGTGTGAAGTCACGTCACAGACGTGCACGCACGTTTTGGGGTCAGAGGCCATATACAGCCAATTAAAGAATCAAGAGGGTTATTTAAACCCAAATTGCCTTTTGTGGTTTCCCTTTAGTTATCCAAGAGTGTGTTCATGATCATGTTTTTCTGGTTTTTTACTTTGGCTCCGTTTTGACTTCTGGTACCCTTGACTTTTGGCTTTTCCGAATTGTTGTCTCATTCTGTGTCCCTGAAGTATTCTCGGATACGTTAAGTCCGGCCATTCTAAGGTCCGGTTAGACGTTATCTTTAGTGATAGATGTGATTCTATTTCTGCGTGCTGGATCAACCGTAATCCTGACTGAGTTACACCTCAGGCAGCAAAAGGATTAAACTCTGTATGTGCAGCATTTTATAGATTCCTGGAACCATGAGCAGTTCAAATCACTGAAGTGGTCATGGTACTTGGAGTTGCCCTTTAATGCTTTGTAACCCTAAAATGCCTGGTCTATTAGAGGTCATGCCCACATTCTGATATTTAAACCTATATCTGATGTTAAATGTTAAGTCAGTCCTGCCATACCAGATTTGTTGCCTGTTGTTCTGCATCTGTAGATGAGTTTGCGCTGTGCAGAGTACATTTAGGGAATCAAGCCTTCTTTAAAATGCTTTGCACTTAGACTGCACTTACAGCTGGCCAGAATGTCTTAAAGGACCACTACAGTACCAGGAAAACATACTCGTTTTCCTGGCACTATAGTGCCCTGAGGGTGCCCAGAGCTGCCATGTAACAATGTTGGAATGTAAAAATCTAACCATTCTGAATTGATTTGATTACTTAGAGTGGGGGTGAGTCAGGGAACGCTTGGCACCACAACCACTACAGCACGCTGTAGTGATTTCGGTGCTTAGTGTGTTACTTTTAAATGTTGTTTAAATCAACCCCTTTACATTTTTGTAGGTGTTCCATGACAGCATGTTGTTGGTGTGTGTGTTTTTGTTCTCTTTTTTTTCTTTTTTTTCTCTTTCTCTCCTCGCTTCTAGTTCCATTCAGTGCTGAGTGGTAAAGTTTACAGAAGCTGTAGTGTCATGTTCATTGTTCTTTCAGCTTTTCTGCTCATAGTATCCTATTACATTGTTTTCAGTGCATTATGTAATCTGTTTTAATTTTGATTTAATGTGTATTTTACATCTTTAGTTTAGCTTGTTTAGTGGCCCAAAGTTAATATTTAATTTTCTCATTGTTAGGCGGTTCAATAATTACACACCTTTTTGATACACAAATTGAATTCTAACCGTGAAAGTGCACTGGACATTTGTCAACGTGTAGAAACTAAAGGCTATGGCAAAAACTTATCCTGTTTCAAATATTCAGTCATGCAATACTATAAAACCACCTCCTGAGTTCACGGAGAAGTTTTGTGTGATTCATGCAACACATAGCATTTTGGCTGTTCCTGTTTATCACTTATGAAAGAACTATTTTCTATTTTTTCAGTCATCTATTAGTAAGTATTGTGTAATGCAGTGACGTTACACATGACCCATGGGGCCCCAGTGCGAAAATTGATCCGTGGCCCCCCCACCCCCTGCTTACTCGGTGCGGGTCTGGGCCGCAACACATGGCGGCGAGTGACCGCGGTATGCACACACACTTAAAGGACCATTGAGTAATGCTTTCCTATGGGCGGTTTAAATGCGCACGCGCCTCTTGCCTCGCATGTGCATTCGGAGCTGAGAGGCGGGGGGGATCCCCAGCGCCAAGAGAGTCCGACGCTGGAGAAAGGTAAATGCTGAAGACACACACACACTCTCTCTCTCACGAACAGACGCATACACACTAGCTAACAGACCCACACATTTACTGACAGACACACTCAGCGACAGACATACATACACACTCATAAAACATACACTTTCACTGACAAACTCGCACTCACTAACAGACATCAAACACACTCAGTAACAGACACACACAGTAACACTCTCACTAGCAGACACACACCCAATAACACACTATTATTGTGGGGGGCCCTGAGGTGGCCGCGTCCTGGGCCCCCCAGGAGAAGAGGCTGGCCCTGTGGGTACATGCAGGGGTGGCCAGGCCCCCTGGTGGGCCGGGCCCGGGAACCCTGCGATCCTGGTATGTACGCCACTGGTGTAATGTTGTGTGTGTGTGTATGTGTGTGTATATGTGTATATATATATATATATATATATATATATATATATATATATATATATATATATATATATATATATATATATATATATATATATATAAAATGCACTCTCTTTCTCTTTCTCTCTAAAAAGAAAGTACACCCTCTTTGAATTCTATGGTTTTACATATCAGGACATAATAACAATCATCTGTTTCTTAGCAGGTCTTAAAATTAGGTAAATACAACCCCAGATGAACAACACATGACATAGTACACCGTTTATTTAACAAAAAAAAGACAAAATGGAGAAACCATGTGTGAAAAACTAAGTACACCTTATGATCTAATAGCTTGTAAAACCACCTTTTGCAGCAATAACTCAAAGTGACCATTTTCTGTATGAATCAATCTCTCACGTCTTTGTGGAAGCATTTTGGCCCCTCTACTTTACAAGGTTGCTTTAGTTTGAGGTTCAGTTACAAATGCTCAGTGGTCCCTCAATTTCCTAATGCAGTGAAGACTGTGATTCCCTTGCACTGACGTCAATCCCATTCGCCCTCTGTGTCCAATGTGTTCAGGAGGTTACCGATATTCTACAGAGTTATCATTGCGTTAATGATTTGAGCTCTAAATCGTTACTTAGTTCTGCTGTCTGGAGTACCTTTCCTCTCTGGAGGCTGCCACACACCTGGACAACCACTGCAATAATCCTAGAGCGGGTAGAGAACTGAGTGTATTCCTACTGTTTGTTTTTATTTAATTTTTTTTCCCTCTCCTTTTCCACTTCTAGCTCCCTTTTTTTTTTTCTTCTTCTACATGGGAATCTGGTTAGCCTTGGACAGCTAAGCAGGAATGTGCTCATTGACTGAGAATGTTGGCTAAGCACCCACAGGGAATGAGCATAGTCCTGGGTCACATGTGCCTTTTTCTGTAGAGACATCTGGTCTTCTCATCTGGAACAGGTGCAGAATGGGTGCCCCAGGGATCCAGAAAAGTTGTCAAACCATTCTAAAATGGTTTGATTTTTTTTTTTTAACCATGGGATGGCATCAGGGCATTATAGTGAACTGTAGTGGTTTACGATGCTTGAGTGTTATTTCTTATCCCCAGTTTCAACCTCTGCCTCTTTTTTGCCTTTTAATACCTTGCTCCTTCTACTCTGTCTTCAGTACTGCCATCCTGAAGTTGCATTCCTATTCCAGCTCCCTGTATCCCTTATTATTCAGTCACTCCCTCCTCATTTTTCAAATTCTCTTTATTCCCCAGGTATGATTTTTAAGGGAGCAGGAGGTGACAATGAGCGTTAATAAACATAATTGAGGATATAAGTTATTAACCAACTCCCTTGTAGTTTTGTGTTTGTTTTTTCTCCTTCCCATCAAATTTAAAGATTAGTGGAAATTAGTTCTGTTATTGACATTTTAGTTTTTCTTTAGAAATTTTATTTCACTATGTGCTCAGCAGTAGGGGAGAGAATGTAAAAATCGGTATAGTGTGAAATATGCAGATTTATTTTTTTTCTTATACAGTTTGATGTAACAGAGTACTATTGTAGAAACATTGAAGGACTTGTATGGAGAGATTTAGTGCTGCAATAAGAAAAAAAATAATACACTGTTGAAATTCTTTGTGGACCAATTAGAACTGTTGAGTGCATCTGTGTTTTTCTTTAATTTCAGGTCAGAATGTGTGTGTTACCCATGTTTCTTTGTCTCCTGCCTCTGATGGTCCATTCAACCCCCGACTTCTTCGAGTGTGACTATCAAACCCTCATTGGAGATGATGCAAATTTATGCAGGTGAGTGCAGAATAAAATATCTTTTAAATGTATATCCTTATCTGCATAGGCGTGCGCAGCCTATCGTGTGTGTGTGTGTGTGTGTGTGTGTGTGTGTGTGTGTGTGTGTGTGTGTATATATATATATATATATATATATATATATATATATATATATATATATATATATATATATATATATATATATATATAATCTATCCAAATGCTTGCACTCCTCTTATAGCAAAATTAAGCCCGCTGCTTATCAGCAATATAAATAGAACAAAAATGGTGAAAAATAGCACTGCCAGGACTTACATATGGTGAAAAAATAACTTCGCTTTTATTCAGCAACTGCCACAAAATGTCAATGTTTCAGTTCCTATGCAGAACTTCAGGATAAGGTACATTACATAAACCAACAAACATATAACAAACAAATGCAAATTAAATTAGTACATTGTATTGTATACAGGTGTGACTTATCCCTCTCTCGGAGTAGTTCCCATGATAATCGCCCCCCAAAAAGCAGGTAAAAATGACCCCTGTAAATGAATTCAGCAGCTGAGATGTGCTGCTGTCTAACCTTGCGTTCCAGCGTTGAAACGCATCCCGGAAGTTGATCTGTTGCCATAGCAACATGCCGGTAGAGTCTGACTGGGTGGAGGGACTTACTATGTGGGAGGGGGAAAGACTAGCGATCCCGATCTCCAAAGTAACCCCCCTACAACAAATGAACACATACAATAAAACAAGTAAAACACTGAACACAAAATAGACTTAGGTATTCGTGAATAAGTATAAAGTGGGTCTGGTCCACGACCCAGAAGTCCTTTGTCTAGGTAAGCAGTGCCAAAAAGATACTAAAAATATTACCCACATATAAAAGGTGGGATCTAATAGCTACCAAGTTATCTTCCCAAATATAAGGGATTAAATATGCACTAGCTAAATGCTCCACTGGGGATTCTGGCTAAACGCTCAAAAGGTCCTATATATGAAAAAAATTATAAGAATTACAAGCTTATGGATAGCCCTGCATCCTGGAATGTAATATATATAATAATTAGGCTAAGTGTATTGCAAAGGATATAATTCATATTAATAAAGCCCTCATGCACATACTATGCATTCTCAATTAAGGCAGTAATAATCAATAAATGCACAAGCCTAAAAAAAAATGCTTATAATGCTGCTGACCCGATGGTCATAGTACTTTCTAATTATTGTCTATATGAATTAAAGGGTATATTAAATACGGAGTCTGAAATCCGGAATACTACTTAAGGTACTAACAACCTGTAATCAATAATACAGACATAAATACCACAGGTAGATATGTACTCTATAATATGTTTTCCTCATGCTCTCTGTGATATTACCTCCTTTAATTCCGATCGTATTTACGATCGGCTGGTCGCCATGACTACATGCAAACACACACCCCCTTGCGTTCCAGCTGGTCTCCTTGGTAACTGCTGGAACGCAGGGGTAACCCAGCAGCCAATACTATAGCGGCTGAATACATGAAGCAGGGTCAACTTCACCCGCGGTTTTTGGCGTCCAGGGAGGTGATTCACACAGGATCATGGGTAAGTCTCAGCTGGATGCAATGTACTTTATTTAATTGATAGTGTTATATATTCTGTTATAATTGTATTGCACTGATATCCTGACGAAAGTCCTGACATAGGACTGAAACGTTAATCACTCGTGGCAGTTGCTGAATAAAGTTAAGTTTATTTTTTTACTTTTTAAGGAAGTCCCTGGAGTGCTTTTCCTATTCTATATCTATGATTTTTGCTGACAAGCACCGAGCTATATAAATAATTTTACTGGAGTGCAAGCCTTGGACAACTATATATATATATATATATATATATATATATATACACATGCAATAGGCTGCTGTGTGTGTGAGGGTGCTGGTAGTGTGCTATGTGGCTGAGGGTGTTTGTGTGTGTGTGGGTGTCGTGTATTTGTGAGGGTGCTGTATGTGTGTGGGTGTCGTGTATTTGTGAGGGTGCTGTTAGTGTGCTGTGTGTTTGTAAAGGTGTTGTGTGGGTGTTGTGTATTTGTGAGGGTGCTGTGTGTGTTTGTGAGGGTGCGGTTAGTGTGCTGTGTGTGTGTGTGAGGGTACTGTGTGTGTGTGTGTGTGTGGGTGCTGTATGTTTGGAGGGATTGTGGAGGTGGGGGCAGACTAGTAAATATCCCCCCTCCCTTTTTACCTTATGTAGGGAGGGGGGATCCTTGCTGCCATGTGCCATCCCTGGTGGTCAAGTGGAGAGTGAACTCTAGCCTGCGGGGCTAGAGTTAACTATCACGAGATCTGCGCGTTGCCACGGCAACGCTCAGATCTCGCGAGAGAAACCTGGCGGAGCTGCTGTCTAGAGCTCTCCGGGTCCTCTCCTGCCTCCCTCCATGCTGCTTTGGGCCGGTGAGGGAGATCTTTGATCTCCCCGCCGGTCCATGGAGGCTTAGAGCAGAGCAGAACCATATCAGACGCGGCGAGGGAGCTGTGTGCTCTCTGCTCCCTCTCGCCGTGTGGGCTGTCTACAGTAGCTTGGAGCCGGAATATGACGTCCTATTCCGGCTCCCGGCATCAGCAAACGTCGCGCGTCGAGAGGGAGCAGAGAGCACACAGCTCCCTCGCCACGTTTGATATGGAGACTGGCGCCCAGGGGTCCATCACCTCTTGGGCCCCCCGTGACAGGGGTAACACGGGGGGGAGGAAGGGGAGCATCTGGGGGGCGCTCCGTTACTGCAGGACTCAATCCATGGGCGTGCTGCAGGGATTAGGGTGTGCCCAGGCACACCCTGTGCGCACACCTATGCTTATCTGTGTTTCTAAATAAATTGATAGAAATGATTATTCTCTCTTCCTTTCTTACAGTAATGACCTCCATGTTATATATCATGATGTTGGTGACGTCTCCTGCAAATATGTTCCTAACTGCTATGATTATCTGCAAAGCTTGAGTAAAGTCTGGGGGCCTCCATTGATCAAATACAACAATGCCCAACTGGTAATACCCTAATTTATTGAACTACTTACAGATGACTTCTATATACTCTGCTTAATTAATTACAAAACTTGAAAATGTTAGTTTTCTTCTCCTAACTCAGTCTAGACTAAAGCTTACAGGTATCAAAATCTAAAGTCAGCACAAAAGTCAAACTTTTTTTTTTTTTTTTCTGTTGAGCTCCTACGTAGTTCTATTCCCATTTATTTTCACTGAAATTTTAATCTATAGCTGAACTCAGCAGCACATATTGGACCCAGCAAAGCCTAGTTAACTTTTTTACAGTCTGTTCAAAGTAATTATTTCATATTAATATTGTTAATTAATGGAGAAAAGGAAGTATATACAGTGCTAGCTTTGGGGGATATCCTCAAGCTCACCTAATGGAAATGCGAAAAAAATACAAGGATGACAATTTATTGAAAATAAATATGGTTCAAAAAGATATATTGCCTTATTGTTCTAAATAGTCCCCAAAAATTTTCTTATGATGATCGTTATTTGTAGGGTGGACATTTAAGTAACAGTCTGATATTCTCAACAGGCCAGCAGGTGGAATATGTGAAGAAAATAAACACAAACATGGCCTCTGATAGTGTAATATTTTCAATAAATGGTGTGTTAGGACAAAATGAGGCGCTACCAGCTGGCTCACATTCTACAACTTGTGACAATATAATCCTTATCAAGGATATAACTGATGAGAAGACCTATAAAGGCATACAGTGTGTGTGAGAGTAGACTTTGCCACAGCCAAAATGGAACACAAGGGATTACAGATATTTTGTGGCTAAAAATGTAAGGAAAAAAAAAGGAAACACTCTTGATCTCGCCTTCACCAACTGTGTACTGCCTCTAATCGCTCCAATATTCCTTTTCCTCTATCTAACCACCATCTGCTGACTTTTGACATTGGCATATCTAAGACCCAACTGACACCACCGTCTGAACATCAATCTCACAGAAACCTCCAATGTCTTGACCTAGAGCATTTCTCCACTAATCTCCAAACTTTTCTTTTACCTTTCTCAAACCTCACCTGTCCTTGTAATTCCACCCTCTCCTCTCAACTAGACATCATGACACCACCTACATTTAAACGACGCAGGCGCCCCCAACAACACGCTTGGCACACCAAGCTGACTCGAGACCTCCAGAACTGCTGAACACTGTTGGAGAAAATCTCACTGTGCGTCTGACTTTCTCCACTATAAATTTATGCTGAGCTCATACAGCTTGGCTCTTTCCTCTGCAAAAGTAAATTACTTCAATACCCTCATAACCACACTCTCCCGCGTACCCAAACAACCATTTCACACATTTAACACTCTTCTTCGCCCTATTGTTCCTCCTCCTAGTAACTTGACCACCTCAGACTTTGCAACTCACGTCACTGACAAGATCTCTACAATCAGGGAAGAGATCTCTCATCTTTCTTCTTCCCCTTACAATACTTCCCCTAACTTCACTCCCTCTGCTGTTTTTATGTTCATTTGCACCCGCTACATTGGAAAAGGTTTCTGCTGTGCTCTAGTCCTCCCGCCCCACCACCTCTCCTTTAAGCCTCATGTTCAATCTATCGCAAAAATCCTGTTGTTTCCATCTCAAAAACATTGCGCGCATCCGACCCTACTTAACGCCAGATGCGACTACGGTGCTGGTCCATTCCACTGTCCTTTCTTGCCTTGACTACTGTAATCCACTTCTCAGTGGTCTTACGTGCTCCCAACTTGCCTTCACTACTGTAATCCACTTCTCAGTGGTGTATCCTGTAAGATATAGGGCTCAATTTAGAATTCTTGTTCTTGCTTTCAAATTTCTACATAATGCTGCTCCCACCTCTGATGCTTGCCTTCAAGACTTCGAGGGTTGCACCGTTCCTGTGGAACTCGCTTCCCTCCTCCGTTAGATGCTCACCCAGTCTCCACTCCTTCAAAAAAATCATTAAAAACCTACTTCTTCATAAAAGCGTATCAATTAAACTGTTAATAGCTTGATGGTGCTATATAAATAATAACATAATAATAATAATAATAAATGAGGCTGTTGGGGGCTTAAATATGTTCTGTGTGTATTGAAGTTAGTTGCTGTTTTAACCTTCATATAGAGTCGTCTGTTTTTTGGTCCAGGGTGGAAAAGGCCCTCAGTCGTCCCAGTCGAGCCTCGGCGACTGGATCTGAAGTGCTCCAAGGTCCCTGATCGCAACGAGGAAGCAGACTTGGCAGAGGTACTCATTTGGAGTACTGCAGCTTCGTCACATTTGGTTGACAGCGTTGGCATGACTTCCTAGCTATTGTGGAAGCATCCAAGACACCACTGGGATACCTGCACATTGTCTGAAACTCAGAGAGATGGATAGAGCTAGCACCCGTGCAGTGTCCCTATCTGATGAGGGGTTTCAGAGGAGACTACAGGAAGCTCTGTCTCAGTGAGAGTGAACTGGATTTTAGGGACCAAATCCAAAAGGAACTCTGGAACGAGGTACTTGAGGAAGTTCAGGTTCTCTGGATGGAATGCCTCCCAACCCCAGAACAGCGACTTCATGATCAACTGGATCTGCAGATACATTTCCTGGGAGAGCAGCCCCTGGAGGAATTGGTGGTTGAACTTGAGCGACTGGTCTGGATGGAAATTATGGGTGAACAATGGTTACCGGGCATTACGATGGTATGCAGTCCAGCAGTACCCGTGGCTAGCCGATGACGACCCTCCAGAGGGTGAGGACTATGTTGTCCCTGGCATATTTTGGGAGGCCTTTTAGGAGGGAACTGATTTTGGGAGCCCTGCTTTTTTCAGACTCCGGGACATCCAGGAGCTGAGATCCAGGAGGTCTCTGCTGTCTGAAGCGACAGACCTGGATCCTGATCTGACCTACCTGGCCACCCTGTAGAGGGATCTTGAACAGGATTACAGGCAATTGTTTGACTCTGCACAGGAGCAGGTACCAGAGACTGGGGATTTAATAGACCTTACATCTGAGTATGTTGGTCAGGTAGATGTGGAAGGAACTGTATTCTCCACACCTGAATCACATGGATATTGGGCAGCTGCTTCTGATCCCCAAGCCCCTGGCAGGATGAGTTACTGGGAATAGAGATAGTTGGTCTCCCTCCCCAGCGTCATAGTTCACTCCCAGCATTCTTCAGTCTCGACCAATGTCTGTGGGGGGGAAAGCTATACTTGCTCTGGATTTATACTCCTTGGGAAACTATACTTTTTTTATTATAATTACTATTGGATTTGCTGCCACAGTTTCTGAGAGAGGGAAAAAGACATCCTTGGCGGCGAAACCCGTGTTCCTATCCGGGTGGCCGAAACAAAGAGTAACCTACAAAATGGCACTGGAATAGGGAAAAGTGAATAAATTATTTACATTTTACATTGAATACCCCATGCATCTTTGTGATATATGGTGTATTGAATTTTAATGGAAGCAATTTCAGGTAATTTTTATTTTTTTTCATAACCGGTTCACTTTAACTCTTTTATCTGAATCCTTGATCTCTAGACATGAAGGTAAGAACGACATGGGGACCATATTCTCTTTTGCAGCTGAATTGTGCAGGAGTTTCAGCTCTTTCTTTCTCCTGGGCATAACCACCCCGGGAATTCGAGATACTTAGAGGTGTAGTAAAAATATCGGTCTGCTTTGAAAGTATGGAGGTCTACGTTCGCTTTTGAAGCTTGGACCAAATATCGGAAAATAACCTGTCTAGGTTGGACAGAGTAATGAACCATTAAAATCGTCATTTAAGCCAGGATGGTACCCTTTATGTTTGCTCACTGAAACATTCAGAAGATCAGTACATCTTCAGTAAGTATAATGCTTGTGTCGGGATATCCCTCACTTGCGGGGAGGTGATAGCACAAGATATATATCCCTCACTGATAGCAGGAGTTCCTCAGTAGTTTCAGGCTTCAGGGGAACTATGGGTGGAGAGATCATCTGCCTCACCAGTGCTACCGCATTGGTCGCAGAACTGCCCGATGGCCAAAAGTGCTTGAAGAAACTCTGTGATGCAATACATCTACACTCACAAGATCATTGAAGACTAAGGCATATGTGGCAGTTTTTGTTTATTTAATATTAGGACTTTGTTTATTTGCCCTTTATACTTTGCTGTAAAGATGGAGTTTTATCTTATTCTGCACGAGCACTTTACCACAGAATTGATTTTCTTTGCTTTCTGACTTAAAGGAAAGTATTTCCAACATTAAATTGTGTGCTGTTTTTGACATACTACACCATAGCTTGTCTTTTTTCCACATGTTCTTTATTATCTCTGATCATGAGAGCTGAAGGTTAAAAGTTTAATGATGTTCCCATTATCATTGCTATCTTGTGAATGCAATCAGTAAATTAAAACAATAAGTAGTTTTAAACTATGCTACTCTAAGTATGCTTTATCTTTTTACATCTGTAGATATTATTGCATTTTGAAATTTGCTATGGAACATTGAGGAGTTCTTAATATCTACAGTGTAAAGGTGTTAAAACATTAATACCTTTTTATATTTTATCACATTTTATATACACTGTCATTTTGGGTGTGCGTGTGTGTACATATTGTTGTTCTGGTATACCCATGAATCGCTGGGCTGTCACCTCCAAGTCCTCCTTTTCTTGTGTCATTATAGCTCAGAGTGATTATAGCCCTACGTCACTGTATATTGCTGTCTCACCCAAACACTAGCCGAGACTTAGGGAAGGGTGAAGAACTGTTTTATTGGCACAACACGTCACCTTTTATACCTGGGGTCTCAACAGGAAGATCCCAGGAAGAAGAATAGAATTGCGACATACCTGGCGCGTTGTCTGTACCTGAACAGGTAATTTAATTAGTGACCAGACACCTTGGCACTGGGGCACACAATACAGTATAACGTAAGCTGTAGTGGTTTTAGTGCTTGGCGTGTTCTTGTAAGTAAGCCACCGCCATCCCAGGTTGAATTACTGGCCATTACACCACACATTCAACAATGTAACGTGCATAAATATCCATGATGGCAGGTAGCTGTTTTGCAAGCGCAATGTCGAGTTTTTATGCTGTCTTTTTAAATTGGTAATAAAAGGAAAAGGAGGGTTACACTCAATCACAGAATTAGGCACAGGGTGCACTGAGCATGGGTCCGCAAACCCCATATAATCTGTATAAATTTAAAAAAAAAAAGTCTCAGGCACTCACTGTGATTTCTTTCAGTGAGTGCCTGAGACTTTTTTTTTTTCATTTATGCCTTTTTAATTTGGAGCCTAACTTAGTGTTCTCAAGACCAGTAACAACAAGAAAATCATGTGTCTAAATAACTTTTTTTATAAATGTGCTTTTAAAGAGCAACTTACTAGCTGAGGAAACTAGCCTGGGGTAGCTACTTGTCAGTTAAAGTTACAACAAATATTCATTCTATGTGTGAAGTTTACTTAAATGTTGAATAATCTGAATACGTGGAACACATGATACAGAGTTAAGTGGTTTTTTAAAGGTTATAAGACCAGAAAATGCTCAATTCCTCAGGACATGCATCAGGCTCCTACTATTAACCTGTGGTGCTTCCTGCCCCTTCCCATTCTAATTAAACAGACAATTGTATGCCCTGAAGCTCCCTAATCCTGGGAATACAATGGTCTGTTTAATTAGAAGGGGAAGTTACCTCGCACTTTACCTGGGCAGGGGGTGGGTGGTAGTAACAAATGAGTAGGGGCTATTTGTACAGCCTATAACTGTTTATATTACCCGCCCTTTGATTTTATATATTTATTAATGGCTGTGAATAAAAAATGTTTTGCTCTTTGTAGCCATAACTTGCTTTAATAGACACACAAGTGTAGATTAATTTTGGTGGTGGCAAAATGCATCTTTGCCTGTGTAGAGAAGAATCCCTGCTCCGACCCTTTGCCAGTGTGACTAGAAGGTGAATCTGAAAGGATGGGCTAAATGGATTGGGCCGCTCCAGAGTGGAGTGTAGAGCTGGGCCATTAAGGAGTTTAAGGTCAGTGTGGTCACAAATAGCAACAGATACAATGGTCATTTTGTCAAGGCAGGGAAAATTTAGATGCAGAGATCAAAAACGTGTCTATTCTAAATTGTGATTTATGGACCTAAGAATATGTATAGTCTGTGTCTGTTCCATAAGAGAGATGCCGCGGCTCATGAAGATCACCAATATGACACAGTCATAGGCCAGAGTTATCTTCCATTGCAGTCGCCCCTGCCTATGTGACCTGTCAATACATGGGTCTAAGACCATGTTCAAGTTTCCCCCAATTATTAATTGGTCACAGTCAAATTGGGGGAGTTTACATTCTTTAATTGTGGTGGCCAACAATGAATTAGTAGCTTAGTATAAAAGGGGATGGTGGATGAGTTTTGAGCATATATATCGATTATACAGTACTCTACAACAGAAACAGTTATATAAACAAAGATATAATGGTCATTTTCTAATCCAATTCACATTTGTCTATGGTACACAGAAAATCTTTATGTATGAATAGCCATCTCTCTCAATTTTAAATTAGTTAGTAGTTAGCAGAAATACATGAATGGACGGGTCTCCAGGAATGTGGTGGAGTTTTTTGCCCAGAAGCCACATGAAACGGTACCAGGCAAACCCACCCCGGGGCTGACTATCAGATGTGGAGGCAAGCGCACGGCGCCAGCAGACCCAGCATGGCGGCTGCTCAGATTTCTCAGATGAGTTCTCTGGGGACCCAGACGAAGAGTATTTACCTGCTCCAGCTCCAACGCAGATGGCAAAACACAGCAAGACAGATGCAGACTCCGAGCCGGTAACCACAGCGATCTTAAAAACCTTATTGGCAGACCTGCAAAAGAACATCCTCGCAGATGTCACAGCGCTACGAGGCGACTTACAAGGCCAGAAAGGCCGCATTAGCACGCTGGTCACAAGCTAACACCCAGAGCAGGCCATACGCCAACTGCGGCAGCAGACCCAGCAGAATGAACGCCCTCTTCGCGGCTCAGGAGGACTCCAGACGTATACACAATCTGAATGTTAAAGGGGTCCCAGAAGCCGTGCCAGACACGGAGTTGCTGCATGTCATGAGGCGTCGGTTAATGGCTATATTGCCGCCCAGGCAGGTCAAAGCAACTACTCCTGAAGACCTCTTTCGGGTCCCAAAACCTGTAAGAGCACCAACCACGGCCACAAGGGACGTCATAGTCCCCTTCCGTGACGGAAAAGACAAAGCTGCAGTCCTCTCTGCCCTACGGGGAAAAATGCCTCTACACTTCAAGACCATGGAGCTGACTTTCTTCGCTGACCTGTCCAGTGGAACTTGATGCTTGGTGCAGGTCACTCTGACCACTCACCTCCCTGCTTCAACGACATAAGATTAGCTCTCCCGAACGCTCATAATACAACATGGGCTGGACTCACAACAGATCCAAGACACTGCAGCCCTGTTACGGACTCTGGGCCTACCACAGGACTCTCTCACCCATGGGGTGGCCACACAACCCAACCTCTCCAACCTGCATCCTGTCAACAATATGCTTGCGACTGCTGTTGTGGCTGAACAAGCTCATTGTTACTTCGTGCACAACAAAAATAAAGATTCACAAAAAAAACCAAAGACTAGTGGTGGAGAAGCATGGAATAAACTATTCAGGTAGTTTAAAGAAGAGCTTAGAAGGAAATGGGATGAACCTGCCTTGAATTGGGCAGGCCCGTCCAAAGTACTGACAGGTCAGCCTTTAGAAAATGTTAACCAGCCACAGAGGCTTGTCCACTGAGGGAAGATCAAGCAGGGAATGCTGTTTCAGTGCTTTATGCAGGGTCTTAGTGCCCTTACAGAAAAAAGGATCAGCGCTCTCTACCTAAATAACACACAACAAAAATAAAGTGGTGGAAGCACACTTAAAACTAGGGCTTCTTCACAGGCTCTATGACATACATAGAAACAGATAAAAGAAAGGTAGCGCCACTAAAATATAAAGGTAGTTTACTACAATCACATATGTCAAGCTGGAATAGCAGAAAATATACACAATAGCTAAAAGGTCTGAGGTGGATAAATCCAAAACTAAAACCGGTCTGTGGAAGATGGCACAATCTTGATAGTATGTGTATTCCTCAATGTGATATGAAATAGATAAGTGACAACAAATGATGCATTATGTCCCAAATAGGGGCTAGATACAGTATAGAAAATCTATACGTGTCCTATTCACGTTTGATAGTTATCTACTTAGCTCTAGTGTTGATAGTGTACAGTGGTACAATCCCAACTTTTAGGATACGTGAAGTCTATGCAGTCTTGCTTGATTTAGGAACCATATAAAAAATAAAAGAAACTGCAATAGTGCTTAAAGTATAAAAACCAGAGGTGAGATGATAAAATAACAAGTGGTTACTCACATTTGAGTGAGCAGGCTAACTGCTCAATTAATACAACTTGAGTGGTATAATCACCACCTAGGATTCTTAGGAGTAATATCCTCACTGGAAAGTTAAAAAATTCTAGTACCAGGTAAAAATACTTCTGGTTACTTACAGAATAAATAAATGTGTATATGTAAAAATATATAGAAGTTTAATTGAAAAAAGTATAGGCTTAAAAAAAAAGAATTTCAAAAAAGTTTAAAAAAATAAAATAAAATAAAAAATATATAGTCCAAATCTACATTTAATTCTTCAGGGGTAAGAGTTTTTTTTTTAAAAGGAACACCCAATACATTTCTTTTTGTCCTAATAGTTTTTTGAGGA
>OW240914.1:136494696-136528338 GCA_933207985.1 Pelobates cultripes | reverse complement strand
CTGCCCAAAACAGTTCCATAGATTTGGGCTGTGAGTTCGGTCTATTTCAGGCTGAAAAAACGACTAAGTCCCATCGCGAATGGGACTTAGTCTCTGCAGCTGAAATAAGGCTGAAAAAAACGGCTGAAAAAAAGACTAAGTCCCATGGCCGAATGGGACTTAGTCTCTGCAGCTGAAATAAGGCTGAAAAAAACGGCTGAAAAAAAGACTAAGTCCCATCGCCGAATGGGACTTAGTCTCTGCAGCTGAAATAAGGCTGAAAAAAACGGCTGAAAAAAAGACTAAGTCCCATCGCCGAATGGGACTTAGTCTCTGCAGCTGAAATAAGGCTGAAAAAAACGGCTGAAAAAAAGACTAAGTCCCATCGCCGAATGGGACTTAGTCTCTGCAGCTGAAATAAGGCTGAAAAAAACGGCTGAAAAAAAGACTAAGTCCCATCGCCGAATGGGACTTAGTCTCTGCAGCTGAAATAATTTCCCATTTACTGAACCAAGTGGGAAATAGCAAGGCAGGCACAAAGGGTTTGCACCAGGTCTGGGGACACAGGGGACACCGTCTTAAAGGGGCCGTGTCCCCAACAAGTCTGGGACACGGCCTTAAAGGGGCAGTGTCCCAATCTTCCTGATGTCCCAAAAAAGGTGTTTAAAGGGCCAGCACCAGTCACATAAAGAGTCCATAAGCCCCAATATGCCCACCGACAGTCTTAAAGGCCATACACACCAAATAAAAGTGCATACATTTTCACAATCTCCCAGGGGCCATAGTCATGCGGGAGGAGGCTGGCAAAGAGGCTTCTCCACAACCCAGGGAAACAGGGCAATTTGCCATTTAAAGGGCCCGTTACAAATAGCAGTTTGTAACAAGGTGTCAATCCATATCTCCCCAGTGACCCGATGTAGGGGGAACAGTCCCTATTCTGCTCTGTGTCAGTGTGTATCAGGGATCCTTAGGACAGGTGTCAATCCATATCTGCCAAGTGACCCCATGTAGGGGGACCAGTCTCTATTCTGCTCTGTGTCCGTGTGCATCAGGGGCTCTGAGGACAGGTGTCAATCCATATGTCAAGGTGTCAATATGTCATATGTCAGGTGTCAATCCATATTGATTGTGATTTAGGAATGTTAGGTGATTTCTGCCCTTTATGGATTAAACCCAGACTCTGTATCAACTGTGTAATTTTCCATGGGAGTTTTGCCATGGATCCCCCTCCGGCATGCCACAG
This sequence comes from Pelobates cultripes, assembly GCA_933207985.1. Classification (NCBI taxonomy): domain Eukaryota; kingdom Metazoa; phylum Chordata; class Amphibia; order Anura; family Pelobatidae; genus Pelobates; species Pelobates cultripes. The sequence continues at coordinate 136,527,116 of OW240914.1, read as the reverse complement.
TCCAGGTGTTAGTCCCCTTGAAACAACTTTTCCATCCCTATTGTGGCCAGAAAGAGTCCCTGTGTGTTTTAAAATTCGCCTCCCATTGAAGTCAATGGCGTTTCGGGCGGTTCGCCGGTTCGCGAACATTTGCGGAAGTTCGCGTTCGCCGTTCGCGAACCGAAAATTTCGGGTTCGCGACATCACTACACACTAACAGCACACACAGCAGTGTATGTGTGTGTGTGTATGTGTATATATATATATATATTTATATATATATATATATACACACACACACACACACACACACACGGCGTGTGTTTGTGGTTTAGGGTGCACACCCTAATGCAATAGGCTGCGCACGCCTATGAGTATAACCCCTTACTCCCCTAACCCCCAAATTGTAACCCCTATGCTCCACTACAGTCCCATTCCCAAATTGCAACCCCTATACTCCACTACAGTCCCTATCCCCCACTACAGCTCTTACTTTTCAATTATAGCCCCCATCATCTCACTGCAGCCCACTGGCAGTGCCCCTCCCGAAGTGAGATTTTGACAGAGGAGGTGGCGCAGTAGCTGGTGAACCTATCTTCCTGAAATGAGTTTTTGCATGTTAGGATGGATGACAATCAGTTTCTTAACATAAATTAAGTTCATGTTTGGCTTTAAGAAAGTGGCAGTTTTCCTTCAATGTTTGCTATTTTGAACTTTAAGGAAGCTGGTGCATGAGGGGTACAGTTTGTGTGTGGGTGGGCAGTGTGTGTGGGGTAGCAGGTTGTATGAGGGGTACAGTATATGTGGAGCAGTGTGTGAGTGGTACAGTTTGTGTGTATGGAGGAGCAGTGTGTGTGCATGGGGGTAATGGGGTAATTGTGTGTGTATGAGGGGCAGTTATTGTGTGGTGTGGGGTCTGAGGGAGTGGGAGGGCAAATTCATGAATATATATAAAAAAAATTTTTTAATTAAAAATAATTTTCATACCCCCCCCTCCCTGCTTACCTTTGCATGGGAGTGGGGACAATCCCTGGTGGTCCGGTGAAGACGCCCTGGTGGTCCCAGTGGTGAGAGTGAACTCTAGTAGCCTCATGAGCTTCACTAGAGTTCACTCTTGCGAGATTCGGAGAGTTGGCGTGGTAATCACGGAAACTCTTCAAGCTCACGAGAGGAGAACCCGGCAGAGCTGTGGGTTAGAGCTCCCCGGGTCCTCTCTCCCTCCCTTCACTGCCGTCTGCGGCATCCCACTGCTAGCGGGCCAGAGAGAAGGATCTCTGATCTCCCCGCCGGTCCTGTAGAACTGGCCACGGAGAGGGAGGCACAGTTCCCAAAGCACCAGGAAAATATCTTGCGGCTCCCCTGTGTGCACGTCGCGGTGCCACACAGTTTGTTATCACTCGGATAGAGGCGTGCCTGGATGTTGGAGGGCTCACTTGCACTTTAATAACCATTGCAGTGGTACTTAAAACCTATGTTAGTTAAATGTGCGTATTGATTTGAGATTGGGATAAAACTAGTTTTTTGGTTTAAAAAAACAAAACACACACACACACACACACACAATACAATATTATCAAAAACTGGAATAACAGTTGTATTCTGAAAGTAAACAGAACAGACAAATCATAACTAACGCAATAATCAGTATGGAACGAGAGAATCAATCTTACTCACATGATCCTGAGCCACAGACAAGCTGGTATGCTTGTCAGCCACTGTTGTGAAAGAGACGGAGGAAATGACATCGGCTGTAATTACGTTGATAATGGTTAACTGAAGTGACGAATGCAGATGTAAGCCCACGTGGCATGAGGGCGCTGATTTGCGAGCACGCCAACAGGATTTTTAAAGATGAAGAGGCTCCGAAGGCAGGACAATGCACACTGATAAAGACTATAAAGGTCGAAACGCGTTAGGACACTTTCTGATGGACCGGATGTATTTTATTTATTGTTCGCAAACACAGGGTAGTAGTAGCACCTTTTATTCCATACACTAGTTATTTTTCTTTCTTTTGTATATTATCATAGTTTTTTGTTTTTGTTTCATATATTTGTGCTGATTGATACTACACTATACAAATGTAGTGGGAGTTTGAACAAAGGACTTAGTTTTGTGTTTTTTTAATGCATAGAAAAAGCCTAAAATAACCCATATTTTTGCCGGATACTCACTCAATACAATGATAAATTGTTTTGATGATAACAACACTATATGAAACTGTATTACTGGTGCAGAGATATTAAAAAGAAATATCAAAGGCTGAAATACTACAGCAGAAGAATAGGTGTCTGTAGTGTACCTTTAAGAGAAAATATAATACCAAGTATCACTTCATAAGTACACAGTTTCAGTACACACTGAAAAGAGACTGCAGCTCCCAAAGGTAAAATTGATTTGTCAACTAAGGCCTTGATTTTATACATTGGGATACGTTGTGTAAATTATTTAAGATATTTGAATAAACTTTTAAAATGATTTCTTTCACAATATGATTTGAAAAATAATCTATGATGTTAAAAAAAAAACTATCAATATATTAACATATTACTTTTTATGTAAAATATTACATTTTAAAAATGTATCCAAAACTATTAAAATTATTTGAAAAAGTATCCAAAATTTTAAAAAACCAAGGCCTAATTTAATTATACACTTGTGTATCATCTACATTTCTCACTTAAAGGATAATAGAGCATTTAATGTGCTCAGTGTCTTGAGCATGTTTTAATGCTGTATACCCTTTTCTGCAACATATAGTTTTTTGCATTCAGGTTTGCCTATTTAAAGGTGACTTAGGACTGTTTGTATTTAGCCTTTGTCATGCTCTCGCCTGATTATTTTTTTTTCTGGAAAGGAAAGGAAGTTAGAATACAGCAGCAGATAAGATTTGTTTCCTACAAAAAATATTTATAAAAAAGGCCCACCAAGCAAAGTGCAGTAAACTGACACACACTGTATTGTGGAAAGAAGCTTGCAATTTGCAAAACACATGCAATGGCCGAGAAGCACACTGCAATTTAAATAATCTGTTTCTTGCTAGAAGTAAAAGTTTTTTTTTAAATATCAGTAAAACAATTCAAAACCAATTAATCAAAATTGTTGTGAATGATATTGACAGTAGCAACAAGGCAAGAGAATTTTATTTTGTCCTTTTATATGTTTTTTTTTTTTTTAAATTTAATTTGATGACTGTCCCTGTCCATCCTGTCTCTGTCGACTACTGGTGCTATCCACATTACCCTTACTCTGCTGCTGGTGGAAGTTAGTTGTGCATAAACAGATACAGTACCAGTGGACTTGCTGCCTTCCCCAGTACTTTCGGTTTCTTCTTCTGCTCTCATTAATACATATTTGTGGTGTCTTTATATAGGTTGGTTCATACTGCCACTAGTGAGATGACCCTTTACTCTTTCCCTACTCATTTGCTTTTCACACAATTTGCACTTTGCAAGTTGATCTTCTGTGAGGCACTCAAAGTTCCAAACTTGGCCTCACCACAATGTATTAGCCTCAACCCTTCATCTTGTGGATGTGAATGAATGTGCATCGGGGGAAGTGGAAGCACAACATAAGCATGTACCCTAGCACATGGATGAAAAATTGTAATGGAAATGTTCAGGGCTGCCATCAGGGGGTGACAACCATGACGGGCCCCACATGGAGCAGCGATGTGGGCATTAAGCATTAAGGGCCACCCGATGAGCCCTATATCTTCAGGGGCTCGGTCAGCGCTGTAATTGCCGGTCACTTCCTCCCACCTTACTCCGCGCGGGAAGGAGGAGAGACAGCTGACGCCCATCATCCCCAAAATGAGGTGTGTGTATGTATATATTTATGTGAGTATTTGTCTGTCTGTATGTATGTGTATGTATGTATATATATATATGTATATATGTATATATATCAGTATGTGTGTGTGTCTGTATTCCCACGTGCACACACACACTTACACACTGACACAGACACACACACATATATACACACTCACAGACACACATACACTCACAGAGACACACACACACACATACTCAGACACACAAACACAAATAATTTTTTTTAAATTAAAAAATGTCCACCCAGCCTCCCTACCTGGAATGCTGGCGTGGACTTGTCCCTGGGGTCCAGTGGGTTGGGCGCCTGTCTCCATCTCAGCCACGGCGAGGGAGCTGTGTGCTCTCTGCTCCCTCTCCCCGTGCCCCATTTGCTGATGCAGGGAGCCGGAATATGACGTCATATTCCGGCTCCCAGCTACAGCAGACAGCCAGCCCACGCGGCAAGAGGGAGCAGAGAGCACACAGCGACCTCGCCACAGCTGAGATGGAGACAGGCGCCCGACGGGGGGTACATGGGGGAGGAGGGCATTTGGGGGTGGCAGAGTGCCTGCAGGAACAGTGGGAAAACCGTTCCCACGCATTCCTGCAGGACTCACAGGCATGCCGGCACACCCCGTGCGCACGCCTATGTGTATAATACATATGAATGTGGGCTGTGTATGAGGGCTGCTTGTGGAATTGTCTGTTTGGGGTATTGCATGTGAGAGGCTGCATGTGCGGTTTTGTGCATGTATGTGGATTGTTATTGGTGTTGCATTTGTGTGGATTGTGTGTTGTGTGTGGCCTGTTTATATTATTTGTATGAGGGGAGGGTTATTCTGCATTTCTGTGTATTTCTGTTCCAGTGGGGACCAGACTGGCCAGGTACAGGTCAAGAACAGGAGCTGCAATAGATGTCGAGGGCTGCTCTACTACAGTGTGGATTCCCATTCACAAGTGATGGGAGGAAGTGATCTGAAATCACTTCCTCCTAGTGCTACAATGCATAAATTGAGGATTGTCCTTCACCACCTCTTCGTATTAGCAGATATCTGAAGTTTTACTGGGACTCCTGATAGGTCAGAGTGCGTTTGGCTCTAGCAGCCTTGAGTGCTGTGCAAAGACACCTCAAGTGCCGTGCATGGCACTAGTGCCGTAGGTTGCCTACCCCTGCTGTAGGGTTTGAATAATGAAATTGAAAGTTGAAAAACTGTTTTTTTGTTTGTTATTTTTTAGCATCCCTAAAGAGATTTGAATGTGTACATAAATACATCATGGATACATGTCACCAAAAAAGTAAATGCACTTAAGTTGTGTTGGTGTCAAAATTGTGCCTGCAGTGTGCTTTTAATGAATGAGTTGTTCTAGAAACCTGTCCCAAAACATTGTAAACATTTTAGTCAACGGATTCTTTGTAAATTATTCTTGAATTGTAACCTTGTCTTGTATAGATAATTGGTAATCATTTATGCTGTAGCAAAACAAGGGGAAAATAACTCAGTCATCTCATCTCTACAGACACATTCCTTACAAATAAAAAAGATACGCATAGTGTAACATTGCACTGTCACTAATTAAACTTTTAAATGCCTGAAACATTACACCAGCTGTTAGTTCCAGGCTTCTTAAAACCAATATGAATCATGTCTTAAATGCTGCTATTCATCCTTTCATCATAATGAGTAAAATATCAGTAAACAAATTGCTAGACACTTAGTTCAAAGGCCAATTATTGTGAGTGCAGTAAATATTTATATGTGAGTTTATTTTAATTTTGTTTTCAAGACTTGTTTCCGTAAATAGAATTAACAGCATGCAGTACACACATTTGCCATTATTTGTTGTAGTAAATATTATATATACTAGTCATAAACCATTTCTCCAAAAATTCACTGCAAACATTTCCTTTAGCATTTCAGATATATTATTCATTTTCTTGAGTAAATGTGCATTTGATGAAAGTTTTAATTTACAATCAGTGATCTGTATAATGATAAAAGATGCTAAATATTTCATAGCCACGAAGAACAAAACCACCCTCAATCACTGTTGTCTTGTGAGTTGGGAGAAATTACTTTCAGTAAAATAAATTATTTTCTTATGGAGTAACTGATGAGAAAATTACTTGCTTGTGACAGATAGTGGGATTTGTACGTTTATCTGCAATTAAACCATTTGGATTTGATATTAAAAAACGATAAATGAGATTTCAAGGAAGAAACACACAGAAAGAGGAACATATATAATTTAGTAATATGGAAAAATTGGTGTAGTGCCTGAAATGTATTTTTGGATATTATATACAGCGACAAACAGGGGGGTTAAGGGGAACTGATGATGTAGCAGGTTAAAGGTTGCAGATATCTCAAAAAGGACATTTTAGGCGCTATACCAACTATTCTGTTTTATTCTTTTACCTGACAAGAAAGACCCCTGATTGTGATTATGCTACCCTTTGAACTATATCGGTATTGCACAAGTGCTGAATTTCCTGTCTTTTAACACATAATTTAGTAAAAAGTATAAAGAACAAAATAAAACTTAAAATAATTATTACTGCATGAATGACAATTTCTGACACATTTTTTTTAAAAAACATGGGCTGCATAATTAGTGTATAAACTTGGAATGTAATAATATTTTCCATTTAGAAATACCTAAAAAATATGCCAATATTTTTGGGGTATGTGCTATAAGTATGGGTATACAAGGATATATGTAGATGGACTGAAGAATGTAATAACACTAGTATGTGAGGATTACACCAACATCATTTTAAGTACAGTCACCGTGATGCATCTAGGGTCCTTTAATATACAAGTCGCATAAACCCTGCAAGATTCAGAAAGCCCTCCTTGACTGCTATTTAATCAATTTGCTTTATATAGTTATATAGTTACATAGGCTAAAATGCAAAGCAACGTTTCAGCCCCAACAGGGCTTTTTTTAAGCTTGAAAAAAGCCCTGTTGGGGCTGAAACGTTGCTTTGTAGTTCCTGGTCCAAATAAATTGCCTTAAGAATTGGAAACTATTGGAGTGCCTTGATCATTTTCTACAAAATCATCAGAAGTGGTAGCCTGATCCAATCACAATGCTTCCCCATAGGATTGGCTGAGACTGACAAAGAGGCAAATCAGGGGCAGAGCCAGCATGATTTAAACACAGCCCTGGCCAATCATGAATTGAATCAATGAATCTCTTTGAGGAAAGTTCAGTGTCTGCATGCAGAGGGAGGAGACACTGAATGTTTGGCTGCATTTTAGGCAGCCATGACCCAGGAAGGATCTCTAACAACCATCTAAGGAGTGGCCAGTGAAGTTATCACTAGGCTGTAATGTAAACACTGCATTATCTCTGAAAACACAGTGTTTACAGTAAAAGCCTGAAGGTAATGATTTTACTCACCAGAACAAATTCAATAAGCTGTAGTTGTTACATTGGCATTTCTTTACATTAACCCAATCTGATGTAGGAGGAGTAGAGTCTTAACAGAAAAGGTGGGAGGTATTCAAAAGTTGTAATTTTTTATTGCTCTACAGCAGGGGTCCTCAAACTCCGGCCCCCCAGATGTTGCTGAACTACAACTCCCATGATTCTCTGGCTATGTAATTCAAAGAATCATGGGAGTTGTAGTTCAGCAACATCTGGGGGGCCAGAGTTTGAGGACCCCTGCTCTACAGAGTGTCAGAATAGTAGATTGTTTGCAGACACCAGTCAGATTTCCAAGGACAGAGCAGTGATTACTGTCCATCCCCTATTAATCAATACAATAAGGTTAATTAAATCTTACATAGCCTATAATGTAGCAGTCAAGTGACAAAGTAGGTAAAGAAAACTGGTCATACCGGAAGAGTCCTGGTGTGTGGGTTCTTCTCCCACTTAACATATAAATGCTTCCTCAACGATAAGTCCACATACATGGCAAATATACTATACTCAAACATTTTGAATAAAATATGTCCTTTATGAAACACAAAGTATTACAGTGGAATGCAATGTGCAAAGGGGAGCACAAAGGAAAGAGACAGTAATGCGTATTGTGTCGTTCAAGGCACTTCCACAGAGACTACCACTCTATTACTCAAACAGGTTAAATATAGATGTGGCAAAACCAACCTCGCCACTGGGCATTGGAGAAGCCTGTTTGCCCGCCTCCTGCCTGCTGACTATGGCCTTGGGAGATTTGGCCCTTTAAATACAGTATTTGGGCATATTGTATTTTATTATGTTGCGGCTGGCCCTTTAAGAACCATCTGGGGACATACTGTGGAGTTACTGGGTGGCCACCATTTCATGTATCAGAGGCACATGGTGAGAACAATGGATGAAGCACATGGGGAGAACAATGGATGGCGGCCATTTTAACTCACAGACACTGTTTGGACTTTTCTACACGGTGCCATCTCGACAGTATTTGGTACACGAAGACATCGTTCAGTAGTTTTAAACTATACAACAGGGGACACATTATACAGTAATTATTTTTCATATAGCCTCTATATGGTCTGCGGAATCTGCATTAAACTGCATCTTCCAAACTACTGAACGGATCTGGGTGAATTTTGGATATGTGGTTCACCCAGATTCCCCGGTTCCGAGGATATATTTTATGGGGTTATTGCATGTTTTGGGGTCCCTGTGATATGTTTTATAATACTGTATTTCTCTGCCTGTGATAATTAGATTAACCATTGTGTTCAGTAATCATATCACAGGCAGAGGGGAGGATTTTGTGTGGGAGTGTCTGTGTGTATTGTACGGATTGATTGGTTGCATTTCAAAACCCTGTGGGCAGTACTATGTTTGTGGATTGTGAATAAAAGAGGCTGTATGTGCCAGTACAGTCAGTTCTGCTTGACCTCAAAACGAAGTGTCGTCTCATTATTGGGGGAATTGGATCGTATGCTGATTGCCAGGAGTGTAAGCTGATTGTATGCTTTTCCTGTTCAGCTGTTTACAGCATTCCTATGCTTCAGAGCATTTGTATGTTTCCCCGATTCGGTGGTTGTGGTGTCGGCTAGAGTGCTTGGAGTCCTCAGGAAGCGCTAGGAGCATCCTTCAACGGAGGTACCCAGTCGGGGTGCCAGGTGATCCGTTACAATAGAGTTGAGCGAACCCGAACTGAAAAGTTCGGGTTCGTACTGAACATTAGGTTTTTTGGACCCCGGACCCGAACACAGACATATCACTGTATGTTCGGGTTGGAGTTCAGTGTTCGGCGATTTAATGGCGCGTTTTGAAAGCCTGCAGGCAGCCAATCAACAAGTGTTTGACTTGTGTGCCCTTAGAAGCTATCACAGCCATGCCTACTAATAGCATGGCTGTGATTGGCCAGTGCAGCATGTGACCCAGTCTCTATATAGAAGCTGGAGTCGCGTAGCACCGCACGCACATGCATTCTTATTAGTGTAGGGAGCGGATGCTGCCGCTGACAGGGACAGCTTTGGAAAGAATTCTACAAACTAGAACATTAGTGGGGTGGTGTGCACTTTATATCTGAGAGTCAAATAGAAGCTTCAAATACCGCGGTTACATCAGAGTTATAAAAAGTAAATTGTTTTTTGGTGCGAAAAAGTACATTAGTGGGGTAGTACATTAGTGGGGTGCACTTCATATCTGAGAGTCAAATAGAATCGTCAAATACTGCTGTCACATTGCAGTTTTAAAACTTTTTTTGGGTGCTAAAAAGTACATTAGTGGGGTGCACTTCATATCTGAGAGTCAAGTAGAAGCGTCTAATAGTGTGATTACTCTTTAATATTTTTATTAGTGATATTGCAGAAGGTCTTGATGGTAAGGTATGTCTTTTTGCTGATGATACTAAGATATGTAACAGGGTTGATGTTCCAGGAGGGATGAGCAAAATGGCAAATGATTTAGGTAAACTAGAAAAATGGTCAGAATTGTGGCAACTGACATTTAATGTGGATAATGCATCTTGGACGTAAAAACCCAAGGGCAGAGTACAGAATATTTGATAGAGTCCTAACCTCAACATATGAGGAAAGGGATTTAGGGGTGATTATTTCTGATGACTTAAAGGTAGGCAGACAATGTAATAGAGCAGCAGGAAATGCTAGCAGAATGCTTGGTTGTATAGGAGAGGTATTAGCAGTAGAAAGAGGGAAGTGCTCATGCCATTGTACAGACCTCACTTGGAGTATTGTACACAGTACTGGAGACTGTATCTTCAGAAGGATATTGATACCTTAGAGAGGGTTCAGAGAAGGGCTACTAAACTGGTTCATGGATTACGGGATAAAACTTACCAGGAAAGGTTAAAGGATCTTAACATGTATAGCTTGGAGGAAAGACGAGACAGGGGGGATATGATAGAAACATTTAAATATATAAAGGGAATCAACACAGTAAAGGAGGAGACTATATTTAAAAAGAAGAAAAACTACCACAACAAGAGGACATAGTCTTAAATTAGAGGGACAAAGGTTTAAAATATCAGGAAGTATTACTTTACTGAGAGGGTAGTGGATGCATGGAATAGCCTTCCAGCTGAAGTGGTAGAGGTTAACACAGTAAAGGAGTTTAAGCATGCGTGGGATAGGCATAAGGCTATCCTAACTATAAGTATTTAGAAAATTGGGCAGACTAGATGGGCCGAATGGTTCTTATCTGCCGTCACATTCTATGTTTCTATGTTTCTATGTTACTGCGCACTTGTAAACATTATAATTGTTTTGCTGCTAATCTGCTAAATAGTACATTATGGGGCGTGCACTTCATACCTGAGAGTCAAATAGAAGCGTCTAATAGTGTGCTTACAGCGCACTGGTAAACATTCTTATTTTCTGGGTGCTAATCTGCTAAATAGTAAATTTTGGGGCCTGTTTTTCATATCTGAGAGGCAAATCGAAGCGTCAAATAGTGCAGTTACAGCGCAATTGTAAACATTCTAATTGTTTTGCTGCTAAACTGCTAAATAGTACATTTTGGGGCATGCAGTTCATATCTGAGAGTCAAATAGAAGCGTCTAATAGTGTGCTTACAGCGCACTTGTAAACATTCTTATTTTCTGGGTGTTAATCTGCTAAATAGTACATTTTGTGGCATGCTCTTCATATCTGAGAGTCAAATCGAAGCGTCTAATAGTGTGCTTACTGCGCACTTGTAAACATTCTTATTGTTTTGCTGCTAATCTGCTAAACAGTACATTTGCAGCCTGCGGTGCACTTCATATCTGAGAGTCAAATAGAAGCATCAAATAGTGCGCTAACTGCGCAGTTGTAAACATTCTAATTGTTTTGCTGCTAATCTGCTGCTTACATTGGAGTTTTAAAAAGTAATTTTTTATTTTTGTTGGTGCTAAATAGTATATTTGGGGTGTTCACTTCATATCTGAGAGTCAAATCGAAGCGTAACTTTGATTCAAATTTACTACATCGGTCACTTGTAATATTGTTTCACACCCACAACACTTGTTACACAGATCTAAGTGATAGAAAACAGATTGATATTTTCTACACTACAAGATAACAAGATGCTATATTTAAACCAGTGATCAATAGCTAAGAGGTACTTCAACAATATTGTAATTCTGGGGCAATACCCTCACAAGTCAAACTGAGAGGTCAGTTTATAGGGAAAACTGTTGCATGGAGGAAATTCTAAAACAATTACCATATATCCTCTGCAGACTTTACATGCTGGAAAAACACAGGTGCCAACTGCTGTGGCTTTCTGCAGTGTGCATACAGGCAAGGGGTGCAGGGTTGAGGAGTGGGTGGAAGATGATGTGGAGGATGATGATGTGCTGGGCCCCACATGGAATCAAGGTCATGCGAGTGACGTGTGCAGTTTGGAGGAAGAGGCGCTGGTTGCACATAGGCACCAGCAGAGCATAAGAGGGAGCAGGGTGCAAAAGCTGAGCGGCTGTCCCCTAGCGCTCGTCGGCATGTATTAGCTCAAGAATTACTAGTTATCAAAGTAATACATGTACCGATCAGAGGATCCATAATAGAGTTGAGCAAACCCGAACTGCAAAGTTCAGGTTCGTACCAGATTTAACGATCCATTCGTAGTTTCACAGTCAGGTGGGCAGTCCTGTGACCAGGACCCAGACACTGCCTGGGTGACGGTAGGATGACCAGGATGTTGAAGTTACCTGATGTTGAAGTTAGGAGTCACAGTGTGCAATGGATTAGCAGGGTCTGGTGCAGGGTAACCGTATGCCCCCTGGTGTTGAGCACCAGTGTTTGTGCGGCCACATACCAGGACACTGATGCAGCTTCAGTAAAAAGAGTATTGGATACCAGAAGCCGTCACCAGACAGATCCACAACATGGAACAGGATGTGACATTTACTGTAGCGGCTGTGCGCGCTTTTGGCGTGGTCACCCTGCTGCTGCTCGCCTGTCTGCGCTGCAGCGTAACTTTGGCCTTCCTGCTCACCGCCTCATGAGACTGTACGTGCAGCAGCAGGCGATAGTGGAGTTTCAGCTGCAGCACGCACGGGTCAGTGGCTCTGCACCAGACTTCCCTCCAATTGATCAGAGTTAAAGGATTTCAAGTGGACTCATTACAATTACAGGGCCTCTAAAGAGTCCTGTATTGTTATTTGTCGTCACTACCTTCCCGCGTCGGGAGTGGGTCATTTGCGCGCCTGCTGCCTTCCTTGCATGTGGTAGCCGTTTCTCAGGGTCTCTGTATGGAATGATTCCCCATTACCCATGGTCACCATTGTAGGTGTAGAAACTGGCATCGAAAAGTTGATATGGATGATATCCGCATGCAAAGTTGCTGCCACGAGGATGTGCGATTTGCCCGAGGTTCTCTAGAGTCAACAAAGTTCCTGCGCAACTATTATGTCAACAGCTACTCTGCGGAACAGAGTTGTCTTTTTTTATATGTGCCAATATTTTGGGGGCTAACCCAATAAAAAAAAAAAAAAGATAAATATAATTAAAAAAAACAGTGTTGGCTACCTCATCCTCCTCCTCCACGGTCACCGCCTCCTCAACCTATGGGTCACTTAGTATAAACTAGGTACACATAAGCAGAGGCTTGTGAAGGCCGTCTCTCCATGCATCAGGAGTTGAGCATTTCTCCATGCATCAGGACTGCAAATGTTTCTTTATTTGTATGTCCAAATATTTTGTGGGCTACCACAATTAAAAAACAAAACAAAACATAAAATACAGTGTTGGCTACCTCCTCCTCCTCCTCCACCGCTGCTTCCTCCTCCACCGCCACGGCTTTTTTTCCATGCATCAGGAGTTGAGCTTAGTTTCAACAATGAAAGAGAATACCCTGCACTCCAACCCTCTCTCAAATGGATAATTCTGGTGATCCTCCTGACAGCCATGCTTTAGATTTTGATTTATGTTCTTCCAAAGCTAAAATCAAAGATTCCATCTAGTGCTATTTTATGGCTCAGCTGTATTTTTAATTTTTATGTTATTGTAAGTGATTTCCCTATCCACATTTGTTTGCAGGGCACTTGTCCTACTCTTAACCCCATTTTACTTGCTTTTGCAGCTCTCTAGCTCTTTCCAGGAGTTTTTTTGAGGCATTTTTGTGGACAAAAGTTCGGGTCCCTATTGACTTCAATGGGGTTTGGGTTCGAGGTCAAGTTCGGGGTCCAGTTCGACCCCAAACCCGGACTTTTTTTCAAAGTTCGGCCGAACCTGCCGGACCCGAACATCCAGGTGTCCGCTCAACTCTAGTTAAATACATACTACAAACACTCATGTAAATCTCCAGCCTTACTAGGAGTAAAAAAAAACCAATTAAAACCCCTAGTCACCTAGTATATCAGGTGGGCATTATTACCTAAGCTGTGAAAACATTAGTAAGCTAAATAAGCTTCGCCCACATATAGGCTGTTATTGCAGCAATTCTTGATTGTTACACACTGGAGACAATATTACAGTGTGACAGGAAAATGTAACATAAAGTGTAGCAAAAAACCAATAACAGTGTTTTAGAAAAAGCGTCTATTACCAAATTATGCAAGTTAATTAAGATTAGCCTAACGACTATATGTAGAAAAATATTTATGCTGTTAATGAAAAGAAGATTGCCACTTATTTAGTGTTAGTAGGAGAATAGAGTAAATATTCTCTTGAATTAAATATACAACTACACAAAGCAAGCAATTTAAAGTGTTTAGTAGCCTAATAGTGTATTAATTAATAATTTACCAGGGCTGATCACAGGATGCAGGAGTCCTGAATGAATAGAAATGATCATGCAAGAGGTGTTTCCAACGGACTTTAATTCTATAATTTGATATTAGAAGCAGAATTTTTTTTATTTTTATTTTTATCTTATTTGCTTTAGTGTAGGTGGTGAAGATGTATTTATTGTTATAGTTTTTCTGTTTTTTTCTCTCACTTTTTCCTATCTTTTTATTTTTGATTATACAAAAGGTGTGAGCGTTTTTTTTGTTTTGTTTGTTTGTTTGCATTTAGTTAACTAGGGACTTCCAAGTTTTATTGTTTCTTCACTCCTACTGGGGCTGCATATTTACATGGATGTTTGTGGTATGTATTTAACGTGTTTGAGTAGGATAGTTTGAGTGGAGGAAGTGCTTTGTATGGGACAAAACACTTTAGGGTTTCTTTCCTCTGTGTCCCCTTCTGCACATGGTGATCCAATTTAATACTTCATGTTTAATAAAGAACTTATTTTAATGGACACGATTGAGTCCAGAATCTTTGTCCCGGATGTGGAAGCATTTATAAATAAAGATTACTTATCTAATTTCCGGTGCAGGGACTCATCCGCTGCAGTGTTAAAAGGGAAAGCCAATATATGCAAATGTAAAATATTAATCAAACTAAATAATTAATTGTCTATACTTGTACATAAATCTCAGTTTCCTAAAATTATTCTTAAATTGAACCCGATGTCCATTTTTAAATATGAGTTAAATATAATAATTAAGCGGAAAACATACTAAAAATGATTCTTCACCTCCATTCCAAATGTTCCAGTGCTGCCATTAACAGGCCTTCCAGATCATGGTTTCTTTGGGAAAGCCTCGGAAAGCATTCCAACACCTGATACACACATCTGATGATGTGGATGTGATGGTTTAATTGCGAGCACATCAGTAGATTAAATGGAGTGACATCTGATGCCATTCCATCAACATCATTGCATGTGTCTGATGTCACTACGTATGAGGCCTGGGCGGAGCATTGGGAGGGCTTGAAGGGCAAGGAAGGGGTGGGAATAATGATTATTATATTATCAAGGCTCTTACATTATCAAGGCTCTTAATCATGGGAATAATCGTGGGAAGGAGCCATTTATAAGTATGATCTATCTTTCTGGGTTGCAATGACAATGTTTATTGGTCTGGGTGGGCTTGCAAGGCTTGTGGAGGAGCAGGAATAAAGATATTTATATAAGCAAGGCTAATACCCAAAACACACATACATTATACATCACACCATACATAGTATTTAATATACAAAGCACACACAATACACAGTTCTCACTATACTCAGTACACATGCTATATTCAATACATACACATTATACAGAGCATATACTCTACACAACACACACCTCGTACACACATTAAACAAAGTGCACACTTTATGCAGAACACACATACATAATACATCACACTATGCACAGTAAAAACAATATAAACACTAGTGTATATACACACAGTCACACAGTTCTCACTATACAGTTAAAAAAAATTATATATATATATATATATATGTGTGTGTGTGTGTGTGTATGTATGTATGTATATATATATATATATATATATATATATAAAGGCAATTTGCCTGAATTTGTGGGAGGTGCTAGTTTACTACCCCTAGCCTACTTAAGGCACTCCCCTTACCTTGCTCCTTACCGTTCGAGGTCAGCGTTGAATGAGGATCCACTTCCGGGTTCTCTCAGACGCCATCTTGGGTTCAGTACCACGTTTCACCACGTTAGCTGTGTCCAGGAATCCTGTTCAGGCCTCTCCGCCCGTCCAGCTTCTTCTGACTCCGGTCTTCGTCGTAGATCACGTCCCAGGGACTCCTAAACCGTAAGTCAGACCTACCTGTCACGCCAGGACCGGTTCCCACGGCATACGGTACAGCACGGGTCCTCGCTTTACGTTTTTTTCCCCTGGTTATGACACGAATGTTTCAAGCCATTCGCGGGCTTTTTCATTCGTACGGTCATTCGGCTGAACAATTTAATCGTTCAATAGTCATTTCGCATATCCTATTTCATGTTATATTGAAACGAATTATCATTCGGTTGTTTTGCCGTTCGACAATTTTCACATACGCTCAAACACGCTTTCGGTTCGCATAAAGTCATACGGTTAAACTATTCTAACTTCTGTGTTTCCCTCACATTTGCTTTCGGCTTTATTTCTATGTATTACGTATAATCCTTTCATGCATTATATTCACCATTTCATGTGTATATAACGTTCAGTTAAGAATTGCTTGTTTAAATAGTTTATTTCTTTTACTTTTAAATATTGTCAGTATTGTATTACGTCCACTTATCTGTATAGACCATTTGACTCCCACGCTTTCAGGGGTCTGCATTACTTATCCATTCATACGAATGGACTCAACCTATGTTACAGGCCTCCCTTCTGTGTTATTACTACAACACATACAAAGGATACAGGTTCATTTAAGCAATAATTCTCGGGTTGATACGTCTTTTCAATACAAATATATCATATAGATATACATCACTTTACATTTTGGGTACCCCTGCCTTTGGTTATTCTGCTATATATCATACATAACGCTGTGTAAAATAGGCCATGACCTCATCCATGTCCCTTTCTATAAAACCAACTACATTTCTGTACAGATCATTGAACTCCCACGCCAGGAGTTTTATAATTATCCATTTCATTTCAGTTCACTCAGCCTATATTACAGGCCTCATTTCTCTGTCATGACAATGACACATAAGGCTTAATTCCTTTTTCATGCATACTCGGGTTGAATCACACGTACTGATCCAACCAATCATACGTTTCCTGCACAGTCATATACATATGTATATAACCTACATTTCATGTTTTCCTTTACACACCATTATCACATAACACATAGATTGTTTGTACAGAGGCCACGGCCTCCCTCAGATGTCTTATTCAAGCATGCACACATTTCTGAGCCACTCATATCTATTCCCATGGTATCAACATAATTTTAAAACATTGCTGCTACAGGCTATAAGTCTGTTTCTTTTCACACTCCACACTCATCATACTACTCTTTTACCCATTTTTAGGCTGTCAAGCTTATATATTTGCTCCACACGCTTTATTCATACTGTGATTTTGTCATACTACCAGGTACGTACACCTGCTCATATGGTATTCTACCATACATTTCATTTCATCCCCCTAGTTTACAGTACTGGCAATAGGGTCACAGGATTCCCAATAGGTATTTACCCCGTCTTGGCAGTCACCATCAGTTAGTGGTCCCGCGAGGCCAACACCCTGCCTCAAACGTTCCAGAGGCAAACACCCATCGGGCCACACGTTAGCTAGCCGCCTCGCATGTTGCATAGAGAGGGCCTCACCTGTCACTCCCTTCCCCTGTTTTCTGTCTTATAGTCATCGAGAGGCCTGAAACTCCTGCCACTACGTCGAGTGGCCTCAATAACCCCTCACGCCAACGCATAGATAGAGCCTCTCAAGCCTTGGCAATTGGCAATTAGCAGGGCCTCACCTGTCACCAAACAAGTATAATACTTTCGCCATCCGGCCTAGCTAGCCTGCCAGTACAATTTGGTGGTTCTATATACTAATTAATTGTTTTATTTATAGTATGTCTCAGGAAGGGGTAGAGGATTTCTCCCTGCCTAGCACCCCAGCAAGAGCTGTCACTCCCACACAAGGAGGAGAGCTAGCTAGTCCAGCATCAATCAGATCCTGGACGATCCCGCGCATAACCACGGAATTAAGGAGACGACAAATCCCCTACCCCGCTACAGCAAGGAAGGCAGAACTTTTCAAACTGCTACGCACATCAACTAATAACATGGATGCTGGGGAAGGGGCTAGCCAGTCCAACCCAGGTGACATACATGCCATGTTATCCTCACTCATGGCATCCATGAGCAAGGTCAACTCCAGGCTGGAGAAACTTGAGTCGGTCACCACGGCCCTCACTCAAGCAGGGCCATCCACTGCTGCGGTACAACCACCAGCCTTGCCATTAGTCGCTCCAGCCAGCACCCTGGATGACCAGGAAGTTAGCCCGGCCCACATGATACATGAGCACATCAAAAGGGATATCCTGGAAGGTAAAGACGTCAACCTGGCTTCCCTGTTGATTGCCTCCCAGGACATTGTGGAACATAAGACATATGCTTATGATGATGTATCTGTTATTGTCAGATCTAGGGATGCCCGCCTGAACAGGAAACTGACTATCCCTGAATTTGTACTAGCGTTTGGTATTTACAGGGATGTCATCTGTGTGGTTTATCCCAACAGAAGAGAGGAGTTTGATCTCTATATGCACAAGCTGGTAGACCTGGGCAACGAATATGGTGGTTCGGCATTCTATGACTATCATAGGTCTTTTTATGCAAAAGTGGCTGGAGCCTTCTCCCAGTACGGAACACGATCCAACTGGGGAAGGATTGATACCGTCTTATTTTGCAGACACTTTGCAGGTCTAAGAACACCAGCTTGTACATACTGCTCCTCCACAGCCCATACTACTAATTTTTGTCCCAACACGGCAGACGGACATGCCTCCACACAAGGAGCTAGTTCCTCTGGGGATCCAGGGAAATATCCAAAGACAAATTGGGACGCCCAATCAAGTTTCTGGGCAAGTCCCAGATATGTAATAATTTCAATGTTGGGTCTTGTAATTACAGTGGATGTAGACTATTGCATGTCTGTTCAAAATGTTTTAGGGCACATGCAAAGACCATGTGTCCAAATAAAATGTATTCCAAGCCTTACCTTACGTCCATTAATATGCCAGTATTCACAGCATTGATGTCTCAGCACCCATCTAGACACCTGGTAGACTTTCTTATTTCTGGTTTAACAGAAGGCTTCCACACAGGTATCCTACACATACCAGCCGGAACTCTGGAATGCCCTAACCTACAATCCGCCCAACACAACCCCACAGTGGTTGACACCCTCATAGCCCAAGAAGTGGATGAGGGCTTTGTATTGGGGCCTTTTAGAACTCCTCCATTCATAGAATGGCGCACCAACCCTATTGGTATTGTCACAGGGAAATCTTCCCAAAAACAGAGACTCATCATTGACTTATCGGCTCCCCACTCATCGGCCAACCCCAGTCTTAATTCACTTATACCCTCTGAGGAATTCTCTCTGCAATACACCACCATAGATCACGCCATTACAGCTATCATACAAGCAGGGGTTGGAGCCTGGCTCAGTAAGACCGACATTACTAACGCCTTCAAATTACTCCCTATCCACCCCACACTGTGGCACCTGCATGGCATCAAGTGGTCTGGGAACTACTATTTTTTCTCCCGGTTAACTTTTGGGTCCAAAAGTAGCCCAGCTATTTTCGACACATTTGCTGAAGCATTATGCTGGTTACTATTGAACATAGCCGGATGCCCTACGGTATTACATTACTTGGACGATTTCCTACTGGTCGAGGAGAATACTTCACCTCCCACTAGTCTCAAAGCTACCACTAAGCTGTTTGAGCAACTAGGTGTACCCATCTCCCCAAAGAAAACAACTACCTACAGCTCGGCACTTGCAACCGCAAAGAGCTACAGTCCCTGCTAGGGTCACTAAATTTTGCTATGCGCATCATACCTCAAGGCCGCTCCTTTATTTCACGACTATTGCATCTTTTCCCACTTTTTCTACATGACACGCACAGGTTGTCCTTAGATGCCCAAGCTATGGCAGATCTAAACATGTGGAAGAGATTTTTAACCACTTGGAATGGTAAAAGTATGTTCCTCCCTCAATTGACTGAATCATCTCCTACCATTTGGTCAGATGCGGCATCTACCACTGGTTTTGCATCAATTTTTGGGAACGAATGGCTTTGGGGCAGCTGGCCTTCAGCAGTTCAGGATTTGGAAGGTTTTTCCACTACCTCAGCTCTTTTTGAGATCTACACCATAGTGGCAGCTGCCGTAGCATGGGGTCATTTATGGGCTAATACGCCAGTGCGTTGTTACTCAGACAACCAGGCAACCTGTCACATCATCAACAAAGGTCGTTCCAAATCTCTCACGATCATGAGATTTCTGAGGAAACTCACTTGGTTGGCAGCTTGTCATAATTTCTTCCTATGTTGTTTCCATGTGCCAGGTGTATATAACACAGCTGCTGACAATTTGTCTCGCTTTAAATTTCAGGAGTTTCATCAAGCACTCCCGTCAGCAGCACCCACAGCCACCATCACTCCAACATTTCAACAACTCATACTGGACTAGACGTCATCATGCAGCATAGCAGGACATTGTCCCAATTGGCACTTTCAAACAATACAAACAAAACATACAGCAGGGCTTTCACACTATTCAAACGATTCCTTCTGGAACATAACATCATACAACCGTTTGTTATGACATCTTTTTTGGGGTTTGCTTCCTTTTGCCACCTTAAACTCAAAATGTCATACAACACCATCAAACTCTATCTCACTGGCATTCAACACCACATACTAATCTTACACCCAATAACAACAGTTTCATGGCCTCTCACCAAATTAAGACCATACTCAGAGGTATTCAAAAATCAGAACCCACACATATGGCCCAGAGGCTACCCATAGATAACCATATCTTCAAAGCATTATCTAACCTACTTGACTTAAAACCGTTTGACACTCATACAAATTCTATCATCAAAACAGCAATATACATCGCATTCTATGGATTTCTACAACCTAGAGAATTCACTACAACCTCCACGACCCAAACCACTCCATTCCTCCTCTATTCCCACTTAACAAAACATATGGATCATTACATCCTGTCTTTACCTCACTCCAAAACCAGTCAGCTCATACCTGTAAACATTCTGTACTATCCCACGCACAACAGATGGTGTCCCGTCAAGGTTCTTGATGCCTACATACAGCACCATCACTTACTGCCCTTGCAACCGTTATTACAACTGCAAGGTGCAGTACTCACCACTACAACCTTCATGACCTACGTCAGATCCTTGCTCACACAACTGGGCCTCAACGCAAACAAATACTCAGGACACTCCTTTCGTATAGGAGCCGCGTCCACAGCCTCCAGTGTCAACATCCCAACTCATGTTAAGGGATGCTTTCATAAACATGTCTGCTTGATAAAATGTATATGTATTGGTTGTCTGTTAAATAAATTTGATTACTTAATTTTTGCCCTCTTCTTTCTCAGGCCTACCTCATCGTCGGTTTCGGCAAACCACAACCGACTTGCTCCTTTTATTATCCTACACTTATTCATGGTATTTCACACTGTACTATCTTAAGCACCTAACACAAGTATTAAGGCAATTTGCCTGGATTTGTGGGAGGTGCTGGTTTACTACCCCTAGCCTACTTAAGGCACTCCCCTTACCTTGCTCCTTACCGTTCGAGGTCAGCGTTGAATGACCCTCCCACCACACCACTTTTAACATTTATTTCCTTTCTATTTCTTTTCCTGGGTAGGCCCTCTTCTTTCTCAGGCCTACCTCATCGTCGGTTTCGGCACACCACAACCGACTTGCTCCTTTTATTATCCTACGCTTATTCATGGTATTTCACACTGTACTATCTTAAGCACCTAACACAAATATATTTTTATATATATATATATATATATATATATATATATTTCAAAATCAGCAGGGGATCAAATACTTTCCCCCCGCAATATAGCAGGGGATCAAATACTTTCCCCCCGCACTATATATATGCCACTTAATCCCATAGAAAATCTGTGGAGGGAGCTGAAGGTTCGAGTTGCCAAACGTCAGCCTCAAAACCTTAATGACTTGGAGAGGATCTGCAAAGAGAAGTGGTACAAAATCCCTCCTGAGATGTGTACAAAACTGGTAGCCAACTACAAGAAACTTCTGACCTCTGTTATTGCCAACAAGGGTTTTGCCACCAAGTACCAAGTCGAAGTGGTCCAATAGTTATTTCACTCATTGACATGAAAATCAATTTATAACTTTTTTGACATGCATTTTTCTGGATTTTTTGGGGGGGGGTTATTCTGTCTCTCACGGTTAAAATACAACTAACATTAAAATTATAGACTGATCATTTCTTTGTCAGTGGGCAAACGTTCAAAATCAGCAGGGGATCAAATATATGTATATATATATATATATAGCAACTTCAATGTTGAAAGATTTTTTATTTTTTTTTTAAAACACCTAATCTAGGCAAAAATAATGGGGGTTTAGTTACATTATATGATCATACATTGCATAAACCTGCCACAACGTATATATATATATATATATATATTTGGGAGTCTAGCCAACTCCTTGGTTTTGCACCCCTCCCTGTCACAGGTGCCTCATCCCAGGGCCCTATTTAGCCTTGTACTGCAGAGAGCCCCAGATGGAATTTATTTCCCCAAGTAGGTTAATCTCATAAGAGCAGACATTAGGCTGTTAGTGTAGGACCTGCCAAAGATGGGGTACATTGACGTTGTGGCAGGTTTATGCAATGTATGATCATATAATGTAACTAAACCCCCATTATTTTTGCCTAGATTAGGTGTTTTTAAAAAAACAAATAAAATCTTTCAATATTGAAGTTGCTGTTTAGTGGATAGGTGAGTGCGCTGGATCTTGTGTATTATATATATATATATATATATATATATATTCTTGTGCACCTCCCCAATTTGCTATGTACATTTAAATTGGCACTTGGAGCCTCAGCATGTTCAGTGATATTACTTGTAGATCATTACACAATATAGATTAGAAAAAAACCAAAAAAAAAACCAATCAAATCAATACCTACCTGCTTTTAAAACATTTAAATTATGTTTAGATAGTGAAAACATCCTCAATTCAACTATAATTAATTTATACCATCACATTATTAAAGTGATTTACATGATTTACTCACTGCATTTATTACTATGCTTATATAGCAAGCAGGGCTGATTTTGTGTTTTAGAATTGTAACTTGTATAAAATAATGTGTCACATGCAAATAAATTACATGATTTTGTTATTTCATGACAAAAAGTCATGATTTTATGAGACAAGGAGGCGAGTATTGTGCATATCTCTTTCTTTACTTAACATACAGCAGCAAAGAGAAACCAATGAGAAAAAAGGATGCTAACATGTGACCTCCCAAACTTCACACCAGTATGAGCAGCCATCCCTATAATCCAGAATCACAACCTTCAACTTCCTCTTTCTTTGGTGAATCAACAGTCCAACAGTAACAGATCAGCAACCGACCAGTAGTAACCAGGAATCAGAACTGTGGCAAACCAATATCTCCCACAATGGGAAGAGCGGCAGTCCAATCCATAATGAAGTACATGGTGACAGGGATCAAGTAGACAGGGATTACAACCCATAAAATCAAGGGAGCATGACAGTGTAATACAAAAACCCAACCATACTGTATCAATAGAAATGACAATGGTAAACTATATGGTAGAAACCTGATGGAGGATATATCCATCTAAGAACCGGAAGAAAAGTTACTACAATGAAGCATAAAAGCCAACTAGACATGAGGGAGGGAGAATGCAGCCACAGCAAACAGGATGGGACAATACTCGTCTCCGTGTCCTTCATAAAATCATGACTTTTCGTAATGAAATAGCAAAATCATGTAATTTTATTTCAAGACACGGAGGCTCATATTGTGCAAGTTCAAAGCTGCACCACCACAGGCGAGAAAACGTAGGATATATAAAAATCTCTAAAGGTGGACTTCGGCGACCAATCAGCTGATCACATCAAAACCTTAGAATTGACTCCCCAGGGATACTACCTTCGATGCCGATGCTCTGCGAACGAACCACAATTTTTATTAAAAACTGGCACCATTAACTCAATGCATTTCAATGGGGAATTTTGAATAAGGAACCAATAGTGATGTCCCGAACGGTTTGCGAACGGTTCGCCGCTAACGGTTCCCTGCGGACACATCATTGAGTAAACTTTGACCCTGTACCTCACAGTCAGAAGACACATTCCAGCCAATCAGCAGCAGACCCTCCCACCTTCTGGACAGCATCCATTTTACATTTATTGTGAAGCTGCATTCTTAGTGAGCTGTCCAGGAGGTGGGAGGGTCTGGGAGGGAGGGTCTGCTGCTGATTGGCTGGAATGTGTCTGCTGACTGTGAGGTACAGGGTCAAAGTTTACTCAATGATGAGTCCGCAGCGAACCGTTCGCTGCAAACCGTTCGCGAACCGTTCGGCGAACCGTTCGGGACATCACTAGTAACCAAGGTTTTACTATGTGAAAACGATCTTGGCTCACCCAAAATACAACTGATTCCAATACACTGGGCAACCTTATATCTCATCTAAATACATTTAGCCTGACCCAAACCACATTTCGTATATATATTATGGTTTCATGTTCACAGTGTGGATGGCCACATTGATTGGCAATGCACCACTGCCACTTCAGAGGAGTTCAGGCACCAAAATCTCAGGTGATTCCTGAATAGCCTAACATAAAGGGCCAGTTGATTCACATAAGTGCTCCAAAATGTGTCGACCCACAACTGTTTCTCTGATGTTTAGCTACTTAAGGATGGCAGGCATGCTATTCTGTCCTTGGGGACTCAACATAGTCAAATTCCAAGTTTCGTTTATGTTTTATTTTGATCAAAATGTGTACATTTGGCTCCAGCACTTATTTACAACCCTGCAACTGCCTATGTGCCGTGTTATTCACACCACACACACACACACACACACACCAAAGATGAGTGACAAAACTGCTCACTGGGCCCCAATGTATAATACAGATGGGTGACTAGTATATTTAAATCAATGTAAATTTGAGAGAGCCAAGATGGTTTTTATATAAGAGTACATTGATTACTTATTCAGAAATCCCCATTGAAATGCATTGAGTTGATGGTGCCACTCTGGTGCCAGTTTTTGATACGAAATGTGGTTTGGCTCAGGCTAAAATGTTGTTTGATTACATAGAGGGGACCCCAGTGTATTTAAATAAATGGCATCTTTGGTGAGCCAAGATGGTATTAATGTAAGAAAACCTTGGTTACTTATTCAAAAATCCCCACTAAAATGCATTGAGTTGATGGTGTCACTTTGGTGCTGGTTTTTGATGTGAGATGTGGTTTGGCTAAGGCTAAATATTGTTGGATGACATAGAGGGGTCCCCAGTGTATTAAAATCAATGGCATTTTGAGTGAGACAAGATTGTTTTCATATAGGAAAACCTTGGTTACTTATTCAGAACGCCCCATTGAGTTAATGGTGCCACTTTGATGCCAGTTTTTAATAAACATTGTGGTTTGGTTCATGCTAAATATTATTGTATGACAAAAAAGGGGTGTCCAGTGTATATAAATCAATGCCAATATGGCCAAAATGGATTTAGTTTAAATGGCATGGATTTGAAGGTGGCATTTTGATGCCCCCTTTAAGTGGCAAATGTGTTATTTATTTATTTATTTTAGAGGTGGAAGATACAATGTACTACTTTACAGAATAAAGAGCCAATTTGAATAAACCAACTTAATTTATGTAGCTAATAACATTGGTTATTCTTTTTATTGTTTTCATTATTTATTATATCAGAAATGTGTAGAAATATGGTTAGTATATGAATACTGTATTAAGCAAGTAATATTTATATTTCACAGTGCATAATATCTCCATACATTTTGAATGATTGATAAAGTTAGATGAATAAGAAAAAGAGGAAGACAATGTTATCAGGAAAAACCCAATACGTGGTCATAAATATAGTGGAAGAGGTAATGTGGGCATGACCCAAGTTAATTAGAAAAAATATACAAATAAGGTAAAGGAATCTGCCTAACAAAGGTAGAAACCCTCCTTACTGAAATTACTTTCTAAGTAGAGTCATTCAAAGGTAATGGCAAAACAAAAAATAATAAACTTTATTTAAACAAGATCTTTTTTTTAATTAATAAATTTTATTTTCTTGCAAGAAACAATGGGGGGTACAGAAAAGAAAAGGGGGATGTGAGAGGATCACATTGTACACAAGATATAGATGACATGTTAATGATATCCATATATCCACCTGTATATCCCTTAGTCTATGTCCTGTTACTGATGGTAAATCGTTTCTGTGGTTGGTCTTGTATCTGTGATATTACCTCAGATCCTTAAATCTTGTACATGTAAAAACTATATACATGAACATAATACATAAACAAACAAAAAAAAAAACAACAAGAGAACTGCCCATGGCATTGCTTACGTTGTGCCTGGATTGTTTAGTAGCATTAACCCCGTCCGGGCTTGTCGGTAGGGCATGTGACATTTTCAGGTTTGGCTAGATCAGCTAATTCTGTAAGGGTTGAAGTGTCCCACTATGTTGTAAGGTAGGGCAAAATTATAGACCTTCCACTATCTTCCTTTCGGACTTCAAGGTGGGTCATACATTTGAGTATTTTCATTTGTCTGGGTGCTGTCTCTGTATTTTTGCCATATGGCATGTGTTTGTATGTTTGAAAGGCCTGTGCGGCCTTGTGATCCTGCGAATCTTTCATAATTCACATTCGTGGATACTTTGTTTATTATTTCTGTTCTGGATGGGACTGATTCTGATCTCCAATTTTGGGCAATGGCCATAGTCGCTGCCACGGTGATGAGAAACATCAGTTTACGGGTGGGTTTCGGTAAGTTGCTTGGTACTGTGTGGAGTAGATATGATTCTATTGATAGCGGAATTTGTGTCCCCATGTGTCACATATTCATCCGCTTATAGAAATGTGGTTAATGACATTTACTGTCCACACAGGAAAAGTTGTGCCGAGCAGCAACCTAATCCACAGAAGGGTTAATGCTGAGCAGTAATTGTGCAAATGAAACCTGGTGTCATGTATTCATCCGCTTAGAGAAAAGTGATTAATGACATTTACTGTCCACACAGGAAAAGTTGTGCCGAGCAGCAACCTAATCCACAGAAGGGTTAATGCTGAGCAGCAATTATGCAAATGAAACCTGGTAACTGACTTTGGGGTCAAAGGCCGGTTACAGCCTATCAGAACTAAAGGAGGGGTATTTAGGCCCAGTTCTCAGCCTGCTCAGTGCCCTGTCGTGGTTTCCCTTGTGGTTGTCTGAGAGCGCGTTCCTGTTTATAGTTTTCTACCTGGTTTTTGACTTTGGCTTTGTTTATTGACTTCTCTATATTCTGGTATCCTGACTCCTGGCTTTCCTCATCGCTGTGTCCCTTTCTGTGTTCCCTGACCTCGGCTAGTATTTTTTGACTATTCTTTGTACGTTAAATCCGGCCATTCTAAGGACCGGTAATACGTTACTTATTTGTCATCCGTGCTGTACAGTTCTACGTGCTGGATCAAACAGTAATCCTGACATTACGACATGGCCATAGATCCTGTAGAACTGTGTCAGCACATAGCTGCTTGTGAGAGGAAATTAGAGGAGAATGATCACCGCATGGATCAATTCACTCAGGCTTTAAGTACGCTTCTCGCTAGAACGGAGCATCTGCAGCCTGCAGCGTCTCCTCCTATAGCACCTCTACCCTGTGTACCTCCACCCACTGTTAATAGGACTCCTTGCATCTCCTTATCACCATCCCTACAGTTTGATGGCAATATCCAGGAATGCAGGGGTTTTCTTAATCAGGTGGAGTACCATTTTGAGGCCTCACCAGGGTCATTCCCCACGGACAGAGCAAGAATTGGTTATCTAATGAATCAATTAAAGGGCAAGGCCCTTGCCTGGGCTAATCCGTTGTGGGAGAGTAATCGGAGCATAGCTCATAATTACCAGGAATTCCTTGCCGAATTCAAGCTCACGTTTGAGCCATTGGGTAGAGAGGATGACGCCTCCACTGCCCTAATGCACATCAGACAAGGTAACCGGTCTATCTCGGATTATGCTATTGAATTCCGTACCTTAGCTTCCGAGGTAGACTGGACTAACAATGGGTTAATCTCAGCATTCAAAAAGGGTCTCTCAGAGACTATACTAGATGAGATAGCCGCTAAAGAATTACCTAAGAGTCTTAACGAATTTATTACGTTTGTCATGCATATTGATAATAGGTTAAGACTCAGAGAAGTCACCAGAAGCAAGACCAGACGTACGGCTATGTCCCTAGCACCTCAATTCTCTAAACCTGTTTTGTCTAACCTCCCTGTACAGTCCGAACCCGAACCTATGCAGTTGGGGGTCACTAGACTGTCAGAGGCCGAAAAACAGTATAGGAGAAGGGAGGGGTTATGCCTATATTGCGGTAGAAAGGGACATATGATAACTAATTGTCCAGTGCGTCCGGAAAACTTCCGCACCTAAGAACCTTAAGGGGACAGATCTTAGGTGTGATGGAGTTGTCCTCTAACAAAAACAAAAGTAGATTCCTCCTTGAGGTATCTATTTCATAACAAGAAGTTTTCTTGCAGTGCCCTAATGGACTCAGGTGCTGCTGGAAATTTTATTGATGTCCAGTTTATTAGGGGTAATGAGATACCGGTCAGGGAGAGACCTACGCCGCTAGCTGTAGAGGCTATTGATGGTAGACCACTCACACAACCGCTTATAACCCACGAAACTGTCCCTATTACGATCTCCATTGGGGCCTCCCATAGGGAGGAGATGACGTTTCAGGTTATTACTTCTCCATCATGTCCTATCATATTAGGGTTTCCGTGGCTGAGTAAGCACAATCCCTATATTGACTGGGCTAATGGGGAGATATTAGAATGGGGTAAAGAGTGTATGGGGAGATGTATAAAACCAGTACTAAAGAGATTGGATACTATTGACCTTCCCACTACCACTCCCCAAACTCCTGGAGTTCCCATACAATACCGAGAACTTCAGGAGGTGTTTAACAAGGCTCAATCCGATGTATTGCCTCCCCACAGAGCATATGACTGTGCCATTAACCTGTTTCCAGGCGCTATGCCACCTAAGGGGGCAGTTTATGCCTTATCTCCCCAGGAGAGTAAAATAATGGAGGAATACATCAAAGAATCCTTGAGCAAAGGGCACATAAGAAAGTCATCCTCACCAGCTGGTGCAGGATTCTTTTTTGTTGAGAAAAAGGGTGGTGAGTTACGCCCTTGCATAGACTACAGGGCACTTAATAAAATCACTGTAAAAAATGCATACCCTATTCCACTCATTTCCGAATTGTTCGATAGACTTCAGGGAGCTAAAGTATTTACTAAGCTTGACCTTAGGAGCGCTTACAATTTGGTTAGAATTAAAGAGAATCATGAGTGGAAGACGGCATTTAATACCCGTAGTGGACACTATGAATATCTGGTAATGCCATTTGGGTTATGCAACGCCCCGGCCGTATTCCAAGACTTTATAAATGATGTACTCAGGGAATTCATTTACTCATTTGTCTTGGTTTATTTGGACGATATTTTGGTGTATTCCCCTGATCTTCAAACTCACCACTCCCATGTGAAACAGGTTCTGCAGACGTTGTTGAAAAATAAACTTTATTGTAAATTAGAAAAGTGCATATTTGACCAGCCTGAAGTCCACTTTTTGGGTTACAACATCTCTGCATCGGGATTTCAAATGGATCCTAAAAAACTAGAGGCTGTACTACACTGGCCATTACCCTCTGGTTTAAAAGCCATTCAAAGGTTTATTGGTTTTGCCAACTATTACAGAAGATTCATCAAGGGATTTTCTTCTGTAATAGCCCCAATCACAAATATGACTCGCAAAGGGGTTAGTAGCACGGTATGGTCCAAAGAGGCTGTGAATGCTTTTGAGACTCTTAAACAAAGATTTGCCTCTGCGGACATACTAAAACATCCTGACACCAGTAAACCTTTTATATTGGAGGTTGATGCATCCGAGACAGGGGTAGGGGCTGTTCTCTCTCAGAGAGAAAGCCAGGGAACACCATTGCATCCTTGTGGCTACTTCTCCAGAAAGATGTCTCCTGCTGAGCGCAACTATGATATTGGCAATAGAGAACTGTTGGCCATTATTCTTGCCCTCAAGGAGTGGCGACATCTTTTGGAGGGTTCCAAGGACCCCCTGTTGATCATAACCGACCACAAAAATCTGGCATATATAGGGGATGCCAAACGTTTGTCTTCCAGACAGGCTAGATGGTCACTGTTCCTTTCACGTTTTAACTTTCTCATTACTTATAGACCTGGTTCTAAAAATACCAAGGCTGATGCCTTGTCCAGGCAATTTGATAATGAGTCAGCTCCGGAACAGATGACATCTCCTATTATTCCACCAGAGTGTATTATTGGTACTACTGTCCTCTCACTGTCTTCTCCACTGTTTGGCACCATACTGGAGGCCCAGCCTCAGGCGCCCAGTGGTAAACCGTGTGATAAACTGTTCGTTCCCCTATGTGAAAGGTTTAATATCATGAAAGTGTTCCATGACAATATAACTGCTGGACACCCGGGCATCAATAAGTCCACTGCCGCGATCACTAGATCATTTTGGTGGGATTCACTCAGGAAAGATGTAAAGGAGTATGTGCAGGCATGTTCTGTGTGTGCAGTTTCTAAGGTGACTCATGCACTTCCTTGTGGCCTGTTGCAGCCTCTTCCTGTTCCTGAGATTCCATGGTCCCACCTATCCATGGACTTTATTGTTGAGCTTCCTAGCTCTGCTGGGTTCACTACTATTCTCATGGTTGTAGACCGATTTTCTAAGATGGCTCACTTCATTCCTCTCAAGAAGTTGCCATCTTCGCAAGATTTGGTCCTAATTTTCATACGTGAAATTGTCCGTTTGCATGGCATCCCCACAATATTGTGTCTGATAGGGGCTCTCAGTTTGTGTCCAGGTTCTGGAGGGCGTTCAGTAAACAATTGGGGATTGATCTCTCCTTCTCCTCCTCCTACCATCCACAGACCAATGGTACAGCTGAGAGGGCTAACCAGTCATTAGAAGTTTATTTGCGTTGTTTTATTAATAGCACACAAGACAATTGGTCCGAACTACTCCCGTGGGCCGAGTTCGCTAGAAACAATGCTGTTCATGACTCCTCTGGGCACAGTCCATTTTTTGTCAATAATGGTAGGCATCCTACGGTTCTCCCTGCGGTATTTTCTGATACTGCCATTCCTGCTCTGGATGAGCATCTGGCCTCCATTCGGGATACCTGGGTTAAGGTTCAAACTGCTCTAGGGGCTGCTGCTGAACGCTTCAAACATTTTGCTGATAAGCGTAGGAGTGCCAACCCGGTGTACCAAGTGGGGGACCGGGTTTGGTTGTCATCTCACAACATCAAGCTTAAGGTCCCTAGCATGAAGTTTGCCCCCAGATTCCTTGGTCCCTATAGAGTGCTTCGTAGGATCAATCCAGTGTCTTACTCTCTGGCTCTTCTTGCATCTTTAGGGATTCCCAACACTTTTCATGTGTCCTTACTCAAACCTCTTGTCTGCAATAGATATACTGTTCCTTGTGTTCCTCCCCCTCCGGTGGTGGTGGGTGGTCAGGAAGAGTATGAGGTATCTTCTATCGTGGATTCTAGGTTTTCTCGGGGCACTTTACAGTACTTGGTTGTTTGGAAAGGTTACGGTCCTGCTGATCGTTCTTGGGTTTCGGCTCCTGACCTGCATGCGGGCCGTAAGATCCGCGCTTTTCACGCTAAATTTCCTCTCAAGCCTGGTCCTGTCCGCCCGGTGGGCGTTCTTCAGGTGGGGGTAATGTCACATATTCATCCGCTTATAGAAATGTGGTTAATGACATTTACTGTCCACACAGGAAAAGTTGTGCCGAGCAGCACCCTAATACACAGAAGGGTTAATGCTGAGCAGTAATTGTGCAAATTAAACCTGGTGTCATGTATTCATCCCCTTAGAGAACAGTGATTAATGACATTTACTGTCCACACAGGAAAAGTTGTGCCGAGCAGCAACCTAATACACAGAAGGGTTAATGCTGAGCAGTAATTGTGCAAATGAAACCTGGTGTCATGTATTCATCCCCTTAGAGAACAGTGATTAATGACATTTACTGTCCACTAGTGATGTACCGAATGGTTCGCCGGCGAACGGTTCCCGGCGAACATAGCATGTTCGCGTTCGCCACGGAGGGCGAACATATGCGCGGTTCGACCCGCCCCCTATTCGTCATCATTGAGTAAACTTTGACCCTGTACCTCACAGTCAGCAGACACATTCCAGCCAATTAGCAGCACAGCCTCCTAGCAGACCCTCCCACCTACTGGACAGCATCCATTTTAGATTCATTCTCAAGCTGCATGCTTATTAAGAGGAGGGAAAGTGTAGCTGCTGTTCATAAAATAGGGAAAAGCATAGCTAGGTTAGGGATAAGGGTATGCTTTTTTTTTTATTTTTTCTATGTAATGTAAATGCACTTAGTTGTCTGCCACTGCTGCCAGCTTCTGTGTCCGGAGCTCACGTTGCCCATTTCTGATCAGTGCCACCAATTACATCTTGTGTCACAATAGCTTGGATTTAAAAACAAAAAACTTTTTTTACTGTTATAGATTGAATAGCAGTCAGT